>OX376376.1:2049338-2244014 GCA_947369275.1 Nemotelus nigrinus
AAAACAAGTAGATAACAGAACCGAACTCGAAAACAATATTGATGTTTTTTTTTCGTTCGAATATTAATCACAATATTCAAATAAAAGCACGAAAAAAAAAATTAACATGACGGAAAGTTCTTGAAACTGTCAATGTAGGGTACAGAATCGAATCAAACAACAGACAGAAAAATCAGAATAACAATCCAAAAACCCAGAAGACAAAAAAAAAATAAAGCAAAAATTGGTAAAATGAACTGGTAGCAGAAGTAGTAGTAGTAAGTAAGTAAGTAGTAAGTAGTAGGAGAAATTGAAAAAAGCAGCTTACAGCTTGATCAGTGGAGCTCTTGCTGTAGGGTACCGGTATCAAGCGTTCTTGCAATTCACCACCTATCACCTTCAAGAGAAAAGTAAAGAAGAAAACAAAAATAGGAAAATTTTGTCGTTTCCAAGATTTTGATTTGATTGATTTTTTATTATGATTATTGTTTATTGATTTGATTTTTTTTTTTGGTCTGTCTTCAATAATTGAATTACGCTAACCGAAATAATAACAATAAAACCAATTTCAGAAATAAAAACTATTATTTTTTTTTTGTTTCTGGCCTTATTTATGCCGCATACACAATTTTTTTTTTTTAAACATTTGTCGAGCTATGATTAGCTGATAAGTAAATTCACGATCGTTTAGGTTGATCATACCTTGAGAATTGTGCAATTTTTTTTGGGAGGGCGAGGGGGTGGTAATTGAGAGAGGTTTATAAAACTAAGAGGACTTGAATATAGTACCTCAACATTTTGGTACGAATTATTTTTTTGCATTTTGTTCCAATAATTCCATTTTTTATTTTCTGGCGCCATGTCACTTTTTTATTGAACAAAACTAAAACTTTCCTGAAAAAAAATCACTTTTGTTTATGATAGATATGCAATATGTGTGTGTGTGTTCCAAATAGATTGGGATGATTAATTTTTTCTTAGTAAAACCTATCAGTTTTTTTTGTAGTTTTTGACAGCTAAACTGTCTTAAATCACTTTACATAGATAAATATTTTTATAGAAAACAGTACCCGCATATTATTTGAATATGGCATATCATTTCTTCCTTATTTACATCCACACGTCATGCTATTGTGAAGATGAAATCAAGCAGTCGAATGGAATTATTAAAAAGTACGGTGCTAGCTCACTTCTTGTCAAATCAGGAAATTGAAGTTGATAGAAACTTAATTCACTATCGAATTCCAAGGAATAAAACCTATCCTGATTCACAAGAAAATTATCCTGATTTCACCGGCGTATTAATACTCATCCTAATACAAAAACAAAGCAAATTATCATTGACCCGAAAAAAAAACAAAGGAAAATCGAATAAGATTTTGGAAATATCGCTCTTTTGCTAATATTGCTCAACTATAGAATAAAGAAAATACCAAAAACATTGCCAATAGATGTGGTGAAGAGCCGGTAACCCAAAATCTTTAAAATATCGCTCAATATCACTCTTGAAAATATCGCTCAGCTATAGAAAAAAGAAAAACACCACAAACAGCACCATTAGATCAAATGAAACTACTCGAATGAATTTAAAACTCAACCAAATTTAAGTCGACTGTAGTTCTAATTCAGTGCGTGAGAAAAACACTATCAGGATAACAAGCAGGAGCTAAGTAAGACACTGCCTTGCGATATACTGGCCGCATCACACCAATTTACATTTTTTTTAAAGAAAATTTTCATTATCTTTAGAAGATAGCGTTTCGTACTATTGTATAACTGTGACAGATATGAGACCAATATAGAGGATGGATCTCAATTAGTTTCTTTGTTACAACACTTAATTTATGGAATTTTCAAATTATTAACCAGTCCCCTGTAAGGACATAGGAAATTTAACAATGAGATTTCACTAGAAATCGTATGTCAACAGGCAGCAGATGATTGCATCGGTTATAGGGGACTTAAAATGAAATGATGCTTAAAAAGATATTTATAGTTTGGGGACGATTCACCCTTGGAGGCGAATATTCTAAGGCATATTGTAGATTCGTTTTTTCTAGCGCCCAATGTGAGAGCAGGAAACGACCTTTGGGTGTTTGAATTTGAAAATTGTTGTTGTTCAAATGTCTTTTCAATAACCAAATCGATCGAAACTTGAAATTCTTGACTTTTTTCCGTGAGAAATGAGCAGTGTCTCTGCTTTTCTCCATTGCCAAAATTTTCGCTCGAAAGAATGATCAGATAATGGAGACGAGTCAAAATTTAGCTACACGATTAACTCAGTACCAGACTGAAAGGATTACTTTTTAGCTATAATGGGACTATACCATTTTAAAGGCGAATCAGGGAGCTTTACGCAAAACTATTAAAATTGGAACATCACAAATTGGAGCATCAGAAGGGTCCATTCTTAAGCAAGAAACCTGTGGAATGTTATATTATGATGGTCTCTCATGCCTCGAACTGCCGAAAGATGTGCTTGTGCGAATTGCCGGAGATTTGGATTCAATTAATCAGCGGTCAGACTACATTGTGATGATCCTTAGTCAAGGATAGACCTGGACCATGCTAAAGCCTTGGTGTATGGCATGCCTGTTCTAGCCGACATCAACGATACTGTTGTCCAACCATTTCAGCCTGAGGGGTTTTGAAACCGAAATCCCCAGCAGAAAGGAATGAGAGCGAGAAAAGGTTATCCCTAGGAACAGATGTTGTCGAGATGTATACACATTGATCCAAACTGAACGAAAGTCTAGGGTGTGGTCTATTTTCCACTGACCTTAACTTGTAGCTTTCCTTCCGCCACGCAGACTACTGCAGTGTTTTTTAGGCGTAGGTTTTGGCGATCCCTGAAGCGGTCAACTGGCTCTTGTGAAATCAGATATTCGAAGTGAATATTTGCATTTTCACTCTAAGGAAACTGTGGAGTCCTGGATGGAAGAACCTTCTTGTGCGATTACTAGAAAATTGTCGCAAACTTTTGATATTGGTCGCAATAGGGAACTTATCGATTTGGGAAGCGGTAATTGTCTGCTTACCAGACACATGCAGGGCAGCTGGATCCCCCATACAACGACTTATGGCATAGCTGCAGATGTAAGGAGGAAGAGATTCTTTACCTCGCTTGAAGAAGGATGAAATCCCTTGCCTCATACTTCTTTATTTGCCTAAACGAAGTGACTTCGGAGGACGTGAAGAAGATCACCCAGCTCATCAACGACTTAGAGTGGCAGATAAGGGCTGTGCACTACGCAATGAAATATCACAATGGGTTCCTGTGCGCCTTCTCCAGAGTCTGAATGATGCAGCCGCAGAACATAATCTAATCATTCAATTAAGAATCCCATTAATCGGCCTTTAATTCTATGGCAGACGACAGACAGGAGACCTTGTTTCCGCTATATGGATAGCGTTGAGGAGGACGCTCAGAGCTTACGGCTGCTTAGTTGGCTCGCGATCGGGACCGAAGCAAAAGTGTGTTGAAGGAGGCCAGGACCAGACCACAGTTTTTAATGCCGATGATGATGATTCAATTAAGAATATAGTGAGGTTTCAACGGACTAAGACGAATCTTTAACGAACCAAACATTCCACACTTATGAATCATGACTGGATATAATGAAGTTTGATTTTTTTTCCTTACTTCGATTTGTTTCACAATCTGCATTTGGTGAGTTGTACAGGACTATTCAAAAGAAAAGATGGACCCAATTTATTTCACAAAACCAATCCATTTATTTCAAAAACACCAACCAATTTGTATTTCACGAAACATGAATTGGATATTGCCAGTTCCATTTTGGTGGGATATTGAATCGATCAAATGTTCGCATATGAGGTCTGCGGAATCCCTATACAAAATTGCAATAGAGAGAAACTCGACGAAGCTAAATGTGTTATATATGCCTTATCAGAGACACAAGCTCATGGACCATTCTTTTCTATGTAAAGCACTGTATGTTTTTAAAGCACATTTTCCTCAACTGATTGAGGATTCACAAGACTTCATTTCCCAACAGGATTTTCATTCCACCCCATTGGGACCGTGATGTCCGAGGTTTTTTAAATCACTCGTCAGCGATGGATAGGTCATATTGGAAAAGAAAATCTGGCTCTATGTACATTTCTGACCACCGAGATCGATTTACTTGTTAATGAGGCTATTTACATTCCACCTTTACCAACAATTCAGGCCGAGCTGCGAAACCGTAATCTGTACGGCGTGTGGGATGAGTTTGGCTACTATTTAGAAATATGCTGTGCAGCAACGAGGCGACACATTGAACATTTCTAGCTTGTGTTTAAAAACTTAAAAATTTCCTCTTTGCTCGTGTGTAGTTTAGTGGGTGGGGCACTGGTGTCTAGCGTGTGAGGTCACTAGTTCCAACCAGAGACTTCACACCTAGCTCTGAATAGCGGTAAAATTAGTCGTGGAGCTAACCACTCTAGACTTGTATTCACGTCAATTGTAAATTTGTGAATAAAGCTCTCTACCAGTTTCAACCCCTAGACCGGGCATAAGTTGTTGTGAGATTGCTGAACTTTCAAATACTAATGAATTCAAATGAGTCCGTCTTTTTGAATAACCTTGTATGATAGATATTATCACACGAAGTAGATGGATAGATCAAACATTTGATAAAATCTAAGTCCTTGCCAAAGATATTTTTACCTTTTTCAGATATCGTCCTGTTTATAATGTGAAACTATTTATCACCCACTAATTCAACACTGTGTGAGTGGAGAAAAAATCAAATGGGTGATGCCAGATGAAATAAATATACAGATATGAGTGAAAATCTATTATTAGATATGAAATGAGATTGAATGGACATAGGCATTGATGAGTCAGATGTTTCAAAACAGTACAGACTTACCTCATTTGATTTCCACTCAAACTCATTGAATGTAGCGACTCTATTATTAACAGATATTACAACTTAAAATAGTTTTAATCAATACACATCATGAGTACGATCCCAGCCAAATGTATGCCATATTATTATTTCAATAATGGCGTCCGACTATATATCCAAGCCATTGGTAAAGGTTTCGATTTTTGTCTCCCACAAATATCTTATAGAATAATTGGAAATCATGCAATATATCTTATGTTCGAGTTGGAACGATTCGATAAATAATTTGCTATTTAAATAAGCTAAAAACAAAAAAAAATCTCTACTGAAATTGCCAACACACTACACATGATTTTAAATTTTCGAATTCTATATTCAAACATTTTTTTATTTATCTTCTTCGATATTTCTCACACAGCAGCAGCGCAAAATAGTGATAAATGTTTTGTCTTCAATAATGATCATCTATAATTCGTGGTTAGATCGCTAGGCAAAAGATATTCATTAGTTGGTACAAATAAAAACACAAAAAATAAAATCAATGCATAAATTTCTCCTGTCTTTCGAAATAATCTAAGCTGAAATAACGGTGCAAAACAGCATATTAGTGTGGCTGGGTCAATGTGGTGTGTCTGTAAATAAATATATCAACATGCATTCAAAATAAACCAATCGCCATATTCTCTCTCTTTCATATTCAAATAAATAATATTTGTATGTTGTATTCGATATGGAAAAGTGAAATATGAAATCTTGATTAAGCAATATCGTCAATAAAAACAAACTAATTAAATTATTCATAACAAAAAAAAATAAACAAAACTATTTAATTATCTTTTATCTACAATGTTAACTTTATTATATATGTATATATATTTGAAAATTAAATATGAAATAAAATGCAAATATTTATATATATATCTATATATTATATATGGTAAGCACAAAAATGGAAGATAATCATTTTTTTCCTTGTTTCAAAGTTAAATAAAAATATACAATAATTTCAAGTCATGTTAAACACTACAAAAAAAAAAATTCAACAAAAACAAACAAAAGCATATAGAGAATAATAAGAGTATAAAATGTAAAAACAGAATGCGCATTAAATTCAATTAAATGTATTTTGTTTATTTAAGGATAATCGAAATTTTTCATTTTTTTTTTTTTAAGATGCCCTACGATTAATTATACATATAATATATGTAGATTATTACTTCAAATTACGTTTTCATTTTCATAAATAATAAAAATTTAATGGGAAATGTTTTGTGTACTTTGCGACTACTAAAGAGACAAATAAAATATATATGTATATTGAAATTATAATAATTATTATTTTATTCTTCAAAAACAAAAATCAAAAAAAAAATCGTAGTTTTGATGTTTTTTCTTGTATTTTGGTTTTAAATATTGGTTTTTTTTTTGTTGTAAGTAAGCTCGCACAATAATAAGTATCGTAAAAATATACACTGTGTTATTTTCAGTTTTTATTTTCTCTGCTTGTTGTTGTTTTGTTGCTCTTGGTGGCATTTTAATTATTATTATTCTTTTAAGTTTGTTTTCTTTTCTTCTTCTGAGAAGTTGTACTAAAAGTTAGATCTTACTTTATTTTTAGTGAATAAAAGCAGCAGCAGCAAATCAAAGACATATTATTATTCATATTCGAAAGTAAAATTTGTAAGAAAAAATAATGCAAAATCGGAAAACCAATCAAAAAACACAACAAAAATATTGTAAAACAACATTTATTGCGAATAAAGTGTGTGAGAGCAAAAACATATTCATCAGTATATAAGGGTGGATTGATTTGCGAGGGGAAATTGAGAGAGGGGGAAAGAATGTTAAATATGTATACATATATATGACCAATGTCTACAATAATCGCGGAAGGACAACGTTTGTTGAAACGATCTGAATCGTAGTAGTCAATGTTGCGATTCAAATTTTCTTTTTGTTTCTCTAGCATGGATTAGGTGTTGTTTTCAAACGAAGCAAATGTTCGCGTAGTGACTGCTGCAATCCAGGTTTTTCAGGATGAAAGGAAATTTTTTAAGTTTTATAAAGAGATGAGAAATGTAAAGCAAGATATGATGGTCTTCTCGTAAGTGGTCCGTTTACCTATATACATTGATTTTGTTTTGTTTTCACACTGTGTGATTCGCTAGTCTATTTAGATTCTTGTATCGAACGTTGTTTGGTTTTCGTAACTATGATTGCTGTGATCATTGCAATTGTTATTGTTTTGTATAAGCCCTGACATTATTTCGATATTATGATTATTTTGTTGTTGTTGTCGACGACTATCGTCTTGTTTGCCCTGTGTTTGTTGTTGTTGTTGCTGCTGCTGCTGTTGTTGTTGTTGCGGATCTTCATCAATGAAAGATATATCGGACATATTTGCTAACGTTGTTGGAGAATTTATAACCTGCTGCCCCGTCGCCGCCACCGCCACCGCCGCCATATTCTTTCCTGATGTATTTGAGATTCCAGTATTGGTTGCCGACAATTGTTGCAGTAGTTGCTGCTGTTGTTGCTGCGTTGGCGATTTTGCTGACGACGAGTTCGACGACGAATTTAAATTACTAGTATTTGAAGCCGATAAGTAAGGATGTTTACGATTTGGCTGTAATAAATTTTGATTATATATACCGCTAACATTTGGAGATGTCTGTTGCTGCTGTTGGTGTTGTCCCAATATTCCAGTGTGACTACGTGAACTACGCAAGCTATGTAAACTATGTATTGATCGCCGTTCGCTAAGATCTTCCAATGTCGAACGGAATGCACGGATAACGCGAAGCTGTAAGATAAAAATGTAGAAAACAAAAAACCGAAAAACAAAAAACAAAAACTCAAGGATAAAAACTCTTGATCAAAATTGGGGGGACAGCTACATTCATTTCTGCTTGACTATATGAAAAAATAATGCAGGTTTTTTTTCGTCTATTTTGAAAGCAAGGAGAAAACGATGAAGCAAAAAACTATATATCTATATATATGTGAAAAGGTTATCGGGATTCTGCTGGAAAAGGAGATTTTCTGGACAATTAAATGTTATATAGTAGCGGAAAAAATAAATTACGGTTATATACACGCACACTGAAACAAGTATATTGCGAAAGTGAGTGTGTGTGTGTGTGTTGTATGGTTCAGAAGAATAACGAAAACTTGAACACGAAAAGGCTGGTGGAGTATCTGGAAAATAAGTTTTCATGTTTTCTAATAGAATAATGTACATCATCATATGGTTCGGCCCAATTGCTATAACTTTAAATTTTGACTGTAAATATTGTAATCTTAGGATTGAGAGAGCATGTATGACCGGATCGTATGTAAATTTGTAAATAATTTTAGTATCTGTTGGGGGGTAAAGGAGGATTAGCTTAGCTTAAAACACTAGCTACAACTACATTAATACAAAAATTATTCGTGTTAGATTAACTTTTTCACAACTGCAGTTGCAATCAGCTAACAACCAACCTCAAATATTATTCAAATATTATATATATATATATATATGCTGAAACAATCAATCGCACCGAACGAGTTATAGCAATGTAGCCGTAGAAAGGAAAAGCTAAAACCCATAATAAAATCTATGAAAATAAATTGTTTTTAGTCAAATACATGCATAAAAGCTAGAAATTAATCATATGAATGATGGTTAACTACAAATTCATATAACTATTCAAACAAAATCCGGAAACCATGGCCTAAAAGCAAAGCCTGAAAACCAGAAAGCAAGATAAAGAAGCAAGCATTTTAAAAACTAAACTACAAAACCAATTCAACACAAACTTAATTTAAATATTTATGTATATATATATAGATCTATATTAATTCCTAATTTCTCGAATTGACATCTATCGTCTAGCCTTTCGTCATCAAAAAAATAAAGCACGATAACGATTCATTTCAAATTGGATAGTATATATAAATATATATATATATATATATATATATATATATATATATATATATATATATATATATATATATATATATATATATTTATATATACATCTAAAATTGGAATGATTTTTGTTTCTTGTTCTTCTTGTTATTCAGTATATCACATCCTTTGTCAATAACTTTTTCATCATTTTCCCACTAAACTGTATGATTCTCGCCTGCAGATATGAAACGCAGATAGTCAGAGTTTCGTACCCAACATTTAATAAGATATACTGTCACTGCTTTACTATTTGGAAGTTCGCGTCTTTTGTTAGCAAAGTAACATTTTTATATTGAAATACAACTGCTCAGCATGCAATCAACAGAATTATCAATAAAGTTTATAAGTGATTTTTTTTTAAAACCATTTCTAAATAAAATAAAAATATCTAGAAAGTTTAGTTGGTTTCGTTTTTATATATAAATCGTATATACTCTGAATATAGTGACTTGAATAAGTATATGTAGGCAATAGCGTTAGGCTACATAAAAATTTGTTCGTGTGTATTTGAGAATTGGTTTGTTTGTTTTTTTTATCGATTAAGGATAATAGTTGAACCAGAACTATATTCAAATAATTATTTTACGTCGAGCATTCGAGTGATGAGGACGTGTTTCAGAAGACGCGCACACAAGCGAAAGAAATAAAGTAAAAGTTATGACGACGACCTTAATTTTCTCCATTCCAGAGAAAAGGATAAAATTATTTTCCATCTCCAAGTAAATCTGGCACACGGCAAGCGCAACAAACTGAGGGCTTACAGAGAGTCCGGTAGCAATATGATCAAATTAAGTACTTAAGTCCCTTCAAAAACTGTCTCGTAGCTCGAAGGGAAATTAAGAAAACAAGTTAAAAAAAAAAAACCAACAATATAAAACGATGAAGAAAGTAACCTATTCGTCTCTTTTGCTGCTAATCCTAAAAAAATAACAAAAGAAAAAGCAAGATGTGTGATTTGTGAAGCGGATCCAACAGCAAGCTATGGAGGTTGCCCTCGCGACCACAACAAAACTTGAAAAAATGCTTTCGCTGAAACTATGAAAGACCATTCACAAGTTAACAATGAATGTAAGCAAGTATAAAGTGATTCCACGACTCACTTCACCTCTGATTTGACTCAGATACGTATTCAGAGCTAGGTGAATACAAAGCTCGGTGAGCGATCCCTCGTCCAAATCTTGATTTGAACCAGGGACCTCATACACTAGAAGCTCGTGCTCTACTGACACGCATGTACTAGGAGAAGATTTCGTCCCTGCCGAGCAGTGCGATTTCAGGCCGAGCAGTGCGATTTTAGACCGAGCCATCCTTGTGAACTCCAACTTGCAAGAGCAACGCAACACATGGTAACGGGATTTAAGCAAAAAAAAAAACAGGCTTTACAATGTTCGACGCATGTAAGGCGTTCGATAAAGTCTGACTTGCAGGACTTATCTTCAAAATGCATGAGGCATCCCTAAATCCCTTTGTCACGTATAAAAACCATTATGTGATTCATCGAAGTCAGAAAACTCCTAATCCCAAATATCGTCCCGTTGAAACAGATGTCTCACAAGGGTCACCATTGCCAACTACATTGTTCTGATGAATTATTTTCAAAAAATTTTGGAGTTTAGAATGTAGAGTTTGTGGGAAGTGTTGAATTAGAATTTTCCAAGATATTACGGTTTTATTAGGTAGCTTCGAGACTTATTGACCGACCTGCTATGCAGGTTGATCCAAAAGTAATGATAATCAATATAAGCCAAGCTGATTTTTCCAAACCCAAGATACCTTAGAAAATAATGATTGGCATCACTTCGCTATCATATTCAATTTTCTTGCCCCGAAGGTGTTCTTTGAGCCGAGAAAAAAGGTAAAAGTCATTGGGAGCTAAATCTCGCGAATAGGGCGGATGCTCAAGCAGTTCGAATGCCTTTTTCTTGAATTGCAGCCTTGTGAACCGGTGCGTTGTCTTGATGAAACAGCATTCTGGCTCGTAGTTTGCCGCGTCTTTTCCTTTAATAGTCTCCCGCATTCTTCTTATTTGGTCTGCGTAGTAAGAGCCTGATATAGGGGCTTCCTTTTCCAAGCATTCCACCATAATAATTCCTTAAGCGTCCAAAAAAACTGATGCACAACCTTCCCTGCCGAACTCGACACCTTGAATTTCTTCGGCGTCGGTTAAGAGGATCACTTCCACGTCATCGATTACTGTTTGGTTTCTGGATCAAAATGGTGGATCCATGGTTACGAAACATGACAAAAACTTCTTCAGATCTGCCTGGAACTTTTCGAGATTCACCCTCGAAATGTCGACTTATTTTTCCTTTTGCTCGTCCGTTAACATTCTCGACACCCAACGTCTCTGTAATTCGTCTTCATAAGTAATTCGTTGCCAACGATTTTTTGAGCACTGCTATACGAGATCCCTGTGACCTCAGCTACATGCTTGATGGTCACTCTTCGATCTGCCAACACGACATCTTCGATTTATTTCACGTTGTCTTCAGTGAGGGACTTGGATGGACGTCCTTCGCCGTATTCGTCTTCAGTGGATGCTCTTCCGAGCTTAAACTCCTTGGTCCAACATGCAACGGTGGCATATGGAGGAGCAAAGTCCCCTAGTGTTTCCACCCAGTCGCAATTGCATAGCTGCCTTTAAAAAAATTGCACTTATTTGCCTTCACAGTACTTCAATGTAAATTACTGAAGATATGTGCAAAATTCGGGTGGGCGTCCCTCACTATAAGTCCTGTACACGCCTATGTATAATATCCTTCAAATTCCATACAAAAGGATACTACATTTATTTGAAAAATAAAACAACAAAGTTCTAACTAATGGAAATTTTAACGATCAACTGAAATTTATCTGCTGATTTAAAGATACTTTCTTGAGAGCGAAAGTTTCAATATGAACAACATATGCATGCGTTGCCTTAGACTCACAAGCTGCATAGAGAAGTTTAGTTAGAAGGAAACAACAGCAAATAGCACCATCGAAATTTTACCAATATTGTAAAAAATAATAATAATAATAATAAAGAGAGCTTAATATAAAATTTTTTATTAAAAATATTTCAGTAGCAGTGGTAGTAGGAACATAAAAAACTTTCTAGTAGTAGTGGTAGTAGGAATACTAAAAAATATTCCAGTAGTAGAGGTAGTATAGTTAGTGGTGCATGATAATGATACGTTCATATATAATTTTCTATATATTAAAGAGTAGCTATGTACAAAAACATAAGTAAACAATAGACACATAATGTACTTATGTGATATTCGAAGACAATCAACAAGCAAATCATTGTCGAAATAAGTAGGTTAGTGTAGTTTTATGTACTTTTTCATATTATTAATCTGAAAACTAATTTATATTTTATAGTAATTCATGCAGAGAAATAATTTTTGAAAGATTACAAATTTTTGGGTTTCTAGCTTTTAGCTATCGTGATTTTAAATGTAAAAAATAACTATAATTGCATATTCGAATGACATATGACATTTGTCGCCGTATCGATTGATTTGGAATACAACAAATTTAATTCTAATAAAGAACTTGCAGCAGGCTAAATACATTTCTGGACTTTGTTTACGCAAGTTAATAAGGTGAGAAGAGATAACATCATTGTGTTGTTGTTTTTTATGTGTTTTTTGAAATATCATCGAAAAATATTAGTTTAAAAATATTTATAAACCATTGGCTCAATGTCGTCCTATATTAGGAATTATTGGAAAAAACTGCATTGTTTTAAAACGTTTCTCTTTTGGTTTTATGTCTACCTCTCCCTCAAATTTCCACATATATTTCGATTTCCAATTTTTCTATATTATTCAATTCAATCCTTATAGCAGATTTTTATAAATATAAAAAAAAATGAAACGTTCAGAGAACGATATCACAGCTTATTTTGGGTTTATTGGCAATTCGTCAATCAGGTCAGATACATCTTGGATCTGCTGCTTCGATCGATAAAAAATAGCTCCTTTCATGTGAATTGGAATATCAGAGATTTGAAATTTCGAACTAAAAATCAAACCAATCAATAGGAAATCACGCTTCCGGGCATCAAAATATAGCTACTACAGTAGCTTAGATTTAACGGCAGAATAATGATGCACTAATGACCGGATTTCACGTAACATTGATTTTGTACGTCAATAAATTATGATTGAAAATTGGAAATTGGGTATGAATACCCTTTTTTGTTTTCTTTAATAGTCATCAAACCTCTAGGCTTATATACTTACCACCGTCAGTCGAAATTTGAGTTGCTTGCTTTTTTTTTTCAAAATGTAATATCTAAAAACAAAACATGGATACAGCAGCTCACAAACAAATTGGTAAATGGTTGCGTGAGGAGACCAGTATCCCTGCATCTCTAGAATTTATTACTTTTGTCAGGAGATGGTAAAATTCAGACGCCAATATAAATTTGGTATTGCCGATGAACTTTCAAAGGTATAGCGATTTCTCGCTTTGCACGAATCTTCTTTGCGCAATTTCGCTTTTTCACGATTTCGCTTTTGCACGATTTTGGCATCTTCTGCCCTCTTATATTGCAGTATATCGCTTAGTGCGGCTCGTGATTTTCAGGGAAATTTAATTCGGATGCAATAGTTCGATTGATCGTGCATTATCGATTGAGTTGTTAGTTAGATGTATATTAATTTCAAGAAAAATAAATCATAGGAACTATATTTATGAAAGCTGGGACAAAAATCGGGACACTGTCGAAATTTCATGGGTTGAATGAATCGAGAGTTGGAAAATTAAAAGGAAAACAAATTCAAAATAAAGCCGTCAATTTCTCATTCAATGGCCACTGCAATAAAAATGAAACATCGAGGACACGTTCTTCTCAAAATTGAATAACATGGAGAAAGTGTTGAGTTCATAGAGTGAGAAAGAAATTGCCAAGCCATTCCCAATTAGCTCTGTCGTAATTCGTGAAGCAAACGTTTAAGAGTTATGAGCATCTGAAAATATCTGACAGCTCTTCTTCAATTGAAAATTTCTTAGATAGAACAGAGTGACTGGATATCTTTATCCTTAGAAAAGTTAGCTTAGCGACACTACGCATCAAAAGTTAGTTCAGGCATGTGGTACTTCTGCGGTGCTACTGACTTAAAACATTCGGTTATCTCCCATTTGGAATAGTTAGATCAATAATTGGATGCCCTTGGTGCAGAAAAAACAAATTATTGGAATAAGTTCAACCGACTTCTTGCAGACAAAGCGTGTGCTAGTGGTAGGATAAAGTCGCCAAAGTCAATAGAATCCCGGTTGAGCACTCTTAATAGCGACATAATAGGCAGCTATAAAGAAGCCTGTCGGATCAGTATGAGTAGACTCAACAAGACGGTTCGCTGGTGGAACCGGGAACTGCAGAAGCTCAGGAAAAATGCCGTGAAACTTCTCAATCGCGCTTGCAAGAGCAACTTTTAGGATCGCTAGATCGCTTTCAGAGCCTCGCAGAGAACTTTTAAAAGCTTGATAAGGACCTCCAAGAGGTAATTATTCAGAGCGTTCAGTGAGGGACTGGAAGGTGCACGAGAGACGTCCAGGCTTTGCATGGTCCTAGAGAAGGACCAATCAACTAAGCTGCTTTCTAAAATACTCGGATGGTGATTTTATTGAGTTCAAAAGGGACTCTCTACTAAATTCACTGAGGACTCACTGGAACGCACAAGACATCTGTGCCTCTGAGCAAACCTTCAGCTCAAAAGAATTTTTTTCGGTGTGTCTAGCCCTAGGGTATGTTTCGTCACCCTGGCAACACGTAAAGGTATTCTTCATAATGCAAACCGATAAGAAATAACAATTCAAATCCAAGGAACGTTGGGCCGATCAGCTGAACTTCGTTTATGCTGAAACGCCTTGAGTCTTGTTGGAGGTAGACTACACAGACTACGTTCAAAGTTCGCACCAATAGGTTTGGTGGTGAAGGTTCGGTTGACATTGTTCCCGATTAGCGCTGGTTTGGCTCTGAGCACCAGATCCTATGAAGGCTGGTGCCGATCCTTGCAAACTACTTCGCGTCACTATCTACGAAGAAACCGACAGACAGATAAACGAATAGAGAAACGAGGACGGCAGAACTAAAGAATACAAGCACCTCTATCAAAAAATTTGCCTGTTCGAGTAAATCAAAGGTCCTGAGGACCCTTCCTCAAGCGGTGACCACTCAAAGCTCTGCACATGTAAGCAGTACTTGTGACACTCATTGGACACTTTTTGGATGTGGACTATTTTTTTGGCAAGTAAAAATCCTACATAGCCCGTGATTTGGGGACCTAAAACAAAAAAAAAGGTGTAAATTCAGTAGATTACAGGGAAGTTGATGTCGATCAAAGTGGATGAGGCTTATGGGTGGAAGAACATTTGCGGTAGTAAATGTATTTCTTATAATATTGTTTTTTTTTTTTACTGCTAGTAATATAAAAATTTTCAAACTTCAATATTTTACTGATGAATCTATTTTTAAATAGCTCAGGGAGCTCAGATGCAAGTATATTTTACAAAATAATGGTTCACGGATAGAGACAAATATATAAACAATCAAAAAACATTGATTTACAATTATCCTACCTAGCACTAATACAAAATTTGACTCTAGTCGCTAAACTTTCTCAGAGTTCTGTATCCAAAGAAATTTGGCAAAATCAATCTACTTCCACTTTAACTTCATACAAAGGAACCTGCCGAACTTGACAACTTCTCCTTCTTCTAAATTATGTGTGTTTATAATAATTTTGCTGTAGAAAAACCAATCACAAAACAAACCAACATATTGAGAAAGCCGGAAATGTGTAGAGTAGGCAAACAGGGTGAAAGCTTTGGAGAAAAAGATTCACTTAAGTTGTAGTAGTAGTAGTAGTACGTGTATGACAATAATCAGGTGAAAAAGAAAACAACAACATGAAGTTGTGCTGATTTATTTAACTATCAAAATGTTCAAGTTGAATTTGAATTCGACAAATTAACCAAAAATGAAACATGAAAAAATAGTATCGGCGGGGAGATAAAATTTAAGAAGAAAAGATAACGGAAAAAATTCAAATCTAATCTCCATATTCAAGAAACACATATGAATTGGACATTCAACCATCAATTTTATTTTAAGATATGCATATTTTATATGTATATGATATACATATTTATTGCTCGGAAGGGAACTATACTAAAATGATGAGAGAAAATGTCTAAAAACGGTACGGCAATGCATGACATATATGATAAAATAAACGGGGGGGAGTGTGGAAATGTGAATATATAATCAAGAAACATTTTTCTTATCGTATTTATGTATACTAAAGATGATGATGCAAATAATTTTCCACTTAAGAATATATAAAACTAAATCTAAAAAAAAAAACAAACAAATCAAACTTGCAATTACTATACATTTCCTAAGTCTACACACGATGAGCAATCATCAAAGAAACAAACCAAATCTTTTTAATGAGATTGCGAAACATACGTGTAAGTATGTACCCCAACAAAAAAATATCGACATTAAAATGTAAAATTGATTCTATAATAGTCTACTTTTATATGTACTATGTATTCGAGAAAATGTCCAATGAACAAACCAAAAAATCAACTGAACAATGCAGCAATGAAGGATCCATTTTGATTGATTTTTCGTTGTGATGAGTTCTCTCACACAGTAAATGATTTCTTAATTATAATATATATTCATTATGGTGGATGTAAGACGATTTTCGTTTCTCTAATGTTTTGTTTTTTCTATATTATATCAGTTCGGCCAATCGATTATTTGTTTGTGAATTATGAAGAAATTAATGGATCAGAGACGGTAGCAAGGCTAAACAACAAATGAAACAATCAACAAACTGAAGGTGGAGAATATAATTGGATCGTATTAAAAAATATATATAGAAAAATTATTTAAAATTGTGATGGGGGGAGTTTTTGTTAAGAATTAATATAAGGAATGAAAAATAATGCTCAAATGTTTGTTTGAACAGCGTAAATGAAGTCGCTAACCATATTCTTTTTCCTATATATATACATATACATCTACTGCTGGCCACCATTTGAATAACAAATTATTTTACCCTAATTTCTTTTTTATTCACCTTTGGAGCATAAAACTTAGTATACAAAATGAAGGAGTTTATCTAAAATCATGCATACTTTTATGTAAAATAAGTGACCGCTGATGATGTGCCGTTAGGTTCTGTCAGCTTTCTTTTGATACACTGACTGAATTTCGACCTGTTTTGAATTTTGATTAGCACTTCCCGTCACATTATTACCGGACAGATTCTATTCTGGCCGGATTTCATCAAACGGTTTGAGCTCTGACGGTTATAAAAGTAGCCCAACACTTTGCGAACAATAGTTAGCTAGTGTCTAGCACTCTTGTAGAGTATGAACAGAAATAAATTCGCTTTTGAAAACTCGAACACAATTCGGCGCCCAACGTGGGCCGCACGACTCCCACGACGATAAAATTAAGTCTTCTTATGCCCTGTCGGCTGAGCTCGTCGGGCTCTAGATTAGGTATTATTGGTTGAGAAGTCACACATAGAACTATTGGTCCATTATGATACCAGATAAGAAGACCTGGCGATAAAAAGGATCAGTACAAGTGCAAACAAAGGCACCATACTATTTTGCGAAATGAAGAATGTCCTTCAGCCTATGCTTTACCTCATGCTTGAAATCCACCAGCCAGGGTTCTCCGAAGCTGCGCGGTTTAGTTTCGCCCACTGCCGGACAGTGATACAGGAGATGCTGAACTGTTTTTGAAGCTGCCGGCTCTTGACACTTCCTACAGGAGTCGCAGTTTCATCGCATGTGCTGTTACAAGACGGTGGCAAATAATGATGCTGACCAGCCTTTTGCAGTCTGTCTGCATAAATTCAAGCAATCATTTAGTAGCTGCGAGATTGTACGACTTCCACAAGATTTTGGTAGCTTTAAAAAAAAAATCCTCTAAGAGGATAACGACAATTGCAAATTTCTGGCACGTGTATAAGCAAGACCGGGCATCTGAAAAGCTCATCACAACACAAATACTGCAGGACATCGAAAAATTGATCGGACCCTTCGAAAAATAACATTCAAATATTACTAAAACTGCCCGGATATAGCGTCAATGTCTGAGATATAAATGCCCGAAACTAAAGCCCGCAAGTTTACTTCAAATACGATTTGAAATTATCGCAGCTAATCTTTTTAAGATCTGTTGGATACCCAGGCTAAAAATATTAGATTCGAAACAACGTTGGCAGTTCAAAATCTTACTTTTTTTTAACATGGGTATAAAACACATCTTAGCTTAATATTATTATCTAACTAATCGTGGAAAACAGGGATAAAAATCAGTGGAGTCTAGACATATATCCAGGATTCTAGAAAAGTCAGGAAAGTCCAGAAAACTAATGAGAGTCTAGATAACAATAGTGGCAATGTTGTAAAATATCAGAGGGGATGTTGAATGAAAAAAATGATGAGGGCCAAAAATAAAATCATGAGAACTTAGCAAAAATTTGGGGTGTCTAGAAAATATTATGGGCGTCAAAAGAACAGGAAAAAAAAATCATTAGAATCTGAAAAAATCATCAGTCTTAAAAAAAAAATCATCGAAATCTAGACATCAATCATGAGAGACTAGAAAAAAAAATCAGTCAAGAAAAATGTCAAGAGTGTCTATACTAAGAGAGGGTCTAGAAAAAAAAACATTTTCTATCGTAGAAACATTTTTGAGGAGGCTGGAAAAAAGTCTAGTAAGTTTAGTAAGAAACCATGAGAGTCTAGAAAAAAGCGAATATGGCGTGGCGGGCCTAGTGGAAAATCATTTGAAGTCTAGATAAAATAGTAGAAGTCCGGAAAACAATCTTCAATTTTTCAGTCACAAATAAATCAGGAGAGTCTAAGAAAAAAATTAGGGGAGCTTAAAAAACATCAGAGGGTCTGTGCAAAGTAGAAAAATTCTTAAAACGATATCAAAGCACGGAAGACGGCGTGTTTATGGTCTGGGGAGCTTTTTCCTACCATGGAGTCATACCGCAAAATGTTCAAATCGTACCAAACAATTTTAAAGAGTTTTTCCGCAATACAAAGTAATTTTGGGTTCCCTGAGATGGCCAAATCATTGACTTAGTGGCCTTTCAACAATGTTGAAATGAAATAACCTTGAGCAGAGTACTGCGCTGTAGTCACACTTGCTGTGAAACATAACTTCAGCTCGGCCAACTGGGAACATGATTCTCAAAGAAGCTCTTATCATCATGGAGGCTCCAAGCTACATTCTGGATCTGATAATATCAAGCTACTTCCCAAAACAGGAAATTTATAATCGATTTCAATAACGGAAACTAATGACATCATCGTATATGTTCCGCAAGGCTCTGTATTGGGTCCACTCTTGTGGAATATAATGTACGAACAACGTGTTCAGACTTCCATTATCAGCAGAGTGTACAATCATCGGTATTGCCGACGACGTAGCAATATTATAGAAGAAATCATTTTCTGCCAGTGGCGTACACAGAGAGGGGGAAAGGGGGGCATTGCCCCGTCTATTGCATAGCTGCCTTTGAAAAGAAGGCAGTTCCAGCAAGAGAATGGTGTGTTTCTTGGTACGTACGTGCTTTGGCAAATCGAGCATACCTCAAGCCAGCCTGGACTAAAATATCTATGAAGGACCCCACCGCAAAAAAAACAGTATTAAAATATAAAATAAATACTACTTTGGATAAACTTCGAGATTTTCATCACCGATTTCACAAGTCTTTCTATTGTAGTGAGCTAATTTAACCGGGAAAAATTGTTAGTGCACCAAAACAAAGTTGCAATACCAGCAGTGGCGTACGCAGGCGAGAGCGAAGGAAACAATTGTCCCCTCGATTGCATAACTTTTTTGTATTTGCTTTAATTCACTTCATTTTGTACTTGACATTCCCTATGTGTACTTTGAACGCATAGGAAATGAAAATTTAGGAAAGTGTGTGTGTGTCGAATCCGGGGTTTTTACCCCCTCTATTTCGAAGCCCTAAGCACGCTTATAATCACCAGCGCTCACCTGATCGTAACCATTTCGATTTCCGATACATAGTTTTATGCTCCGAAAATACTTAAAAAAATTAAGTGAAATAATTTCTGAATCGTTAACCAAATGACCTGAGTAGTATATATATGGAAAACCTGTGAAACGACATTATAAAAATTATTGGTGTCGTCGTTACCATTTATAAAAATGTCACAAAAAATATATTTCTCTGTCTGCTTTTGAGAAAATATTCGGACGATTGTATAGTTTAATAAAATTCTGTTAGATGATTTGCAAGCTTTATTTAAGAATCTACTAGCAGTTATTAATTTATTTTTTTGTCAACATTATCGGGGTAGTTGTTAATTGGCAGGCACGTTTAGTGCTATGATTATAAAAAGTGACGGGGATGAAAGTAATCGCCGGACAAGCTCTACGGAAAGCATGGCCAGCAGCAACTAGTATGTCATAATGATTGGATTTATCTGCGAGATATAGTGGGTACGTAACACAAATTATATAATATATATAGATACAAAACGTCACACTCAGATGAGTAATGGGAATATATATCGGAATTAGATGTATACATTTGATATTTAAAATTTGCGTACGGCGAATTTCATAAAAATTATAAAAAAATTTACATGACATCATGCAAACATCTTTGTTGGAATGATTATTAGTATACTACAGAATCGTCAAAAGACAATAGAAATGTTGCAATCGAATTTGGATTTATTGCATAGTGAAATCAAAAATTTATATAAATATCAATTTTTTTGTTTTTAGAATATAGAATTTGAAAGTAGAATCGCTTCCATCATTTCGATTTCGACGTCTGAAGTCTACCAAAGATAATGAGTTTTTTCTATATATGCACAAACATATTTAAAATAATTACAATAGTTACATTGCACGGTGGTTTTTGTTTTTCACATTCGAATATATAGAAATTATTTTGCGTTGCAAGTGACACTTACAAGAAGTAGTGATGAAACGACATTATAAAAATTATTGGTGTCGTCGTTACCATTTATAAAAATGTCACAAAAAATATATTTCTCTGTCTGCTTTTGAGAAAATATTCGGACGATTGTATAGTTTAATAAAATTCTGTTAGATGATTTGCAAGCTTTATTTAAGAATCTACTAGCAGTTATTAATTTATTTTTTTGTCAACATTATCGGGGTAGTTGTTAATTGGCAGGCACGTTTAGTGCTATGATTATAAAAAGTGACGGGGATGAAAGTAATCGCCGGACAAGCTCTACGGAAAGCATGGCCAGCAGCAACTAGTATGTCATAATGATTGGATTTATCTGCGAGATATAGTGGGTACGTAACACAAATTATATAATATATATAGATATTTTTCACATTCGAATATATAGAAATTATTTTGCGTTGCAAGTGACACTTACAAGAAGTAGTGATGTGTGGTCATACAATTAATACCAAGAATTTCAAGATATCACAAAAAGAAAAACGGAACAAACAAACAAATCAAATATAAAACAAAACACGTCGATAAGTTATTTAAAACAAACAAACAAACAAACAAACATAAATAGTGAGCCCTACGAAGAGCACTAATACTAACAATACTCTAAAAATTGTGCCACCAGAAAGATAGACGAATGACAGGTAATCAAACATCGATATAGTTCAATCCACATTGTACACAACGAACAACAGCAGTGTTCTTTGAGTAGGGACTCACAACAAAATGCGGTACGCAACAATTTTCACCAGGAATCGTATTTCGCAATTGCAATCAAACTGGGTTTTTTTCGCCTGGTATTGGTAGTTCGATTTACTCTAGAGGCTGATTTTTTTGACCGCGTGAGCATTGGAAGGAATAGAAACCCAACAAAAACGTAAAAATCATTTTAAGCAAAAACACATTTGAAATCAAATTTCTATTCTAATTTCTATTCTATCACTACTGTTTTTTTTTACAAGAGTTATTGTTCATGAGGAACGACAGTAATAAAACAGTTTTTTGGTTTGATTTTCGAATAAAACAATCATATATATATATTTAATATTCAGGCGGAAGTCTAATATGTAGTTTTGTAGTTGTTTTGTTTTTTCATTTTGTTTTTTGAGTCGACAAGTATAATTTTTTTTTGCTTTTACTAATTCTGAAAACATTTGTTTTTTTGATACTAAAATTATAATAAAAAAAAATCTTGTTGTCATCACTCAAATACTATATATCAATGCAAAAATAAACTAAAACATTGTGGTTTAGCATTGAAACAAAAAAGGGAATATTCAATTATCAGGAGGTGTTACGTGAAGTTCTGTTTTGGGGTTGTTTTTTGAGGGGGATGGTGCGGAAGAAGTTACTTCAACACAACAAAAAGGAGATACTAAGACAGATATACTAAGGATGGGATTATGTGGAGCGAAAAACAACATTCACATACTAGCGATTACATTGTCAACATGATATATAACTAGAGAAAAAAAATAATATCTATGGTTTCCAATACTCATTGCAGATATAATCTTCATTTTATTTTTGTTTTACCTTAAACTTTAACAATTCAAGTACGTTTAAGGGGTAATAGCGAAATAATCAAATGATTCTATGATTCGAAAATAAAATGTCAGCTTGAAAATCAAGAGGGAAAATCTATCGAACAAAATCAATAAAAAAAATCTTTATCCAAACAGATTGTAGAAAATAAAACATGTACAAAATTTGATTGAATAGCATACTATCTATGTTATATGTTAACTGTTTTTCTTCTTCGACAACAATACAAAGAAGAAAACAAGTAAAGCGGAATAATCATTTAGATGAGGTTTCAATTCGAAATAAAAAAAAAATTAAGGAAAAACATTGCCTACGTACTTGCTTTTTTTCTGACTTATCTTCATACACCTTCTCTTCACACATTTATGATAAGAATATGTTTGAGAGCATTTTGTTGGTTTTGGTTAACAAAGTATTTGTATATGTTCCCACTTCAGATCATAATATATTCCGATATCGTGTCATCATCAATTCATTTTAATATGTACATCTATCTCAATTTTAATTTTATCTACATATTTATATAGAATGGTCTACTGATTCATTCGACAAAACGTATCTCGATCTATATACTTCTATAATTTGTTTAATTTGCTAGTGATTTTTTTTTTTTTTAATATTTTCTTACATTTCCATCTAACTTGTAGTTGATTGTTCGGTTTGTTGATTGACACACTATCTCGACTAGATTGCCATATCTATCTTCTTCTTTTCTTACACTTCATACGTGGTATCGATTTTATTTTGATGCTTATATACATATCTCAAACAGTTTAATCGATATTATAATTGCCCGGAAGAAGAGAAAACGATAGTTTTTTGAGTTATTTTTTTTAAAATCTATTATTCGATTCGGTTGTTTTATTTTAATGAACTGCTGTTGTGAAGTAGGCTGCTCATAGAGCGGAAGTTTATTGGTTACTGTGCTATTTTGACTGGTCAACGAAACGACGACTTGCCTATTTTCTATGTTTTTGTTTTTTGTCTTAGCTACCTTTTCTGTTCAGCTTAACCATAAATTTGAGATTATAGAAATCATTTTTTTTTTTTGGTTTACAGATCGACTTGAGATACATTTTTTTTGTTTCTGCAGAGCGGAGATACTTTCAGCGTATTGTTCTCAGATAAATATATAGCCTCTGTGTGTTTGTCGCCTTCATAGCAATTATTTCGGTTTTTTTCGTTCTTCATAATTTCTTTTTTGCTTGTTAGTAGTAGTAGTAAAATTCGCTTTGACTATTAGCCTCCAGAGTGTGCTTTTGAGTTCGAGTTTTGTTTTTCGATTTCTTGGTTGTGGTTTTTGAATAAAGAATTCTCTCGCTAGCTTTTCAACTTGTTTCGAAGTTTTTTTTTATATTGTTTTGTTTTTATTTAATTTGTTGTTTGTTCTATTCTTTATGTATATTATTTGCTAAGACTTTTTACATGATACATATAAGCTAGATTTAATTCTATTCAATAATTTTAATGTTATTAGTCGCCGCCGCCGCCGCCACCACTGGGGCGCACTGCTAAATCGTATTTTAAACTTCAGTCTCTCGCATTGGTTCTGGCGGCTAGAGCAGTAGCAGTTTGTTTGTTTTTTTTTTGTTTTTGTTTTTTGTTTTTTTTTTTTTTGATAGAAGTAATAGTAGTAGTAGCAGTAGTACAACAGTATCGTTTGTATTTTTGACGATTATTCACATTTTGGAATATTTTCGATAACGACGCGCGTTCAACGAAGATTTAAGAAAGAGATAGTGGGAAAGAACAATACAAAATACAAATATCAGAATTTGTTAAATAGCTTTCGTAAGTTTATTTTTTTTGTTGTTTTTTGTTGTAGAAGAAAATGTTCTTTGTTATGGCTAATAAGTTTTTTTTTTGAGGGGGGATTGAAAGACATTTATCATTCGAAAAATTTCTTGATAGGAAATTTATTTGCGTTTCGCCACGACTTGTCGACAATTAAAGCTCTCTTAAGTACAAATAATTTTCTTTTGAGATTTTTTTTTGTATACATAGTACATATGTCGGTTTGACTACTCGAATCACTTGTTACTTATTCATTAATAAATATCCCGGAATCATTAAACGGAAAATCCAAACATAAAAATATGGCGAAACACAATTTCAAATGAAAGTAAAATGCGTAAATGCTTTTTGATATATTTATATGAAACCAAATAGGGGGAGGAAAATGTGATGAAAGATAAACATTCGATATAGGAACTACAGAGTTCCGTAGCTACATCTATACGAAGAAAAATTGTTGCTTTTTTTTTGTTTTTAGATGAAAATTCGAGCGAGGACAAATGTTTGAATCGAAATGGGACAATGAAAGCGGCGTTCTAATAAGAGAAGATGTCAGTCATAGCGATCGATTATTTCTAAATCTTTGCATCAATATATCCTTTCACAGTTTTGCAATGTAAATTCGCTTGAAATCCGAAAGTTTGAAGATACACTATACTGTTAGGATGCAACCATGAGTACCCCTGTCTTTTTTTGAACTAAAACTAGGTTTTTATTTATGGTAAGATGCTGATGAAAATCAACTGAAAGTCAAAATAATGCATCGAAATGGGCTCAACTTCAAGGATAAATATCAATAAAATAAGACATATGTCGTGTAAATGTGGTGAAGCAATGGTGGTGGTAACATAGATAAACTATGAAAACGTTCAATGAGAAATAAGGAATTTTATAAAAAATAATTTAAGATTTCAATTTTCGATAATACAAGCTAACAATATAAACTCGTGCTATTCTTCATTTACAATTATTATAGTTTTATCATAAGCTCACGATACAATACTTTAGTATGGGAGTTAATAGTTAACTGTCTGCCAATTAGAAATTTTCCTGAGTGTCACTACTCAAGAGAAGACAAGCATAACATGTTGATGTTAAATCAGAGCAGAATTAACTTCCCCAATATATTCACTCAGGATATAACTGTACAGAACAATATCGAACGCAAAAACAAGCCAATCACCAAAATAATATTGGAGTATTCGGTTAATTCATTGCCGAACTTTTACAATAAATGTTGTTAGTTAAGTCCAAAATAAATTATGAAACTGACAGCTGGCACTTCATTTGTTATACAAAGTGAACATTTTCGTCATATACCTATAGTCTTCGAAAAAATACTGTCACAAAGTTGAATCTATCAGAAAAGGAATCAGTAATGAAATTTTGCACATAGTTTCTTCTGAGCGTACTTGTTATGGTAGTATTTAGTGATGAAGAGCATGGAACAATAAAAAGAAAACAGGATTGCGGTAATTGCTCTTTAAAAGTATGGTAATGTGGCAGCACAAATTCCTACGGTTTTGAAGCCTTTAAAGATAAGCAGTACATTTATTTATCGTCCTACCTGAACAATACAATGAAAATTCAGAAATCTGTGTGGGCCTCGTCCAAGACAGTCTCCCGTTGTTCGAACTCCAGCTTCAATTAAGGTAGTATAGAACAGAATCTGGCGAAATCTACTACGGAAATAAAAAACCGTGGCAAGAGGATATAAAATTTTCAACAAGAAGTATGTCTCACATGATTCAAAGTGACTAAAAAACGAGCACTTATTGATACATATTTTAAAAGACCTACGAACCTAGAAATTCTAGCAAACTCGAACCTTGCTTAAGCGGTCCAAGGATGGCATGCATACAAAATTTTGTTTACTGACGAATAAATCTTTGCGGCTAAGAGAAGTTTCATCCAACAAAATGATCGAGTGTAAGATAAAAAAATAAGCCAAATTTTGCAATGTCCTCTCAATTCGACAGTGCCACAAGTACCCTACTGTCTACCGTCTTCCTTATCTGGCGGACCTCTGCCCTCGTTTTCCTTGGGCTTACGCCTGCGCGGATTCCAGCATATTGATCACATAGCCTTCTTTACTGTCTTGCGCAATGAAAAAGGCAAAACATGAGAAATCCAAGAATGTTCTGAACATCAAGAATATGCAATACTTTCCGAGAAGCACTCTATGCACAGAAGAAACTGCAATAGAATCTGCAAAGGTGATGCACTGCAAATGTTTTACTCACGCAACTTATGCATGAATCCAGAGCTCAAATTTAAATGATCAGTGAACCATATCGAAGGCGAAACATAAAGATGTGTAATTCAGGCTCTTCGAACTATACAATCTTACGGGTTGCAGCCACCGCGAAAATCCGGGTTGATCGGCGAGGTTCGGGCGCTGAATATGCATGGATTGGAAATCGTGGAATCAGCTATTTCAGACTATTTTATACCGAAAACCCCAATAAGGGAATTTCGCAGAATGAGAGAAGCATTGGAAGATGTTCCTTGAGACCTTCCGAGCAAACTAGAAGTGACAAGTGACTTCAATGCCAGAGTTATGGACCCCGAAATGGCATTCAGGCTAAGTATGGATGTGATTAAAAAGAGCTTGACAAAACTCTATCGCAGACCAGGTTTCGGCGAGTCCATTCTCGATATAAATATTGTTTCGGAAACGCTATCTACGTTGGCAAGGGACTGCAGCGTGATGGAGAAGTACACTAGAAGTGACCAGAGCTATATCAACGTCTGAATTTATGGGAAAAGCATGAAGTAGCAATAGGCCACCTTTTTTGCGAAAAAGTAGCGCCACATAATAGGCAAGGAACGAGACGGCTGCTGTACATGCTACGGAGAAGTGAGAGAAAGTGTAGAGCATCCTCTGATACACTGTCTCGCTGCTTGGCTCAGCTCTTCTCTCCATGTAGGACATTAGAGAAGACCCGTCCGGATATATATCCAAGTTCTTACGGAGTCTGGATATCCTATAGGACATATCACTGAGGAGGCACAATATACTCAAGATGTTACAGTGCTAGGGACCATCATTCAATTCTATATAATATAAGAAATAATTTCTAAATTTAGATTTAATATAAGAACACTCCATAAGTATTTCGTCTGAAAAAATTTTGAAAGCGTCTTTACGATTAGAACGACTATTCATTATCATATCTAAATATATTAACGCAATTTTTATTTTCAACACTGATCTATAATAGTTATGATATGAGAATTAAAATGCTCGAAATTTTCGTTGCGTGTAAAAAAAGTTTTCTAAAATGTCCATATTTTTTGATTTCAAATTAAAGATAATTCAGCTATTCTATCTATTTTTATCTATAGCGCACAATCAGCCATCTGAATTTACCGAAGTAAAGCCTGTTTTGTTTTTTCTTTCAAGAATACAATGCAATTTCCACCCGAAAGTGCAAGAAGAGTCGATCGGATTTATCATATATCTTTAGTAATAAACGATTGAGAAATTTGGATTTTTTGAAATTTTGAACACCGTTTCCCGTAATTTTCATATAAAATTAACGAGACCAACAAGGAGCGGTTTGTTCTTCATTCAGTCATAGTACAAATACTAATTTGCAGATATCGATACCATTTTCATTCCAAATATTGCTTCATATAAGTAATGAGATACAAGTAAAGACTGCCCGATAAAATATTAGAAACAACGAATCCTAACCTAAAGAATAAAGGACAATATGTTTGTTTAAAAATTAATAAACCCTTTTTTTCATAAATTCAAATAAGCACAAAAAATACTTCAAGGAAGGAACGAACTTCAATAATATGGTTTGAACATGAGAAATTATAAAATTAAACATTTCATAACATTTGAATGTTTGTCGTGTTCTAGAGTAGAGAGGACAAAGTGATGTGATTTTTGTCTAAAAAAATAGATAAATAGCAAGAATTTTACTTCTACTATCAGTAGTAAGCGATAATAGCGATATCTGTATATGTTTAAAGCTGAAAACAGCTTCAGAATGATGCATATGCCACTTTTTTTTTGTTAATAAGTAAGCTAAAAACATATTTAATGCAAAACAATTTACGATCATATGAAGAATATGAATAACAAAAACGATGAAAAATAGCTGATGATGATGAAAATCTTTGCTGGCTGCTGAAAGCTAGCCTAATAGATGAATGAGAATTTAGTACCAACATTAGTTTTGCCCCAAAACTTTAAATGCAAGATATAGTATGAATGAGTCGATTTTGTAGTTATAGCCCTAACCTCACGCTTAATGGTTGGTTCTTGTTTACATCTACTAATTGCCAATGTTACACCTTGATATTGCAATTAAAAACCAGTTGCCATGGAGTCAACTAGGATAGAGTTTAAAACAATTCGTTTTTTTATCTATCCGCGCAATGTATCGAGATATTTACAGCAAAAATTTGAATAATTTCATCTATTTTCATTCAGACTCCTTACCAATAATAATAAATATTGTAATAATAGAATGCACACGTTTATATAGGTACTTGAAAGTTTTGTTGTTTTCCAAATTATTAATGTGACCATGGATTTTTATACAACAACCGAAAATAAAAACCTAACAAGATACTATATCATTAACGCAATAAATCTCGAACCATTTACATTAAATATACTGATGCTTATTCACCAACCAAAGTAAAACCACCGAAAATAATTACGAAAACCACAAAAATATACCAATGAATAAAAATACCAATCAAAATGTTTAAGCATCATATGAAATTAGACCTCGATGATACCCAATGGAACAAAATAAACTGAATAAAGAAGATCAATAGGTTGTTTGTTTGACCTTTTCAAATATACTTAATATCTACTTAGAGAGAGAGAAGTAAATAGAGATTAGACAAAGTTCAAGTTATATGATATATGTATATGTAATTTTCTATAAATACTTCAAGTAGAGAGAGAAAGAAAGATATAGAGAAAAATTATTTGTGGGTATTTTGGTGGGTACAATATATAGTAGTTTGATGAACTGAGATTTTTTATTTCAAAATACTTTTTAGCGAAAAAATATATATATGGATTTGAAACAGCTAGTATAGTATATAAATTGTGATCAATAATGATGGCGTACTTTTTGAAATATTTTCTTTTTTTATTTGATTTGAAATGAGCTTTGATTTGATTCAGGCACTTAAAAAATGAGAGTTTTATTTGAAACATTACATACCTGAGTTTGTAAACGTGTAAGACCACGAATCCATAAAATTTGTCCGGCACGCGGTTTTTTATCTGAATCAATGGAATCGAATCTTTCTTCTCCCAAATTAATAGCTTCTGCATATTCTTCAGGATGACCACGACCCCATCTATTTTTTTTTAAAGAAACGCAAAAATAATTCAATTGTATATGAGAGCATATTGAATATGATGCATATAGATATCCATGTATATATAGATATATATATATATGTAAAATAAATTATTTTAGATTGAAAATTGTTAAAACTTAAAGAAACTTACGATAAAATTTTAGGTAGTTTTCTTGTAGGCACTGTTGTGATTATTTGACCCCAAATTAGTGTACCGATTCCGAAAAATAGACACCATAGCCACTGATCGAGCGATAGCGCTTTAGTTGAAAAGGCCATTTTACCATATTGAATAATTATAACCTGCATAATGATTTGAAAAATAGTATGATTATAACATACAGTTTAGATTACTATCAGCATATATATATATATACATATATATATCTCTCTCTCTTACCTGGGAAATGGCTGTCCCAATCCAAATACTATAGAAAATAGGATTAGTGAAAAGGCCTTCGAACACATTTCTTTGCCCATGAATCTTTCGAGCATTAATCTCATTGAATAATGTCATCATAACAAATGAATTAAATATAATGGTGAAATGTTGTGTTGGTGGCGCTCCCAGCTCTTGTGCGCGACCCGATTCAATGTCAAGTATTCTATCACCTAGTATGCAAAGTAAATAAAAAAATAAGTTACGTTACATCTCCCACAAAGAGTATATACTGTATAAAGTAGCGCAGAAACTGCAATATTTGTAATAAGTATTACAATATCTACGATATCTTTCATTAAAGTTTAAACAAATTGCGAAAAATGGATTGCAGTATGGTACTCCAGATATAGGCCTGCGACTTGAGCAGTAATAAAAGCTATAGCTGACAGCACCATAGCAAGGATTCGCAGGGCGTTTGAGGCTTCAGTACTCCAACGGAAAACGTTCCGTAGGAGGCAATATGCGTACCGGTGAAACGCTGAAGTCACCGTGCAGGCGCAGCACGGAAGGAAAATAACTTTCTTCTGCTCACAATGCGACAAAGAAGGAGGTGACAAGTCCATCACGAGGAGCAAACGTGTCACCAAATGGCAGGCTCTCAGACAACTCAGCTTCGTTGAGCGATGTTTCCTGAATAGAAAAGCATTTTTGAACTGCCTCGTGGAAAGCGCGTGAACAACAAATTCTCACGTCAGATTCAATACATTCTCACCACAAATTTGACAGTAGGTTTGCATGCGATAAAGAATATTTATTGTATTTTGTGCTCTTTTCAAGCACCAGCTGATTTGGAATTTCTCTTTTTGATAGTCGCCAAAAATTTCGCAGTTTTCGCACTATTTAATAGTAACAACACTCTAATCTTGCACACGAAGAATAATTAAGAAAAAAATCAATGAGATGTTGCTGTACTTACCAATAAATAATAGAGTAAATATAATAGCTAATTGATAAATGGCTTGACCAAGAATGTTTTTCATCATTGTGCGTGATATCAACGGTTTCGTACGTCCATAGGGCTTACGTAGTAAAAGATCTGATGTTGGAAGTTCTGTGGCTAATGCTAACGAGGCTAGTGTGTCCATAATAAGATTAACCCATAACATTTGGACAGCCTGTGAATGTTAAAATGAGGTTAATATGGTGAAATGTGAAATAATGAATTTATTAAACTTACTTTGAGTGGCGAATCTTGCACAGCACAGGCACCAATAAATGCAACAATAACAGCAACGACATTTACAGTCAATTGAAACTGTAGAAATTTAGCAATCGAGTCGTAAACATTACGACCCCACATTACAGCTTTTACAATACTACTAAAATTGTCATCGGTTAATATAATGTCAGATGCCTCTTTTGCGACATCTGTTCCTGCGATTCCCATAGCGAAACCAACGTCCGCTTTCTTCAGTGCTGGGCCATCATTAGTACCGTCACCCGTAACAGCAACCACCTCTCGATTCTCACTTACTTTACTATCGATAATACCTGAAAATAGTGATAACAATATGAAAATTAGAATAATTTAAGCCAATAATTTTGTCTTCAACTTACCTTTTACCAATGTATACTTGTCGGTTGGTGAAGAACGAGCCAATACCCGTAGCTTGGGCCAAACTTTATCTAGCAAATGTTGTTGTACCTGAAAAATATAGGATCGAGTTAAGCGAAACTTTGTATAAAATAGCCGGGACAAGTTTAATTTACATCTCCGTTACTATCGCGAATGCGTCTATTGAACTCTTTGCCTTCGAGAATGAGGAAATCTTCATTTGGTCGTATGATACCGCATTTGGTAGCAATCGATCGTGCAGTATTAATGTTATCGCCAGTAACCATGCGAACTGTGATGCCAGCCTTCTGGCATTTTCGTATAGCATCGGGTACTTCGGGACGGACCGGATCTTCAATACCAACTACGCATAGGCAAGTCAGATTATTGACAGTGTTCTCTTCGTCATCCCAATTCGGATCATTATCGATATGTACTTCGTTGATGGCAGCCTTGCCGGGAACGAAATCACGGTATGCAATCGAAATCGTACGCAAACCGTCACAAGCCATCGGTTCGATGACTTCACGAATTAAACGTTCTTGCATATCTCGAGTGAATTTCTCCAATTCACCGTTATGGCCGTATATAAACGCGCACCTATACAGAAAAGTAATCAGTCGTAGGTTGAAGCCAACATTCTCGCAAATATACTACTCACTTCTTAAGTACAATTTCTGAAGCTCCTTTTGTAAATAAGCGATAGCCACCACCTGGTTTCGGGATCACAGTACTCATCGACTTTCGGACCGAGTTAAATGTATAAACTCGAGTAAACGACGATTCTGGTATTTCGTCACGAACCTTCTGATAGTCCTTTCCCAGGGCTTGTACGAATCCCAGCAGAGAGCATTCGGTCTTGTTACCGACTTGATTCGCTAGATCTCCAGGATTTTGTCCAGGCTGTCAGAACAAAAAGCAAGCATGGCAAAATGCTTCAAGCATGACTGATTAACAGTGTTAACTTACCATTATTCGTGATGTGTATGCTGAGTTAACTGATATACCTTGTACTATTAAACTACTAACATTTGCCGGTATATCAGAGAACTTGGGTGTAACCTTACATAATTTCTCGCATATGTATGACTGAACAACTGTCATACGATTTGTAGTTAACGTACCAGTCTTGTCGGAACAAATGGCAGTGGCATTTCCCATCGTTTCGCATGCATCCAAATGCCGAACCAAATTGTTATCCTTCATCATTTTCTGTAAAAGAATTTAGAAACCGAGAGAAAATGATGACTCTTCGATGAAACAAACATTTTCAGCACAAACAAACCTTGACAGAGTAGGCCAATGATAAGGTAACAGCAAGTGGTAAACCTTCCGGTACAGCAACAACCAATACCGTTACACCAATAATTAGATGTTTTACCAAATTATTAGCATACGTATTCTTCCACGGTTTTTCGAGTATAACGAATGTGTGTATACAAAACTGAATAATTAGAATGATAACAGTAAGTACGGCTATTGTTGAACCAGCATAACCAATCTGAATGGCCAATTTCGTTAGTTTCGCTTGAAGTACAGATTTTTCTTTTTTATGAGCTGGTTCCATTGCTGGACTCTGAGATTGTACGTGATTGCCATCCGGCTCTTGTGGCTGTTGTTTATCTATGCCCGGAATTGGTGAGCCCATATGGCTATTGCTTATCGGACCACCACCATCTTCACCTGCTTCGATAGAGATAATCGTAGTGGAAGCAGTGGTAACATCCGTTATGATTTTTTCAGTTTTGTTTCCAAAATAATAATCGATGATTCCATTCCGATTTCAAAGAAATCGACGATGATAATTCGGATAAATCGAATGATAAAAAATGACAAAGAATACGAATTAGATACATTTTTTTTGATTGACAGAAATGTACATAATTTTCGTTTCGATTAATCGTTTTTTTTCCTTCAAAAGTTAACTCGAAATCGATATGATTAAAAATAATTTTACTAGTGTGTTGTGTGGATTTGATTTTGCTGTTCGATTCGTACAGAAAATGTATTTGATTTTTTTTATGTAATATTTAGTTTTTTTTTAATTATTATATATTTTGCAGCACACAATAATTATCTTAATTTTTCAAATGACAAATGGAAATTAAATGCGTATAGAAACTGATAAATAGAAAATAAGCGACGCTGTTGAAGAAGGCAGCAACTGAATACAATTTGAATATATACTTCATCTAATTTGATCATTCTATCTTTAATACTACTACTACTGTTTATCTAAATATGTGTATAGAACAAGTAAACAAATAGACATAGATAACTACTTCCGAGTCTAATACGCTGAAAGCAAAAATGAGTTCAGTCCGTTTTCAAAAGATTTTTCATAGTGGCAGCTGATTTCGGTTAGGCATCTATCAATAATATTCAGTTTAAATCGCTTTGAGTCTCATACAAAAATATTCTTTTTCTTACTACTGTTGAATATATCGACAATTGCGTTAACTAAGCAGCATTTGCCAAAGCATTAAATTTTCTGCTTGAATTCGAAGAAAAGAGAAACTGAAGCGCATTTAATGCTTGTGAAATTTTACAGTAACATTGCTTCAACTGATGATAAATCATGCAGGGAATGGTTTCAACGCTGTTTCAGCGTTGGAAACAATCTTCACTCCGAATAGCAAAAAAAAACAAATCGAGAACATCGAATTGGAGGCATTACTCGATTCAAACGCAAGAGGGTCTTGCAAAATCATTCCGAGTGACTCAAAAATCGAATCGCACGATTGAAATTCATGGGGATGCTTCAAAAGCGGGAATTTGAGTGCCTTACGAACTGAATCTGAGAGACGTTGATGTTATATCACGCATTAGCAACCTTTGCTAATGCGATTTTCGTGGGGGTTGTGTGCGACTGTTTACGTTCTTGTTTATTTTAGACTCAGAAACGGTCATTTATATCCACTATTTAATATTCATGAATAGATGATATGAATGAAAAAAACTATTTTTTTTTCAAAAATTAAAAAAAATAGCACATACATATAAATATACACACGACTATTCTTAAGTAATTTCTTGAAAATTTCACACATTGAATATGCATTTAACTTTAACTGGATAGTACTGAAGAGACGGAAGTTTCGCCTGATATACGACGACGAGAAGCTGACTTGATAAGCTTTATTCGAAATTTATAGGTGGTTTACTCTGTTCCGAAAGGGCAGATAATTATCCAAAAATCAACATTCAAACTAGACGAGCCAGTCTCAAATGGATGCTGGTTCGAGCTAGTTTCTAACGTGAGGTTGACTGACAGAAAATAATGCTTGAACAGAGCAGCCAACAAATTGTCGGAGCACAATTAAAAATCATTAGAAAATTGCGTTCAAAAAATAAGAAACAAGATAACAAATAAACGAAATTGACGAGCCACTTACATAATCGGCGGCAAACAAATAAGTTTTACTTTAAGAAAACGTGCAGTACAAGATATACAATAAAACATTGCATAGAAAAATTATTTTTATTACCTAGGGAAATTTCCAAGCAATATTAATATAAACCGCCGGGAATCATGCCTTTTTTGGTTTTCTTACAATTTTGACGATGACGATGACGAAGAGCGTATTTATTACTAGGTGTACAAGTACGAAATGCGAATTCGAAACAATGGATGGCGTGCCAATGCAGTGTGTAGTATAAAGATTTGCCATCAACATCTATCAAAGGCGCATAAGTTATAAACTGAAAAAGTCCTGTTTTGCTATGTTCGGAAATACGTCGAAATTCGATGCTAAATAAATATCATCCAACAACAACATAAATTATTTTATTTCCATTTGAAGAAAACTGCCGCTGAATCATACCGAAGATTTACTTTGTGAAGCTTATGATGTAGATGTTTCATATCGCAAGATACGATTGGACGGTAGTTTTAATGTTTCAAGATAGATTTCGATGTGGTATAGACAAAGTAAACAATAAAGGTAGGTAGATGGTGATCGTACATGAGTCGAACGAGAAGCAGATGGAGACGGGCGCAAACAATACATATGAAATTTTGCTGGCAACAATGATACAATAATGGTTCGACGGAAAAAGGGGCACAATTTTACCGGCATAGTATCCACAAATTGCCCGAAAGATGGGAAAAATCTATAACTAGCAACGGAGCGTACTTTGAATCAATTACTTTTAATCATTCTTCTCAATTTGATCTGTTTTTTTCTTTTGAAAAAAAATCCGCATTTCATACTTGTAAACCTGATATAAATTAATAATAATAAATTTCGAAGTCAAATTTGACACCAAACAATCATGCTTCTAGCAATCTATGTAAGAACTCTGACAAATGCAATGAAACCATTATAAATTCATTGAAAATTTGTATAAAATTTATACTGAGCTGTGTATAAGTGTATGTGTGTGCTTATGTTTTATATATATATAAATATTTCGTTTTTGTTATAAACACATATCTATGCATGAACAAATTTATCTCACGTTCACACTAAATAACAAACAACAATTCGAAAACAACAACAGCGACTTTAACTTTCAAAAATTATTATGTCTGTTTTATGTTTTAGCGGAGTTTTTTTTTCGTATGGCTTAGTTTTTATTCACCTGTTAAACTTTTGTTCTTCCTCTGCTTTTTAGCTTCTGCCAATGCACAAAATCACACATGCAATAAATATTTGAAAAGAAAAAAATATAAATGAATCAATATTAGAATTATACAAAATAAATGACAATGAAATTTTCAATGTTAGGTTCGTACACTTTTTCCATATAAATATATATATTTTTTTGTTGCTTGGAAACAAATAAAAACAATGGTAGAAAAAATATGCGAATAAAATAAATCTTAAGACTCATTTTAAGACAACATACATATAGATTTAAATATTCTCTAATATTTCTTAATGAAAAAGATCTTTAAAAAATTGAGCCTTAAAATTTCGATTTCGGGACATATTCTAAAATGCATAGAAAAATTTACATACAATTTATTTATTTTTCAAAAAATAGGGGAACACAATTGATAGAGTGCGTGTTAGTTAAGTACAATATATTTGTTTTTTTTTTTTTGAGGAACAGTTAAATTTCATCACTTGGGATTTTAATTTAAATATATATCTATGCGTTTCTTTAGATATATATGTATATGTATTTCGTGACAGTACTTCTGTCAAGATTCTTTTTTTTAAATGTTTCAAGAGGAGTGAAATCCCAATTCAGGGGGTGGGATGAATTTATTTTATCTCTAAATAAGATACCAGAGCAAGCTTTTAGCATCCAATACATAATTTCACGTAACAGGGCGAGCGATGCAAACTGTATTTTGTTCACAAGAAGAAAAATTACATACATGTTAAAAAGTATATATCATATAGATTTTTACATAAATTCAAAACAAAAAAAACAAAAAATATATGAAGAAAACAACGTGTTTTTGTTTTCAGGACAGTGAAAAAGAGACGAAAACATCGTTGTGTGTGTTGCGTTTAAGGGTACAATCTAAAACTATATATCTATACATAACATACACGTCTAGTGGAAGTCTCAAAAAATTGATGTTTTGCCATTCATTTGAAAAATCAAACACTTTCAATTCAAATAGCGAATCGATATACATATATAATTTTTATTTGCAATTTATGTACGAATTTTTAATTGCGCTAAATTCAGTGGAATTTTTCAGAGGCGGAATGAATGGAATGATTTTGATATTAACATAAATATTTAAAAAAAAAAATTAATATAACGACTAGCTCTTGTTGAATACACGTAAACGACATCGATTCTATGCCATTTAACAAACATCGATGAATTCAATTTTCTTAAAAAAACTTGTTTCGAAAGCACATAGCACTCTCTTCTCTCTGTGACCGAGCAAATAATGGTTTTATTTGAATATTTTACGCTGCTTTTCAGCTTGTTATGGTTCATATCATAACCATTTCTCAGGATTATCTCATTGAAACGGTGAACTCAGACGCAAACTTAGACCGCTCGGATTTATTCTTTGCTACCAGGGTTTTTTTCTACACTGCCAGAATTTTTTCTAGACCCTCTGATTTATAGTATGGTCCCAGGACTCGCCTGATTTATTCTAACCTCGCATGATTTTTTTGCCGACTGCTTAAATTTTTCTAGACCCCCTGAATTTTTCTTAACTCCCATGATTTTTTCTTGGCTTTGAGGATTTCCTCTAGACTCTCCTGATTGATTCTAAGCTCTCATGAGTTTTCTAGACTGCTAAGATATTTCTTAACTCCCCTCATTCACCCTAAGCTCCAATTATTTTTTTCTGAGCTGCCAGGATTTTTCTAAACCCTCTGATTTATTCTAGACTCTTATGATTTTTTTCCTAGTTAGCCAGGGCTTTTTCTAGACCCCTCCTAATTTGTTTAACCTCCCATGATTTTATTGGCTGCCAGAATTTTCGCACAACATGATTTCATCTGCTCTAATCTGCCAGGATTTCGTCCAGATCAACCTGACTTTTTCTAAAGCTTCCAGGATTTTTCCCAACATTAGGTTGAATCACGAGGTTTTTTCAAAATATAGTAGAATAGCATGTTTGCAAAATACAGAAACACACACAATAAAACCAACAACAAAATATGCATGAACATTTCTCCCAACTTACAATTTTATACATACCAATCTCGAAGTGTAAAATGAAGTCATTTAATTTGGCTTCATTTTGAACCTTTTAATTTCCAAAAAAAAAACCACTAGAATAACTCAGTGCCGTCGTCTATGGTTTGCGCAAAATTATCAAAACTATTAACATCAAATATGGACGACGTGTTAATATGAATTAAACTAACAAAAATTAAAAAGAATTCACTCTTCACTAAATCAATTCATGACATTTAGGATTGTTTTCACAAAAAAAGTCGTACAGATTCACAACAAACAGAACAGGGGTTAATTTCGTCGGGATCGTGATTGATTTCGGGGGTTGTTTTTGGTTCTCGAATAATCAGACATTCGCGAATCACAGAATATACCACTGAAGTGAGAACTGTTGAACAATACAATTATAAAGATTTTCCTTGCGTTCTCTAATCAAGTTACACAAATACGAGATTGGATACCGTTTCTCCCGATCAAAATTTATGTGGAAACTAAAACAATCTCTATTCAATTTATATTCATCGATATGAATATTGAAGTTATCTAAAACTCCTATATTGTTACTTTACACTTTTCCTTTCCAAAGACCATATTCGTCAATTTGGAAAGGACATTGTGGGGATTTGCTAGATGTTTTTGAAAACAAAACGTATTTTGGAAATAGTCTATTTTCTATCAACTCAAATCATATTTTCTCTAGCTCTCACTCACATCGCTTTATCAAATATTGGGAGGGGATAGCAACTTTGGATTGGGACCTAATACACAAATTATAATAAAATCGACAGATTGAACAGACGGCCAACAGGAGCTGAGGACGACACGAGTTGAGGACGACAGGTCTTGGTGAAGACAGTGGCAATACAGGGCGAAGAGGACGCCTCCATTCACCGTGTCGCATTTGCGAGGAGATCTTGCTGTATAAAGATCTCATCCTCCATCCAAGAAAAACTTTAACGCAAAGCGAAGTCTGACTTACGTAACTATTGCGCAAGGAGTCCAAAATAATAGACTCTAGTCCTAGTGCTCTGGAGACTAAGAAGAGTTACCTACAAAGGAGTAATAAATCAGGAGTGACGAAGGAAAAAACTCTGCTACTATTCCCACTAGCGTGATGAGGGAATACATCAAGCGCGACCGAGTAGCTGAAAAGGACATGCTGAAGTATCACCATATCCTTGACAAGATGTTTCAAGGTGCCAACTTTGTTTATCAGCGGATGAAGAGAATATGAAGGGCTCGAGGAATCAACATGGGTTCCGTAGTGGCCACTCAACCATGATGTAAACGCCGAGGCCGTAAGTCTTCAGGCCGGACCGCTCGTGTTTCAAGTGACGCTGGGTGTTCGGAACGTTTTTAATTCAGTCAGATGGACACATATTTTAGAGGCCCTTCGCCGGAATTTTCAGGTAGATAGCTATCTGTTAGAAAGGAATATCTGTTCGAACAGCACAAGGATCCATTCTTGGACCAGACCTGTAGAATGTTGCATACAACGGTCTTTTGCGCCTTAAAAGGTCAGAAGATATGCTCTTGGTAGGTTACGCTGATCATGTAGTAGCTAGCAATACCTCCAGAAATACCAACCTAGCTCAGCTTAAATCAAATCAAGTAATGAGAAGGGTTGAAGGCTGGATAGAAAGCCATGGTCTTGAGCTGGCGATCACGAAAACATGTTGATGAAAGGAGGAAGCCAACTGTCATACTCATGAAGTATTCGACACCAAAAAATCTGCGAAGCATCTCGGAGTGACTCTTGAATTCAAGCTGGCTTACGGGGAGCACATCAGAAAGGTATTTCTGAATGGCTCAGATATGGGAAGATAGTTAGCACCCGCTCAAGCACGAACGTTCGAGCTTTGGGAGAAACGCTGGCCTACGAGCACAACGGGAGCATGGACGATCAAGCTTATCCACGACATCAAATTATGGCTAAGTTGCGACCACGATCAAATAAATTTCTACCTAAGGGCAATTTCTATCAGATCACGACTTAAGAAAATACCTTCATAGAATGGTGAAGCTCAAGACGGAATACTACCAATATTGCATTAAGGAAATTGATGATGCCTTTGCACACTTTCTTGAAGTGCCTCCGCTGCAGAAGAGTACGAAAACCGATTTTGTCCACAATTAATCCTGTAACGCTGAAGACGATTGTGGAGGCGATGTTCAATTCAGAAGACACTTGGATACGTGGTTTAGCAAATGTAGTGAAAGTATTGCGGATGAAGAGAGTAGAGGGTTGCCTTCCACACTCATCCTGACAGAACGAAGGTAGTCGTGGGGGTACCTGATAGGTGCTAGTGGCACGGTCGAGTCGAACTAATGCGAAAGTGGATCCGGTTTGGACTCCTGTGATCAACGGCTTGTGTTTTCTTAGTGAATAAGAATTTCAAATAATCCTGCATCGATCACAGAAAACCTTACGAGGGTTTTTCGACGCCAGCTCAAAAAAAAATTCCACCGCTATCTACATATCAAACACAAGTTCCACTAATAGTAAATAAGATCTTGCCGATTAATCATCGCTTTGCCAACACCTGTCGCTTATCATCCAACCAATTAGTATATAGACTAGGATTTTTTGCATTTCCCCCTAACTTGCCATTATATCAGGTTTTTCGCAATGGCTTATTGTGCAATAAAGAGCCTAGGCTCGTATCACTGAATATCGACGATAAATTCCAAGAAATTCACGAAGTTTTGATTTAGATTCACTAGATAGATTTCCACGATATAGATTTTAACCACACTAGAGTATGAAACTCTGATTCAAACGGGATAAATCACGCAACCGGATCAAACCCATCGGTCCACAACAAAGTAAGAGTCGATTCCTTATAAACGTTCATGTGGATTAACATAGTCATACATGAACAAATGATCTTTTCATTCTCATCGATACAAAATGAACCGAACAATCACCAATTCGTCGTAGATGAGTGTCAGTAGGTGTAGGTTTTTTTTTTTATCATATTCCAGGATTTGTTTTTCAATATTGAGTATTAAAAGATGTTAAAATATGATTCATAAGATTTCCTAAAAATTTTACACAAATATAATCGAAATAAACTACTCACCCTTTTTCATTTTGCGTATTTCAGCCTCTTGCTGATCGACAGCAGCTCCCAGAAGAGTGAAAATGATACCGGCCTGAGAATTCACACCGACCGCTGCTACCAACATTTTACCACTACCTTCCATCACATGGGTTCCTGATAGAACCATTGGGTCGAATTGCTCACCTTTCTTAACATGATCTGATTCGCCCGTTAAAGATGATTCATCAACCTGTTATACGAAGAAAATTAAATTTTAGAAAGAATATATTTAATTTTCTCATTTACTTTATTTATTTATTTATTTCTGATGTTAAAATGAATTTTTTTTTTATCTTTTTCCGATCAAATTTGAGCACCTTAAAAATATATTTTCACTTACTTTTAAGTCGTTACTTTGTATAAGTATGCCATCGGCTGGCAGTAAGTCACCATATTTTATTTGGCATATATCACCAACAACAATATCACCGACACCGATTTGTCGTACTTCACCGCCACGTAACACCGAAAACTTATGTTCACCTTCAATCCGATTTTGTAAGCCACGAAACTGTCGTTCTTTTGAATAATCATTGAAAGCTGTAACCAATACAACAACTATAACAGAAATAAGAATGGCGAGACCCTCAATCCAGCCGTGATGATCATCTTCTTCGGCAAGAACAGCTATTTTGAGTAAGAGAAAAACAAAATAAAAGAAGAATATAAGTATATGATTCAAAGTAAAATATAGCAATCATTTTCAAATTATATTGGTTAAAGAAGTTTTTGTAAAAAGGATAAGATTATCGTTATTTATTATCTCTATACGTTTCAATAAATAAGGATATGGAATGGCAGGAAATTGTTCTCGCGACAATATGTGAGCCGTATATAATATTTTATGTCTGGCTAGATACAACTATTTAGGTACCAAAGGGCTGCTACTTTGGTGGAGCGAGTAGTGATCTGCCAATCAGCATATGACCAGTGGAAGGTGGCTATAAATCTGTAGAATTATCAGGGAGCCAACTTACGAATCAGAATTTAGACACGCTTCCATTTGGGCTAGTATCGTTGAGAGCTCGTCGAGTGTGAGAATTACGTTTCCAATTATCTTGCGAATATGAAATCTGACGGATCAGAGTCTTGTTTCCCACAGTTCTCCGAAATAAATTGATTCAAGACGGTTGAATTTTTCATTGGTACAGTTGTTGGTGAGCATTTCAGTAACGTTCTTGCTTGCTTGTGCTGGACAGACCTTAAAATACATCTGAAGCATCGCAGTTGCTCCTGCGAAATTTGTAGCAGGCGTCCGGAAAGCAGTTTGAGGTTGCTGGCAAAGTGAAATTCAAAGTCCCTGATATGCTACGGGTATGAAACGGAGTGCGGTCTTGAGCGGGGACCAGTATAAAGGAGCGGTCTCAGGCAAAAAGTAGCGATCGCTGGCAGAAGGACTCGCTCAGGTAGTCTCGTACTGAGCTATCACGCTTTCTATACATCTGCGCAAAGTATTAGAAGGGGAAGTTTTTTTCCAAGCGTCTTGATTGAATATTCGTAGACGAGTTACTAGTATAGAAAAAAAAATTTTAAAGTCAGACTATGCACCTCGCATGAACAGTATTCAAAGAGGATGATCCCAAGAGATCAATGCGATACCTCATAGGCCACATGGAACTTTAAGTCCCTGAAGTAAATGACAATTGCAGCATAGGACTTAGCTGTAAATGATATTTGAGATTTTCGGAATTGTCTATTTGATGGAGTATGACAACCAAAATGTAATTTATACTTAAAAATGTTGCCGTTTTTTTTATATTTAATTTACATTTTTTCTATTATAATCCAAATTGACATGTGTTTAACTTACGAGCGTCTTCGTCGGCGGGTTTATAAAACGATAAACCAAGAGACACTAATGCGGCTACTTCTAAAATAATAAGTGTTACATCTTGAAGCGCCTCCCACACTAACGTCAGGAAGGTTTTTGGTGGCTTCGGTGGTATTACATTCGAACCAAAGGTTTCACGTCTATGATCAAGATCAGATTTTGATCCAGTTAATCCTGTAAAAAAAATTGAATGAAATAATATACATATATATGTGTGGATATTTACAAGCTCTTCTTGAAGGATTATATTAATTAGATGTTTGATCAAAGTTTTTTTTTACCTTCATTCGGTGATGTGTATAGCTTTTTGCATATTTCTGGAACGCCTCCATATTCGTTTACTTTCGCTATGCCTTCCCGGCCACGATGTTCCATAAGCTCTCGTAATTGCTTAAGAGAAATTCCATATTGCGCCGGTCTTCCATCTATTGTGGCCATTTGTTATGAGTATATCTGAAATTACGAATGAAAATAATGTTGATTAGTTTTGGGTGTTTTTTTTTTTTTGGTTTTTGGTAGATAGAAATATTTTGGTAGATAGAAAAAGATATTGAAAATAGCCGCCTCCAGCTTTGCGTTATCTGAATCTAATTAACGCAATTGATGTTCGATGACATAGTCAAAATTGGATTCTAGTTTTGAAACAACAATTGAATTTCAGGAGAGGGAGAAAAATGTTCCCAAAGAGGTGAAGAAATCTAATAGAAATAAATGAAAGCAACCAAAAAGCATTATGTGATACATCATGATATCATTTAGTTTTGTTTTAAGAATTTTTTGAAAAAAGTTTGTCTTATTTTATGAAGCCACAATCTATTTGCATGCGTAAAAATGAAAATATACTAAATCAACTATATTTCAAAGAATTAGCGTCAACAACTTGCAAGGCCAAAAGACTAGCAGCCGTATCCAGTGATGATAACGTAAAAATTGAAGCGATTGACTCAAGTGTATCAATTTCCAGATCAATTTTCAAATTGGACGGTTTTTAAAAAAAAAAAAATTCTAGTGCAGCACACATTAACTCTGATGTTAAAACTTGAGCGCCCCGGGAATAGTGCAAGTCGTCCTTGGAATGAAAAGTTGCGAAAGAAAAGGAACTCTACTAGCTGTCGAAATTTTACATACAATTCAAGTACAATATAATCGCATGTTTCGAATATATATCTCTCTAATTTTAGATCATATTTTAGACAAAGCACATTAAAAGAACTCTGACCGCCCACCGGCCCGCAATTTTCTCACACCACACATACAAAACATTTATTACAAGTAACCACCCTCTTCAATCTTCTCCCATATATACCGAGATGTGACGAAGAAAATTGCGCTTGTCGAACAACATGCGTGATCACTAGGTAAAGCTTGACGATAAAAATAGTTTTTCAATCCCTGGGAAACCCCTGGGGCCAGAGGTGCAAGTTGTAAATTATCGTGCGAAATTCATTCAACACACTGCGCGTATGAACAGAACAAAAAAAAATGTATATGACCACTACTCTATATACGTATGTCATATAGCTTTCTGCAGTTATCTGTTTAGTTGTTAATACTAATTTAATTTTGGCTTAATTTTCAATCATAGACGGACACAAATTAAAATATTTATTGAAATAGAGCTTTTTTGGTATTATTTTTATTATTGTTAACCAATCGCATATTTTTTTGGGAGTTTCGAAATATTGTTTGGTGTCCTTCTTCTCAATGTTCAATTATTGTAATGGCGCTCGAATCTGCAAAAGCTAAACTGAAAAGGGCAGTGCTTATAGTCGCACTTATCATATGTACAAAATACGCAGAGCTATAAAATATAGTGTCCTGAGCTATAAAATATAGCATAAAAAACTCAAAATCGATGTAACATAGCTTGGTAACTATGATCGCATATGCTATTTAAATAGTTGCCTGCGCTATAAAATGTAGCCTGATAGCGAAAATTTTCTGCTAAGCACATAGTTTAAACTCCTATACTGAACACAATCTTGAACAATCCAGTTTCTGGCATCCGCTGATATTTTGATTTTTATCAGGGCCCTTGGGGGCTATAATATATGTCTTTTAAAGCAATAATAAATTATGCCTCCTTTTTCAAAGAATATAACTCTAATTTTTGCAAAATGTTCGCTATGTATTATGATGTCATAAAGCTATAATTTATCACTATCCCGATATAAACTATATGCATAGCGCTACAAGTATATAAATTCCGATCTCAATGGCGTAATGAAGGGTGCTTTGCGTACACAATAACAGCAATGGACAAGAAACAAATAAACAAAAACTACATAAAACTCTAAGCTACGCTATTGAATTCCCTTATATTTTACAAAGATCCCATGTTTCGTTAGCTCCCAACCTGCAGTGATGCGAATAGAATTTTAATGCAGACTTCGTTATTGTGCTGAAGTCGTTTGACTTCGAAAAAAAAATGTATATGAATGATACTTAGATAATTGCAACCAGTCCCGACGAATTAATTCGTCCAACTCAATTATCTCGTGTCATCATTCTGAATTTTGGCTTTTAATTCATTCAAACGTAATGGCGGGAGGGTCAGAGATCGTGTCGTATATTAGATTCAATCTAAAATTATTTTTGAATTCATGTAACGATCAACATCTCTGCGTCCTAGATAAGAATCTAGGCAATCTCATTTGAATCGGAATACACTTCGATGTATTGATGATATTGATGCTTTTTTGAATGCTAATCGTATTATATATGCTAAATTTAAGCGAATCTTATGTGTTCGTTTGAAGTAGTAGAAATAAATCTTTTGTAATGGACTTAATAAAAATCCAAAAATCGAATTTCTTCTTCACGTAACGGTCAGAGAAGTAACTTTAAAGAATATAAAGTATCGAGTTTCGTAGATGAGTTCTAACATTTCTTATATTAAATCAAACATAAGATTTAGGAATTTAAAGCAGACGTGATGATGGGTTTTGGATGGATTCTCGTGGTTGGAATTGCTAGTAATTTTTAGAAAAAAAAAATAAGGAAGATATAATATTTCGCGGTCTGGTATATTTCAGTGCGAATTATCAATATTACTAGGGTTAAGCTTGAAACTATAAGATCTTCGTTATTCATAATCAGAGAAGCTATCAAAAAAGCTAGTATAGAGCACTGGCTTCGAGCGTGTGAGGTCCTTGGTTCGAATCTAGGTACCGACGAGTGATCATGCACCGATCTTTGAGTTAACCTAGCCCTCTGGATAAGGCAGCTGGATCAAATCAGAGGTAAAGTGAGGCATGATACTATTTCACAAACGTGAGAATTTCGATTGAAAAAATGAAAAGCAGTACCAACTCCAGACCACAAGACCCGACAAATGGCTAGTGGTGCAACATTTTGTTAGATTAGCTATCAAACATAAAGTTGTTTTTTTTCTCTCTCTCTCTCTCTCTCTCTCTCTCTCTCTGGAAAAAAAGGGAATTTAAAGACCAAAAGAATTTGGATTAGATCAGTAGTGGTCGAAGCCGAATGCTCCGTAGATCACCGGAGCTTCTAGCGATTCTGGTTCAAATCCAGCCATGATCACATACGGGGAAAATCTTGTTACCTTCTTCTTATTCTTCTTCTTGAGAACCAAAAGCGTCCTACCAGGCAAATGATTTCCAAATGTTTCTCAAGCTGGACATCCTCTCTCATGTGCCAGTGCCCGGATTTGGCGAGGAGAAGGGCGGGCGCAGCTGGTGCACCCTTTCTCTCAAATCTGACCGAACTGTCCCTGGTCAATTTAAAGCAGATAGTGCGGTTCGTCAAAGGAAGCAGATGGTTTTCTGACTTTAGTGAATAGGAGAGAGTCAATTAGCTATTGTGGCATATTGTATCGTTTATCACTGAGATCCGGCGATGCTAGGGGAAAACCAGACAACGCAACTTTGATTAACCTTGGCTAATAGACCTTAAATGCATGTTGATATCGCTGCAGACTACGTGTTACCTTTTTTTTTGACAGGAAACCCTAATCTAACCATTGTGAATCCACAAAAGAGTTCAACTGTTGATCTGATTGCTTAGAAATTGTGATGGCTAAAGTACGGCTGGTATAGATTTGCAATAGTTTAGATATTTGCAATAGTTTAGATATTCAAATATTTTCACTGGACAGCCTACCGGCAAATCACGTATTTTTAATTTATTCTTAATCTTAGTTGACATTTGAAAGTGTTTTAATTTTGGAAGGCTTGGATGAATGGCTAACTAATTGATTGGAGGAATAAAATAACAAGTGATGGATACTAGTCAGAACTTTATCGAACTTAGCTGTATCGCAATCCGTTTTGAATGTTGTCGTTAATTGCGAGTCGTCAGTTTTGGGACTAAGCCCCTGGAGAATAGAATAATAACGTTTCTTTTAAATCGACTCCACATAAAAGCATCGAAAATTACTGAGCATACATCCTCGTGTAGCCCAAAAAAAAAAGTTTGTATAGCCTGGCTCATCGTGTGTGAGGGTTCTGGTTCGAATCTTGGTACAGACGAAGAACCGCGCAACCGGACCTTTTCAAGTTAACCTAGCTCTGAATAAATATCTGCCTTGAATCAGGGGCAGAATGAGTCGTAGAACTATAAAAACAATTTAGATTTGAATCATTGATGATAACTGCAATTTTCTAACCATGCTTAGAGCAGTCAGAAACCTTAATATATTTGACCCTTTCTATCAAACATGCGATGCTTTCTTTGCCCATCAAATTGCTTAGTGCATGTATTAGTAAGTTTTTCGCTATATTTTTAAATTTTTTTATATAAAAATCATAAAATTAAAACAAAAAAAAACTATGACATCATTACTTTTTTTTTATATTTCAATACCAGACAGCTTAGCGGCCAGGGTTTCGATTGTACACTGAAGTCACTATACATTTCAATGGACATTGTCGCTAACTGGTTTAGGCAGCACACTTTGCTGATGATGCATAGAAGAAAAAGAAAATACGTAATGACTATTGTGTCCACCAAACACACATTCCTCGGTATAGAATATTGCAGTGATTAGCGAAAAACCGGTTATTCAAATTCATTCTAACATTCGCGATAAACTTGATGCAAAACGAACAAATTTGGGCTTGGCAGGTCATTTACACAACACAAACCGGGCGACAATATGACAAAAAGCGCATGAGACTGTTGCTGAAGAGTAATCATTTTCAAAGAAAAGCATATCTCAACGTTGTTTGCTATTCGTAACATTTTTGCATTACACATTTCTGATTAAATTTCATTAATTAGTCATGTATTATCAAAGCTGCTTGTGATTCATATATTGATTAGTTGACGTCATTGTTGTTCTGCTTAAATCATTTGAACGATCCAAGGAATGCTTACGTCCGACACCTGAGATGTTGAATCGTTACGGTGACCATCGCTGGAATTAATTATGCACCACGAATGCGCTCTTTCGAACTGCATGCCTGAAGTTTGCACTAGAAAACCGTGGGTGAATTGATGCAAGACCAACCCACACGCCCATCCCTAAAACTCTATACTGCCCCATAAGTGCATGAATGCATGCAACAGTCGATTAGTAAACTGCATTTCAAAGAATTCGTGTTAAATGTTACTCAATATCGTCACGCCGCTGCTGCCGCTGACGTCATTAAGCCGAAAGCTAATTGCGCTATGAGTCTTTTCACCGCAGCAAATCTACGAAACCACATTGGGCGCGAAAATGTGATAAGTAACTCTACAATTAGTAGCCCGAAATAGGAGTGTCGAAGAAAAGTTAACTTGAAACCGAAGCAAGTAAAACATTTTTCTTGTGCTTTTTGTTCAAATCGATCACAGACTGACTGCCAGACTACTAACTTTGCATTTGTGTTGATGACGTCATACGTTTGGTATCTTTCAACAGCAGAACTACAGTGACCGCATTTAACGTATACCAGAGCATAAGCACAATGTAGAAAAAAAACTTTATTGCAACAGATATCAACACATTATAGTAGCGCGGCATCAATGGTGATGATGATGATTTGTGTATACTACACCATACTATATCTCTTCACCATTCCACCCACCTCCTCATTCTCTCCGACGATATCGTCGCCGTAAAACGATTCGATTTCCATTTAATCTGTTCCGACGTTTGTTTGCGCATAAGAACGACCATTATATGCAGCACATATGTACGTACGTCCGCGTACGGACGTATGTATGTTTCCTAAAGTAATTGAATATATCGGAAGTTGATAGCGACGACGAGACTCGACGTTTTGTTGTCAATTCGATTTATAGTTTTTCGAATTATTCAAAGAATGGCAAAATTACTATGAAGCTGCTGTGAATGGAAAACTGGACTAATGACATAAGCGTTTGACAGATTGTGAGGTATTCTGTTGGACTGCAATAATTCAGGATTAAATAGGATATATCGAAAATGGGCAGAGTTTTGAGCAATAAAGACCTAGGTATATAATAGTCTGTTCTTATCAGTATGGGTTTTAATTTGACACAAAACACTGAAAAAAATAATCCACACACTGCATAGGCCTATTCCACAATACTTGGAAATTATGTTCGCATACATTATGCGCATAGTTTTCTGTGCTATAAAATATATCTCCCAGCGCCATAGTATCAACCTAATATTAAATATACATAGCAGATACTCCTATGCAACATAGAAGCCTGGCAATCAAGCTGGCATACAATATGAAAATAGTAGCCTGAGCTATAAAATATAGCTTAGAGGTTTACATGCTTCATATCGAAAATGGTCCTTCATTACGTCATATAATTTGACTAGTCAGCACATAGTCCCAACTCCTATACAGTGTCCCGGCTCTTATATATAAAATGGGCGTGTAGCATCGTAGTGGGCTATATAGCTTTAACGTTTTAACAAGTTTGTACAGCTTAGTGGCTGTAGAGCATCGGCTCTTAAAGTCTGATATGCCTGATTCGAGAATTCAGATTTTGCTTTTAATAATTGCCTATAATACATGATGTTTAGGCCAGATACTACATGTCTTTGTAAAATATAGCACATAGCACTTAGTCTTCTAAATTTTTCGCTCTTCATTATGGTAGTGGCCAGGCGCTGTATATGTACGTAGCACCAGAAGTATATCACGTATAGTCTTTGGCGCTAGGCTTCCATTAACTACCCCTCAGTCAAGTATTGAAAATTTTAATAATAAGCAACCACAAAAACGAGCATTTTTTCGCCGCTAAAAGTACGATCATCCCGTTTCAACCCATTAAATGTTTTTGTTAGTAAGAAAAACAAAAAATTTTTAAGAGTGTACCTTAGGTTGCCACCCGTCTGATATAACTCAGGTACCTAATCAGAGTGAAATTAACTCAAAGAGCTCAGAGTCCGTCCGTCCTTTGATTCGAACCAAGAATCTCAAACTCCAGGAACCAAGACTCTACCAACTAGGCTACACGAGCAGATGCGTACGGATATTATACAGATTCCCCTGAATTCTAGCCTGAATTGATCGAATAGATCAGGGTCGCGTTCACGGATGCTAATATAAAAATTGGTCCGTTAAAATCGAGAGAGACTCAGAGACTCTGATACAGTTCTAATATTATCCAAAAAAAAAAAACAATATTTCCAAACTGTAAAAGGACATCGTAACGGATTTTGAACATCTTCAACTTTGAATATTTGGCACACTTCCTACGATTCTTCGAACAACTACTACGAGCTCCCTTAAACTGACTTAAAATGGATGAGCAGAGTTCAATAAAATAAATGTTTTATCGGAGCTTTTTTGGGGGGTAGTTTTAAAGTCCTCGCTGGCAATATTAATCGAGATGTTCACTTGTGTCACCAACACAAGGATTTCACAGACACACAAATAGCTTAGACTTTTAAAAATCTCTCAAGCCGATTTCGTGTGATTTAATATTATATTAAGAACCTCGTATAACCTAGAGGGTACACAATACTGTGTTCTAGAGCACGTGATGTCTCCGGTTCGAATCCAGTTACGGACAGTAGAGTAAAAATGGAGCTCTATCACCTTCTAGTTATAAGATTTGAAATGGATTGTGGTGGGATAGTTTGCTTGTTGTAATATAATATTAAGCTTGGATAGCGTTGCGAAGAGAACACTTGCTATTTGCGGATACGATCCCGGTTCAAATCCCGGTATGGTTCTTTTTTTTACGCCACACAACCAAAGCTCAGAGAATTAGCTTTTGAACCGAGTATTCAACAATTGGATAGTAGGAAGATGCATTTCGTGGTAGGAGCCAATTCCATACTTCAGCTTCGTTACCGGCATAGCTTAGTGAATTTAATGCGATACTGATATTATGCCCAGCCACCCAGCTCTTAAGACATCACAAAGTACGAAAAATTTCCACCATGAGCATACAATAGAATTCGAACGAATTTTCAGGTATTTTTCTGTCTCGGATTTGCACCATTAGCAAGAAGAGCGTCCGACCCCTGGTAATCTGGGAAAAATCTCGGACAAAATTATTTGTTATCCTTATGATATTATTGAATGAATTTCATCAATTTCAACCTCTAGGTACGTAGCGATTTGTAAGGGAGAAAAAGGAATAAATATAAAAAGGGGGGACGAGAAGCAAAAAGGGGAAAAAGGAGAAAAAAAGGGAGAAAATTCCCTGACAATTTCAACGATCAAAATACATATTATCGTCGGCCAGCTTTGTTACAGACTTCTATCTCTGTTTGTCAAGAAAAATAAGAAAACTACCATCAATCTTGAAACATTCAAAGTATAAACGACAATTTTAACTTACAAATTCAGGGATATGACACAAAATTAGTCACACGAAAAGACAATCTCGAGAACTTTTAGGGTCTAATTAAAAATTACTTAACGACCTCTCCAATTTGTATATATTACTACCGCAATTAAGTGCACTCAACGAAACAAAAAAATGTTTGTTTGCAAACACAAGCACATTCTTCATTTTGTCGCTGGCACTGCCACGCCGCCATACCGCAAATATATCATCGATCATTTGAAAATTCCAGTCTGCGAAAATGACGTTCCGCAGCGGTGCGCTACATAATTGGTTTAATGATGTTAATGATGATGATCAATAGAATTCGTCACCCGACTTGACATCATGATCGTGATGACTTCAGAGAGCTAGAATATGATTAAGTTGAGCGGGAACAAAAAGGTGAATGATGTCGTCAGTTTCGAGACGCAAACTAAAATAATCTGGGGACAAAAAAAAACCTGGCTCTAGTCCAAGCAATTATACTGGCTATAGTAGTAATGACACCAAACGGACCCGATGACATGACACATACCTCTGAATTTGCCTCACCGCCACCACCACGTGGAAGAATGTTTACAACAAGAGCTCAAATCAACATAAAAATACCTTTGAAAAAAACCTCAATTGCATAGGCCGCCTTTAAGTGCTAAACGAACAAGAGACTGAGCTCTGAAAAATTATACATCAGAAACAGAACATTGAAGGGCCTATAAAACGTTGGCTACATTAAGTAAACCAGAGCTTGTTTCTCAAGGTAGACGACGCTGTATGTAACTATATGGGGTACAACAAATCAAGGTGTATTTCACTTGCAAAAATAACTGAACGGTGTACTTGACACAAAAATATCTTTCGTCGGGTCTGAGTTGTTATGATTTTTTTTCGTGTTGCTTCTCTTGTCTCTAGAATACATCGGTTGCGCTCCTTCATGTCTGAAGTCAGCCAGCCAGCCAGCCAGATAGCTAGCTATGGTCAGCCAGCACCCACAAGCGTTGTCCGTCTTTTGGCATCCGGGATAAGCTGCTGGAATGCAGATTAATCCATTCATCCCGAAACTTTAACAGATTTTCCCCGTTGATTGTTTGACACATGTTTCAATTAAATTCTTTCAATTTTCCACACTGACAGCATATAAAACATAGATGTATACAGCAAAACAATTTACATTCAGGGATATTCTTGCAAATTTTAAGAAAGAGTCTATGCATATGCAAGAATAAACTTTAAAAACAAAAAAAAAACTATTCACTTAAAGAAGAAACGACAATTACCCGTTATGGATTCACACTTCCGAGTAACACACAACAAGGATACGATTCAAGGGATACCACCACCTTCGCGACTCATTTATTTGACCGGATTTTTCATTCGCTTTGATCGTGGCGCGGCCAAAGAAAATCCCGAACAACTGAAAATTTCAATAGAGCGAATATTTTGAGCAAAAAAAAAATTAATAAAACGAAACAAAAATTCGCGAAAACAGCGGGAAAGTTTCGAGTTGTACTGCTGCGGACGAGATACGAAAGACAGCAGAGTTTGGCCGAAGCAGCGGATCGACTTGGAGAGTACACGGCTTACACCTAAAGAATTCCAAGTTAGCCGCAACAGCAAGGTGTATTTCGCTTTCAGAAGCGTGGCGAGTACAGAAGAGTTGTTTGGTTGTCGTAGACCGTCTACCACTAGCCAGCGCACTCTAGTGTGAACTAAACACAATATATATTTTTTGAAACTTCACTACTGCCGACGACGACGACAACGAGGACGACCATACACAAGACGAAGAAAACTCACTGACAAAACTGCTGCTAGAACAAACTTTTATGGGAAACCACGGAAAATCGTTCGCCGCACTCGTAGTTTAACGCTAAAATATCTGTAAATTTTACGCGAGCAAGCAAAAGAATCAGCGAAAACCCATCACATATATAATAATAAAGCCAGCAGCATTCGACGGACAAAACTCGCAATTTTTCCCCGGACGGACTTGTGTGTGAATTGAATTTTGAAGTGTGAAAATTCAAAGAAAAATCAAAATATTTAAGTGAATAGTCATAAATCGAAACCGAAAAGAAAATCGCCTACGAAGAAATCGGTAAAAATCGACAGAAAAACGACACAAAAACACACAGTAGTTTCTTGTAGAAGAGTTGGAACGGCTCGGCGGCAGGTTTTCGAACGATTGTCTAAAGACTAGTATAATGAGCGGCGTTGTGGCGACGGGCCTACACTGTTTTGTTGTGTGTATGATGATGATGGTGATGATGCGAGCGCGAGCACAGTGTGTAATTCAAAAGAAGCTTTTCGATTTTTAATCTGTGAAAGTAAAACAAGAAGAATACAATATAAATAAAAATAGCCAAACCAGAGCCCATAGCTGCCGCAAGCGCGAACATGCATGCAGCAGCAGCATTCCATATGTGCTACATAAGTTTTCTCTAGCCAGAGTTGTAATCTAAGAGACAGAAACGATGACGACGACGACGACGACGACCCAGAAGAACCTCATGCCCAGACTAGCGATCTGGCTGTGTTGCAGCCTTCACACTTTAGTTTTAGGTTCGGCACGACAACTTCTCAACCGGCATGATGTGGCGTGGCATGACATAAGCGGTTGAAACATACTAAAATGCGATCGACACATTCCAGAGCGGGGGAATAAGGTTTGACAATCACAGCGGCACAATATAGCCGGTATGATGGCTCCTATGTAGCGGCGGCGGGATGCCATGCTAGTTAGTGTGTGGTGGTGGTGTCATTCTTATTTGAACGATTGTAGAATTGAAATAATATTTGTATAAGACACAGGTTTTTGAAAAATTTCAAACAGATTTCGATTAAAACTAATTATTTTCTATTCATTTTATCATTGCCCTTGAAAAATTCGCGGCAAAAAAAATTTTTTTTCAACTCACAATTCATAACCTCTACTTCCCTCTTCCCCTCCAAATTCATTTAACTTCCCTAAAAATGAATTTTCAATTAGAATGGTATAATTCGGAATGCAAACGAAACTGTTTCTTTCAATTTGAGTTTTTTCCCCAGAATGAATTCAAAAGTTTCCCCTTTTTCTCTTCCCCCTTTTTAACATTTCCCTCTCATGTATCGAACAATTTATCCAAAAGAAATTATTCTTGTAAAAAAAAAATCGTCAGAACCATTAATGAATTTGAATTGTATTTGAAATTTTGAATTAAAAAAAAAAATAAAATTTATAAAATTTTTATTAATTCATAATTTTTCCAAATCAAATTCATAATTTTTCCAAGCCATTTCCTAAGAACATTTAATTCCAAATTCAATTTCGAAAAGCTGAATGAAAGTTATTTTATCTGGCAAAGTATGATATTGGCTCGGTCAATCGATGAACTCCAAGTACAAAATTTATGATGAATTTGACCAGAAAAATATATGAATTTCTGACGGAAATATTACTAATATCGGACGAAAGATTGATGAAATTGTACCGAAAATCCATAAGAATTGAATTCAGAAGACAGTTGTGAAATATTAAAGTAAAATTATGAATTTGAAATGGAAAAAAATGAATTTCAGATGGAAAAACTATGAATTTGTTTCGAAAATGCGAATTTTAAGACTAAAATTATGAACTTGTACCGGAAAAATTCAGAATTTGTATCGAAACTCAATGATTTGATTCCGAAAAAAAATTCATTTCAAACTCCCCTATCGAATATCCATGGATGTTCCATGGATAACTGTATTAACAGTTTCTCTACGTCTCCAAAAAAATAGGATATTTTACTTTTGGGATTGCCTTCATTTCTTTTATAATTGTTCCGTCTACCAATAAATTAAAAAAAAATCAAGTTCATATAAGATTCATCTTTGTTAAGATGCCCTTGTACGAAATTGTCCGAAGTTTTAGAACCCTTTGCGCGATTGCATCGAGCAGTTATAGTTTCGGAAAAATTTAAGGGTCGTTTACCATATCATTATTCGATGGGAGCTCTTAGCTTAAAAAAATAGCGGCGTGCATAGGACTTTAAAAACAAAAAAAAGAAGAACAAAAAAAAACGAAAAAATTTCACGAGGCTCGATGATTTGAAAGATTTTTATTCAAGTACCTGTACCATTCATAAAACAAACACACACACAAACCACATATGTGAAGAAATGTACAAATCTATATTATTTGAAACTTGACTATGATAACGTTTCGAAACGTTTGACCCACATTGGGCGCGGAGATTTAAAAAAGAAAATTCAAGTTTTGATGATTTTTGACACCATAACTCCGATCATCCAGATATCCAAATCTGTGGAAACTTTTCTATTTTTTATAAGGATCAATATGTCCTGTAAATTTTGTAATTTTATATCTAATGAATGAATTTGTCAGAAGTCATCAAAATTTGATTTTTTGTAAATCTCGGCGCCCAGCGTGGGTTACAATTTTTTTTTTTGAAATTTATTTGCATAAGCGTTTGGTTCTTCTTCAAATTTCTTAAAGTCGCAGAATTATAACGGTACTTTGTAGAATTATAACGGTAATGGTTAAAGATATTCTATGCCAGTAGCTTTGAAAAAGAGCTGCGAAATCGTAGAATTTTTTAAAGGGAAAATAATTGAAGTTAATCGAAATTAAATAACTAAGAAATCAGTTAATGGCACCACTGAAAAACCTTGAAAACTCTTTTTTTTACGTTCTTTAGTAGTTATCAATCACTCTTGATATTACGCACTGATACTCTGGATAAAGAGTAAATAGTTGAGCCGTGACTCGCGACTTAAAGTTCTATAAAGCTTAATTTTTTTCATGCCTTCGGGAATTCATTCAGAATTTCGAATTCGAATATCCATACTAGTAATACGAGCTAGGGACCCATGAAACATGGAAAACATTCTCTGCTATTTTCTTTTCAATTCATTTCATTTTTTTAAGAGACCTTGAACCAGTTGAACGAGTGCTGTTATTGTGAAAATAGCAAATTATAGTTAGTCAATCTACACGAATCATCAACTTGAAAATCATTCATTTTGTATGCTGCACCAACATGCACAAATCCAATGTACATAATGTATGCATTGTAATTATCATGCAATTTTATAATAAAGCACAAGAAGTTGACCGTAATAATAACAACTAGCACTCAGTGAATAATTATTAGCTTATAAATAAAGGCGATAGGCGATCAGATGATGCCAAAATTAATATTGTAAGAAAATGCAGAAGACAAAAAATTCATATATCACTTTATAAAAATAGATTCTTTTGCATTGCAGGGTGGCTGGCTGGCTGTGTGACGGGAGCCAATGCGGCCAAGTCAGCGGGTGCCGGCGGTTAAAATGCATTCAGGGACAACATGTGCGTGCAAATCAAATATTCGTGATAATATTGAAATTCCCAACCCCACCTTGGCCCCTGGGATGATAAAGATATTCGAAACCAACAACAAACAGGTTGATTTTACATTAGCATATGTATATCCAATTCGAAAATCACAAATCCAAAGAACGCTGGGACCCATCGCAGAGCAATATTGATATTTCCACGAGCTTCCGAAAACGCTGGATCATTACATATTCCCCGAGAACCAGAAGTCATTCCGGTTATTATTCGGAAAAAAAAACATCTGACAGATACTCGGTATCTCGAATCAAATGAATATTTCCCTCACAATGAATATAATATCTTTCAAATCAAACCGGTTCTTCCGTAGATATTGTATCATAATCAAACTTTTCTTCTGGGACAGGACAGTGAAAGAGAGCAAGAGAACGGGAGCGTCCGCCGTCAGGGGTAGTGAGAAAAACTTAGGAAGAAAAGGCACCAACCCATAAATTAATGCGACTTTTAGTTTTGTCTTAAAACTGTCAGATAAAAAGATTTCAGTTAACTTAGTATTTGTATTCGAACAACAGACAGTTAATCATGAATTCTGGCCACGACTTAGGAGACGACGGGAACCAGCAGATGTAAGCTAGAATGAAAGATATTTCTTTTGTGTGTTCTTTCGTCGAATAAGAAATTTGAGATACGAAGCGACGACAGTGTAACCGATTTCGCCGCCGCTCAAATAGTAGCGGCTCACACTACAACGACAATTACACCAACAAATAGATATGTATAAAAATAAATCTTCGCTCGCTATAGATAGTTTGGCCCCAAAAGCTTTAAAGCTCTCTACTAAGAGAACACATCGCTCTTGAGTCGCGGCGAAGATACGACAATGGGTGCTGTACACACTGCAAACGTAACTTACGAGTACGCGACAGGTAAACTAAAAGGAGAAGAATTTTGCAACAATCAGCAGCAGAACCACCCTAGAGCGACAGGTACAAAGTGACGAGCAGGAATGGAATTTCTAACCCTTCGCTCATGCTGAACTGCCACATATTTTTGATAATGATTCCCATGGGGCCTTGCACCAATCTGAGCTGATGCCAGCTTAAGAACAGTTACATTGATAATGGTATTTAGTAGCAAATGAATTGTGACTGAACCTTATCAATTCTCTTGAACACTTGCGCGCACACATACACAGCCACTTGAACTAGACAATGATTAATATGGTAAGGCGGCGATGGCGACCGCGGTTTGAAGATTTGGTAGCCGGCTGCATCCCTAAAGCTAGTTAACATGTAAAGGAAAAAACACTCACGAACGCATAGGAATTCCTAAAAAAAAAAAAACTGACACGAAAATATATTTAACCCTTTGACGACAGTGAGTGTCGTGTTCCAGTGAATATAAGTATGTATTTGTATGGAAATAAAATATTTTGCAAAAAATTAGTATAGTCAACAGATCATACTATGTATTCAGCTTGGTATTGACATTTTCGAATATATTTTTAAGCCAATGCGGCCACTAAGTGCCTGAAAATAGGCAATTCCCAATAATTTAGAATTGCGGTAAATTCTCACACACTCCTTGCTATATTGCAGGCCAAAGGATAGATTTGTTCTTTAAAAAATAAAAATATAAAAAAATAAAATAAAAATTGACGAGGGACCTAGAATAGATCCTTGAAAGAATGGAGAAAAATGGAACTCGTGCAGTGGCAACTATGGAGACCGGAGAAAAATCAGGACAACCGATCCTTTCAAATTGATTGAGGAGTAGCAGATTATGGTCCATGCGATTAAAAGCCTTTGAAAACTCGGAAGGGTGAGGTAACGAAATTAGTGAACACCATAAAGTTGATCGTTCCTGGAAGAGTCCTTTATGGAACCATGCTGCTCAGGAGCAAGAAAATTAGTTGGAGAGAAGGATCAACTTTTATTATAAACAAGGCTGAAACAACAGATACGGTATAAAAGACAATAGTTGAAAACGGTGAATGGCTATACATTTGCTGCAGTTTTCCATGCAACCAGATGGTGAGGATATTTGATAGGAGTAGAGCGAAAGATCGGATTAGATTAGATTAGGAGACTACCCAAAATCCAATCTCCTGAAATGATAATACCAATTGATTAGAGGATATTTTCTCAAAATCAGCGAGAGATGAAAGAATTTTTGTCTTTCCTTGCAAGTTAAGTTCAACATCAAAAAGGTGTCGAGGTTGATGAGGATCAAGTTAAATGAATCGAAAAGAAGTTGGAGAAAGGAAATATAACAGAATGCTAGGAAAAATTTTGTTGCTAGTATTGCTAGTATTGTAACAAAAACAAGGAGAGGTAACAAAGAAGAACCAAGGAGATGCTTGCCAGAGGATGAACAGAGGTTGTTGAAGGAGACATGTTGATGGAAAGCGAGAAAGAGTAAACCTGTAAAGTTCCACAAAACAAAAAACCTTTATAGATGTTGATATGACACAAAAGACGCGCAAAATATAACTGCGGGAAAGGATAACAATAAACTCAATAGAAACAAAGGAACGAACTCGGCACAGACCATTCCACGATGAGTTTATGGATAAAATATTGCCCCCTGGCCTGTGAGATCCCTGGTTCGCACCCAGATACACACGAAGGACCGCACTTCGAGCTTTGATTTAACCGAGCTATCGGGTTCCATTCATTGACTTAACGAAGTTCAATAAATCTCCTATAAGCTCCAATAAAGTAAAGTAGTCCCACGATCACCTTCGTACGGATCTAGGGGTTGAAGCTGGTTTAGAGCTTCAGCACAAATTTACAATCAATGTGAATACGAGTGTGGAGTGATTAATTCCACGACTCACTTTACCCCTGATTAATTCAGGTACCTATTCAGGTGAACCTAGGTGAACTCAAAGCTTGATGCACGGACCCTCGTCCGAATCTGGATTCGAACCAGGGATCCCACACACAAGAAGCCAGTGCTCTATCCACTTGGCTACTCAAGCTTAAGCCCCTATAACAAAGCCCCAATAACAAAGTAAAATATCGGAACTCATCCGAAACTGGAACTCTTTCTATAGGAGCGATTTCGAGGCTGCAAGGGCTCTTTCTATAGGAGCGATTTCGAGGGCTATAGGAGCGATTTCGAGGCTGCAACTTCGTATCATCTCCTGGATTTAAACTAGTAAAGTGGAACAGATTCTTCTGTGCGGAGCAGTAGTTTGGTGGCCAGTCGTAATTAAGGCCGTAAATCAGAAAATTATAGAGAAGGTACGTTGGTTAGCAGTTTTATTTACTACGGGGTCTACCCGTACTACCACTAAGAAGGCACCCCATTGACTTCCTACCAAATTGTTCGTATCGCAACATGTGAAGTGCACAGCGGTGAGACTAAATTGTGGTGATCCTTGGACAAGGACAAATCTGGGTCATATTTGCCCAACCATCTTTGTTTGACGGGTTTGAAACCAAAATCTCACGAAGAGAGGCGTTGGCGAGGAGTTTATCCCTAGGAACAGAGGCCCTCCTTACTCTTCTGATCTGGCCCCGTGTGATTTGTTTTTGTTTACCCGAGAATGAAAAGAGAATTGAAAGGACTATACTATAGCATATGCGAGTACTACACAAAAGATTGTTGTGTAGTACTTAAGCTATTGCTTAGCTAAGACAGAGCAGGGAGACACAAATGAGTGATGCTTAATTTGCAGTTAATCAAAAGACCATATATACAGGATGAAAAAATCCAATCATATGCGTGCGATGAGCCACGAACCCACAGATCGCTATTTCGAACTGGTACCATAGCGAGCACAGCTATCGACTTAAATTCCTTAGAAAATAACAGAGACTGGGAAAAATAAAAGCTCTTCAGAATTTTGAATTCGGCAAGGTCAACAAGTCCAAAAAAAAAAGGATATGACTTTCACTTTAGCCATATATCTAGACAAAGATTTTTGTTATGGCGATAGCTCTTCAATTTTTTTTTTGTTTTTTGAGGAGACAACAACGGAATATCTCTTATATTGAATCTGGTTTGAATGTTTTTGAACAAATTATGTTCTCTAGCAATTATAGATAACAAGTACAACATTCAAAATCATTTAAATTCAACGCATTTGATATATGGTCTTATAAACAAAATAACAGATCTAAATTGACAACTTATTATTCTGTTATTGTTGTCTTATTTTAGTGATTTGGATTTTAGTACGAAATGTAGCTGTTTTGCCAGATGTGTGTGTGTGTATGAATTTTTATACAATTTAATGGCCTTGTTAGCACGAGATAAATACGAGGAAAATGATGCAACACATAAATGACATCAACAAACTATATACATACATATATATATATATATATGGGTCATGGTATATAAGAATTAAAAGTGGAATGGTGATTCGGATGATCAAAATGATGAATCTTGTCTAGCGGATGGAAAAGGACGAAAATTATGGTTAGTGCGGCGATAGAATCGTCTCGAAGATGTTGTTAAATAACATAGTCAAGGATCCGTTTTATGAACGAGCACGTCACCATGCGCGTTACTCTAAAGGATATAAAATTGTTTCCCTGGTTGTGGATGGATTGACTCACCTGTGTGAATATGGTTGTGAAAGGTTTTTTTTTATTAGATTTATTTGCATGCAGTATCCATTCGAATTGTCCCGATAGTAACTAAAACGTCGGTGGCAACATAAATGTTATGGAGACGATGATGATGACATTGATATCATCATTGTCTAGACTAAATCTTACAATCGTCACATTACAGAGCATATTATTCCACGAATGGACGAGCGATTAAGTCAGCAAGCTCCCTCGAGAGTAAGCTGATAAGCTACCGTGTTGACGACAGGACTGGGAAGGAGCATGGAGGAGGGGTTGGTTGGGTCATGGGGATGTGCTCTCACCAGTTGGGTGTGGACTGGGTCGTAAATGAAAAAAATAAAACAACCCTGCAGCAAATAAGACAGCAGGGAGAATCGGAATATGGTAGGCAGGTAAGTAGGTGATAGTGAAACAGGGGACCAGGTGTGGCATTCTCTCGACAATAAAACGCAAAAATATTTACCAACTTCACTAATCTAATTGCTAGGGGTTAAGCTTGCATTTGACCTAACATACCTAGCTTGTGACCGAGTGAGTATGCTAATGAGCTTCACAACATCATCATTCTGCCGTTGACAATAAATAAAAGATGCACACGCAACGAAAAAAAATATGGTTATTTGGAGTCCCGGATTTTTAATGTGTACCACCAGAGGACTATTGCAGATGATTTAATGACTATTTGTTCAAAATCTAATTGCTTTGAAGTTGAATTTTATTACCGTTTTATGATTAGTTGCAAAACCCGAAATCGAAAGAGAAATTCCGAAAAAGTCAATTTGATATCGAGAAGATGTATTAACGTCACATAGAGAGTATTTCTTTTTTTTTTTTTAAAAGATTGAGATTGATTTTATTTAATCAAAACGACAGCTGCCAATTTGATGAACAATCAAAAGTTTCGTTTGTGATTAAGATAATTGATATACAGTAGTATTGATAGACAGGTAAAGGCAAGCGCTATCTTTTGATGTAGTTAGCTGACAGTTATTTCTTCAAACGGAAAATCTTTATGATGAACAGAGCGAAGCATAGACAATTAAATCAGACACTCGAAATTGTGACATTGCGAGCATAAATTGAATTACAATCCAATCACTCCTCTTCCACTTCATTAGTAATAAAAAATGTCTACTTTACATATAATACCTTCTTTAATACTCTACCTTAGGTTGCAGTATGGAGATCCTTGACAATAAACTGAAATGCAACCAACGACAACGACCGGCTTACCAGCAGAGAGTTCGTTCAGTTGGTCCAGCAACAAGAAAATCAATTTTCAAAATTAATTATCGCAAGCACAACCGTTACTCTTTTACTTTTTCGAAATCTAAACCTGAACAATTCACAATACACTACAAATATGATTGTTACGTTGTTCGAGAACTGTCAAAACTGCTGCATTGGGAACAAAAATCACCAAAAAAAATAAAGAAAACTGTATCCGAAACTATTCAAAAAAAAAGATTCAATTCGAATTGAAGGTACACATCGAATCGATTCGACTATTATTATTTTTTTTTCCTTGCACTAACTTGGTACTTTCGAATTCTCGCTATATATCATTTGTATGAAATTATGATTAGTTCACAATCGATGGCAGAAAACCTCCGTGTGTGCCCGATTTACCGGCGAAACAGTTTCTGATTCACAACAACTTTATAGTGTTTTGTGTTGTCTCGATGATAATTGTGGGGTTCTGTCGTTTCGATTCGAAAAAAGTATAATGCAACTAAAAACTTTTCAATTTAATTATCTATTTTTTTTGTGGAGCAACACCGTACGTAACACACCAGGACACGATGATGATAATGATATAGAGATGGTACTACATTACTGTTTCGCGCACGAATGTGAAATGAAAATTTGATCTTAATGTAGATATAATTTGTGTTTCGCAGTTTCCGCGACAATATAATATTGTGTACATAAGAATCTTCGCCGGTGAGAAATCTAATCTTTCATCATTGTAATTTGTTAATTCCTTCTGTTGTTTTTTTTTGTTTTTTGAGACGAATGCGGCAAATTTTTATGCCTCGAGATAGATAGGGTGGATGATAGTTGGGGGCAAGAATAGACAACTACATATGTGTGTATATATTTAATACAACGATGGAATCGGCTGGAGATGGATGACGCCGGGCCGGACGAGAGTGGGGGCAATTGAATAGAGTACAGTGATAGTAAATGAGATTTAGAAAAAAAAAAGACCCAGCCTATGGATGAATGCGCACGAGATATTATATTGAAGGGAAGACGATGACAACGACGAGCAGGAGATGATATGAAATTATACTGCAATCGAAGAAGCAACCAATATACTATGTATGAGATACTTGATAAAATACTTAAGATAAAAGATAAATTAATGCTTAAGATAAAAGTCAATATCAGGGAGCTTTGACGAGTTAAAATTGATTTAAGTTTTTCGATACAAATGGGAAGGTTGTGAAATGTGAAGGGCTACAAGAAGCAATAGGGATATAATATGTTGTCAAGCAATATTTTTACAGGTGCATAGCACTCTTTACATATTATATCTAAACATCTGACTTATTACTTGATGGTACGCAATCGATAGCGATCGTCAGTTAATATAATGTAGGCCTAATCAGGCTTTTAGTTTGATTTTGTTTTTGTTGTTGTCTAATATATCAGCTGCTATCGATGAACTTGACCAACCAGGTAACTTTACGTGGTCCCTAAATAATGGAAAATTCAAGATAGACCTGAGATAACAAAACATAAATTTCTATAAACAAGCTGTCACTGATAAATTATTGAACTCGAAATGGTTATCTGATGTTTGGCCTGTCCCATAAATAAACTTTCTGACTATTTGATTTCGAACAAAAAATAAGACGAGATATGTTTTTTTTTTTTGCGATTATCGCTATATTAAGAAACAAGTGTTAAATACACGTAATAAGTCTATATTTAACTGCTACATATTTGTTGCGATATATCATTTTCTTTTTATTTTTTGTTTTTTTTTTTTCAAAAATTATCAAGTTACTATTGTATCTATAGTTTTATCACCAGTGAAAGGTTTTACAGAAACACAATATAAGATTATATTGATTTAGAAATAATGTCAAAGATATGAAAAGTATCTATTGCCTATGCACTGATTTCGAATAGCAAATTAGTCCGTATTAAATATTGTGCACTCCTGCATTATCATCCTGCGCCCTCAAACGGACGCATCTCCCGCAATCGACAGAGCGGCGGCCATGTTTCTCGCCACAGGGGTGACATAGATGACAGGGGTGACGAGCCTGAGCTGCTGACTGTTCTGTTCTGATTCCAGTACTTCCTTTGCCCGTTTCTGGAGCCTAGCGGACCAGAGTAGCGAACTGTTAGGCTAGGGGAGACACCGTGAATGCCTCGAAAGCAAGGTTCGCAGGTTCAGTGTACGATCTGCGAGAGCTAGGTTTTGCGGCAGTGAAAGATAGAAGATTTGAAATAGATTATCGAAAATTATTTCTTAAAGCAATTATGGAATTATGCGCAGTGCCTTTTTGGCTTATGGCTCGAAGTTCTGACCTTTGGGGCATTTAATAATATGAGGTTCGATTGCAACTGACACGTCTTAGCTGCTTAAGCACTCAACTCGGACTCCTCAGGTTCCGCGTACTGTGAAAGCCTACCGAACCCTCAAAACGTGGTGGGGGAGTCTGCCTCAACAATCCCAAGAGGAAGCGTGGTGTATTGAATGGTGGATGCTGACGATTACCTTGACTGTGGTCCAAAAACGCGAATACTAAACCGGACATATAAAAAAACCATATCTCGGGATCATTCAATAGACAAAACCGACAAAACTCAACTTCCAGCCAGTATTACTGGAGCGAAGTCACTAGAGAAGAGCCGATTCTAAAGGAGTTTAAAGGTAATGCGATCACTAACGAAGAGAAGCAAAACGGCACACAGATTGCAGCCCTTGAAGCTAGCTGAGGATGGATGTAGCGATACCGCTGAATAGATCGGATCTAAGAAATCACTGGCCATTTCAACGGAACCGATGACTAAGTCGGTATTTAACAGTGCAGCAACTAAGGACGGAGGCAGTGAGCTGAAGGGCACGCAGTTCATCGGGAAAGAAGTCGCAGCTAAGACACTTAGCAGAGCAGTAATCGAGAATGGAGGTAGTGGCTCCATGGATCCAAATTGATTCCCAAGGATTCTAATTATCCTCCAAGGTCACTAAAGGAAGCGGAACGCTCAACGCTCCAGGAAGAGAGAGGCAAAGCGTGCAACAATGAGTAAGGTGACGTTGGAGTCCGAAGGGAAACCTGGGGATTCCCAGGGGCAACAAACTCCTGTGGCTGTAAGCAAGCGCCAACGCTTAGAGGCGAAAAACTCGTCAAGAAGCAAGTCGACGGAGAGGCCAGGACAGGAAACGCTAGCTAGATCCTTTAGGGATGTAGCTGCACGAGGATTATTCTCAAACGAATCACAAAAGAACATTTTAAGTTTGCCAAGTCGACGAAGGAAGAGTCACCTCGGCTTGAAGGCTGCAACATTGCGATGACCTGCAGCGACGTATTCACGACGGAATGACTTCGGACAACCGTCTTGAGGATATCCGGGGATCATCCAGATAGACTTAGTGGACTAGACATTCGTACTGATGCAAATGACCATCATGAGATATAGAGAAGCACTAACCTTAATAACAGAGGCCGGGCTAAGGAAATTGATATTAGCCTATACGCTCCAGGTATAATGGGAACCGGCCACAACTGGCATGTGTCAGATTTGCCGTCGCTTTCGGATTAACAATATTTATGCTGAAATATCAGTTATTTTGATATCTGACACAAAAAAAGTCTCGAACCAGAGAACAGCACAAAGAGAAGTTTACTGTAGAAAAAGACAGAGACACTTTAGGGAGCTAAATAACCTGGATCGGACGAGGTCAGGACGAATTAACGATCAAGTGAACCGTTTAACAGAAATCTCTCAGATTTCAAAGACGTGTGCCCGGAAAATCCCGGAAGGAAAAACCATACCCGCTGGTGAAACGGCGAACTTATAGGGCTAGAGGACGAAACTTTGTCGGACCCAAATGGAAAACAGCATCTTTCGTCCAAGAAACGTTTGACGTAGTAATCAGGTCATAAACCCTTACCAGAGGATCTGCAGAACAAACAGCCAATGACCTCAGTGTCATGACGTACACGAAGGCCACTATGGTACAAGTGCCACAGATAGGCCAGAAATCAACGTTAAAAAATGCAACTAAATATGTTAAGTAAACACCAATAAGACGAGCTAGAGTACTTATGAAGGTTTCACACATCACAGCCGTGACCATTACTGAAAACCATACATGCATAGCAATAATTGTACAGTTTAGTGAGCGGTTTTCAATGACTCCCAAATCGTGCCCAGGGAGGTTAGTGAGCTGAGCTGAGCTGAGCTGAGTCGGCTCAGTGAAAAGAGCCATTATGTTCATCTCTATTGGACAAACATTTTGCAGAAATCTTAAGTCATTCGCTCGATTGTTCGAACCAAACGCATCAGCTAATGAGCAGGATTTATACTTAAACAACAGACACGTTTTCTTTGGCTCTTGACCCAAAAAAAAAAAAAAAACAATTTTTATTGTCGGTTCACAACCTTTTATTCTTGACGAGGAGAGCATGCGATGATATTGTTTATTGTTTGCAGCTGACCTTATTTGTTCGAACCCCACAAAACAAAAGCCAAAATCTAGGCAGCAAATATAAAACAATTTAAGCTTGTAAATTTTCGGCAATCTTAACTCTCCGAGAACACTGGGGGTCAAATTGACCCCAATGACCTTTTTGGCCCATCGCAGCGCTTAGGCCTGCTGGAAAAAGGGGGCACTATTGGCTCCTAAGTGTATTTCTGTATCTTGACTATAAGTTTACACCGTTCGAATACAGTCCCAAAAAGCCAAAAAAATAAGTTTGCAAATGCTTTTATTTTTTGTTTTTAGCAATATGACGTATAATCTGCGTTCTATTGTACGCAATAATTTGTTAGCTGAAGACAATGATAACAATTTTGGCGACAGTGATTCCTCCGAAGGTGACCATGGCTCGGAACAATCAGAATCTGATTATTCAGAAGATTACACCCTTTTTTGCAACTTTTTATACAGGGCAAATTTTTTTTATTATTTTACTATGTCTTGAGAATATCCATATACATTTTTAGCTCAAAATATTAAAAACTGACAAAGTTATGATTTTTTTAAATGTGCAAATTTTAAAATCCTCACAATCGCCACCGTAAGTATGCAAAATAAATACTTTTTTTCAAGGGTCACTATAGGGCTAATTTTTTTTATGATTTTTTCATACCTGGAGTGTATCCCCCTAATTTTTTAGCCAAAAATATTGAAAATTGACAAAGTTACGATTTTTTTTGTAAAAAAGCTGATTTTCGATAAAACTATTTTTTTCGTTAATTTTTTTTTGGTATGTTAAGGATATTTAGGGCACTTTTTATGCATGAAGACAACTAAAAAAATGTCTCAATCTCTACCTACAAATTTTTTCAAATGAAAATCTTCAGTGGCGGCGATTCTATAGACGTTCAAAAGTGGTTGGGGTCAATTTGATCCCAATTGCTCTCGATGATCGAAAAAATAGATGTGTTCTCGGAGGGTTAAAAACAATTCAATCAGACAATCTCAATTTCTCGATAAGTAAATTAGATATTTTTCAAACATGTGTGGTGCCAATTTATTACATATGTTAATGCTATGTTTACAAGCATCGTTTTCTTTACAGATCATATCAGTTTCTTTTCACTGTCTGCTGTCTCTATTTCAATCATCTCGCGCCATTATATGCCCAAGTCAGTTTTCTTACAATTTATTCATCTATAGATACATTTCACCTACAGACATAGCTCTTCAAATATCTCAAATACCTATGTTTGGACTAATCACGTTTTTAGTACACATTTCAATGTAACAAGTGACTAAAAAAAATGAACATTAAAAAATCGGTCAACGTAACTAAATACTATATAGACAGCATCAATGTCTTTAATATTTCTTTAGGACCTGAGATCTTAACCAAATTTGACTTAAGTACATATCTGTAAAGTTGGGTGGTATGCATCATTTAATTACAAGGCATTAAAGCTGACTGTGACTCGGTTGAGACGCGATATGATAACACTAAATCACAGTCATATTCGAATGAGCTCATATATGTAAGGACGGCAGGTGCATGTAGTGAGTTTGTTCAGTTATTCAAAGGAGAACAAGCCGGTAAGCGCCGGACTTTAGCGGTCGTCGGGAGGTTGACGTGGGGGGAGTTGTGTGATGCAGCGCAGTATGATATGGTTCTTATGGAACGACGCATTGCAGATAAATTACCGGTGTCAAATAAAAAGTTAAATTATTTGCCAAGTCTGGTTGCGTACCGGTTTCGTTGCGCAATCTATGAACAAAATCTGTGTCATTTCAGATGTATGTGAACGGACCAAAAATAAAAAAAACAGTCGTCAATTATTTAATACATCTTCGATACTACAATCGGTGCTTATTTTAATGGGAATAGAGAATTAGCATCATAATTTTTTTTTTTTAAATAATTACGTTTAGAGCGCCACGCATGTCACTTGTGTATGCTTTGCACTGATATCTCAATGGTAATTATGACGTCAGATACGAGGCATTTGGACAGTTTGCTAAGCGCATTGCAGCACATATCAGCCAGCCGGTGTATTTTTTCGATTTACAAAAGCTGTTATCGTGCGTAAAATTTAGGATGTACGTGTGGAGACGACAGGCGGTACAGTGCGGCGATCGTCTTGGAATCTAAATTGAATTGAACGGCGATAAAATGAAATCAATGGAGTGTCCGACATGTGTCATATAATTTTTTTTTAAAATTGATTACATGTTTGCAATACTAATTGGCTTGGTGTTGATATATTAATTTCAATGCGAGCCGAATAATCAAATCGTATTAGATTGAAAATATATCAATATTAATCGATTTCTAATCTTATCTGGGAACATTGCAAAGTAGTTATTTATGTATTAGTTTAATTCTATTGTTGGTTTGATTAGACTATGAATATTGGAAGTATATCTGACTGTATTTAAATTAAGAATGAGCGCCATTATGAATAGCTATAAAGTAAATCGCCAAAAGGGTCATGTGAATAATTGGTTTTTACTTCGAAGCGAAAATTTTGCTATGCACATAGTCCCGAGTCCCATGCACATAGTCCCGAGTCCTATGCATATAGTCTCGGTGCATATCAATCAAAAAAGTTGATCGGTTAGAAGATCGCTACCTCAAATCCACGTTCAGTAGAAATTGTGATTTTTGTCAGAGCCTATAATGAATCGTTTTGAAGGCTATATTACAATACACATCGCTTACGGCACTATAGCGCCAAAATAAGTGTATAAATGATGATGTCTGGCGCTATGCTTTTTCGCTAGCTGTAACCAACCGACTATTTAGAACAGTTATCTCGGAAACTACCACAGCACATTTTCGGAAATCACGGGTTTCAGACCTCTCCGAAAAACTATTCTCGATACATCAATTGAGAGCACCAGAAGACACATATCTCCTCAAACCTACTATTGTCTATGAAATCAAATTAAACATACTTCAGATGAGTCTAGTGACAATTCGTGAATGCTGTGCCAAGAAAACTTTGGAATTGGCATGTCGTCAAAAAGAGGAAAACAAATTTGTCACGATACAACCCATTTCGGATCGGTCTTGCGAGTCGAAGAGATGGTTTCACTCCATTTTCATAGCCCAAACTTTAACGAGCGTCAAATGATTGATGTCACGTCCTACTTTGCCCCTGTGATTTGACTTCAGTACATCTCTGAGCTAGGCTAACTTCCAGCTTGAGCCGCGGGTGCACGCCCATGTCTGGATTTGAACCAGGTACATCAAACAGAACGTTTCCTCGGAAACTGTAGCACTACACGTTTAAATGTTGTCCCGATCATAAATTCAGCACCAAAAAACTATGGTAGAAACAATAAAAACATACTACATCTCAAAAACAATTCAGAATTTCAAAAAACCAATCAGTGTCTAAAAAAAAAACTATTCTGAGTTTCAAAAAACTAATCAGAGCCCCAAAAACTTATGGGAGTCGAGAATGACAGGAGTTAGGAAAACATACCATGAGAGCTACGAACAGATATCGTGAAAAGGGTTAAGTAAAGACGCGCGGAATAGGAAGCCTATCAAAATGTCCTTACAGCCTGCGGTCTTATGACTTGCATACGTACTTTACTACGAAATGGGAATTCGAGGACACTGCTTGTCCACAGTCCACCAGAATCATCAACATATTCCACCGTAATAGCTGTCTTAAGAAAACCAGTGCCCTTAAAACGATCATGGTGGAAGAGGAAGTTGACAAAAAACACGCATCAAACTGAGAGGATTGTAAAAAAAAAAAAACAGCTTCCTCAATACAACAGAGAGTAAGAGTAAGAACATTCTTTGACAAGGCAGAAAAATCATGCTGCAACTGATGACATTCATCAAGCGAGTCAATCACTCTGAACATCTTAAAGCCATCAGCAAATAGAAGACAGGGAGAACGGGGAACGGAAGGGAGATCGTTGATAAATACCAGGAATAACAGATCACTTAGTATTGAGCCTTGAGGAACCCCAGAAAGGGGGTAGTATGGAGAATAAGAACGTGAATTCACAGATACAACACAGGTACGACCAGAAACATAGGATGAGAACCAGGATAAGAGACGATCAGATACGCTATAGCCTTGGAGTTTTAAAAGAAAGAGCTTGTGATTAACAGAGTTGAAAGCCTTAGCTAAATCAGCGTATGCCACATCAACTTGCTTCTGCTGGTCTAAGGCGCAAGCGACCAAGTTAGTGAAGGTTAAGAAGTTAGAGGTGGAAGATCTACCTTTGACAAACCCATGCTGCTCAGGACTAAGGAAAGGATGAAATATAGGAAGTAGCCTATTGTAAACAGCTCTTTTGGGGGATGTAGGGCATGTTATCAGCTTGGACAGTAATGTTGTGTGAGGGAGTATTTGAAAAAACAAGATCAGGAACTCTATTGGAACAGCAACACCGGAAGTAGAAGATGATGGACCATGGTGATTAGGCGAAGTAGATTGCTGGCTTGCAAGATGACGAACCATCTGACTAGATTGTTGAGAAACGCGCATACTGGCCTGCGGATTATCCTGATGAAGCTGCTATCATCGCCAAGTAGACATAAGGACCTATACATAAGGAATTATCTTCTAGTAAAGGTAAAAGGACAAATCAACTATATCAACTGGACACAAGCTGGTATCAATAATAGAAAAGGCATTGGATGACAAGGAAATCGCAATCGGCGCCTTCGTGGACACATGAAGAGCCTTTGGCAATGCAAGACACGACTCACTGCATCATACACTCTACAGGAAGAAAGCCCTTGTTAAAAGGTAAATAATAAGATACTGAGGTGTATGTGTGGAGCTAGATAAAGCAAAGCTAAAGGTGGATATTGAAAGAGAAGGCTACTTGCTTTGTTCCTACTGATTGATGACACTCGACCGCTCTCGGCTACGAGGCGGACGACATCGCTGTAGTACTATGACAATCATCTAAAGAAAACGAAACTAAAGGTTTCTGAAGCTCTTTGGACGACAAAGCAAATCGAGGACTATCATCAAGGCAGACACTCTGAGCATCCAAGCATCTGGTAAGACCAATTATCCTATACGGAACAGCAGTGTGGTGGAAGAAATACACAGAAAAAATGTTCCTGTTAGTAGCCTGAGCAAAAATTACGGGATGAACTGCATGCTGATTACAGGAGTAATGGAAACCTTTCGGAAACTCGAACCACTACACGTCAAGATTCGAGAGGAAAATGCTAAAAAATCTTTTAGCCTACAACAGGCCATTACCTATTTTTTTATATGCAGACCAAGTATTCTGGCTTTGCTTAAAATTCTGCTGGTTACCTCCACTAAACCAGACTCGCCTCTAGACACCTCAACCCTTGCTTCGAATTAGTTTTGATTTTCATTACGATTCGTATTGATAGATAAAGTGCTGGCCTGGCTCGGTTGCCTTTTCACATGACTTTTTCACGACTAACTTAACCTCCTGTCCAGACCGGAAACTAATTTTGGCGTCTTCGTCGGGACTTTCGGAGATTCAGATATGGTCCGCTGCTATGACCAGCATCACGGTGCACTTGTCTTTGGTCTCGCTGAAAAAAGACTTCCAGGAATTAACGTTGTTGTCGTCCTTATTTTGATATTCTGCGGAGGCCAGGATCCCTTCCACTGACAAGCCCATTACATTGTGAGGGGAAATAGATAACACGGGTCGTGGGGCTCGTTGATTCCCTAAATTCCTCGGTGGTACAAGGTTGCGACCCATTTCCGCAGCCTTATCTTTGGTCCCTTCACACGATCAATGCATTTGTGATTGGTGTAAAGTTTTTGACGTCGTTTATATTCTTTATCAATTCACAAAACCAGCTATATTTCCGTAATATATGTATAACCACCGCCTTCTAACACTTCTACTACAAATTGATATCAGGGCAGGTAATTTATAAATTGTACGGTCTTTTTCGAGCACACAATATTTCAAAGCCTGTCATGATTCAAGTTCAAACAATCTTTATTTAATTTAGCGAATGCAAGGGTTTTCCTGAATTTTATCTTTTACTTGGTTAAGACACACACATACATATAGGTTTGTAATAATTTGATAAAATTCTTTGCAAGTAAGTTACGAAATATGTAGAAATTATATAACAAGAGTTGTAGAAATAGAAGCCGTATTTTTATGGTTGGACATTTTACGAGAGGTTTTATTGATAATTGTGAAATTAAAAAAAAAGAAGAAACAAAACAAAATAATTAAAAAGATGTTCACATGTTGGTTTTTGATTCGCATGTTAAGAATATATAATATTCGAATGACTTTGAACTAGAATTGAATGAGTTTTTGCTACCTATCTAAGTCTGGCTTTTTGGTTATACAATCAGAAAGTGAAATGTAACCCGTGTTATCAAAAAAGCTGCTACAAGTGCTATACGGAACTCAAAGAAAAAAAAAATCGGACAATAAATCTGGAAATCTATTTTTTATTTGTTTCGTAGTTGTGAGCAATATTCAAATACATATCATCTTAGTGGAAAACCATAAACTGAGATCTATTTAAAATTCGCTTTGTAAATATTTGGTGAACTTGATACGAGACGAGCAGTGGGTAGACTTAATCACAGCATGAAAAATGTCTGACTTGAAGAATTCACGAGTAAACGCACGTAAAAACAAGTTGTTTTTCCGTTGCTGCCGCTAGTGTATTGCAATATGTATCAAAGTAAATACTATGTACAGTTTAAACGGACCGCACATGTATCTACGTGCCGCGTGTATTTAGGTAAATTGTTGATTAATGTTGACAAGAAATCAGTGGAGTGTAAAAATGTCAAAATACTTGCGGCGGTTGCCGAGTCAAATTTGGTACATGGTGGAATATAATTTTTTTTTTTTTTGGGTGGGGTGGCCCACTCCTGTCAATAATATCCAAGCCAAATTCACCATGTGTTACGCAACGCCGATGCGCTGGTTTCTCCACAACAATGCCAATGGATATTATTCAATTCGATAGAGATAAGAAGAGCTTGTGATAATTTATGGTGTGTGCTATCACATTGTTCTTGTATATGAGAATATAGGCAGAGTTAGTGACAATCAAAGAACTTAACAGTATTTAGATAAGATCCAAAAGCTGGTCGACCGGCGGGCTCTATTTTGAAATTTAACATTGAATTTATGAAAAGTGTTTTTAGATGAATAGTGAATAGTTGACAATTTAAAGCAAAGTTTTAAATGAATCAATAGTAAAATAGTAATAAGTACTTACCGAATCAATATTGGGGTGAATTTTCCTTATGAGATCACCGTTTCATTTACCGAATGGGAATTGCTAATTATGTATAACGTTTAAATATATGTAGTACCTAGTTATTTTTATAATACATGTATATACTCCTCGTACAATTTCTAGTTTAAGACATAAATCCAAAAACCTGCAATGAATAGAAAAATTCACGTGTAATTAGATTGTACAGTTTGATTAGGAATAAATTTTGTATTAACATCTAGTTGCGGACACAAAAATTTCAATTAATCATCAAATATTTGATTCAACTATCGGAAGCTACCACCCTCGATCCAAATTGTAATGAACAGAATCAAGAAATCGTATAATAATCGTAATAAAATAATGCCCAACGTCGAAAATAAATTGGCGCCCAGCGTGGGTTGAAGCGTTAGGCGAGTAAATTTTGAATTGCTTTGTCGCAACTGGGGTGAAATTATAGTTTTGCTTAGGTATCGTTTGCAGGCACTGTCTGTATGTCACAATGAAGCGTTTAGAGGATCGTCAGCGCAAGGATTAGCTTACGCAAGAGCTTGCCCTCGGTGGCTTCACAGCGAATACAGTTGACATGATTCGAGGAAAACTTTAAGGATAACGTTAAGGTTCGATACGTCTCAGATGCCGAAAAACTATTTTTTTTTTATGCGTAACTACCCCTTTGATACGAAAGATGGGACTCTTTGACGGAGTTGATGACGTAAAGGTTGGAAATAGAGGAAGTGGTCGGCAGGGCGTTATGAGATAAATCTTCATCGGATTTTGCAAAAACGAGGGTGTAAATCAAGTTTGGCTTCCGTCGACTAGCCAGTCTACGAGCGGTCCCCAGGATAAAAAAAATATCGAAAACGATTGATGAACGGGCTGATTGATTGAAGTTGTGACTTCATATGAGCATGAGAAAAAGCAGGGCGGTCTTGTAAAAATCTGGAAGTCTTAAAAAAAATTCAAGATGTCGTAGAAAAGTCCAGTAGTCCTATAAAAATTATGGGAGCTTGAAAAAAAATCAAGGCAGTCCCGAAAATTCTGAAAGGCTTGAAAAAATCACAGGATCGTAGATAAAATCATAGATGCTTGTGCAGTCCAGAAAAAGTCCTGGAAGCCTTGAAAAAACCAAGGAATTGGAGAAAAATCAGGGTAGTCCAGAAAAAATTCTGGAAGTCTTGAAATAAATCACAGGATCGTAGAAAAAACCATAGAAGCTTGGGAAACATCAGGACAGTCCTTAAAAAATACCTGAAGTCTTGACAAAAATCACAGGATTGTCCTAGAAAAAAAATACAACAACTTGAAGAAAAACCAAGGCAGCCTCGATTGAAGCCTGGAAATCTTGAAAAAATCACAGGATCGTAGAAAAAATCATAGCAGCTTGAGATAAATTTGGGCAATTCAGAAATAAATCCTGGAAGCCTTGAAAAAAATCGTATAAAAATTCCTTGGAGCTTGAGAAAAATTTGGGCAGTCCAGGAAAAATCCGGAGAACCTAGAAAAAAATCAAAGAATCGTAGAAAAATCGAAGGAGCTTGAGAAAAATCAGGGCAGTCTAGAAAATAGCCCAGGAAGTATTGAAAAAAAATCAGAGGATCGTAGCAAAATCCATAGGAGCTAGAGACAAATCAGGACAGTCCAGAAAAAAAACCTGGGAAAAATTTGAAAAAAATCACGACGTCGAAGAAAAAAATCTGCGGAGCGCAGGAAAGTGTAGTAGCCCTGGACAAAAACATAAGAGCTTGAAAAAATCAAGGCAATCTCGATTAAATCCTGCAAGTCTTAAAAAAATCACAGGATTGTAGAAAAAATCATAGGAGCATGAGAAAAATCAGAGCAGTCTAGTAAAAATTCTGGAAGTCTTGAAAAAAAAAATCATAGGATCGTAGAAAAACCATAGGAGTTTGAAAAAAAATCAGGGTAGTTCAAAAACATAGATGGACGCCTTGAAACAGATCACAGGATTATAGAAAAAAGCATGAAAGCTTGAGAAAAATCTGGGCAAGACAAATAACAGGATCGTAAAAAAAACCATAGAAGCTAAATACAAATCAGGACAGTCCAGAAAAAATCCTGGAAGTCTAGAATAAAAATCAGCAGATTCTAGAAAAATCAAAGAATTGTAGATACATCATAGGAGCTTGAGAAAAATCTGGCCAGTCCAGGAAAAATCCTGGAAGCCTTGAAAAAAATCACATGATCTTAGAAAAAATCATAGCAACTTGAGAAAAATTTGGGCAGCCCAGGAAAAATCCGGAAAACCTTGAAAAAAATTACAGGATCGTAGAAAAACCATAGAAGCTTGAAAAAAATCAAGGCAGTCTTGATTAGATCCAGGAAGCCTTCAAAACACCCAAGAAAGTAAAAAATTATAGCAGCTTGAGCTTGAAATCAGGACAGTCAAGAAAAAATCCTGGACGTCTTGAACAAAATCACAGGATTGTAGAAAAAACCATAGGAGTTAGAGACAAATCAGGACGGTCCAGAAAATATCCTGGAAGACTTGAAAAACAAGCACGATGTGGTAGAAAAAATCTGGAGTACGTAGGAAAGTCCAGTAAGTCCTAAAAAAATCCGGGCAGTTCAAAAACATAGATGGAAGCCTTGAAACAGATCACAGGATCATGGAAATAATCATGAGAGCTTGAGAAAAATTTGGGCAGGGCAAATAACAGGATTGTAAAAAACCCATAGAAGCTAAATACACATCAGGACAGTCCAGAAAAAATCCTGGAAGTCTAGAAAAAAAATCAGAAGATTGTAGAAAAGTCAAAGGATTGTAAATAAATCATAGGAGCTTGAGAAAAATCTGGCCAGTCCAGGAAATATCCTGGAAGCCTTGAAACAAATCACAGGATCTTAGAAAAAATCATAGCAGCTTGAGAAAAATTTGGGCAGTCCAGAAAAAATCCTAGAAATCACAGGATCGTAGAAAATACCATAGGAGCCTGAGAATAATCAGGGCGGACTAGAAAAAAACCATGGAAGTCTTGAAAATATCACAGTATATTAGAAAAAATCATACCAGCTTCAGGAAAATTTGGGCAGTCCAGGAAAAATCCTGAAAGTCTTTAAAAAAAATCACGGGATCGTAGAAAAAACCCATAGGAGCTTGAGAAAATTCTGGGCATTCTCGGAAAAATCCTGCTAGCCAGGAAAAAAATCACAGGATAATAAAACAACCATAGGAGCTTAACCTTGAAATCAGGGCAGTTTCGATTAAATTCTGGAAGTGTTGGAAAAAATCACAGGATAGAAAAGCCCGGAGGAGCTTGAGACATATCGGCACCGTCTAGAAAAAATCCCGGAAACCTTGAAAAAAATCACAAGATCGTAGCAAAAACCATAGGAGACTGAGAAAAATCAAGGCGGTCTAGAAAAAGTCTTACAAGTCTTGAAAAAGAGTCACAGGATTGTAGAAAAAATCATAGAAGCTTGAGACAAATTGGAGCAGTCCAGAGAAAATCCTGAAAATCTTTAAAAAAAAATCACTGGATGGTAGAAAAAATCATAGGAGCTTGAGCTTGAAATCAGGACAGTCTAGAAAAAATCCTGGAAGCCTTGAAAAAATCATAAGATTATAGAAATAAAACCTCTCTCACCGGCTGTTCAGAAGCACATCAACGTGGAATTGGCCAATATGTTGAGAGTGGTTCGCAATCCTGCTAGTTCTCAAAAAGGACGGATCCAATAGTTTCTGCGTGAATTTTAGAAAAATTATATGAAAATTCTTTTTCAAATACAAGTATCCTTTTTCATATATCGCGACCACTCTGGGCGAATTTCGGAACGCCAAGTACTTGTCAACACTGGATGTCAAGTTAGCATATTGGTAAGTCCTTATGTTAGTGGATTTGCCGCAACATGCGGCGTTCACCTCTACCACCAATAGGATTTGAAAACTTTGCTTTGCTTTTGTTATTTTTCCAGATACAAAACATAGATTTCTTGCATATTTTAGTGAGAAAACACACGTCGATTTTTACAGTAGAAGGTTTCCCAAGTTGCCCAGAAAAGACCAAAGGTAACATAGACCGATTGGAATTTTGGCGACAACTGCAAACTACAAAAATAGATAGAGCCTAGGGATTTTAAGGCAAGTAAACTATTAAAGGTCCAAGGACGACATAAAGACAACATTCGATTACTGAAAAAAAAGTATTCGAAAGGTAACTGAACGATGTTATGCTGAGCGAGAGAAGATTGAATGAGGGAAACTTGGATGAGGATTGTCTGAACGATAGCGAAAGACTGTCTGGATGGTGAAAGACTGGAAGAAGAATGACTGGAAGAAGAAAGACTGGAAGAAGAATGACTGGAAGAAGAATGACTGGAAGAAGAACGACTGGAAGAAGAAAGTCTGGACGAAACTGAACGAAAGAGCAACGGAACGAGAGAGCAACTGAACGAGAAAGAAAACAGCAAGAAAGAGAAAACTGAGCAAGAGAGATGACTGAACGAAAAAAAACACGAATGGGTAAGGCCCAGAAACCATTCTAAAGACTTGAAGAGGACAAAACATTACTATATAAAAAATCTACTAAAATTTACATTACCCTATGCAATATGTAAGCATTTAGTCAAAATGAGTTGATTTGATGATTTCAAGTATGTTTCTTTCAAGCACCATCTTCTCATGGTGAAGAGGTTTGTGTATCGGTTTGAGATTGCTAAAAGGCATTTCGAAAAGAAGGATATGAATAAAGGAATCAACGGTTTTGGAAAAGTCAGCATAAAACAGGTCGACCAAATATTATGATCAAGAGCGGATGGTCAATGTGGATTTATCTTTAACAAAACCGTGTTGCCTATGAGCTAGCTTAGAAATAGGTGGAAAAGTAAACTCTCCTGTAAACAATTCAGAGCAACATACTATTTTCAAATAGGTGATCAAATATGTATAAATAGCACGCCGGGACTCGAAAAAAAATCTGAGCCTGATGTACACTTGAATTCATCAAAATTTAGAAAATTCATCCTTGAGAAAATTCTGAGACATAAAGTAGTTTTTAGCTAGATGAAAAGTAGATAGAGTTACTAAACACTTTCACGGAATATTGTTTCGAAAACGACCATCATGCGAACAATTACGATGAGTCCTTGAAGGCGAATATTTGCAGCAACCATTATCTTCTCTTGTTACACAGACAGGAATCAGTCAATGTGTCGACATTTTGATTTTGTTCCCCTATCTTATGATGTGCATACAAAACCAAAGTATGCTTAGATAAATTGACAATCTGTTTATATTCATAATTGCTTAATTTCCGTCTCCATCAAAGAATTTCATTGTTGACATTTTATATATATTATGGAACCGTATGAAAATACAATAGGCACTTTCATAATACATTTCATCAAGCGTTGTGATAATGAGAGGATGTCATTGATGTTGTGACATTCTCGGGGAAAAAAAACTGCTCCCGACGATAAAATCTCTTCTGTATCGCAGCAAGACAAATTTGGTTGATTTTTGTGTTATACTATCTCCATCTTTGATATCTTTCGAGCAATATGACATTATTGTTGTATATGAAAGGACATCATCTTATATTGTGATTGTGTTTCTTGTATCGAAACCTATTTGTCCAGGGTTCAGTAAAGACATAGTAATTCTATACAGATCATGTACAATACACTAAAAAAAAAAGTATTGTGCTCGCTTCAAATAAATGGATGTACCTATCATCAGCTCCTCCTCTATATCGAGTAAGAGAAATAATACAATTTACGTTTTGTTTTTGTTTTACCGCTTACCTTTTCTATCATTGACAGACGTAAAGGTTTATCTACAACAAATAAGCGATAAATTCCGAGAGAACGAAGTACTTATTTAATTGTATAACAGCACAGAAAATGTCCAGAGATTCAGTCTGGAATAGAGAGAAAAGAAATGAAAATGCTGATTAGTACTTTTGGTGAACACACTGAGACGTGAATATACTGATAATGCATATAGATTTCTTTTTTTTACAAAAATATATTGTTTTCAATAATAAATATTGTTTTCAATAATAATAATCGATAGTTTTGGTTGCAAAATTAAAATAGGGCTGCCAGCAATAGTAATTTTTGCTTTTTGTTAACTAAGATATGCGTCCATCAAATTTTCATATGATAAACAGTAATGTATTAAAATAAGTGAAAAAAAAGGTCTTAATCGAAATACCTTTGCGGATGGTAGCCCTTAAAATCGTTCTACCCCTAAAACATGCGATCCAATCATCGGCTTTAAACGAAATTCACAGGGTAAATTGATTTCAGCATGAGTTAGATCTGATAGCATTGTTGGCAAAGAGTTTGCATCATATTTGAACTGATACATAGGTTCGAATCCCCAAATAAGTTAATATTTATCATATAATACGAAACTTTGTAGTGCATGAGATGATTTTAGTACTTGAGTGATTAGATTGAAGACTAGCACAGGTACACCACAATTTGGGCGAGCAAGTTAGAATAAAAGAGTTCTTTTATTCTAACATGAGACAGTCTGCCAGCTTTTCGAAGAAACAATCACCAAAATCCGGGTGCTTATTTCACCAGTGACCAACACATCAACGATTTGGGGATGGGTGTTTGGTGATTGTCTCCTCTATTGCACAGCTACTCGTAAAATTTTGCACTCTACCTCGTACTACTAAACCTTTCCCCAAGCTTCCATCGTCGTACTTCACTGCAAATCCAGTAAAGTGTATTCCGAATTCGGGTATTTTCTCCGCCCCTCCCTTTTTTAGAAATACTGTGCACGCCTTTTTCAAAAATTTCAATAAAATCAAGTACGAAAAAAGTTCTTCATCAGAAGTATTCTCTTTCCGGGATCTATTTACAGGATCACTAAGATATCAAAATGGCATATTTCTTTCAATTAAAATTTACAAAATTACATGCGTTTTCGTTTAATTACAAAATACATTGAATTCCGATCGTAATAAACCTGAAAATTGCATATTTCCATGAAATTTCCGAACAAGCGAATCCGAAACACTCTTATGCATTGAATAATGGATCGTTTTGAAAGTACCTTGGGGGGGTGTAGAAGTGTAATATGAATATATCGAGCTCGTAAAATCTACAGAAATAGAAAACTATTTGAAACGAATCTGGAATTTTCGGAACGATGAGCCCAATTGCCCCGTTGAATGTTTTTAGTTCATTATTTTATTGTGTGTGCATTTTGAAATCGCTACCACAACCACCTCCGTGCACGCGCGTTTGTCTCCTACATCTCGTCGTGTATAGGCCTATAAAATCGGAAACACAAAAATGAAGTAAACAAGAACAATACAACAACAACAAAAACAACAAAATATCTATGGAGAATCCAGTGAAAGGAAAACCATTGAATCTGGATAATTTACAAGAGAGTGGATGATGATGATGATGCTTTCTGTCTGAAACGGAGATTTTATTGTTCGCTAGTAAAAAGACTGTGAAGCTATTTCCAAGTCAAAATTTTACAGCTAATAAATTATGAAAATACACATACGGGAGCTATAAATCGGTGAAATGTGCAAAAACAATTACAACAAGCTGAAGAGAAAAAAACCTACATGTATTTATACAAAACCAACATTGGTTGAGTCGAAAATGTTCGACATCAAAAGTTTTTGAAGGGATCGGAAGACTATTTTTCACAATGCATATTCTCTGCTTCAAAGCAAAACCGCAAAAGCCATATGGTAATTCATGGGAATAAAATGTCTTGTAGAACGAAAAAATGACGCAACACCAGATCCAAGTCAAGTATCATTTGAAAATAAACCAAAATCACTCAAACAAGGATGACTTTAGAGATTGGGTACATTAGGGAAAGCATAGGGCTGTAGAAAAAAACACAGCGCCGGAGATCATAATATATTTATTGTATCCTAAACTCTAAACAATAGCAAATAATTTATAAGAGTATCCTCGATATATTCATTGCAGTAGGTGTCATGTATTAGAGGTTGCAAAACTATGTATTATAGGTCCGGAAAAAAATCAAAACAAAAAAACTTGCTGTCCGAATCGGGTTTCGAACCAGCGACCCAACGGCCTAAGAGGCAGTTCTCTACGCACCATGGTTCGACAACAATCAGGACATTTGAAAAAACTGTTGTTATTACGACGGATCAAATGAGAGCAATAACATATTAAACATTAGAAAAACACCCTTACGTATGACACCCTTACGAATATCAAAATACTTCTGATGTTTTAACTCTAAACGGCTTCGACGTTTTGATTGCGCTGTTCCAAATCATGTTTAATCCTTTTAAGGATCTCTTTGGCACTCAATTATCGTTCACAGATGGTACATTGCTGTTTATGGTGGGATTTTTACAGCACACTATTATTCATTCTATTTATTAAGAGAAGCGTAATGGATTCTCCTACAGTGTAGTGTGTGTAGTTTCTAGTTCGAATCCGGGTACAGACGAGAAACCACGCGCCGAGCTTTGGCTTAATCTTATATAGCTCTCAACGCCATGTATTATATGCCCCGGCAAAAAAGCAAAATTGCACACCTGTTTTAACTATATGAGTTAGAATCGAGACTATGTGTACATATAAAAGTTCAGGCTACTACGTACATAGCATATACGATTATAATTGCGACGCTAATTTTTTCCGATCCTTAAACGTGGAAAGTGTCCGAAAAATTTGCATATTTACAGATCAAGAAGTCAGCAAGGTCTATGTGACTTTCATCAACCGCTTTACGTGGAATATCTTTGAGCTATATTTTATAGCTCAGCGTATTTAGGTACATAGTGTATGCGAACATATAGGTTGTGCTATGTTAAATATGAATAGTCCTTTGGTTTTTTTTTTAAACTACAAACAACTAAGCAAATAGTACGGCTTATTTGATGCTACACGAAAAATTCACTAATTTGATGAGAGAGGACTTAAGAAATAATCTAAACAAAAAAAAATTGCAGACATTGCTAGGTTAAGTAGAACACCATGCCAGCAGAATAAATTATCGACCTAAGTCAATCATTATAAAATATGGATACACGAAAAGACTTCACAGATTTTCCAACCCATATTATTGGTCATTTCGACCTGCTTTCTTTCTTTCTCTACCCTATCAAAAAAAAAAAAACAATTTCACCCTTGAATTATTCACCATTATTAGTTTTCCCTCCCCACTATTCACATGTATCTATATTTTTATAAATACACATGATAATTTTGTATTCTCATAGATGGTGATGTAGAGCGATATGAATAGTTTTTTTTTGTTGTTGTTATCGCCACTGGCATGTCCTACATACAAAGCCTAGTGCAACACTTCCAAGCAATAGTTCCTAATTCCAAAATAAAAGAAAAAGACAATTACAATGAATGGCATTCAACTAGTTTTGTAACATTATTTGCTCGAGTTTCTCTTATAATCATATGACACCACGTGATTGTATAGCGAAATATGCTCATGCATGTATTTTGCACCACCTCCCCCTCAACCTCCTCACATCTACCGAGCCACATTCTAAAGCCGAACCACCCCAACGACCCCATCCCGATTACTCTAGCCAATTCTTAATAACTCACTGTGCTACGACGTAGGCGAAATATTGATTATTTTCAGTAGAATCTGCTTAGCGAATGATGGCTCCACAACAACAGAAAGTAGAATGGGGCAATCATTGGGGGGGCTGGGGTGGTTGAAACAGAGCAAGGTTATCTCTAATCAGTACAACGGAAACTACCTTCTCTTTCAAGGAGATTCTAATTTACTTAATAATAAAAGCTAAAACGAGTGTGCTGCATTGATTTTCCTCGGTTATGCAGCCACCAATAAAGTCTAGTGGTGGAGCACACACGCCGATAGAGGGAAAATGTAATTTAAAGGACACTAATGATTGCATTGGCTTTTAAGGATGCTAGGACATAACATAAGTACCTCATCTAAAACATAAACTTATAGTTTGTTTCCTTTATCGCTAGGCATGCAAAATTAACAATTATTTTAGGTCAAACAAAAGAAGAGAGAGAGAGAGAGATAGGCGAAGCTAGTTTTGGGGTTGAAGATTCATCAGAAAAAATTACAGAACCAGATAAGAGAAGGTTTCCCGATTCTAACGCTACCTGATTTGCGACAAGATCTAAGTCTACAGTCAAGCATAAAATTAAAGTTTTGAATTGAAATCTCTTAATTTTTTTTTTAAATCGAGAAAGGCATCCTAAATAGAAGGGGTTCAGCGATGAGTAATGGACCAAAACATAATTCGGCAGCTATTGGCTTGATCTGAAAAGTTTGAAATCTCAGCTCGATAACAAAAGATTAGTAGGAGCATTGACTTCAATGCAAACAAATTCATTTTTATCAACTCTATTAGATATCTCGTAGCTGACGTCACCGAATAAAATCCTTGTACCGACTCAAAAAATGCAATCAATCTTAAAACTTATGACTTAAACTACGTAACATTTTTGCTAAATATGCGCTTACTACGAATAGATATAGGCATCATGACTCATTTCACTGAACCAGCTCAGTTCATGTCGCTCACTTTACTCACTCGCTCACTGTTCGTAATAATGAGCGTTGAGCTTCAAAGGCTATTCAATGGTTTATGGTGCTAAGCATAGGTGCGTGTGATACGTAGATGTATGTGCAGTGCAGTGTAAGTAGTTTATCTTCATGATATTGAAGGTATAAATGAAAGTTGATGGGGCTCACATGACTCAGCTAACTAAGTGAACTCTATTTGATTGACTCACTCCCGAGCTAAGCATCCGTTGCTAATTACGAAATATCTCATAGTTGACAAAAGGAATGGATTAACTGAAAATTTTAACAATGCACAAAATTATGACCTGTACAATAAATAGTTCGCTTCTGGTTTACTGTGATTTTAATAAGTAAACGCAGGAATTGAGCCTTGGATAACACTAATATTTTGGCTCCAGCATGTCATATTTGAGTGTGAGTGTGTTTGTGTAAATCCGTGGAACCCAAACTGGTATTCTTCATCAAAAAGAAAATTGCTTACAAGCTCATCAGTCAAACATATCCGAAAATGTGAAGTACTAAAATCAAAACAAGGAGTCGAGAACTGCTTGCAGGGTGACAGCTATTTTCTCAACAAAAACCAACATTTCTGATCAGGCTATGATTAAAATCGAACGAAAGAACTTCTATTCTGGAATCGTGATGACACGCACTATTCATGGTTGTTTTGTTATTAACGGTCACTGAACTGTTTGCGAGCATGCTGCTACGACTAACATTTATTTAAATACCCATTATTATCCAAGTTTTAATGATAGTAGCCAGAAGCGAAATTTCCATAATCTTTATCAAATTATCTACGCTGACCACAAAACGGACAATGTAATTTGAATAAGACATTTTTATAATAAGATAGAATGTATTTGAAGTATTTTTGAATACGAGTTGTTACTGTTCAATAGTCAACAACTGAAGTTTAACAGGAAAAGAGAGAGGACAGGAAATCTCGTTAATGAAAAATTTAAATAAATTAGTTGTTACAACAGTTCCAGCAATTTCAACAGTAAAAAAATAATATAATTTGAAAGATCGACATGGTTATTCATATTCTAAAGTAATTTTATGATGTAATCTCTCGGAAGCATGTAAAGCCGAATCGGTAGAGCTGTCTCTGGTTCGAATCCGACCAGGGATCCATCGGAGTTTACTTTACACTTTTTATCACTTTTCACACTCAACAATTCACACTTGTGACTGAAATCTCTGCGAATTTTTACCCCCAAGCACAAAAAAGAATTCTAGTCTTGTTTTTCGTATCGTGTAGCTTACGGTGTGATTCGAGCCAACACGCAGTAGATTGCTATCTTGGACTGGCAACTTAGCAAGCAGAGTTACCCAAAAAAAAAGATAGCAAATAGGTGGTAAAGACCTGAGGGCAAAAACCGAACAATAAAGACACTGTGCAACATGCACAGATTGAACTTAAGTTTCGAATCAAAAATCATACCACGGACAATTTTCAAGCACGAAGAGCATCAGGACGAATGAATAATAGAGAGAAAGTCAGTCGAAGACGACAAAGAATAAGAGAGGAGATAGAACCGAATCAGGGGGATCAGCAAAAATAAACTCGAGTCTAAGGATAACAAAAAATTCTGGGAGTCTAAGGAAATGTCATGTGAACTCAAACAAAATCAGGAGAGAAGGAAAAAAACCCAAAAGTCTGGAACAAAACATGAGAGATAAGGTAAAATCAGGGAACTCTAGAAAGGGAGCTAAAGAAAACTCAGAGGCTCTCAGCAAAATATTCCTTGGAATCTAAGTCAAATTCAAACATCCGAGCTACAGCAAAATCGGGAAACTCTAGAAAAAAAATTCTGGGAGTCATCAAAAATCATGGGGGCTTGGAAAACATCCGGGAACTCTAAGAAAAATTCAGGAAGTCATTAAAAAAAATAATGGGAGCTTAAGAAAATTCAAAGGACGATAAGAAAAGCGAAATCAGGGGACGATAAGAAAAGCGAAATCAGGGAACTATAGAAAAAAATCTGGGAGTCGCAAAGAATCATGGGAGCTTAAGGAAAATCACGGGACCTTACGAAAAATTTTGGGAGTCTTAAAAAAATCATTGGGGCTTGAAAAACATCCGGTGATTCTAGGAAAAATTCCGTTAGTCATGGGAAAAAACGTGAGAGCTTAAGAAAATTCAGTGGACTCTCAAAACAAAACAAAAATGCTAGGAGTCTAAGTTAAAATCATCGGGGCTAAAGCAAAATCAGGGAACACTAGAAAAAAATTTTGGGAATCATGAAAAAAAATCATGGGAGCTTAAGAAAAATCACGGAACCCTTGGAAAAATTCTTGGAATTTTAAAAAAATCATGGGGGCTTGGAAAATTCAGGGGGACATGGGAAAAAAAATCATGGGAGCTTAAGAAAATTCTGAGGACTCTAAAAAAAAATTTTTCAAACGACCTGATACGTAGGAGGAAAACCAAGATAGAAGGGAGAATGAGATATGCTTAAACATTCGACGCACTTTACTCCTGATTAAATCAGGTATCTATTCAGAGAACTAGGCGAACTCAAAGCTTGGTGAGCGGTCCCTCGTCCGAATCTGGATTCGAAACAGGGACCTCAAACACAAAAAGCCAGTGCTCTACCCACTAGGCTACTCAAGCTTAATCATTAATAGTAAAGTCATTGAAAAAAGAGCGCAGGAAATAGAGCCCTCATACTTGCCAAGTCAACCTTATAATATTTATAATTTAAGGGTTATGTGGAAGTTGATTAATGGAAAAGCTATAGAAGGGGGTATGGTGAATTTGAGGATAAACGTAACGTACCGGGCACGTAGAGTATGATATTGTGGAAGAGGATATTCGAAAGGAAAACATCCAGTATTTTATGCTGAGAATTAAACCGAAAAATCGAGCAAACTTATGAACGGGAAGACATCCTGTTTTTCCCTTCACTATGAAAAACAAACGAAAATTATTTATGCCGTATTAATTCAGGATCGCACAGAATGTGGTATCCTGAAAAATCCTAGTGAAATTCAAGTCATTCCATATACAACTGGAGACAAAAGGTAATCGATTAAGGGGGCAGTTGAAAAGTTCCGCCAAAAAATTGACCGTCGATGAAAACAGAAGAATTACATGGAACAGATAATGAGAAGACAATCAGAGCTTTGGGAAGAGCCAGGGATGCATGAACTACAATATATTCGATAAATAACGATAAAACGCGCTGCCTGCTTACGTGTACGGTCTCGGGTTCGAATTCGGCTATGATCACACACACACACACAACGGTCTGTGATAAGGGGCCTGAGTTATATCAGAAATAAATTTTTTTACAATTTACTTTTTAAATTAATTTTGAGTGATACTTCAACCCACCAAAGAGGACTTGTATAATTCTGTAAAGGAATTGCAGCAACATACTTGGGCAAATTTACTAGCGTACTGGATAGAGTACCGTCTTCGAGCATGTGGTCCTTGGTTTAAATCCAACCATGAACACATACCGGTATTGTCAAACAAACTGAAACAAATCATATGTACTCTTGATAGTACCTGTTACTTTAACAATTCTTCGCATCAGAACACAACAACTGTGCTTGCCCTATTGAACTCTTAGACTTCACATATGAATTTATTTAGCACACCTCAATATCGAACAGTTCAAGATCGTTTAAAAAAAAATACTAACTTACACGACGCTAGAGAATCATATTCTATTTCAAGGTAAGGTTTTGTTTTTTTTTTCTTTTTGTTATTTGTGATAATGGTGTAATCACCTCAATATGGCTTCACATCAAAACCCCCATATAGGCTTAAGGCCATTCTTTGAAAACCATAGATTGACAAGAAGAATTGTCACGTGTACCGGAGCTTTGTGTGCAGTAACCGACTACTAGCTGAGCTGCTACGTTTGACTTGTCATTTTGACAGCATTACGTAGCCGCTGGGCTTGTTTCTCGTTCCTGAATCAAACACACACACATTAGATTATGTAGTTGCTAAGGACAATGGCTGATCTCAGAGACTCATATCTAAGCTCCTCTTGCGAAAGACTTCGCACAAAATTGTTCTTCGTTTTCGACAAACCACACTAGCTTTTTCCAGACATAATCGTTATAGCGTAAAAAAAACTGACGATTCGATTTTCCCCAAGCACAAAAATGACCTAGTACAAGCCTTTCAAAGTTCATGCGTATACTTTGGGGAAATCTTTCAGTTATACAATCAGCTTCAGTTTTCGGTATTGCTTCTAAGCCCTTTTGAGAACTGAATGGTGGAGTTGACCCCCCTCAATTTTCTCTTGAGCGCAGACAGGTATTGCTTTCATCTAAGGAAGCATACATATCAGATTGTTGACTTCACCACCCGTCCCTCCATCCGCACTCTTCATAATTCCATATATCGATGAAAAAGCTTTCGATTTTAATTGAAGTTCTGCATGCGCAAGCACAGCTTTGAGTACTACCCCTCCTCAGCCGATTCTTTTCGATTATGAAAACAAAACACCATGTATCAATGTAAAGTTTTAAGTTTTAAAGGAAAATCGAACCTCTCTCGACGGTCTGGAGGTTAGGAATACTAAGCTGAGATGAGAAAACTAGTAACGCAACTGTTAGTATTTTTTCCAAACGCACTAGATTTTACAGTCTCTCCTGCTTTTGGATCTTTCGTAATTTACTAACTGAAACCCGATTACATAATTGGACACTTGACTAGTCCTAAATCCTTATCAAGTGAGAGTTTCGGACGAAACCAAACTTAATATGAGATGACAGATATGTAGGGAAATAATCAACTGAAATTTTCATCTTGACGTTACGGATCAATTTCGAACAATTTATCTTAATATTACATTCATTATTATCGAAATACATGACAAGGAACAGGTCGACCGAGCATTTGAAGTAGTAGTTTAAGTGAATTGGTATGACGGACGTCATCGTGTATCTTAAGTATGAGATTACATCATTGTGGGTACGTTTCCTTGTTCCATACGATTTATCTTTATGTACTCGTATTTCATTTTCAGCAGGCGCCATACAATGCCCGACCAACGGACGTAGGACGCCGTCTGATCGACCGACCGTTAGTACGCCAAGTCGAGCAGAGCAAAAAACTTATATCGCCCTGACTCGCTCAGATATTTTATATTGGGGATTCATATAAGTTTTGCTGCTGTTCGGACAACACAAGACACACATGGCATTATATAACAATCAAAAAAAAAATCTTTTACTTCAGTGAGTATGATTTTTGATTGCATCATTTAAGCACCTAATTGCGAGCAAAGGAACTCGCATTACTTTAGGTAGAGTACATTTGAGATTTTTTTCAGATATCGGTTACCTTGCCGTCTATAATGAAGCTTATGTAGCCTAGTTGCTCATGGTGTGCTCTGTCTCTGGTTCGAATCCAGGTGCGAACTGAACTCAGAGAATTGAATTAGCTCTAAGGAGGCACCGAAGTATTTTGGATTGAAAACAAAATCATAAATTTGATCTGATAAAAAAATCGACATAGCGCGTATTCCTTTGTAACATAGCGCAGCATTTATAATTGCATACGCTATGTAGTCTGAGCTATAAAATATAGCTCCCAAGACGATATGAAAAATTTGGTTTATAGCGAAATGAAATTTTCTGCTATGCACATAGTCTCGACTTCCACGAACATAGTTTTGCTCGTGTAGTCTAGTCAGTAAAGCGTCAGATCATAGAGTCTGGGGTCTCTGGTTAGGATTCGGGCAGATGTGGAACTTTAATTTTTATCAGGGTCGATAATAGATTAAATTGAGTATGGGCCTATAAAACATGACAATGTATGGCTTTGCAAGCTATAATACATAGCACTTACTCCTATAGTTTTTCAATGAATGCCACCTGTGCTCAAAACATCCCTTCCTGCCAGTAAATCAAACTCACGATATGTCAAACTTATAACTAGTCAAAAATTAACGCAAAAAAACATATAGGAATACAAACGCACGCGGTTTTTTATAATTCAGAAGAAAAAAAAACACAATAATTAGTGTCAGAAGTAGAATTTATTTCCGTAAAAATAAAGGAGCAATTGAACCATGAATATTTGATCAACAAGCGATGAAAATGGATCAACAAAATGCAGTTGATAAGTTGAAAAAGTGGACTGAAAAAGGTAGACTACAGTTGGCGAGAGCTATGCAAAAAAGTTCCACCAATGATTTGATACTCAAGCGGTAGAAGCAAAAGAGCAGTTTGTAAAAATTATTTGAAAATCAATCTGATGGAGCGAGTGAAGAGTGTTATTTCAGCTGAATGAAGCAACTGTAAATAAAGACCTGAACTCACAAATTTCGCCAAAAATCTGCTCGGAACGTCAAACAGGTCGGACGAAGATAAGGTAATGTTGCATGCATAAGCGCACCAAAGTCACATTTGTATTAGCTAGAAAAATTCCGAGCCCTCTTTTCGAAGAAGTAATTTGGTGTCAGAAATGAGATTCTATCGACAAATTTTTGAAGAAGAAAACAGACGTTTGAAAAAGTTTATCCTAGACAATTTACATGCTACTGTGTCACATTAAGAAAATTTGAAATATTTACGAGTTTCAAATTACTATCTATATTCTTATACATACCCCATAAATCTGTTTCAGATAGGTTGGCTTAATCCGCGATATATATGAATACGGATAACAAAGTATTTGTTTTTTTGCTGCTGCTTCGAAAAATGCAATAATTGTAGCTGTTGTTTTTTTTTTTTTTTTGCTGTCGACTTTATTGCTTGGCTTTCATTACTTTTATAGTATCGCACCGTTTTTCTTTTACTTTTTTTTTTTGAATTTGATTTTCGATAATATTCTACGGTTTGTTAAATTTTCCTCACAATACTTTTAACGATTTCATAAAATTAAAAATATATTTTTAAATACCAAAAGGAAAAACTTTATTATCACCGGGGAACTTTCTTAGTTTAATTTTGTTAAAATTTTATTTCTTTATTTAACACCTAAATATAGATATATTAATGTTGATTAAAGATTTTTCGAGCATGGGTTTATTATTATATGTTATTAATTGGATTTTCAATTTTATTTCTTAAGTTTTTATGATCGCGATCGTGCTTTAACAATAGACTTCGTTACTGGGCTACGGTTTTTAGAATCTTTATTTCTGAAATTGTTTTCGGCTTCTTTATTACCGTCGTCGTGTAACCGTGCGATATAACAAAAAAAAAATTTTTTTTTTACAGATTTATGTTGTTTCGTGTTGTTTTTTTTTATTTTTATTTATTTTTACAAATTTCTATATACGTTGAGTGTGACTGGTTACATTCATTTTCATCGCGACTTGTTTTGAATTATTGTAGATGTAAATACAGAAGTCGATAATGCTAGAAAATATGTTTTTCAATTTCAAAAATTTTGATTAGAATTTTGATTCAGGGGTAGATTCGTTTTTTTTTTAAATGACGCACGCACACACACACGAACACACAAACAGCGACAGAGAAACGATTTTAGGCACCAAGAGGAGCAGTAGTTGCACAATCCATAATTCATCAAATTTCCGGCAGCTATTTGCTTCAAAAGCAATTTTTTGGGGGTGATTGTTATTTTAAAGGACACTTCATATAAAGATATATATATATATATATATATATATATATATATATATAATATATATATATATATATATATATATATATATATATATATATATATATATATATATATATATATAATATATATATATATATATATATATATATATATATATATATATGTATATATATATAAAATATATATATATATATATATATATATATATATATATATATATATATATATATATATATATTCTTTGATCAGACAATCTGCTTATGAATACTGAAGATGATTACTTATTTCAGAGACGAAACAGAGAAGAACATCCCTTCAAAAACAACCAGTCGTAATATTAGGAAATGATAGGGAAATGATCAGAATTGATGATGAAATTTCTAAAAACAATAAAGCGAAGTGTAACGGAGCATAAATAAATGTACGAATTAATTTCATGAGCAATAAACCAGTACTGTTCAGATTTCGAAAAAAATATCTTAGACCTAGTTAAATGGTGTCAGAAGTGGAATTTAGAAATCGTATAGTTTTTCGTCATAGTCAAATTCGTCATGCAGTCGATGATTTTGCGAGTAAAAGCTATGTTAAAATGATATTTACATTTAAACTAATTGAAATTGCATTCAAAAAAAAAAAGCAAATGAATAAACAATGAAATCATGGGAATGCATTAAAGTAATAAAATTCGCTTTTTTTTCAGTTAAAATTATCCAGCAATCTCGGTATTTTTTGATTATGTTATCATAAAAAAACAACAACAAATCCGAGTAGCCAGGCTAAGATTTATTTTGTTGTTTTTGTGCCAAGCAATTAAAAAAAAGAACAAAATAAAACATGAACAATTCAGCGCATCATCAACATTTACGTTAATATTATGAGGATATGATCTGAATCAAGTTATGAGATTATATTTATGAATTATAGATGGATTCTTTAGTTTTGTTTTGTTTTCTGAACATGCTATTGCAAGACTCTGTTTTATTTGGTATAAACTCTTTGAGAGCTGCGCTTTTTTCAACCGTCATTGTCTTTGTTGTCGCGACTAGGACGAGGTCATTTTGGCTTACGATTAGAGTAGTTAGCAATAGTTTCATGCGAATGGTGCGGAAAAAAGATATATGATTAGTGAAATAATAGAAGCCATACTCCTTAGAGTCAATTACGATTTTATAGCGCTGCAACACAGCACAGTCGGATCGGATTAAAGAGACAAAATAAGTGCTGATGTTATGACTTTAATTGTGTGTCTTGCCGACAGATAGATAGATAGATGGGTAGATAGATAGATACTCGATATTCGAAAATAATTTCGAGGATGCAAACTCATCATTCTAGGATTTAAAATGGTATTTTTTTGTTAGTGTTTTTCAAATAATGCCATCATGATCTATAGAATGGAATTACTTGTGTTTTGGAACCGAGCCAAACAAGCAAGCAAGCATCCAAGCCTAAGTGGATGAATTTTATTGCAGCAGTTCGATCTGAGCATAGAACGAAGAGCCGGAATTGATGATTGAAATTTAATATAGCATAAACAAGGACCTTCAGGGCACCCTGGCGAAAATTATCACTCGATGGAAATCCTTTTAAAGGCAGACTGTAATGAATAGAGAAGAGACAAAAAAGTATGTTTGGCAAAACTTGATGCAATTACGATTAACGGTGAGGAAGCCCGACGAAATCGGAGCAACAACCCAGCCGTAGTATACATGTGAACGTCAAAGGAGCCGCTAACGAAGGAAACCACAACGTCTTGCTGTCACTTACAAGGGGCTGCACAGGAATGATGGCAAACGTTTTATAATTAATTTTTTTTTTTGTGATTGAGAACGAATCGAATTGAATATGTTGGTTTTATTGGATGTCTCGTTTTTTTGTTTTTTTTTGTTTTTTTTTTTTTTTTGAAACGTTGAAATCTTCGAAGCACCTGACGTAAGTATGTATGAAAGGATGACCGGTTTGTGGATTGATATTGAATTTTTGCACACTATCTGAATGGCTGACGACACGAGACTTTACTATGCTGCTCAAGAGCATCGATAACAATCAAACTTCATTGTAATCTGATGATTGTGACGGAATCCCTAAAACCATCACTGTGATGAGAACACCGAAATCAACGCATTGAAAAACCACAGCAATTGTTGGACGATGAAAAGCACGACGAGGCATTTGTATGTGTGTGCGTGCGTTCGTTCGTTCGTGCTGAATGATTTTCGAATATAACTCTATATATTTTCTGGCCACAGAAACATGAGAATTTAGCATTAAACGACACTACGGCGGCACAGCACTAGAGCACTCCCCGAGCGAAAAAAAATTCTCATTGTACGGGATACGAGAAACTAGTATACTGTGTTCAAACGCTGCGAAACTTGTTGTGCCAAATCAAATCGAATCGAATCGACGACGACGACGATAACAACGAAAACGATCCAGAAATATTAAAGACGCGGAGGAACGATGGTCCTGCAGTCTTTATGATGATGATGATGTTTGTCAGTGAGGTTCCGCGAGAAAATCTGAGCGAAAATCACAAGGCGTTTACGTTCGATCCGCCGTTGATTATATATGGACTGGCAAGCGCGACCGGATAAAGGGACAAAAAACTATTATTGAAGAAATACGGGAGGATAGCAGTTGCGAATCGAACAATTGTCGTGAGAAAACTATTCCCGTTACAAATAAGGACAACTTGATTTTCCGACGAATCCCACACAGGCTACATAATTCTTTTTTCGCTTCCATCTAACTAACACACAACGACAAGGGCACTAACACACAGCGCTCGACATATCGATGTCAGTGAAAAAGATTTTTCCTCGACTTTTCCGTTACGACTTGAACCCCAACACTGGGGGCTGCAGCGACTGAAATTTTTCTTCGAGGGATAAGCGCGCTGCTACGTAAAAACGATGACGAGAACAACTCTCTCCGTCATATAAGACGTTCGCCGAGATTATTCCGAATAAAACGATAGCCGAAGTTGTCGAGAGTTCGACGACGACGAAAGCGATAAAAGCGACAGGAGCGACGCGACGATAGCAACAGAAAACGATTGTGTGGAATCGAGAGACAGAAACCCCAATGTGTTAAACAATGCGAATTTTCGGACCATTTTCACCATAAAGCTTAACTCATTTCGCTCGAAGAGCTTGCTTGCCAAGCTTTAGGAAAATTTGCGGAAAATACAGTGTCGTTGCGTATAGGCAAGCAAGTAGTAGGGGAAAAAAAGCGAGAAGTCTATTTCTCGCCACACACACGAGACATAAACCGCACGGACAGGAGTTGAATGCGTTGAGGCTCGCTCGGTCCAGTCCAGGTCTCGGAAAAGCTACTCACCATCATCAAACGCAGTCGTTCTGCTGCTTCGTGGCATCATTGCTATGTCAAATATCCTTAAACAAGACAACTATAATGATAATCGTAACGAAACCATAATATTTTTCAGAGAAATTATCTGTAACCCCAATTCCATTTTTTTTTTGTTTCAGGACTACGAGCCAAATGAATTCAAACGAAATCTTATTCGGAATTCACACATATATATCTCCCAAAATAAATTTGTTTTAATTTTCATGCTTTTCCTTGCCGTTTCTCGGCCTGGTAGTGGTATTGTAGTTGCAACAATTCCAAGAACGATGCTATGTTCTAATTTTCTCCTGTTTCGAATACGCCGGTCCACGATATGTGAGGCAGGCGTGCGATGCACATGGGCATACGCGAAAATTAACAAAATCCATGTGCTCTTCTCACGAATTCCATCACTTGTTCAGATCCGTATACTAGAACTATAATAACCGCAGCAGCATATATTTTAATATATGAGCACACGTTTTCCACATGTGTATCACACATCATGCGCATACGGACCGAAAAACGTAGGGGTAGTTTTCTATCCCGTCACAGACAGCTTTTCAAACAAATCCACCGATTACGAAGCTAGAAGCTTTGCGATCTGGTCCCGGTTCACACCTTTGTTAAACTGTTTCGCATAGTTGGAAATAGTTGTGCCGTTATATTTCCCACACGATAATTTTCCGATGACAAATCAAATCGAACATTTATATGGTCAGATAGATAATCCGAGAATATCGAGCGAATGCAGGAGAAGAGATCAAAAAGAAAGTCGCAAGCTTCCACCGCCAGACGAATAAAAAGCGTGTGCAGGTGGAGTCTTTTTCAGATAATTCGGCCGCTGCATATATCCTTTGCTGCATATATCCTTTAAGCAGAGAAACTTTCACATATATCTTTCACATATATCGAGGCATTGAGTATATACACATAAGCACAGGAGTTGGATCGAAAAAAGCACTTCGGCAGGGGAATTTCCCCCGGTTGCGACCATACAAATCTATCGAATCGGGTGCAACCGGCCTTACTAAGTATTTAAGTAATTTTTGCTAGTAGTGTGATCGTACATAAACTATGGTACAACTAGCCTGAGTAAGTTGTAGAGCGGCAGTAGCCATCAGATGAATAGGGGGAATAACATGTACTATATGACAATATGCACGTGCCTTAAATATTCAGGATGATGAAAGTGTAATATGAACCCCCTCGCGGGAGCTGCCAGTAACAATCTTCCGAGAAAGAAAGATTGGCTAATATGACTCACGCTTTGGGGAGCTAACCCCCAAGGAAAAAATGGTGGAACAGCATATGCCGGGGGCTGAATGGCTGCTGGATGAAGCAGTCGCTAATGTACGAATTCCGGTGCTGGATGGCCAGAGCCCGTCTAATTTAATGCCTATGCCGGAATACAGAGGATAATACGGCTGGTCTTTTATATTCCTCATACTCATGGGAACAAAATTAAAAGTACCACAAAAAGAACCGGAAGATACTGCCTTAAGTGCTCCAAATCTGAAGGCCCCAGAGTCTTCCAACAGCGGAGTTCCAGTGCTCCAAAGTGAATCTTCAATGGGATTGAGGGAATAGTTGAAGACCAAATCCCAAAAGGATTTCAAAGAACAAAGACACAAGAAGGGCCAAATTAATAGGGGAGTTAAACATAGTAGTTAAACTCGACACCAAAAAAAAAATGGCGGACAAGGCAAGGAAAAAAAAGCCAAGCCATCTTCATAAAAAGAGAGAGGCTCCCGAAGCATCCTCCTCTAATTCTGACGCCAGATCCTCCTTACAAATCATCGCGGAAGATCTCTCGCGCAGTATGGAAGCACTGAACATAGCTTCGCAGGACTCATTGAAAGAAACTCGAAAAAAGAAGAATATGAGCGATGCAGCCAGCAGGCACATGAAGTTTTTCATGAGATAAAGCATGTCCACAGAAGAGGCTAGAGAAAAAGTACTCCTAACAAAATTACTAGAGGCCAAAAGGAAAATGGCCCAGACCCTAGAATTTCACTCTTGAGAACAGGCAGGCAAAAAAAAATAAGGATCACCGATGTGACGGCAAAATACTCTCAACCCAGCAAAAGGCAAGAATAATGAACCTATCGCTGAGCCTTGAATTGTGTCAAAATGGCGAACATGTTGAAGGACTTCACCCAAGGATTTCTCACGACTGACCAAATGGACAGGATACAAAATGACATCGAGGCCAGGATACTCGCTGAGATAGAAAGAGGCGTTGCTGCTCACTTCCTCAGCATCGACTACAAGGTAGGCTATGTGTCCCTCCACTGCAAGGACAAACGAACGGCGGAGTGGATAAGGGCGGAGGCCTAAAAGATAACGCCTTTAGGCCACCAAAAAATCTCAGATTGCCAACCCTAAGACCCTGGTTGGCTACTTCCCAACCGCAGCGGACTTGGCTACGGAGAGGATCCTGACTTTGGTAGAACGCCAGAATGAGAACCTCAATATTAAGTCCTGGAGAACCCTGTTCAGGGAGAACAAAGGCTCTGCTACCAAATAACAGACAGCGACGGCAACATTAGCTTCCGGTTTGGGTAGGTGAAGTTGACTGTCAAAAAGTCAGGTGAGAAAACACCAGAGCCAGCGGTCACTTCAACTACCAATACGGAGGATAGTGGAAACGACATGGAGACAACACCAGGTCCCAGCGGTTTCCAACCAATGGACGAAAGAGAATGAGGTGTTTACAGGCAAACCTAAATCATGCCTCAGCGGAAGCAAGCAGAAGGTTTGCCTCGGGCACCTATAAAGTGGGAATAATACAAGAGCCCTAGGTAAGCAAAGGCAGAACAAACGGCCTGTATACAAAAAATATTGAGTTAATCTGGGCCGCAGGGAAAGAGACCCGGAGGGCGGAGATAGTACCTCAACCTGCTTCGCAGGGGATGATGATCAGGTCCCAAGTAACAAAATCAACCACTGCAGAAGGAAGAAAAAAATGCTGATTATTGGATGCGATGCCAACGCTCATCACACAGCATGAGGAAGCAGTGACTTCAACACCAGAAGTGAGGCACTCTTAGACTTCCTGCTAAACAGCAACTTGGCTATTGCAAATAAGTACAGGCAGCCAAAGTGTACGGGCTGGGAAGACTATCAAAATGGCCTTACAGCGGGACTTTATGGATTTCACCCGAATTTCACTATGAAAACGGAATTGGAAGACACTGTGCACAAGGTAACCAGAATAATCCTCTTATCAACCACGATAACTTCCCTGAGAGGATCAGCGCTCCCAAAACGAGGGTGCCATGGTGGAACAGGGAGTTCAAAAAAAACTCAGAAGCGCCGCAAAAACGGAATTCAACCGAGCTAACACTACATGGGAGGCCTATAATAAAAAGAAACTCTCAGAATCTAACAAAGAGCTAAGGAACTTCAAGAAAAAGACTAGGAGCGCTTTCTGCGAAAGTCTCAAAAGCATCCCAGAGATTGCCAGGATGCAGAAAGCTCTGTCCAAAGGCTACCAAGGGCATATAGGACTACTTAGAACTCCGGATGGAGGGATGACGACTTAGAACACACATTCGAGTGTGCAAAATTAGGAGTAGCAATGAGGCTTAGGAAGAAGATGGAGTGCGTGATTGGATACCTCATCCACCTCTGATTAAACAAATTATCACGAATGAAATGTTTGAATGGGGCAATAAACTCCTTCAAACCCTTTAAATCACCAGGATCAGACGTAATCTACCCAGATCTGCTACTAGTTGATGACCTTTTCGTGACCCTCAACAGAAAGGGCCTACGTGGCTACGTGGACGACATCACGGTAATAATAAGACGCGCACACATGGATACTTTGAGATCTAGAATGCAAAAAGCCTTAAATGAAACTGTCCATTAATCCTCAGAAAAATAGCATAATACCATTCACCAGAAAAAGAAAAATCGAAATAGGAGCCCTAAATATTAGGGGCACAGTCGTTTGTCTGCAGGAAGAGGTAAAAAATATAGGAATACACCTAGATAGGAAACTCACCTGGGACAATAATCTAAAAAAACGACACTGAAGACTACTAAGGCACTCTGAGGCGACAAAACAAATGCTTAGACGCAATTGGAGATTATCTTCAAGGCAGAGACTAAATGCATACAAACAAATGTTGAGACCTATCATCCTATATGGAGCTGCAATGTGATTGAAGAAAACCAGACAAAAAACTGCTGTTAGTAGGCTCAACAAGCTTCAACGGATGGCCTGACTGCTGATTACGGGAGCAATGAGCTCGACCCCAACGGCAGGAATGGAGGCTCTTCTAAACCAAAATTCAGGCGGAAGCAGCGAAACACGCTATTGACCTACAACAGGCCACCTCAAAATTCTGGAGGCAATTAGGCCCATAATGAAAATGTTGAACTTCAGCGATCAAATAAAGACCAAAGCAGCCTACGGAAAGACGTTCAAGGTCACAATTGCATCGAAGGACAAATGGGATGGCCCATCTCCCTCGTACAAAAGAGCGTCAATGTGGTAGACGGATGATTCAAAGATGTATTTTGGAGTAGGAGCAGGGATAGTAGGTCCCAAGTGCAAAATGCATTTTCCTCTCCGAAAGGAGATCACCATCTATCAAGCAGAACTATCTGCCATACTTAGGACTCATCAATAATAAAGATAAGGAATACTAAAAGGGTCAGAATTAAGTTCCTATCAGATAGTCAAGATGCTCTCAGGGCTATCGATCGCAAACAAATTAATACTCCTGCAACGAGGCAAAAATCCGCTAAAGCCTTTTGAGCGAAAATTCTTCTGTCAATACACGGAATTGTATAGAAATGAGCATCGTAAATACTTTTCCAGCAAAGTATTGTATGGTTCAGCTGGTTATAGTTTGTCATGTCCGAAAACTCCTTAAAGGGTTTACAGCTACAAGTCCAGAATCATTCGCTCTGCGAATGAATAGCCCCCATTTTCAGGTAATGTCCAGATTAAGCTTCGAAATGTTCAAGCCTCGAGTCAAATCCACGAACAGAAAAATAACTAGAATATAGCTCTAACAACACATTTTCTTTACATACTTTGTACTTCTTCTTATAGAAATATTTTAAATGTCCCTATTATTATTTCCCAAAGTCAGCAAACGATTTCTGCGAAAATCCAACAACAATAAAAATATTATGAAGTAAGAAACAACATTTTGTGAATTGTAATCTGCGTGTTAAAGTTATAAAAAGTAACAATAATCAACATTTTGTGCTATCATTGTACATTGGAAGTTTAGTACAAGACATATTTTCAAAATATAAAGATATTTTAGTACCAAACCATTGTTATTTCTTAGAATTGTTGTCACAGAAATGTGATTTTTCTGTGCGTGTACGATCAATTTTCTGAATAATTGTATTTCCACCCTAAGTCAATGATGATAATCCCTGGGAAATGTTCTTATAAATGATCAGCTTTACTATGAAAATATGACGCATTGAAATAATTTTTTTACCCTAAAATAATTGCTTTTGAAGCATCATTTCGGTATGACTCTACTCTAAATTACGATCTGAATTCTTTTTCAAAGACGTGTAGACTGTGTAACGTGAAAAAATATTTCAAAATTCGAAATAATTCTGAAAAACTTACCTAATAACGCATAAACAATCCATGTATCGCATGCCATGTATACATTTGTAGAATTTTCGCGACGCGGAAAACATCACAACATATCACATACCTCTCCGTACACAAATTCTAAGTCTTGATTTATATGTAACCGAAAAAAAAGGGGATTGTCTTGCAAACGTTTGTTCTATAATGACGCTAGAATCAATGTTTCGCCGATATCAGTTGTGAAGAAATAATAATTCTCAATAATTCATTTCAACCCAAATACTATAATTGGGGACATTTTATATATTTATTCTATTTTTTTAAGTATATCAGTTGTTATTTTGGCAGATCTTGGCCTGAATCTACCAACTTCGACGGAGACTAGCTCAAGTGGCGGAAGTTTCATGACCTATTCATTCAAATAGTGCATATCCAAACGATATATAGGTGTTGAAAAATCTGGTATCTCAAAGCTGAAAGGCTCATCAGAAATTTCACATTGACAGACGACAACTAAAGCTTAGCCTGGAGGATGCTTAAGGACAAGTGTGAGAGCTGAAGATCACCGGTAGCAGCTTTCAAAATCCCACTGAGCGAGCCATCTGCTATGGCAATAAAATCCCGAGACAAAACAACCGAAGAGTGTATCATGTACTTGGAGAATATTTACGTCACTACTATCAACTGGGATCCACTACTACTCCATGTATTAATCCAGAAATTAGATGCAACCAGTCATACGCTATATGAGCATAATCGCTAACCCCCGTGAGCTTCAAAGTATGAGAAGTTTTTCTAGGCTGTTTAGAAACTCGGTTCCAAACCTTGAAGGCGTTAGTCAAGGGCCTAGAGGAACCAAGAAAACAGCGCAATTAAATCCACATTGGCCACACTTACGATAGCATCTTGCTCAATATGCAACCAGAGCCCCATCCTCTATTCTACTGTTCGGATTTTTTGAAGATAACACCATTTGTCAGATTGAGAGTAGTGGTTCAATCTAAGAAGCTCTGTGTTAACTCTGCTTCCGTTACGGTCATAAAGCTACCGAGTAGCCTCCATCCAGACAGACCTTCATTTCTACATGGCTCTGAGGCAATATGGGTTCCTGCGTATGTCAAGGCAGTGTTATGTGGACGTAGAGAAGGAATCAGTACTATAGAATTAGCTACGCCAAAGTTCACATCACACTTAATTGACAATTGAATTAATCATTGGAACTCGTTTAAAATGCTACAGTGAATGGTAGTCTGTGTGTGTTACATGCATTCAAGGGAAAGATACACCTGTCGCCAAACTCAGTAGTCAATGCTTAGAAGATGCGCACCTTTACACGATTATTAAGAAGAAAAGGAAATCAGTGATGTTCTAAGCACCCAAAAACAGAATAGGATTGAATAAAAACAGTTCGTTAGCTGGCTTAACATCATTTCTTCTCGACGAGAAGTGATTGTGACGCGTCGGTGGAAGCATCAAACATATCTGATGATGCAATACATCCTATGCCTCTACCCTATTATCATCGATTCACCAGAATTTGGATGACAGATATCCACAAGGATAATTTCCACTATCGTCATAGAATCGACATTGAACATCGTTAAATGGGATCAAATGGCTGCGTTGAAGAAATAACTGGCTATCCAGGAGAAATTCAAATCGCTGGATGACGACCTAGGCAGAATAAAGAACGAGCTTATGGAATATTTCACATCCTTATCAATCCAATGGAGTCTGCCTCAATTCAATTTGGAAAGGTTTCAAGCTGCCCGTATTGGCATTATTACATATAATAGTTTCAAAGAATTAATCTATAGGGCTTTAGTTAATAATTAATTGAGCGAAGTTGAAACTGTTACAAAAATCTAATCTAGTCTAAATCAACAATACATGAACTATACAGATCATCATGGTCATTTGTAAACTTTTTTGTTTCCACATTTTCCCCACTTGTTTCAGCAAATTTATTAAGAATAGAATTATGTATAGTATATCTATGTGTATCTGCCAGGTACATTTTATACAAGGGTCCTTTTGATCTCCGCACGATGTCTTCAACTCCCAAGAATTGTTTGACTGGAATTATATCAGACTAGAACAGTCTTGTTTAGTCAGCACATTGTCACCAAATCAAATATGATTCAATCAAAATTATTGCTAATGAGAATATGTGACCCCTGAAGAACATTGACCCCGGAGCCGCCAATATGACTAGCTGCCTGACTGTGAAGGCATTGCACTCCGGAGTGTATTGTCATATTTACACATGCAAGCGGCTGGAAATTATTCCATAATTTTAGGAATCATCGCACGGTTCTTCTCTTCCTGCAATAAGAAAACTAAATTTGTATTTCATTTCGACGAAAATCGACTATTATCCTGGTCATCATAAATGTCAAAAGAAAGCTACGTGACACGAAAGATTTTTTATCGCGTGAGAGTCTCCCATCCGAAGATAGAATCTCAAACTCACAACAATCTTATCATCTAAATACATTGATTTACATCGATTGGACTGTATTTGAGCACAACTGATACAGTGCAAAACAAACTAAACGACAAGATAATCACCATAAACGCCTATTAAATTAAGTATTCAGCCGCGATTGATGATTGACAATGGCATCCGAACAATGGCAGACCGCGAGCAAATCACACGCACTTCACACAGAATTTTTTCGCCGAAAACGCATGAACGTATGCAAACTACACTAAAGCTAATTCAAATATCACATTATGATTTCACCAAACACAAAAGATTTCATCGCTAGATCGAAATAATAGCGTTTTTTCGCCAAATTAGAATCGAATCGAAAAGCCGACGAAACAATTTTCATCACAAAAAACGCGCGCAAAGAACTGTCAAGACGCCAAATGAATAGGCCTTGTTTGCCTTGTTTACACGCCAGGATATATATGAGGGTAATTTAAAAATATCCTTCATACGTCATAACTTGGGACAAATCAAATTGATTGTGCTTAGACGTTTAACTAAAATTTGCATTTAGATTGGCAAATTTCTACTACTGAATTTCAATTATAATTAAATTATGCTTTGATTTATTCATAGATATGAAATATTTATTGCTAAATAAATTTTGATCAAGATTAGGCTAAATGGAACGGGATTATGGGGAAAAATTTGAGGGGAAATTTAATTTGGTACTAGATCAGAAAGGGCCAGGAACCCTACTACCTCACTGACAGGAACAGTGTATTATTTAGAACATAACCTTAAATGCTATTAAATTTTGTAAACAAATTAAATTTTGATGAAAATAGAAAATCAATTAATCGGAGTCATACATATTTAGGAAGAATATGATCAGCCATGGGAATAGAGATATAAATTTTCACCTGTGCCAGATCCTAACAGGACACAGAGCGTCTCAGGAAGAAACGAAGGCTTGGATCAGTGGATTCCTTATGAACTCACCGAAAACGCAGTGCTCGTTACCGGAAAGGGAATGCTATTTCACTAGGACAATGCACGATCATTCAGCAGGAAAACTCTTTAATGAAATTGATTGGGAAACTTTGCCTCATGAACCATATAATCCTTAAGATTCGCCATCCGAATTTCTACGGTTTCTGGACGCTGATGAATAATTTCAAGCGAGGACGTGAACTATTTCGCCACGTGCGAGGTCTTAGAAACGGCATTACGAAATTTCTTCTTCGATAGACGAAACTAGGCGAGGAATATATATTGTTAACCATCACGTTGGCAAAGAGTCTTAGATTTTAGTGATTAATTTATGTTTCACTATGCACAAGACTACCATCAACCAAAGGCCACCATCAAACATCTGGCTAAGAGATATAAATATAAATATATATATATAAATATATATATATAAATATATATATATATATATAAATATATATATATAAATATATATATATATATATATATATATATATATATATATATATATATATATATATATATATATATATATATATATATATATATATATATATAGCGAGTTATCTGACTTTAAAAATTCTATATTTAATTGAGTGTTCAAATCAATAAATGAATCAAATGGCAACGTTAATTGCTTGAAAATGAAATGTGCTCGAAAATAAATTTAAAAATACAATACTGTGATTCGAAACTGTTGTGAATGTAAAACGTTGTTATGTCATCTCGTTATTTAAGATTGGTCCGTTGTTTGACAGCGGCTTCCATAGAAAATTATTTCCTTCGTAAATAGCAACAGGGCATAAGATTAATTAGTTGGATTTTTCATAAATACAATTAAATTTGAGCTAAAACGGAGTCAGTACACGTAGGAAATCTAGTTCTACATTTCGAATTAGTTACAACTGGTTGATTTACATTCCATATGATAGATATGCAAATTTATTTGGTTTTGTATCTTCGTTCAGACGCCGGGCGGGCGTGATCCTATCGAAACGACCTGTCTATATCAACCGTAATCATTAAATATTCTGAAACTGAAATGACTATTGTGTATTACAACCAATTCCGGGTGGGGCTAAGCTGACAGCAAAGAAGTTTTGTTAAAAGGCCATACATGCCCCCCTCGACCATCTTGCTTGTAAACATATGATGTAAAAATATGATGACGCTATGTAGTATGACTTCGTTTAACTACCAAAGTAGGCTAAAATCTTTACTACCCTGCCGCTCGCTGTGCCAATTTACCCTTGTAGCTGGTCAGTTTTAGTAGCCAGGCGAAGAAACGAGATAGAAACAAACGGAGACACGATGCAAATGAAAACGAAAAAGAAAAACACCAAAACGCAACTTAAACAGGAGGAACAAACACGAAGAATATTGAAAAATGGATATTACCTGAAAAATGTTTCGCGATACGCCGAATTAGAACAGCTAATAGTTGGTTGGCTTTGCACTGCGCTTGAAAATCATTTCAACTCTACGAGTAGGTACTGCATGTACACAGTTTTCACCGCTATCGATTTTTTCCATGTGGGAAAATAGCTACTTTGAACCTTAAGAACTTATGACAGCAGCCGCACATTTTTATTTTGAACGTCTAGCACTTTCCGCAGGAAGTTAGGATATGACACTTCCGCAATCCATCGTAAAGGAATTAATAAAGAATGGCAAAGGACTATAAAATGCCGTTTCGGAACCTAATACAATCCTTTGCAATTTGAAAGCGACTTGACAATGTACACAAATCCAGGCCAGAAGAGAGAGAGAGAGCAATCCTAAGTCCTTTCGTTCTATAGATTCTAGTTAACTTTGCTACTATGATTTATTGCTTACATATATGTATGAATTTCGCGAGGACCGACACCTTCACGATCGCTCTTGACTTAATTACTCCGTATAAAAACGTAGGTAATTTAAGTCCCCGCCGCCAGTTAGGAAGCCTCGTCCTTGCAATCACACTCTTTAGGCAAAAAACAGGTGCATTCTACTCTGTAATGGAAGCCGGGTTTTATATCCGCATCGCGACTCAACTTCTATTTAATTTTAAACAACCGGAAAACATATTTTCTTCGCGGATTTCAACCCAATTTCAAAAACTGATTAAGGTCATTTACGGTTTTCGGCGGTCAACTTTTATCGCGCGCACACCCACTCAACACACACTCTGTCGGTACACTGTTTGCCTTATAAAACTCAACTTTTTATCGACAAGCTCCAATGCTTAACTGATGATGATGGCCCCAAACATTTCCTCCTTACGAGACGACCGACTGTGAACGATTCCGATCTCGGGCTCCTCTCGTGTGCGTTTACTCGTCGATGTATGGCCAGGCGGCGCGGACCGATTTGCGACTGCGAATCCCAAGGTTAACTGCTGATGGAAGCCCGAAGTATTTCTCCCCGCTAGCGAGGTGACTGACTGACTGCTAGCTACCCCATCGTTGAAATAACGGGGGAATCGCAACATTTCCTTCAAGTTTAATGTGCTTATGTGTGTGTGTGTGTGGGTGAGTATGTGGGACCGTATCCTGCGAATGGCGTTGCCCTACTTTTCACACTGTAAAATTGTGTGTCTTAAAGTTCTCTCGTCGTGTGTCGAGAAAACGATGGTTCAATTGACCATGGTGTAGAGGTCGAAAATCCTAGCTCGGGAAAGCTATTATTTGAAATGGTCGTGCGGAGTGTTAATCGGGAGCAGTAAGTTCATAAGATTCATTCTTCCGAAGAAAAGCTGGAGCATTCATCGAATTAACCATGGAAGCTAAATGGGACTACTCAGAATTCAAGTTTGATTCTGTATTTTACTGGTTAAAGTCTTAAATTTCGATCTAACAGGACATTGAAAAGGAAGTTGAATGGCTTTATCAGAATTGTATTCAAGATTTATAACGGGAAAGATAGACATACATACTCACTGTCATTAGCTGGTACATTTGATCATCGAAATTATATAAATATTGACCGTTGCACAGATCCTACTAGCATTTAAATTTCATTTAATGGAACAGTAGTGACAGCGAAAACTATAAATGCTTAAGCACATGACTAGAAATCGTTAGTGTAGCAAGAAACGAACATAAGGGATGATTTTGTATTCATGGATGACAACGAATCAGGTCGACGATCGTCCTCGAGATCCAATAGACTATTTATGCGGTTTATTAGATAAAAAGGATAAGAAAATATGACATAGTGAAACAAAACCGACCACAAAGCTGATATCCTGATACACAAAATACAAAACGGCTTGTGTGAATTCTATGCCAATTATGCGAAAAGGCTTGTCTGGACTATAAAACAGGTAATTTAGACACTTACAAACACAAAATTCACTTAAGTGCTTCAGTTTCAGATTTATACATTAACATAACGGATTGCAAGGGTTACGTTGCTATAAAAATAATGACAATCAACTCTTTTAGAGCTTAACGTATCAACGAAAAACGAAAAATAGTATTGTATAGATTTCGAGATTTTGCATTTATGTAGAAATACATATGTAGAAATGAGGTTATAAGATGTTTTTGTTGCTTTTTCCTTGTAGCCTGTCACAAAAGTTTCCATCGTATATGATCGATCAAGGACGATCACAAACCTACAAGTAAATACTCTAAACAGCTATCAAGGATCTGTGTCCCGAATAAATACGTAAATTTCCGCTACTTAATGAAAATCCGGCAAGTGGAAACCATGAAAACGGAAGTAATTACCTTGCATGTTTGACTTTGCCTCCGTTGTGGATCATGCTGATTCATCAAACTGCAATAGTGAATTGGGCATTTCCATATGAATAATGAATGTCCGCATCGATGATAAATAATTAAACTGCATTACATTTTTATAATTCGTCCTATTTAAACACATATCGAATAATTTCTGCGGCAACTGCACACTGCTCGCGAACAAGAACGTCGGAAAAGCGATCCTTTAACGCCTAAAACACGATTCATATGACATAAGTGGTATCAAAAAAAATTTCCCCATAATTTTTTTTACAGTCATACGAAAAAGTATGCGTACTTATAACATGTATATTGTGACGTCATGAACAAGGTATTGTTTACTTTTTCCACAGAACATGTAAAAAAACAACTGAAACAATTTTTGGAAGCAGGTTAACACTTCACATGAATGAATTTTTGTTATTATATCATTTTTCAAGAGCATATTTGTATTATATTTCTATTTTCACCAACCAATGTCTGACGATTTTCAATTTTTCGTTGCATTGAATATAATTTATTTCCTAATTGATCTCTAATTTGATTAATTGCAACAATATTATAAATTAGTTTCACTGGTAATACAAACAATATGAAAAAATACTGGGGAAATATTTTTTTAGTACTACTGTAGGGTAATTTATTTGGCGCGTTTTTCTGACCCTTCGAGAAAATTATTTCATTCTCGATCTCGGAGAAGGAAGTACGTGTCGCTGGTGAAAAATGTTTGTAATATGTTTGTTATATGCATTTTTAGTGATTTCTATAGGTAATTCGAATCGAAAATCGAACTTTTATGATTCGAGGGTTACACAGGCTTCGGAGAATTAAATGTAAGTTCGAAATTACAGATTTGCAGCACAAATTGAACGGGTGCCGAACGAAAAGCAAATGGACGCTGATGAAAAATGTTTGGAACATGCTTTTTATATGCATTCTTAGTGATTTCCGAGACTAAGTCGAAGCGAAAATCACACTTCTATGACTCGAGGGCTACACAGGCTTCGGAAAATTAAATCCGGAGCCTGAATTGAAATATTTGCACCACAAACCCAATTGTTGCCGGACGAAAATCAAAAAAGTGGGCGTTGGCGAAGAAGTACTTAGTAATAAGCTCGTTATATGAATTGATAGTGATTTCTTTGAATGATTCGAATCGAAATTCCTGTGTCTCGGCGGTTGTACAGGCTTCGGAAAACTAAATTTGGCGGTGGCCGCATGTTCATAACCACAAACTGTTGCTGTACGAAAAACATTCATTTCCGGGCAAATCATATGTCGCGCAGCAACCTCATAATTGGTGAACGCGGAGCCTTAGGAAAGGTGAGTGAATTTAGTTGCTACACAGTAAACTTGGAGATTGATTTTAGTTTGTTTCTAGGCAAATCATGTGACCGGTGTATAGGCAGAATCCTTAGGATATCAGTGAAATGCTCAGAAGAATCAGACCCTAATAATTTAACCCATTATCTTTGGTCTGAAATGAAAGGATATGGTCCACACACATAATGCGAGGGATATGGAAGATGAAGGTACGTGTATTTTACTATACAATACCCTACAACACGATAGTCGACGTGTTTCTCTTGTTTCCAAAGCCAAAAAAAATAAGAAAATAAATTATATAGACTGGTGAATATTCATATTTGACTTACATCATCATGCATTTAGATAATTTACCTTTTTTAAAAATAAAAAAGGTAAAGTATTGCGAAACAGTATTACACCACACAAATCGCGAAACTTGTTTGCTTTTCTTTTCAATGACCAATTATTAAATACACTGCGTTGGATGTTCACTAATTTTTTTCTCATATTTTTCTGTTTGTTTTGTTCCAAAAGCATTAAGATTTTCAGTAAATCTAATCTATATACATGTTTTTATATATATATACGTATCATATGTTAACAATGCTACACATAGATGTGTTTTTATTAACAATTTTGACATTCACATCTTTTACCGAAGCCAGTTTATGGCTTCTATATTTTCTTGGTTATGTTAGTTGCTGTCTTAAAATTAACTTAAACGAATCTTTCTACTTAGTTTTAAATTAATTCCTAAGTAAAATATCAATATATATATTAACATTCCTTTGCTGCTACGGCTGAAGGAGACGACAACTGAAGAAGAATAAGGGCGCGTCATAAGGGAAACTCACAGGGGACGTTTTAACTTAACTAGAAAAATGTTTGAATCAAATCTCTAAACAAAAAATTTGCATAAACCTAGCAACACATTTAGCATATATATGTAGATTATATATGTTTACTTTCGACTACTATTTTGTTTAAGAATAATTACGAAATGAGTGGATGTTTGTACAGCATGCGAACTTGAGCCCTTTTGGTTACATCCTCTGTATTTGGACTTGGGTGTCAGGTACGACTGATTCTCTATGTGAAACTTGCGCCGCCGCCGCCGCTGCTGCTGCTACCACTACTATTCCCATTTACAGACGACAGACCGTTATGTCCTCGCACACTGCTGCTATTGCCGCTTCCGGTTCCGTTGCTTCCATTAGGCATCATCATCGAATTGTTGTAGCCGGTTGACATCATGGAGGAGGATCCCGGTGTACTAGGCGGCGTTGAAGAGAGAATCGGTGCAACGATCGCTACAGGTGTTGGTGCTGATGTTGTCGTGTACCGTTGAGTTACTGTATTGTTGCTGCTGGGATGATTGCGAATGAGAACCGCATTCATATCCTTCCCATTGAGATTGGTGTTTGCGGCTGCGGCGGCAGCAGGACTCAGCTTCACAGTTACACGTGGCACTTTCATGGTGTTGTTGTTGCTGTTGTTTTTCGGGCTTTGTTGTGCGATTGGCGATGGCCCCGACGCTGATGACGAAGAAGCTGCGATTGGCGTAGGTTTTGACGCTGATGCCTGATGGTGGTTGGATGAGGAGGACGTGTTGCCGCCGCTACTAGTATTACTTTTATACATTAGTGTTGTTACTGATGAACTTGACGAGGGTAACTTACTGTTGCTACTACTGCTATGATGATGAGGCAATTGCTGCTTCTGCGTTACTGCTGCCTTGGATGACGATCCTACTGACGACGACTGTTCTGCAGCACTGGGTTTCGGGTTGTTGTTCGCCGTCTTTTTGAAACCCAATAGTTGTTCGGCCAACTTGTGAACGATTTGTGACTGTAAGATAGCACAAGTCTTGGACAGATGCTGTGGACCGGCACCATTCCCCCGGAAATGCATTATTATGCTGCGCTTGTGCACTTGCGGCCGATTGCCGGAGTTGGCGACATTCGAGCGCTTATAGAACGGGTTTGATGGCGGCGTCTGGATACTGGTCGGCGAGATCAAGTATGATGGCTGACGCTTCAATGTCTGGCTATTACTGGGCGAATTGCCCGAGTTATGACGTCTTGTTTGCTTAATGTTTTTCGCAGAATTACTAGCTATTGTGTTGTTCGTACGGACACCACCAGGTGACGATAAGTTCGGATTTTTCACGTGCTCGAAACTACTATTGCCGCCGTTCAGCGAAATAGCACCGTTACTATCGACGGTGCAATGAATCGAGCCCAGAGTATTAACGCTATCGCGACGGAATAGTGTTCCGTGATTTTGGAACAGTGCCTGATAGGCCTGGATCGAGGAATTCGTTCGTCGCGTACAAATTATGCTTTTCTTGAAATTGGCCCGGCCTCGGAATTTCACTAGTCCGAATGTATTGACGTGATTGGGCTTAGGTAAGCGGCTATAATAACCGTTCCGTGAAGAGCCGATGCCGCCGTTTCGATAGCCGCACCCATCTGAGCCGTATAGCGACGAGCGCATTGAATATCGGCCCGATTCGCCGGAATTCTCCTTCTCGTTGGCCGAACTTGAGGCTTCGGGCGACGATTTACCGGTTGAGGTGGTGATCGGTTGCATAACATCGATGCACGATTCATCGTCGGACGAGTCATCAAAGTCTAGAATCCTGGGATTTGGGCTGGGTGGTGATGATATTTCAGAAAGCGCTTCTGATGTCGTCACAACTGCTCCATCATGTTGTGGCCACTCTTCAAATGTCTGCTCCTCAAGATCGATGGCAGATACACATATTTGCGGTACTTCCAAACTAGCTTCCTGGTGCTGCTGCTGTAACATTGGCTGCACCGACTCTGACTGTGGTGGTGTGTTTTCGGTATCGAACGCATCTTCTTCCAACGGTTCCTCTTTAATCTCGACTTTAATCTCTTGCTTGATGCCTTCTTGTTTGATTTGAGGAAGTATCATTGGTGTTGTACTGCAGTCTTCAGTCTCTTCCTTAATTTCCGATTTAATAGCCGGGCAACCCATCAGTCTGGGTTTCGGCATACCGTTAATGAATTCGGGTCGCATTTGATTGTACTCTTCTTCGGTGAGTGGCGGCAAATGGTGAATTTGTATCCCTTCTTCTTCCGGATTGGGCATAAGAGCCGGGGTTTGTACCGATTGTGCTGGTGTCGGGGCAGTAGTTACGGTTATGCCGTACGGCGAAAGTGCTTGTGACAGAGTATTATCGATAAATTCCTGATTGAACGGTGCCCAGTTCAATTGCATATTGTCCGGATTTAGTCGACCGCACACTGAAATGCTCACTAGACTCGTTTCGGGATCCATAATGACTTGAGCGTCAGTCAGAGTGGCGGAAGGGTTTTCTTCAGCAAAAGCCTGGGCAACGATTTCGGCAGCCGGCGGCACCGTGATTGCTGACGGACTAGGTTGATTCGGATCACGGAAAAGAATTTTGTTCTTCTTATGGACCTTACGCTGTACCATGAGCTGTAACTTGCTCTCCTCACTCATATTGGACATGTCGACTTCCGGTTCCGGATTGTTTTTCACTCGCTTAGCCGCCCCGCCCGAATAGTTATCGTCATCGGCCAGCAAGCGAATCGGTCCGCTCAAAACAGTAGATTCGGGACTGAATATGTTGGTTGAGAATTTGCTGTCGTCGAGTAATTCAGGCGGTACATTAACCCGAGCCCGGTCCAAGACCCGTGTTGTTACTCGTGCCTGATGCGGTTCTTCACTACTACGACGCCGCGTCTGGCCTACACTCTGAGCGGCACGACGATTAACATTGTAAGTGGATTGGGTCGTGCCGTCAGGATTTATGTTGATTTGAATTGAGTTGTCGCTTTCGCCCATGCGAACTGTTTCAACCGATTCCGTAACTGGTAGATCCGCGTCTTCGATTAAAGGTGCCATTGTTCGTGTTGGTAAAGAAGGCGCCATCGTTCCGTTACTGTGCGATGGATCTGGCACAGAAACGCTCGATTTGGGAGCTACTGAACTGGATGCGGTCGGTGCTTGAGGCAGTTTAGCCGCCGCCTCGGCCCCACCGGCAGCAGCAATAGACGACTGCGAGGAAGCCGTAGACGAAGCTTGTACTTCGACCGATAGATTTGAGTTCGAGCTAACACTGCGTCGATCCAGATCGATACTGGAAGAGGAGTTGGATGATTCCAGGTCGGGAATTGCCTAGAATTTAGGAAATTGCAAACTTATTGCTCTTAAAGCTTAATGTACAAGACATACTCTGGACTGAGAATCCTTTGCAGCTCGATGATCAGCGAGCAGCTTATCGAAAGACTTGCTGCGCCCCGATACCATACGGCGCAGCGACAGTGAATGCGCTTTGCATGTTAAGGAACGAGTGCAGGGTCGAGAAGATTCGCTCGACACAACGCCACAATGTTTGTTCGCATCATACTCTCGCTCCTTGACCATATGCCGGTACAGCGTCGAGAGAATACGTTCTGTCAAGGACTTGTTGCATCGTCCGTAAGTTCGTCGGGGCGTAGTTGAATCTGCCGCAGAAGATGATGAGCTCGACGACGAGGACACTGACGATGATGATGAAGAACTCTGAGGTGGTGCGCCATCGACTATATTTGATGATGGTTCCAACACACCACCACTACTTTGTTTCGAAGGAGGACTGGCTTTGGCGGCTGAACTTGTTCCGCCAGACAGGAGCGGGAATGTGGTATGAGTGGCAGCTGCCGTGTATGTAGAAGACGAAGATGTGAAATTCGGTGCCCTGAGTTGCTTTTGGCTTCCCTGCAAATAAATGGGATATGAAATTTCGCAATATGATTTGAATTAGGAATTATTACTTGGTCGGATGATCGTGGTAGGGCAGTGCTGGATGAGTTTGCATTGTATGAAACGCAGGAATTGGCTTGGGGACTGTTTGACGGCGGCACACCATTCGTCGAAGAGATTCCATTCGGAGTGCTGATACCGCCAACACTACTGATACCCGACGACGCCGAATGTGCTGACGATGAATGACTACTCCGTCCACTTTTCGATTTGACTTTGTTCAATGATTTACTTTTCGACTTGGAGCTATTTGACGACGATGACGAGGAGTGTACTCCACCAGCAGAAGATCGCGAAGAAAGTTGTTGCGAAAGTAAACCATGATTCGACAAAGCTTCGGATGATTGGATAGGTTTGTTCGATGATGTCGAGGAAATCTTTTCGCTCGGTCGCTCCGAAGCAGCAGATTGAGGCGTCGTCGAGGCGATTGTGGCGGCAACAGCGGCGGCGGCGGACGTTTGGGAAGACAAGCCGAAATGGTCACTCGACCGATCCGCTGCAACTCCAATGTAGTTCAGCAAGTGACGATGAGTGTGCGCGTGATGGTGGCCGTGGATATCAACGATATGACGATGCGAGACATGCTTTCGAAGGCCTTGCGGCTTCACGGCCATATTACATATGTCGCAAAGTACAGTGTAGAATGGATCCTGTTCGGGACAGAATCCATAAACACACATATCCGACTGATCCAATCGAACCATTCCCCCTTCCTTTCGATTCTTTCGGCTATCGGTCTTGTTTCCATCGCCCTCAATCATTTGCTCCGTGAAAGTTTTCCATTTCAGTCCTTTCATATTGTATAGTCCGCGGGTCGGTGACGATAATAGTTTATCGCTGCCGCTGCCACTTTCGCTAATTCGCTCGGCGGAAGCGAGCTGTGTCGTCGCTAAGGAATTATGCGCAGCAGGAGACGAGCTTAATCCGAAGTGGTTTGTAGTCGAGCGACCCGTAATTGAATCGTAATTAAGCAGGTGCCGATGCGAATGGGTGTGATGATGGCCGTGAATGTTCACATGACGATGCGACACATGCTTTCGAAGACCTTGTGGTTTTACGGCCGCATGACATATATCGCAAACCACAGCATAGAATTGATCTTGTTCAGGACAAAAACCGAATAAACTCATGTCCGACTGATCCAGCCGGACAAGTCCTTTTTCTTTTCGGTTTTTCCGGCGATCGATTTCTTTACCGTCGTTGTCTAGCATTTGCTCGGCAAATGCTCTCCACTTCAGCCCCTTCATTTTGTATAGACTTGAATTGCCAGCTTTGTATTTGTCTATGCTCTTCCATTTCCGCCTATCATCAGCTAAAGGTCGCGACGATGAAAAAACCTCACCAATCGAATCGGTACACAAGCTGCTTGTTGTCTTCAGTTTAAAGGACGACTTGGATGATTTCGTAGTACTTTCATCTTTCCATTTGCGTTGGCCACCGCCACTTTTCGACGACTTTATATGCGAGTCAGCCAAAGATGCACTCGAGTGGCTTGCCGATTTACTAGTTAACGACGACGTGCTGGAGGATGATGTATGATTTGGTTTTGCATCGTTCGCGGAAAACGTACTGCTGCTTCCGCTCGAACTGTGATGATGTTGAGAAGTCTTGTTGCTCCGTCTCGATCTTGAAGTCGATGATGCGACTGCGGTTACCGATATAGGACCGATGGATATTGCATCGGGACCAATGTTTGTGACGTTTGACGACAATGCCGAAGATCCCAGTGACAAGATCGCGGTGTTCGAGGTAGTGCTTTGACTGGTCACCACATTCGATATTGAAGACGAAGATGTTGACGTAATTGCGGCTGCGGTAGCCATTGATTTTTTTTTTTCAAATCGATTGGTCGAGTACACTGTGGGAAGAATGCTTTCACTGGTAGATACAAAGGCTATGGAAACCTTGCTGAATTCTGAAGTCAACAATCATATGTTGTGGCTGCAAACTGCATAGGGCACTTCGCATCTACCGCATATACATAATTGCAGCTATGTTAATGGTGCTCATGCTGACCAAACCACGGATTGATATCGCAGTCCTTCTAATTTATGCGAGTTATAGTTTTCGTCAAATCTACATACATTTCTTTACGATCGGCTGCGATATTTCAATTGATGGTTTAGGGCTATTCACACAGCATATCACCATCCATGCAATATCCAAATTCGGCTGTATAAAAAAAACAGCAGCCATCCAAAAACGAAATGCTAGCTGTCAAATACGTAGTGTCAGTTGAAGCGAGATGGCAGCATGCGCAAACTAATGCGTAAAGATCACGGGGAAGTACTTTCTGACGACAGCTTCCCCACACAGCCAGGCACCCCGAAAATCACATTCAAGACAGCAGCGCTAAAGGTATTTCCATTCACGCCAAGGTGTGTTCATCGAAATTCGCGTCCTGGCTTCAATCACAAATGCTTCGAAATCGTTACGGAATCTTATCCAAATCGAACTTAACAAAATCACAGGCCCTTCACGTCAATATTATCGAGAAAACCGACGAAAATCATCTCGGCCTGATGCGCACGGACAAGACCCACACACGGCCACACTTCACTACGCGAAATGGAGACGTGAAACAAGTCCCACAGCTGATTGATGAAAGAGTGCAGCCGTGTATATGTGTACTTGCAGGAGCAACGTCGTCTCACCTCTTTTAATGATTACGTCTCACGTAAAGAAGGAACTATACTGGCTTACGTTAATTGAACAGAGACACAAACACCTCGCGTTTCAATTGTCGGAAGAATTATGAACGACGACTAGACGAGAACGTGGAGCTGCTGTGCGTCCTTCAGTAGCAATGGACGTGACCTATCTTCGAGAAATATTCACTCTATAATGCACAGGACACGAATTAAATTCGAACTGGGTAGATTTTTCGTAATCAATTTCAGTCATACCGTCGTGAAATTCTTAAATGTTCCCCATCTTCCGTGAGCACACACCAGCTGTCAGCGGACGACAACTATATATGCCTAGTAGTAGTAGAGTTGTATTCTGTATTCCGAGGAGAGTCTGCCAAATAAACATGGCCGATATACAAAACATATGGAAAATGACAATTTGACAGTACTGCCATGTTTGCTTTGTTGCTGTTGGTGGCGTGAAAATTGGACTGTGTGGATGGCATGATGGACTCATGCACTGGGTTTACAGCAGTCGGACCAAAAGTGACCTGACCTAAAGCGCGGACTAAATGAACTTAGTCCTCAGGTGTTTACAATGAACCCGACCTAAAATTTGCTTAGGTGGAATTTAGTCCTCGTCCGTATATGACAGCTGTCATTTAGTTTAATTTTCCTTCATGCACTGTATTTATCGTTTCATTTGTCTCTCAAACATGTTTATTTCAATGATTTTGTGTCAAAGGGGAATGTTATGAGCTTATATTCAACATACATACATTATTAATAGTCGCACAAAAATCAATGTTTAGGTCGCGTGTGTTTACAACGATTATAGTCCACGACCTATATTTAGGTCAGGTCGCTTGAAATCGTGGACCGACCTAAATTTAGGTCGGTCCACGAGTGTCTACAGCACGTGGACTAAAAAATTTAGGTGGAATTTGGTGTTTAGTCCGCGGACTAAACGTCCGCTGTAGACGATACTATGGAGGTAGTAGACAATAGAGTAGCGCTACCCGTTTGTTATTTATTGGCAGTTATTTATTGAAACCATGAGGTGGGGGAAGTGGCGATGTTTTGTTTTCCTGTTACCGATGTCAAAGTTGATGGGTGCGGTGTAAGGCGCATGTGACAGGGGTGGTGTGAATTGCTTTATCTCGATGGGTGAATTCCATTACTTTATCTCCATGGTGGAACTCGACTACGTGCACCCCATGGTCGTTAGACGATTTTGCCGATAGATGTCTTCACTGTGTTGTGTTCTGTGGCGGACCTATTCAGAACGAGTGCTTTTGCCAACAGAGGCGCTGTTAGCAATAAAAAATACATCGAGTTGAGTGAGAGGGAAAATGCGAGGTTGCATTCGTCGCGTTCGACAGCAATTTCGTTCTCGTTCTTGTCGACCCTCCGAGGAGTGCGCATCGAAGCTGCTGTGTCCTTATTAATTAAATATTTGTAAGTTGCGTAAGAAGAGTATAATAAATATTGTTGTTTTCTAGTGAGAGCGTTGTCTTTCTGTTGAGCGTGAACAATATATAATTTTGACGGTACTCTTCACTGGTGACCCCGACGTGATCGGGTGGACGAAATAATATTATCCACGTGCAGCAACTATGGCGGAAGAAGAACAAGCATCGGGAAGTCTGCGCGAACCGAAACAAGAAACTATAGCTGCTGTAGCCGTAGTAAAACTACCACCATTTTGGCGGCAAAATCCCAAATCATGGTTTGAGCAGGTTGAGGCGATATTTTCGGTATCACGTATTACGAGCGACACCGCTAAGTTTCAACACGTGCTAGCAAATTTGGACCCAACGGTGTTTCCATACCTCAACGAAGCTGTCAGCAGTCCACCGGAGAACAAGAAATACGCAGCATTAAAAGAAAAATGATAAACGACCAGTCATTTGGAACCTCGAAGCAGTAAAAGCATTTGAAAAATGTAAACAAGGGCTGGCAAATGCAGCGTTGTTGGCACACCCGCGCGACGGAGCGCGATTGCGTTTATCAACAGATGCATCCAACATAGGAATCGGTGCGGTAATCGAGCAGAAAGTAGATAACTGTTGGCAAGCGCTGGGATATTTCTCAAAAAAACTACAGGGAGCGGAACTGCAATACAGCACGTACGACAGAGAGCTCCTGGCTATTTTTAGTGCGATCAAATACTATCGGTATTTGCTAGACGGCCAAAACTTTTATGTGCGCACGGACCACAAGCCGCTAATTTATAGTTTCCATCAGCGATCTGACAAGGCATCACCCAGGCAGACGCGACAACTGGGATTCATTAGTCAATTCACGACGGACATTCGCCACATTTCGGGAAACAGCAACGAAGTAGCTGACATGTTGTCCCGAATTGAGGAAGTGGAATTCCCAGCCGCTATCAGTTCACGCGAACTATCAGAAGGGCAAACCAACGATGGTGAACTGGCACAGTTACTCCAGTCAAACACGGCATTGAAATTACGACGTGTTCGCATTGACAGCTCACCGCATCTGGTATTCTGCGACTTCTCCTTGGGAGCACCGCGACCATACATACCAGCACAATTGAGGCAACGTGTGTTTGAATTCATTCACAATATTGCCCATCCCAGTGGACGAATTACTAGCGAAATGACGAGGCGAAGGTTTGTCTGGCCACACATAAAAAAAGATATTCGGCAACGTGCGAAAGAATGTCTCAGATGTCAGAGAAGTAAAATATCACGGCATGTGCGGACGGAAATTGTAAAATTTCCAATGCCAAACCAGCGATTTCAACACATCCATTTGGATTTAGTTGGCCCACTGCCACTGGTAGAAGGATATAAGTACCTGTTAACTATCATCGACCGTTTCTCCCGATGGCCAGAAGCGGTACCATTGAAAAACTGCGAAGCGGACACTGTAGCTGCAGCATTTTACCGCACCTGGGTGTGCCGGTTCGGTGCTCCAGAAACATTAACGACAGACCAAGGATCGCAATTCGAGTCTCGATTGTTTAAAGCCCTCATCAATCTAATCGGATGTAACCGTACGCGATCAGCAGCATATCATCCGCAGGCAAACGGCATTGTGGAAAGATTTCACCGAAGCTTGAAAGCAGCACTAACATGTCGTAACATTGAAAAGTGGACGGACGCACTTGATACGGTGCTTTTTGGCCTACGAATAGCGTTGAAAGAAGACATAGGATGCAGCGCAGCAGAACTAACGCTAGGAACGACATTACGCATACCAGGCGAATTCTTATTCACAGACCTGGACTCACCAGACCCGTGCGAGTTCGTAGAAAAATTTCGGGAACAGATGCGGGTTTTGCAACCTACGCCAACATCCCATCATGGGAAACCCAATTTATTTTACTACAAAGCATTACACACATGTTCTCACGTGTTCCTCCGAACAGATGCCGTAAAAAAACCCCTAGAAGCACCATATACAGGACCGCATGAAATTATTAAACGCATCAACAGCAAACAATTCATAATAAAAATCAATGGCCGAGAAATTGTAGTATCAGCTGATCGTTTGAAGCCGGCATTTTTAACACGTGAAGACAACGAAACACCAGCATTACGAACATTCGGCAATGTGCGACAAAACGTGTCTGCGGCCAGTACCCTGCAGACACTTGGAGGGGAGTAATGTGGCGAACCTATTCAGAACGAGTGCTTTTGCCAACAGAGGCGCTGTTAGCAATAAAAAATACATCGAGTTGAGTGAGAGGGAAAATTCGAGGTTGCATTCGTCGCGTTCGACAGCAATTTCGTTCTCGTTCTTGTCGACCCTCCGAGGAGTGCGCATCGAAGCTGCTGTGTCCTTATTAATTAAATATTTGTAAGTTGCGTAAGAAGAGTATAATAAATATTGTTGTTTTCTAGTGAGAGCGTTGTCTTTCTGTTGAGCGTGAACAATATATAATTTTGACGGTACTCTTCAGTTCTCGTGTATTATTTTTTTGAATATTTTCTTGTGTTTTTCTTCATTTGTTGACCTCTGCTACCACCTATTCGCTCTCTGGTGGTAAAATTTCCCGGCTGGGGTGCATCAAGTCGAGTTTCACCAAAATTTCACTCTTACGGCATATCACACAACAATCAAATATAAACTGTAGGTACTACGATCCACAAGGAAACGCACTTTTAACGCACAAAATTACACTTTTATTCCCTAAACGTACATGTTAACTCAATTACGACCTAATTAATTCCTAATGCGTTACTACACTCTATAAATATATCAACGCCAAACTCCGTTAAAACGGCGTGCTTCGGAACTATTATCGACTCTCATCTGATCAGGTTCCTACAAAGCGTAGCATAGACAAATAAAAGCTCTTAAGGGGTAAACTCGACGGTAAAACTGGACTTGATGCCCCACACAGCTGTTACATGAATTTTGCCGATAGATGTCGGGCTAACATGTTTGTGTCTTTGTGGATGTGCGTATGCTTTTGGGGCTTCTTTTCTTTCTTTTTTTTCTTTTTCTTAATTGTTTTATCTTCTTTTTTATTTTTTTGTATAATTTTGTATGTTTTTCCTCAATTTCCCCCCCCCCCCTTCTACCACCTTTTCGCCCTCTGGTGGTAGGATTTCCCGGGTGTGGGGCATCAAGTCCAGTTTACCCAAACTCGACTTGATGCACTACAGCCAGAAAATTTTACCGCCAGACGGCGAATAGGTGGTAACAGGGGTCGAAAATTGAAGAAAAACACAAAATTATGCAAAAAGACTCAAGATTACAATGCAATTTTGAAAAACAAACAATAAAAAAAAACCCTCAAAAGCAAACTTGTAATTCTATGTACAATTAATCATTTCTAAATTTATATCTATTAGTAAATTAGCTGTAAAGACACTGTCTAAACTCTAGATTTAACTCAAACATTGAACATATTTCTAAATCCGTTCGATATTAATTAATTCATTAATAATTATTTAAACACCTCGAAGTTTTTGAAAAAAAATATATTTATGGAGTGACACACACACATCTTTATTGATCAAACAACAAAGATAAAATGAATTTATTACAAATATATGTCCACTTAAGAATTCGAATTTTGCTCATAGACAATCGTTTTTCTTAATTTTTGTAAAAAAAATCCTTTATTGACTAATGAATTATCCAAAACTAGATAAACTCATTGTTTTTAGAACATCCAAACTAGTGTAATAACTTAGTTTAATATGTTCTGTATGCATAAATATTTTCTAAACATTTTATAAACTCAAGTTCCTATGATTTTTTCTACATTCCTGTGACTATTTTCAAATATTTCCAGGATTTGTTCTGGACTGCCTTGATTTCGAGCTCAGGTTCCAATGATATTTTCTACGAGTCTGTGGTTTGTTTCAAAACTTCCAGGATTTCTCCCAGACTGCTCAGATTTTCGTCTTGCTCCGACGATTTTTTTTACGATCCTGAGATTTGTTTCAAGATTCTAGGATTATTTCCAAACTGCCCTGATTTTCGACGACTCGACGTCTTCGACGATTTTTTTTACGATCCTGTGATTTGTTTCGAGATTCTAGATTCTAGAAAGCTCCGACGATTTTTTCTAGGGTCCTGTGATTTTTTTTCGAGATTCTAGGATTTTCCCCAGACTGCTCTGATATTGAGCTCAGGCTCCAATGATTTTTTTCAGGGGTTTTCCTAGGCTACCATGATTTTTCTCGAGCTCCAATGATTTTCTCTCCGATTCTGTAATATTTTTTCAAGACTTCCAGGGTTTTTCCAGTAAAAGTACTGGAGTCTTTTGGAGCAATCATTCACTTAAACTCTATTTCGAGGATTATGCCCCGCTCTACTCCTGATCTCAATCTGGTAGCTGTACTCACAGCTAGTTTAGCTCAAAGTTCGGTCCCCGTCCCTAACTGGATCAATACTCTAATGATTTACGGGCTTATTACTAAACACACTTAATCGCTTCACCGGATAACCCCTCAAGTTTTGACTTTATCATAAAGAAAATCATTACAAATCCTTTTCCCAAGGATTCGCTTTTCAACATTGATCCTGGTTAGAGTTTGATTTTTCAACTCTGACTCGGAAGAAAGTCGAAATTTCATCCGAAAGTTCTAAGGAATCAAGCAAAAATACCAAAATCAATGAGAATTCGCCTTCGATCACCAAAACAAAAGCAAAACGACTACGGCGCGACACTGACTTGGGGAAAAAAAAAACCAAAAATTTTAAACTTTATAACAAAGGGAGCTGAATGCGTGTCATCTTTGCTGACAGTTAAAATTTCGACCCTCTCCAATTTTCGAAATGATGCGAATAATAATGCCTCAAGCGACTAAAGGACACTCGGAAAACGTTCAAATGGCAAATATTCTTGGCAATCTAGCGCTATCGTACTGAAAGATCCCGCTCCACTTTCTCCACCACCATCACCATTCTTTACTAGTACATAATTTTTCAGACGCGTTCTGAAATGCGTTTCATTTAGCATGGTTAAAAGAGAAATCATGTCAATTAAAAAAAAAGACTGTAGATATTTATCGGAGGTGCGCGGAAGAAGTGCAAGGACACTCTTGTCGTTCGTCTTCTTTGCCAAGGCCTAAATGGAAACTTGAACAAACTTTCGACAAGTACTGATGGCTCGCATAAAGCACAACATTTACGCTTACATTGATCTGAGCAATGACACAACTATAAAGGACGAAGACGTGTCGTTTTTCGTGAACAGGCAAAAGGCTCTGTAGTGCTTCGGAAAGGGTCTATTGATGATTAGTGACATTAGAGTCCTCAATGCCTTTTTCAAATTCCTTTCATTTTCCCTATGAACCAGAAGCTTGAAAAACGCCGCGTGCAAAGTGGGTCATGGGATCATATCAGGCGCGTTTCGCATTCCCAAGGCAATTTCTCCTGCTTTTTCTTACAATATATATTTTTGCCTGCCATTATGGTTGTTGCTTTGTCCTATGTTTCGGCTTTCGACGGCAGCCTTTCTATCGCAAAACGTTTTTTCATGGATTTTAAAAGACCAGAATCTCAATTGGAATCTTGAACGCGAAATAGCAGCGCAAGGACAAAAGAAAGAAGAAAGTTGCGAAAGCAGGACCTTTCAGAAAATTCTCACTTCATTTTCAACGTCCCCCGTTTTTCGAACGACAACGCGCCAGGATACGAAATGAAAGCCTGGCATTGTGAAAACTTGAGCGCCGGGCGATGGGCTGTTGCGAGCAAGGCAGGCCAAGAACGTTAGCGATGAAAGGACGAAACCGATGTATATACGCAAAAAAGTGCGGATCGAAAGAAACCGAAATAGCAGCGCGGGAGAGCGAGATTGACAAGAAAAGGCCGCTCTGCTCGCGAATCGTTCTTCGAACACGGTATGGCAATTGAGTTGAAAAAATTTCAGTCCTGTCCCCTGGTCTTTACTACCACTACTACTACAATTACAACTACGACTGCTGCTAGCTCACGGGAGTGAAAAAAATTCAGAATGAAATCCAGAAAAATGGTAAAAGGGTTGGCGGTATGACGTGGTGGGTGATTAAGCGTTTCGATTAAGCGTTCGCAGTTTTTCGAAAAGGACGACTTAAGATGGTCGGTCGTATATTATTTCGTTTTCAGTTTGAAAGTGTGTTCGGAATGATAGGGAAAAATGTGAGCTGGTTTCGTTGTCGGGTAGGGTTTAGAACCGAAAGGGGAGGAATTACTGAAGAAAATTGCCATATTTTTTCTTTCGGTTATATCCTGTGGATGAGTGTGTTCGTGGGCCTTTACGAATGGTGGGATGTAAACGCACATTACCAATGCATATATAAATCTATACATATATATATATATATATATATATATATATATATATATATATATATATATAAATATATATATGTATATATATATATATATATATATATATATATATATATATATATATATATATATATATATATATATATATATATATATATATATATATATATATATATATATATATATATATATATATGTATAAGGAGTGGCATGAGGGATGGCTTTTGTTCGCAGACCGAGGGTGGACAATAACAGTGTGACCGACATTTGAGAGGCGCAATCGTTTTTTTTTGGGATGGGTAATAGCAATGGTGATCTTAATTGTAAATGGTGGATGGCAAAGAGAAAATGAAAATGATGTAAACAAATAGCATTCAATAGATTTGATGTTTGGAAATAGTTATACGGAAAATAAAATTTTCACTGCAGGTTCTTTGTTTTGCAAGAGTTTTACTAGGTTCCAGCAATTCTTCACGACAGTCTACTGAATATTTCCTCCCTATATCCAATGATTTTCCCTTGACCTCCATGCGATTTCAGCGCGTCTCTGATTTTTCTAGACTGCCTGGATTTTCTAGACTTGCCCAAGTTTTTCTAGGTTCCAGTAATATTTCACTACAGTCTACTGAATATTTTCTCCCCATATCCAATGATTTTCTCTTGACCTCCGTGCTATTTCAGCGCGTTCCTGATTTTTCTAGACTGCCTGGATTTTCTAGACTTGCCCAAGTTTTTCTAGGTTCCAGTAATATTTCATGACAGTCTACTGAATATTTTCTCCCTATATCCAATGATTTTCCCTTGACCTCCATGCTATTTCAGCGCTCCCATAATTTTTCCTAGACTGCCAAAATTTTCTAGACTTGCCCAAGTTTTTCTAGGTTCCAGTAATATTTCACGACAGTCTACTGAATATTTCATCCCTATATCCAATGATTTTCCCTTGACCTCCATGCTATTTCAGCGCTCCCATAATTTTTCCTAGACTGCCTGGATTTTCTAGACTTGCCCAAGTTTTTCTAGGTTCCAGTAATATTTCACGACAGTCTACTGAATATTTCCTCCCTATATCCAATAATTTTCCCTTGATCTCCACGCTATTTCAGCGCTCCCATGATTTTTTCTAGACTGACTGGATTTTCTAGACTTGCCCAAGTTTTTCTAGGTTCCAGCAATATATCACGACAGTCTACTGAATATTTCCTCCCTATATCCAATGATTTTCTCTTGACCTCCATGCTATTTCAGCGCGTCCCTGATTTTTGTAGACTGCCTGGATTTTCTAGACTTGCCAAAATTTTTCTAGGTTCCAGTAATATTTCACTACAGTCTACTGAATATTTTCTCCCTATATCCAATAATTTTCCCTTGATCTCCACGCTATTTCAGCGCTCCCATGATTTTTTCTAGACTGACTGGATTTTCTAGACTTGCCCTAGTTTTTCTAGGTTCCAGTAATATTTCACGACAGTCTACTGAATATTTCCTCCCTATATCCAATGATTTTCTCTTGACCTCCGTGCTATTTCAGCGTGTTCCTGATTTTCCTAGACTGCCTGGAATTTCTAGACTTGCCCAAGTTTTTCTAGGTTCCAGAAATATTTCACTACAGTCTTCTGAATATTTCCTCCCTATATCCAATGATTTTCTCTTGACCTCCGTGCTATTTCAGCACAATCCTGATTTTTCTAGACTGCCTGGAATTTCTAGACTATATTACGTATGCACGTATGCATAAAATACATATATACGTGCTATATGTATTTTTGTCAATTCGGTGACCTGTCTTTCATATGCGCTTGTGTCAATTTAGTAATTTGTGTACCATATGTGGCTGGGTCAATTTGGTGACCTACGTGCTATATGTGTTTGTGTCAATTCGGTGACCTGTGTAGCATATGTGCTTGTGTCAAATTAGTGATTTGTGTACTTTATGTGGCTGGGTCAATTTGGTGACCTGTGTACCATAAGTGTTTGTGTCAATTCGGTGACCTGTGTAGCATATGTGCTTGTGTCAAATTAGTGATTTGTGTACTTTATGTGGCTGGGTCAATTTGGTGACCTATGTACCATAAGTGTTTGTGTCAGTTTGGTGACCTGTGTATCATAAGCGCTTGTGTCAATTTAGTGCTTTGTGTACTATATGTGGCTGGGTCATTTTGGTGACCTATGTACCATAAGTGTTTGTGTCAATTCGGTGACCTGTGTATCATATGTGCTTGTGTCAATTTAGTGATTTGTGTACTATATGTGGCTGGGTCAGTTTGGTGACCTGTGTACCAGTAGTGTTTGTGTCAGTTCGGTGACCTGTGTATCATATGCGCTTGTGTCAATTTAGTGATTTGTTTACCATATGTGGCTGGGTCAATTTGGTGACCTACGTGCTATATGTGTTTGTTTCAATTCGGTGATATGTGGCTGGGTCATTTTGGTGACCTGTGTACCAGTAGTGTTTGTGTCAATTCGGTGACCTGTGTATCATATGTGCTTGTGTCAATTTAGTGATTTGTGTACTTTATGTGGCTGGGTCAATTTGGTGACCTGTGTACCAGTAGTGTTTGTGTCAGTTCGGTGACCTGTGTATCATATGCGCTTGTGTCAATTTAGTGGTTTGTGTACTATATGTGGCTGGGTCATTTTGGTGACCTATGTACCATTAGTGTTTGTGTCAATTCGGTGACCTGTGTAGCATATGTGATTGTGTCAAATTAGTGATTTGTGTACTTTATGTGGCTGGGTCAATTTGGTGACCTGTGTACCATTGGTGTTTGTGTCAATTCGGTGTCCTGTTTAGCATGTGTGCTTGTGTCAAATTAGTGATTTGTGTACTATATGTGGCTGGGTCATTTTGGTGACCTCTGTACCATTAGTGTTGTGTCAATTCGGTGACCTGTGTATCATATGCGCTTGTGTCAATTTAGTGATTTGTGCACTTTATGTGGCTGGGCCAATTTGGTGACCTATGTACCATAAGTGTTTGTGTCAGTTCGGTGACCTGTGTATCATATGCGCTTGTGTCAATTTAGTGGTTTGTGTACTATATGTGGCTGGGTCATTTTGGTGACCTATGTACCATTAGTGTTTGTGTCAATTCGGTGACCTGTGTAGCATATGTGATTGTGTCAAATTAGTGATTTGTGTACTTTATGTGGCTGGGTCAATTTGGTGACCTGTGTACCATAAGTGTTTGTGTCAATTCGGTGACCTGTGTAGCATATGCGCTTGTGTCAAATTAGTGATTTGTGTACTATATGTGGCTGGGTCAATTTGGTGACCTACGTGCTATATGTGTTTGTGTCAATTCGGTGACCTGTGTATCATATGTGCTTGTGTCAATTTAGTGATTTGTGTACTTTATGTGGCTGGGTCAATTTGGTGACCTGTGTACCATTGGTGTTTGTGTCAATTCGGTGTCCTGTGTAGCATATGTGCTTGTGTCAAATTAGTGATTTGTGTACTATATGTGGCTGTGAAAGTCTACTGAATATTTTCTCCATATATCCTATGATTTTCTCTTGACCTCCATGTTATTTCAGCGCGTCCCTGATTTTATAGACTGCCTGAAATTTCTAGACTTGCCCAAGTTTTTCTAGGTTCCAGTAATATTTCACGACAGTCTACTGAATATTTTCTCCCTATATCCAATGATTTTCTCTTGACCTCCGTACTGTTTCAGCGCTCCCATGATTTTTCCTGGACTGCCTGGATTTTCTAGACTTGCCCAAATTTTTCTAGGTTCCAGTAATATTTCACGACAGTCTACTGAATATTTTCTCCCTATATCCAATAATTTTCTCTTGACGTCCGTGCTGTCTCAGCGCTCCCATGATTTTTCCTAGACTGCCTGGAATTTCTAGACTTGCCCAAGTTTTTCTAGGTTCCAGTAATATTTCACGACAGTCTACTGAATATTTTCTCCCTATATCCAATGATTTTCTCTTGACCTCCGTACTGTTTCAGCGCTCCCATGATTTTTCCTGGACTGCCTGGATTTTCTAGACTTGCCCAAATTTTTCTAGGTTCCAGTAATATTTCACGACAGTCTACTGGATATTTTCTCCCAATATCCAATGATTTTCTCTTGACCTCCATACTATTTCAGCGCTCCCAGGATTTTTCCTAGACTGCCTGGATTTTCTAGACTTGCCCGAGTTTTTCTAGGATCCAGTAATATTTCATGACAGTCTACTGAACATTTTCTCCTTATATCCAATGATTTTCTCTTGACCTTCGTGCTGTCTCAGCGCTCCCATGATTTTTCCTAGACTGCCTGGATTTTCTAGACTTGCCCAAGTTTTACTAGGTTCCAGTAATATTTCACTACAGTCTACTGAATATTTTCTCCCTAAATCCATAGATTTTCTCTTGACCTCCATGCTTTTTCAGCGCGTCCCTGATTTTTTAGACTGCCTGGAATTTCTAGACTTGCCCAAGTTTTTCTAGGTTCCAGTTATATTTCACTACAGTCTACTGAATATTTCCTCCCTATATCCAATGATTTTCTCTTGACGTCCGTGCTGTCTCAGCGCTCCCATGATTTTTCCTAGACTGCCTGGAATTTCTAGACTTGCCCAAGTTTTACTAGGTTCCAGTAATATTTCATGACAGTCTACTGAATATTTTCTCCCCATATTAAATGATTTTCTCTTGACCTCCATACTATTTCAGCGCTCCCATGATTTTTCCTAGACTGCCTGGAATTTCTAGACTTGCCCAAGTTTTACTAGGTTCCAGTAATATTTCACTACAGTCTACTGAATATTTTCTCCCTAAATCCATAGATTTTCTCTTGACCTCCATGCTTTTTCAGCGCGTCCCTGATTGTTTAGACTGCCTGGAATTTCTAGACTTGCCCAAGTTTTTCTAGGTTCCAGTTATATTTCACTACAGTCTACTGAATATTTCCTCCCTATATCCAATGATTTTCTCTTGACGTCCGTGCTGTCTCAGCGCTCCCATGATTTTTCCTAGACTGCCTGGAATTTCTAGACTTGCCCAAGTTTTACTAGGTTCCAGTAATATTTCATGACAATCTACTGAATATTTTCTCCCCATATTAAATGATTTTCTCTTGACCTCCATACTATTTCAGCGCGTCCCTGATTTTTTAGACTGCCTGGAATTTCTAGATTTTCCCAAGTTTTTCTAGGTTCCAGTTATATTTCACTACAGTCTACTGAATATTTTCTCCCCATATTAAATGATTTTCTTTTGACCTCCATACTATTTCAGCGCTCCCATGATTTTTCCTAGACTGCCTGGAATTTCTAGACTTGCCCAAGTTTTTCTAGGTTCCAGTAATATTTCACGACAGTCTACTGAATATTTTCTCCCTATATCCAATGATTTTCTCTTGACCTCCATACTATTTCAGCGCTCCCATGATTTTTCCTAGACTGCATGGATTTTCTAGACTTGCCCGAGTTTTTCTAGGATCCAGTAATATTTCATGACAGTCTACTGAATATTTTCTCCTTATATCCAATGATTTTCTCTTGACCTTCGTGCTGTCTCAGCGCTCCCATGATTTTTCCTAGACTGCCTGGATTTTCTAGACTTGCCTAAGTTTTTCTAGGTTCCAGTAATATTTCACTACAGTCTTCTGAATATTTTCTCCCTATATCCAATGATTTTCTCTTGACCTCCATGCTATTTCAGCGCTCCCATGATTTTTCCTAGACTGCCTGGAATTTCTAGACTTGCCCAAGTTTTACTAGGTTCCAGTAATATTTCACTACAGTCTACTGAATATTTTCTCCCCATATTAAATGATTTTCTCTTGACCTCCATACTATTTCAGCGCGTCCCTGATTTTTAAGACTGCCTGGAATTTCTAGATTTGCCCAAGTTTTTCTAGGTTCCAGTTATATTTCACTACAGTCTACTGAATATTTTCTCCCAATATCCAATGATTTTCTCTTGACCTCCATGCTATTTCAGCGCTCCCATGTTTTTTCCTAGACTGCCTGGAATTTCTAGACTTGCCCAAGTTTTACTAGGTTCCAGTAATATTTCACTACAGTCTACTGAATATTTTCTCCCCATATTAAATGATTTTCTCTTGACCTCCATACTATTTCAGCGCTCCCATGATTTTTCCTAGACTGCCTGGATTTTCTAGACTTGCCCAAGTTTTTCTAGGTTCCAGTAATATTTCACGACAGTCTACTGAATATTTTCTCCCTATAACCAAGGATTTTCTCTTGACCTCCGTGCTGTGTCAGCGCTCCCAATTTTTCCTAGACTGCCTTGATTTTCTAGACTTGCCCAAGTTTTTCTTGGTTCCAGTAATATTTCACTACAGTCTACTGAATATTTCCTCCCTATATCCAATGATTTTCTCTTGACCTCCATGCTATTTCAGCGCTCCCATGATTTTTCCTAGACTGCCTGGAATTTTTGACTTGCCCAAGTTTTACTAGGTTCCAGTAATATTTCATGACAGTCTACTGAATATTTTCTCCCCATATTAAATGATTTTCTCTTGACCTCCATACTATTTCAGCGCTCCCATGATTTTTCCTAGACTGCCTGGATTTTCTAGACTTGCCCGAGTTTTTCTAGGATACAGTAATATTTCACGACAGTCTACTGAATATTTTCTCCCCATATTAAATGATTTTCTCTTGACCTCCATACTATTTCAGCGCTCCCATGATTTTTCCTAGACTGCCTGGATTTTCTAGACTTGCCCGAGTTTGTCTAGGATCCAGTTATATTTCACGACAGTCTACTGAATATTTTCTCCCTATAACCAAGGATTTTCTCTTGACCTCCGTGCTGTGTCAGCGCTCCCAATTTTTCCTAGACTGCCTGGATTTTCTAGACTTGCCCAAGTTTTTCTTGGTTCCAGTAATATTTCAGTACAGTCTACTGAATATTTCCTCCCTATATCCAATGATTTTCTCTTGACCTCCATGCTATTTCAGCGCTCCCATGATTTTTCCTAGACTGCCTGGAATTTCTAGACTTGCCCAAGTTTTACTAGGTTCCAGTAATATTTCATGACAGTCTACTGAATATTTCATCCCTATATCCAATGATTTTCCCTTGACCTCCATGCGATTTCAGCGCGTCTCTGATTTTTCTAGACTGCCTGGATTTTCTAGACTTGCCCAAGTTTTACTAGGTTCCAGTAATATTTCATGACAGTCTACTGAATATTTCATCCCTATATCCAATGATTTTCCCTTGACCTCCATGCGATTTCAGCGCGTCTCTGATTTTTCTAGACTGCCTGGATTTTCTAGACTTGCCCAAGTTTTTCTAGGTTCCAGTAATATTTCATGACAGTCTACTGAATATTTTCTCCCTATATCCAATGATTTTCCCTTGACCTCCATGCTATTTCAGCGCTCCCATAATTTTTCCTAGACTGCCAAAATTTTCTAGACTTGCCCAAGTTTTTCTAGGTTCCAGTAATATTTCACGACAGTCTACTGAATATTTCATCCCTATATCCAATGATTTTCCCTTGACCTCCATGCTATTTCAGCGCTCCCATAATTTTTCCGAGACTGCCTGGATTTTCTAGACTTGCCCAAGTTTTTCTAGGTTCCAGTAATATTTCACTACAGTCTACTGAATATTTTCTCCCTATATCCAATAATTTTCCCTTGATCTCCACGCTATTTCAGCGCTCCCATGATTTTTTCTAGACTGACTGGATTTTCTAGACTTGCCCTAGTTTTTCTAGGTTCCAGTAATATTTCACTACAGTCTTCTGAATATTTCCTCCCTATATCCAATGATTTTCCCTTGACCTCCATGCTATTTCAGCGCTCCCATGATTTTGCCTAGACTGCCTGGATTTTCTAGACTTGCCCAAGTTTTTCTAGGTTCCAGCAATATATCACGACAGTCTACTGAATATTTCATCCCTATATCCAATGATTTTCTCTTGACCTCCATGCTATTTCAGCGCGTCCCTGATTTTTGTAGACTGCCTGGATTTTCTAGACTTGCCAAAATTTTTCTAGGTTCCAGTAATATTTCACTACAGTCTACTGAATATTTTCTCCCTATATCCAATAATTTTCCCTTGATCTCCACGCTATTTCAGCGCTCCCATGATTTTTTCTAGACTGACTGGATTTTCTAGACTTGCCCTAGTTTTTCTAGGTTGCAGTAATATTTCACGACAGTCTACTGAATATTTCCTCCCTGTATCCAATGATTTTCTCTTGACCTCCGTGCTATTTCAGCGCTCCCATGATTTTGCCTAGACTGCCTGGATTTTCTAGACTTGCCCAAGTTTTTCTAGGTTCCAGCAATATATCACGACAGTCTACTGAATATTTCATCCCTATATCCAATGATTTTCCCTTGACCTCCATGCTATTTCAGCGCTCCCATAATTTTTCCTAGACTGCCTGGAATTTCTAGACTTGCCCAAGTTTTTCTAGGTTCCAGTAATATTTCACTACAGTCTTCTGAATATTTCCTCCCTATATCCAATGATTTTCCCTTGACCTCCATGCTATTTCAGCGCTCCCATGATTTTGCCTAGACTGCCTGGATTTTCTAGACTTGCCCAAGTTTTTCTAGGTTCCAGCAATATATCACGACAGTCTACTGAATATTTCCTCCCTATATCCAATGATTTTCTCTTGACCGCCGTGCTATTTCAGCGCGTTCCTGATTTTTCTAGACTGCCTGGAATTTCTAGACTATATTACGTATGCACGTATGCATAAAATACATATATACGTGCTATATGTATTTTTGTCAATTCGGTGACCTGTCTTTCATATGCGCTTGTGTCAATTTAGTAATTTGTGTACCATATGTGGCTGGGTCAATTTGGTGACCTACGTGCTATATGTGTTTGTGTCAATTCGGTGACCTGTGTAGCATATGTGCTTGTGTCAATTTAGTGATTTGTGTACTATATGTGGCTGGGTCAGTTTGGTGACCTGTGTACCAGTAGTGTTTGTGTCAGTTCGGTGACCTGTGTATCATATGCGCTTGTGTCAATTTAGTGATTTGTGTACTATATGTGGCTGGGTCAATTTGGTGACCTACGTGCTATATGTGTTTGTTTCAATTCGGTGATATGTGGCTGGGTCATTTTGGTGACCTCTGTACCATTAGTGTTGTGTCAATTCGGTGACCTGTGTATCATATGTGCTTGTGTCAATTTAGTGATTTGTGTACTTTATGTGGCTGGGTCAATTTGGTGACCTGTGTACCAGTAGTGTTTGTGTCAGTTCGGTGACCTGTGTATCATATGCGCTTGTGTCAATTTAGCGGTTTGTGTACTATATGTGGCTGGGTCATTTTGGTGACCTCTGTACCATTAGTGTTGTGTCAATTCGGTGACCTGTGTATCATATACGCTTGTGTCAATTTAGTGATTTGTGCACTTTATGTGGCTGGGCCAATTTGGTGACCTATGTACCATAAGTGTTTGTGTCAGTTCGGTGACCTGTGTATCATATGCGCTTGTGTCAATTTAGTGGTTTGTGTACTATATGTGGCTGGGTCATTTTGGTGACCTATGTACCATTAGTGTTTGTGTCAATTCGGTGACCTGTGTAGCATATGTGATTGTGTCAAATTAGTGATTTGTGTACTTTATGTGGCTGGGTCAATTTGGTGACCTGTGTACCATTGGTGTTTGTGTCAATTCGGTGTCCTGTTTAGCATGTGTGCTTGTGTCAAATTAGTGATTTGTGTACTATATGTGGCTGGGTCATTTTGGTGACCTCTGTACCATTAGTGTTGTGTCAATTCGGTGACCTGTGTATCATATGCGCTTGTGTCAATTTAGTGATTTGTGCACTTTATGTGGCTGGGCCAATTTGGTGACCTATGTACCATAAGTGTTTGTGTCAGTTCGGTGACCTGTGTATCATATGCGCTTGTGTCAATTTAGTGGTTTGTGTACTATATGTGGCTGGGTCATTTTGGTGACCTATGTACCATTAGTGTTTGTGTCAATTCGGTGACCTGTGTAGCATATGTGATTGTGTCAAATTAGTGATTTGTGTACTTTATGTGGCTGGGTCAATTTGGTGACCTGTGTACCATAAGTGTTTGTGTCAATTCGGTGACCTGTGTAGCATATGCGCTTGTGTCAAATTAGTGATTTGTGTACTATATGTGGCTGGGTCAATTTGGTGACCTACGTGCTATATGTGTTTGTGTCAATTCGGTGACCTGTGTATCATATGTGCTTGTGTCAATTTAGTGATTTGTGTACTTTATGTGGCTGGGTCAATTTGGTGACCTGTGTACCATTGGTGTTTGTGTCAATTCGGTGTCCTGTGTAGCATATGTGCTTGTGTCAAATTAGTGATTTGTGTACTTTATGTGGCTGTGAAAGTCTACTGAATATTTTCTCCATATATCCTATGATTTTCTCTTGATCTCTGTGATATTTTAGCGCTCTTATGACTTTTCGTAGACTGCTTGGATTTGTTAGACTTGCCCGAGTTTTTCTAGGATCCAGTAATATTTCATGACAGTCTACTGAATATTTTCTCCCTATATCCAATGATTTTCTCTTGACCTCCATGTTATTTCAGCGCGTCCCTGATTTTATAGACTGCCTGAAATTTCTAGACTTGCCCAAGTTTTTCTAGGTTCCAGTAATCTTTCACGACAGTCTACTGAATACTTTCTCCCTATATCCAATAATTTTCTCTTGACGTCCGTGCTGTCTCAGCGCTCCCATGATTTTTCCTAGACTGCCTGGAATTTCTAGACTTGCCCAAGTTTTTCTAGGTTCCAGTAATATTTCACGACAGTCTACTGAATATTTTCTCCCTATATCCAATGATTTTCTCTTGACCTCCGTACTGTTTCAGCGCTCCCATGATTTTTCCTGGACTGCCTGGATTTTCTAGACTTGCCCAAATTTTTCTAGGTTCCAGTAATATTTCACGACAGTCTACTGAATATTTTCTCCCAATATCCAATGATTTGCTCTTGACCTCCATACTATTTCAGCGCTCCCAGGATTTTTCCTAGACTGCCTGGATTTTCTAGACTTGCCCGAGTTTTTCTAGGATCCAGTAATATTTCATGACAGTCTACTGAATATTTTCTCCCTATATCCAATGATTTTCTCTTGACCTTCGTGCTGTCTCAGCGCTCCCATGATTTTTCCTAGACTGCCTGGATTTTCTAGACTTGCCCAAGTTTTACTAGGTTCCAGTAATATTTCACTACAGTCTACTGAATATTTTCTCCCTAAATCCATAGATTTTCTCTTGACCTCCATGCTTTTTCAGCGCGTCCCTGATTTTTTAGACTGCCTGGAATTTCTAGACTTGCCCAAGTTTTTCTAGGTTCCAGTTATATTTCACTACAGTCTACTGAATATTTCCTCCCTATATCCAATGATTTTCTCTTGACGTCCGTGCTGTCTCAGCGCTCCCATGATTTTTCCTAGACTGCCTGGAATTTCTAGACTTGCCCAAGTTTTACTAGGTTCCAGTAATATTTCATGACAGTCTACTGAATATTTTCTCCCCATATTAAATGATTTTCTCTTGACCTCCATACTATTTCAGCGCTCCCATGATTTTTCCTAGACTGCCTGGAATTTCTAGACTTGCCCAAGTTTTACTAGGTTCCAGTAATATTTCATGACAATCTACTGAATATTTTCTCCCCATATTAAATGATTTTCTCTTGACCTCCATACTATTTCAGCGCGTCCCTGATTTTTTAGACTGCCTGGAATTTCTAGATTTTCCCAAGTTTTTCTAGGTTCCAGTTATATTTCACTACAGTCTACTGAATATTTTCTCCCCATATTAAATGATTTTCTTTTGACCTCCATACTATTTCAGCGCTCCCATGATTTTTCCTAGACTGCCTGGAATTTCTAGACTTGCCCAAGTTTTTCTAGGTTCCAGTAATATTTCACTACAGTCTACTGAATATTTTCTCCCTATATCCAATGATTTTCTCTTGACCTCCATACTATTTCAGCGCTCCCATGATTTTTCCTAGACTGCATGGATTTTCTAGACTTGCCTAAGTTTTTCTAGGTTCCAGTAATATTTCACTACAGTCTACTGAATATTTTCTCCCTATATCCAATGATTTTCTCTTGACCTCCATACTATTTCAGCGCTCCCATGATTTTTCCTAGACTGCATGGATTTTCTAGACTTGCCCGAGTTTTTCTAGGATCCAGTAATATTTCATGACAGTCTACTGAATATTTTCTCCTTATATCCAATGATTTTCTCTTGACCTTCGTGCTGTCTCAGCGCTCCCATGATTATTCCTAGACTGCCTGGATTTCCAAACTTGCCTAAGTTTTTCTAGGTTCCAGTAATATTTCACTACAGTCTACTGAATATTTTCTCCCTATATCCAATGATTTTCTCTTGACCTCCATGCTATTTCAGCGCTCCCATGATTTTTCCTAGACTGCCTGGAATTTCTAGACTTGCCCAAGTTTTACTAGGTTCCAGTTATATTTCACGACAGTCTACTGAATATTTTCTCCCTATAACCAAGGATTTTCTCTTGACCTCCGTGCTGTGTCAGCGCTCCCAATTTTTCCTAGACTGCCTTGATTTTCTAGACTTGCCCAAGTTTTTCTAGGTTCCAGTAATATTTCACTACAGTCTACTGAATATTTTCTCCCTATATCCAATGATTTTCTTTTGACCTCCATGCTATTTCAGCGCTCCCATGTTTTTTCCTAGACTGCCTGGAATTTCTAGACTTGCCCAAGTTTTACTAGGTTCCAGTAATATTTCACTACAGTCTACTGAATATTTTCTCCCCATATTAAATGATTTTCTCTTGACCTCCATACTATTTCAGCGCTCCCATGATTTTTCCTAGACTGCCTGGATTTTCTAGACTTGCCCGAGTTTTTCTAGGATACAGTAATATTTCACGACAGTCTACTGAATATTTTCTCCCCATATTAAATGATTTTCTCTTGACCTCCATACTATTTCAGCGCTCCCATGATTTTTCCTAGACTGCCTGGATTTTCTAGACTTGCCCGAGTTTGTCTAGGATCCAGTTATATTTCACGACAGTCTACTGAATATTTTCTCCCTATAACCAAGGATTTTCTCTTGACCTCCGTGCTGTGTCAGCGCTCCCAATTTTTCCTAGACTGCCTGGATTTTCTAGACTTGCCCAAGTTTTTCTTGGTTCCAGTAATATTTCAGTACAGTCTACTGAATATTTCCTCCCTATATCCAATGATTTTCTCTTGACCTCCATACTATTTCAGCGCTCCCATGATTTTTCCTAGACTGCCTGGAATTTCTAGACTTGCCCAAGTTTTACTAGGTTCCAGTAATATTTCATGACAGTCTACTGAATATTTTCTCCCCATATTAAATGATTTTCTCTTGACCTCCATACTATTTCAGCGCTCCCATGATTTTTCCTAGACTGCCTGGAATTTCTAGACTTGCCCAAGTTTTACTAGGTTCCAGTAATATTTCATGACAGTCTACTGAATATTTTCTCCCCATATTAAATGATTTTCTCTTGACCTCCATACTATTTCAGCGCTCCCATGATTTTTCCTAGACTGCCTGGAATTTCTAGACTTGCCCAAGTTTTACTAGGTTCCAGTAATATTTCATGACAGTCTACTGAATATTTTCTCCCCATATTAAATGATTTTCTCTTGATCTCCATACTATTTCAGCGCTCCCATGATTTTTCCTAGACTGCTTGGATTTTTTAGACTTGCCCAAGTTTTTCTAGGTTCCAGTAATATTTCACGACAGTCTACTGAATATTTTCTCCCTAAATCCATAGATTTTCTCTTGACCTCCATGCTTTTTCAGCGCGTCCCTGATTTTTCTAGACTGCCTGGATTTTCTAGACTTGCCCGAGTTTTTCTAGGATCCAGTAATATTTCACGACAGTCTGCTGAATATTTTCTCCCTATATAAGGATTTTCTTTTGACCTCCGTGCTGTGTCAGCGCTCCTGATTTTTCTGGACTGCCTGGATTTTCTAGACTTGCCCGAGTTTTTCTAGGATCCAGTAATATTTCACGACAGTCTACTGAATATTTTCTCCCTATATCCAAGGATTTTCTCTTGACCTCCGTGCTGTGTCAGCGCTCCTGATTTTTCTAGACTGCCTGGATTTTCTAGACTTGCCCGAATTTTTCTAGGATCCGGTAATATTTCACGACAGTCTACTGAATATTTTCTCCCTATATCCAAGGATTTTCTCTTGATCTCCGTGCTGTGTCAGCGCTCCTTATGTTTCTAGACTGCCTGGATTTTCTAGACTTGCCCGAATTTTTCTAGGATCCAGTAATATTTCACTACAGTCTACTGAATATTTTCTCCCTATATCCAATGATTTTCTCTTGACCTCCATACTATTTCAGCGCTCCCATGATTTTTCCTAGACTGCCTGGATTTTCTAGACTTGCCCGAGTTTTTCTAGGATCCAGTAATATTTCATGACAGTCTACTGAATATTTTCTCCTTATATCCAATGATTTTCTCTTGACCTTCGTGCTGTCTCAGCGCTCCCATGATTTTTCCTAGACTGCCTGGATTTTCTAGACTTGCCCGAGTTTTTCTAGGATCCAGTAATATTTCATGACAGTCTACTGAATATTTTCTCCTTATATCCAATGATTTTCTCTTGACCTTCGTGCTGTCTCAGCGCTCCCATGATTTTTCCTAGACTGCCTGGATTTTCTAGACTTGCCTTAGTTTTTCTAGGTTCCAGTAATATTTCACTACAGTCTACTGAATATTTTCTCCCTAAATCCATAGATTTTCTCTTGACCTCCATGCTTTTTCAGCGCGTCCCTGATTTTTTAGACTGCCTGGAATTTCTAGACTTGCCCAAGTTTTTCTAGGTTCCAGTTATATTTCACTACAGTCTACTGAATATTTCCTCCCTATATCCAATGATTTTCTCTTGACGTCCGTGCTGTCTCAGCGCTCCCATGATTTTTCCTAGACTGCCTGGAATTTCTAGACTTGCCCAAGTTTTACTAGGTTCCAGTAATATTTCATGACAGTCTACTGAATATTTTCTCCCCATATTAAATGATTTTCTCTTGACCTCCATACTATTTCAGCGCTCCCATGATTTTTCCTAGACTGCCTGGAATTTCTAGACTTGCCCAAGTTTTACTAGGTTCCAGTAATATTTCATGACAGTCTACTGAATATTTTCTCCCCATATTAAATGATTTTCTCTTGATCTCCATACTATTTCAGCGCTCCCAATTTTTCCTAGACTGCCTGGAATTTCTAGACTTGCCCAAGTTTTTCTTGGTTCCAGTAATATTTCACTACAGTCTACTGAATATTTCCTCCCTATATCCAATGATTTTCTCTTGACCTCCATGCTATTTCAGCGCTCCCATGATTTTTCCTAGACTGCCTGGAATTTCTAGACTTGCCCAAGTTTTACTAGGTTCCAGTAATATTTCATGACAGTCTACTGAATATTTTCTCCCCATATTAAATGATTTTCTCTTGACCTCCATACTATTTCAGCGCTCCCATGATTTTTCCTAGACTGCCTGGAATTTCTAGACTTGCCCAAGTTTTACTAGGTTCCAGTAATATTTCATGACAGTCTACTGAATATTTTCTCCCCATATTAAATGATTTTCTCTTTCCTCCATACTATTTCAGCGCTCCCATGATTTTTCCTAGACTGCCTGGAATTTCTAGACTGGCCCAAGTTTTTCTAGGTTCCAGTAATATTTCACGACAGTCTACTGAAAATTTTCTCCCTATATCCAATAATTTTCCCTTGATCTCCACGCTATTTCAGCGCTCCCATGATTTTTTCTAGACTGACTGGATTTTCTAGACTTGCCCAAGTTTTTCTAGGATCCAGTAATATTTCACGACAGTCTGCTGAATATTTTCTCCCTATATAAGGATTTTCTTTTGACCTCCGTGCTGTGTCAGCGCTCCTGATTTTTCTGGACTGCCTGGATTTTCTAGACTTGCCCAAGTTTTTCTAGGTTCCAGTAATATTTCACGACAGTCTACTGAACATTTTCTCCCTATATCTAATAATTTTCCCTTGATTTCCACGCTATTTCAGCGCTCCCATAATTTTTCCTAGACTGCCTGGATTTTCTAGACTTGCCCAAGTTTTTCTAGGTTCCAGTAATATTTCACGACAGTCTACTGAAAATTTTCTCCCTATATCCAATAATTTTCCCTTGATCTCCACGCTATTTCAGCGCTCCCATGATTTTTTCTAGACTGACTGGATTTTCTAGACTTGCTCAAGTTTTTCTAGGATCCAGTAATATTTCACGACAGTCTGCTGAATATTTTCTCCCTATATAAGGATTTTCTTTTGACCTCCGTGCTGTGTCAGCGCTCCTGATTTTTCTGGACTGCCTGGATTTTCTAGACTTGCCCAAGTTTTTCTAGGTTCCAGTAATATTTCACGACAGTCTACTGAACATTTTCTCCCTATATCTAATAATTTTCCCTTGATCTCCACGCTATTTCAGCGCTCCCATGATTTTTTCTAGACTGACTGGATTTTCTAGACTTGTCCAAGTTTTTCTAGGTTCCAGTAATATTTCACGACAGTCTACTGAATATTTCCTCCCTATATCCAATGATTCTCTCTTGACCTCCGTGCTATTTCAGCGCGTTCCTTATTTTTCTAGACTGCCTGGATTTTCTAGACTTGCCCAAGTTTTTCTAGGATCCAGTAATATTTCACGACAGTCTGCTGAATATTTTCTCCCTATATAAGGATTTTCTTTTGACCTCCGTGCTGTGTCAGCGCTCCTGATTTTTCTGGACTGCCTGGATTTTCTAGACTTGCCCGAGTTTTTCTAGGATCCAGTATTATTTCACGACAGTCTACTGAATATTTTCTCCCCATATCCAATGATTTTCTCTTGACCTCCGTGCTATTTCAGCGCTCCTGATTTTTCTAGACTGCCTGGATTTTCTAGACTTGCCCAAGTTTTTCTAGGTTCCAGTAATATTTCACGACAGTCTACTGAAAATTTTCTCCCTATATCCAATAATTTTCCCTTGATCTCCACGCTATTTCAGCGCTCCCATGATTTTTTCTAGACTGACTGGATTTTCTAGACTTGCCCAAGTTTTTCTAGGATCCAGTAATATTTCACGACAGTCTGCTGAATATTTTCTCCCTATATAAGGATTTTCTTTTGACCTCCGTGCTGTGTCAGCGCTCCTGATTTTTCTGGACTGCCTGGATTTTCTAGACTTGCCCGAGTTTTTCTAGGATCCAGTAATATTTCACGACAGTCTACTGAATATTTTCTCCCTATATCCAAGGATTTTCTCTTGACCTCCGTGCTGTGTCAGCGCTCCTGATTTTTCTAGACTGCCTGGATTTTCTAGACTTGCCCGAATTTTTCTAGGATCCAGTAATATTTCACGACAGTCTACTGAATATTTTCTCCCTATAACCAAGGATTTTCTCTTGACCTCCGTGCTGTGTCAGCGCTCCCAATTTTTCCTAGACTGCCTGGATTTTCTAGACTTGCCCAAGTTTTTCTTGGTTCCAGTAATATTTCAGTACAGTCTACTGAATATTTCCTCCCTATATCCAATGATTTTCTCTTGACCTCCATGCTATTTCAGCGCTCCCATGATTTTTCCTAGACTGCCTGGAATTTCTAGACTTGCCCAAGTTTTACAAGGTTCCAGTAATATTTCATGACAGTCTACTGAATATTTTCTCCCCATATTAAATGATTTTCTCTTGACCTCCATACTATTTCAGCGCTCCCATGATTTTTCCTAGACTGCCTGGAATTTCTAGACTTGCCCAAGCTTTACTAGGTTCCAGTAATATTTCATGACAGTCTACTGAATATTTTCTCCCCATATTAAATGATTTTCTCTTGACCTCCATACTATTTCAGCGCTCCCATGATTTTTCCTAGACTGCCTGGAATTTCTAGACTTGCCCAAGTTTTACTAGGTTCCAGTAATATTTCATGAAGGTCTACTGAATATTTTCTCCCCATATTCAATGATTTTCTCTTGATCTCCATACTATTTCAGCGCTCCCATGATTTTTCCTAGACTGCCTGGATTTTTTAGACTTGCCCAAGTTTTTCTAGGTTCCAGTAATATTTCACGACAGTCTACTGAATATTTTCTCCCTATAACCAAGGATTTTCTCTTGACCTCCGTGCTGTGTCAGCGCTTCCAATTTTTCCTAGACTGCCTGGATTTTCTAGACTTGCCCAAGTTTTTCTAGGATACAGTAATATTTCACGACAGTCTACTGAATATTTTCTCCCCATATCGAATGATTTTCCCTTGACCTCTATGCTATTTAAGCGTTCCCATAATTTTTCCTAGACTGCCTGAATTTTCTAGACTTGCCCAAGTTTTTCTAGGTTCCAGTAATATTTCACGACAGTCTACTGAATATTTTTTCCCTAAATCCAATGATTTTCTCTTGACCTCCGTGCTATTTCAGCGCGTCCTTGATTTTTTAGACTGCCTGGATTTTCTAGACTTGCCCAAGTTTTCCAGTAGGTTCCAGTAATATTTCACGACAGTCTACTGAATATTTTTTCCCTATATCCAATGATTTTATCTTGACCTCCATGCTATTTCAGCGCGTTCCTGATTTTCCTAGACTGCCTGAATTTTCTAGACTTGCCCAAGTTTTTCTAGGTTCCAGTAATATTTCACGACAGTCTACTGAATATTTTCTCCCTAAATCTAATGATTTTCTCTTGACCTCCGTGCTATTTCAGCGCGTCCTTGATTTTTTAGACTGCCTGGATTTTCTAGACTTGCCCAAGTTTTCCAGTAGGTTCCAGTAATATTTCACGACAGTCTACTGAATATTTTTTCCCTATATCCAATGATTTTATCTTGACCTCCATGCTATTTCAGCGCGTTCCTGATTTTTCTAGACTGCCTGGATTTTCTAGACTTGCCCGAGTTTTTCTAGGATACAGTAATATTTCACGACAGTCTACTGAATATTTTTTCCCTATATCCAATGATTTTATCTTGACCTCCATGTTATTTCAGCGCGTTCCTGATTTTTCTAGACTGCCTGGATTTTCTAGACTTGCCCAAGTTTTTCTAGGTTCCAGTAATATTTCATGACAGTCTACTGAATATTTTCTCCCTATATCCAATGATTTTCCCTTGATCTCCATGCTATTTCAGCGCGTGCCTGATTTTTCTAGACTGCCTGGATTTTCTAGACTTGCCCAAGATTTTCTAGGTTCCAGTAATATTTCACGACAGTCTACTGAACATTTTCTCCCTATATCCAATGATTTTCTCTTGACCTCCATGCTATTTCAGCGCGTTCCTGATTTTTCTAGACTGCCTGGATTTTCTAGACTTGCCCAAGTTTTTCTAGGTTCCAGTAATATTTCACTACAGTCTACTGAATATTTTCTCCCTATATCCAATAATTTTCCCTTGATCTCCACGCTATTTCAGCGCTCCCATGATTTTTTCTAGACTGACTGGATTTTCTAGACTTGCCCGAGTTTGTCTAGGATCCAGTAATATTTCACGACAGTCTACTGAATATTTTCTCCCTATAACCAAGGATTTTCTCTTGACCTCCGTGCTGTGTCAGCGCTCCCAATTTTTCCTGGACTGCCTGGAATTTCTAGACTTGCCCAAGTTTTACTAGGTTCCAGTAATATTTCACTACAGTCTACTGAATATTTTCTCCTTATATCCAATGATTTTATCTTGACCTCCATGCTATTTCAGCGCGTTCCTGATTTTTCTAGACTGCCTGGATTTTCTAGACTTGCCCGAGTTTTTCTAGGATACAGTAATATTTCACGACAGTCTACTGAATATTTTTTCCCTATATCCAATGATTTTGTCTTGACCTCCATGCTATTTCAGCGCGTCCCTGATTTTTTAGACTGCCTGGATTTTCTAGACTTGCCCAAGTTTTTCTAGGTTCCAGTAATATCTCACGACAGTCTACTGAACATTTTCTCCCTATATCCAATGATTTTCTCTTGACCTCCATGCTATTTCAGCGCGTTCCTGATTTTTCTAGACTGCCTGGATTTTCTAGACTTGCCCAAGTTTTTCTAGGTTCCAGTAATATTTCACGACAGTCTACTGAATATTTCCTCCCTATATCCAATGATTTTCTCTTGACCTCCGTGCTATTTCAGCGCGTGCCTGATTTTTCTAGACTGCCTGGATTTTCTAGACTTGCCCAAGTTTTTCTAGGTTCCAGTAATATTTCACGACAGTCTACTGAATATTTTCTCCCTATATCCAATGATTTTCTCTTGACCTCCGTGCTATTTCAGCGCGTTCCTGATTTTTCTAGACTGCCTGGATTTTCTAGACTTGCCCAAGTTTTTCTAGGTTCCAGTAATATTTCACTACAGTCTACTGAATATTTTCTCCCTATATCCAATAATTTTCCCTTGATCTCCACGCTATTTCAGCGCTCCCATGATTTTTTCTAGACTGACTGGATTTTCTAGACTTGCCCAAGTTTTTCTAGGTTCCAGCAATATATCACGACAGTCTACTGAATATTTCTTCCCTATATCCAATGATTTTCTCTTGACCTCCGTGCTATTTCAGCGCGTTCCTGATTTTTCTAGACTGCCTGGATTTTCTAGACTTGCCCAAGTTTTTCTAGGTTGCAGTAATATTTCACTACAGTCTACTGAATATTTCCTCCCTATATCCAATGATTTTCTCTTGACCTCCATGCTATTTCAGCGCGTTCCTGATTTTTTAGACTGCCTGGATTTTCTAGACTTGCCCAAGTTTTTCTAGGTTCCAGTAATATTTCACTACAGTCTACTGAATATTTCCTCCCTATATCCAATGATTTTCTCTTGACCTCCGTGCTATTTCAGCGCGTTCCTGATTTTTTAGACTGCCTGGATTTTCTAGACTTGCCCAAGTTTTTCTAGGTTCCAGTAATATTTCACTACAGTCTACTGAATATTTCCTCCCTATATCCAATGATTTTCTCTTGACCTCCGTGCTATTTCAGCGCGTTCCTGATTTTTTAGACTGCCTGGATTTTCTAGACTTGCCCAAGTTTTACTAGGTTCCAGCAATATATCACGACAGTCTACTGAATATTTCCTCCCTATTTCCAATGATTTTCTCTTGACCTCCCTGCTATTTCAGCGCGTTCCTGATTTTTCTAGACTGCCTGGATTTTCTAGAATTGCCCAAGTTTTTCTAGGTTCCAGCAATATTTCATGACAGTCTACTGAATATTTTCTCCCTATATCCAATAATTTTCCCTTGATCTCCACGCTATTTCAGCGCTCCCATGATTTTTTCTAGACTGCCTGGAATTTCTAGACTTGCCCGAATTTTTCTAGGATCCAGTAATATTTGACGACACTCTACTGAATATTTTCTCCCCATAACCAAAGATTTTCTCTTGACCTCCGTGCTATTTCAGCGCGTTCCTGATTTTTCTAGACTGCCTGGATTTTCTAGACTTGCCCGAGTATTTCTAGGATCCACTAATAATTCACGACAGTCTACTGAATATTTGTTTAATCTTATTTTAGGCGCTTAGGGCACACATGGAGTTAAAAATTTCAAAAAATTATCATATGCACATTTGGAACACGTTCGAATTTCATTCCATACATTAGATTTTTGCGAATGTTATTTGTTGACAGAAAAATAGGTAGATATAAAATGTCACTAAATTGGCAGCCTGCGCCAAAAGGTTCAAGATTTATAACTTTTTGTGAGACCTGGCACTATTTTGCATGTATACTAATGTATCCTGAACATTTCAGTTCAATCGGATGGCACGTTCTTGAGATTTTGGCATTGAAATTTTTTTGAAATTTGAAATATGAATTTTGGACCAAAGATGAATATTAGAATTATGAATTTTTGACAGATGCTTCTATTTTGTGTGCATTTGCCAATCATTTACAATAAAATACGAAACCGATGTTAAAATTGTCCGAGTTTTCAAAATTTTTCGGATGGCAAGCCCAGACATAGTTTAATCGCTGAAACTTTCGATGATATGCCTGGATGAAAATGAAATTCAAAGGATAAGTTGATTTTAGAACGAGCTTGTTATGGTAGATTTATTGCTACTGTTTTGGAAAAATGTTCCCAGTACTGAACATTTTCATTTGAACAATTGTGTTATAGGAGATGCCGTTAGGAAATGATTTTGGTTACTTTGAGTAAGAAATGGTCGATATGATACTATAAAGAAGTGTATTACTGGTTTCCACATTTTCAAATCACTCAAAGATAATTTCTTCGAAAATCAGTTTTCTGGCGATTCTGATGCGCTAAGCTTCTTTTTCTGAGTATTTTTCTTGAATAAGATGAAATTGAATCGAAAAATTCTTTGATAAACTATTTCATTGCATCGCTTGCATTTGGCAAGTAAATAGTTACAGGATATTAAGTCATATTTCCTAGAAATTGAGTTTTTAAATTTATCAAACAGAAATTCGTCGGTAACTCTCTTGAAATCGTAAAACTTAAAGTCAAATTTCAAGAGCGATAAAAGAGCGACAAAACTCTCTCATTCAATCTCGTCAAAGCTATTCTTCCTTTCTTGATTTATTTCAATATTACACCAGCACCTACCCCCCTCGCGTCTCACTTTACGTCATCAGGAGTTTTAGCGAATGGATTTTCGTTTTTATACCGTAAACTTCTTTTACATTTTGGGCATTCATTACTTTATTCACCCTTTCTTTTTCTCGTATCGTATCTTTTTTCTCTTGGCAGCCAGTCAAGCCCCGTTTTATAAAATACAACGAAAGGAATGAAGACGAACGGACAATTTCGAGGAAAGACAAGTTTCCTTTGGACCAAATAATATACTTTCGATGCTAACTGCCATACCAAGCTTAACCGATGCGTGTTCCGCTGGTGCTTTTTCGTTTGGACCCGAGTGGGTGATGCCACTGGGTTAGGTCAGAGGTAGAGAGATAGATGGATGATGGGGTAGGCGGAGGATTATTAATTATAGTTTGTTGCGTGCTGTTGTGTTATTTTTCTTAACGTAGTCGTCGTCGTCCTCATCGTCCTCGTCGTCTTTGCTGTCCCTTTTTTGATATGGCTGCAAGAAAGTATACAAATGAAACTGCCTTGAGTGAGATCCGGTTTTATTGATGATGGGGAGGTTGTATTGTCTTTGTATGGCACGGTGCTGGGATGAAATTCTCCCAAAAGGGTATTCAGAATTCTCCATCCTTTTTTCATATTTAATTTTTAATTGGATTCACTTCACCCCGATGAGCGTTGGACGATGAGAGACGCGAAAGAATAGGTTAGAGTGCTATTTCGATTTATAGAATTTAATTTATCATCTGCCGCCCCCTATTCGTTTGTTTGGAAGAGTTGTTGTTATATTTTTGGTTGAAAATATGTATAAAAGTATTTGATTTTAAATGCGAGAATTGTAACGGCGTCTTAGAAAATCGGATATATTTGAAGGTTCCTGAAATTTGTCTGAAATAATAACTTAATATCTGACGTAGTAGATAGATCACTGGCTGATAAAGTGGCTGGTATGAACGGTTCAAATCCGGCTACAGACGACGAATAAATGATCACAAATAGCTATATAGTATGTGTGGGTGCGAAGTAAAACTCATGGTGTCACCAATTGACTAAACTAAGAATAGTACGTCAAATGATTCAGACTTGTGCGTCTAAATTTTCAATAAGGCGTAGCACTTTTTCCAACCCCCTGGTGTCTTCCTTAAGCTCCAATCATTTGGTCAGTTAATCTTAAGGCTAGTTTTAAGCAATAGTCTTAAGTTTATTTCGGTTAGGCTAAGCACATCATTCGGTTTTAAGCTAATTTTTCCTAAAACTTCCTAAAACACCATTGTAAATTTTCATACTTCATTTTTATATATAGTCCATAACCTAGCTGTAAAGAATCTGTCTAAACACTAGAATAAGCATATTGTAACCTCTGTCAAACGCAAACACTTTAATAAAGCTTCCATTATTATTATTATTATACTTTCTTTCCCGAGCTGTACATATTTTTTTCCGCAAATTTTGATGTTTGAATTTCCTCTACTGAACATTTTCAACCAACATTCGAAAGAATACTTTAAAACTTTTGGAGGAACGTGCTAATTTATTCATTGCTGCACAAACTTAAAATTGAAAATTCCCACAGCTTTTTATTTGTTTTAAATAGAAAACATTTTTATTAGCATGATATTTTCACAAAACACTTTTAATTTAGATATATTAAAAATAAACACATATTTCCCAAAAAGTCCATAAAATTGCACTAAAAACTCGTGAAAAAATCTAATCTTTACGCACAACACAAAACGCAATTATCAGTCACAACTCATATTATGAACTGGTCAGTAGCGCCGCGGTCAAAATAAAAATAGCCAAACAATCTTCACTCAAATGATACAAGACAGGCGATTCAAGTTCGAATGCCAGCCGATACATGCTCGTTTGACCGATTCATACACGCCCCTCCCCCGACCCCTACATAATAAACTTAACCTCAAAATATACTTCAATATCTTTTATTACATATCTATATTATTTTCATGTAGACTGTAACCAGTTTTACTTTAGAACAAAAAAAAAAAAAAATTGACCAGCCAGAATATCATCTCATTACTATCAAATCGTATTCAAGATGAACACACACAAAAAAAACCCGATGAATTTATCGTGAAAATCAAACTGAACTGACCTAACCGGTCTGTCCAGTCTTTCCCAGGAACAAACCTAAAATCACTTCACATCACATTTCCCGTACATCCCAAACACTGAATAGCTTAGAAGGGTTAGCCTTCGGTTTCGTTTGTTGTCCTGCGAATATCTTCCGGATCCATCTGTCCACCGGAGAGGCTATAACGGCCCAACAGGGACCATGCAAATGTAACTAATCTATTCGTTGTACACACATTCGGACGGCAAGAAGGGATCAACGGACCATGCGATAATAATTGAAAGGACCAGTGGCCGATAACCCTTTCGAGAAAGAAACAGGATTTGCTTTGCAACAATGCTATTATAGAGTAATGATTCATGCATACCGAGCCCTGAAAAACTGCAAAAGGACTTTCTTCCAAATATATTCATGCAGGATGGAATAATAATCGGGAAAACCAGTTCTTCCGGTTTCTTCTGCCATGCAGTGGACGTTAGGTAGTGTTGGTCCAAGCATTCCTCTGGTAATTATCCTGGCTCTATGACCCCCGTGCACCTATAGTACATCTGTGTACTATCAAATATCTACCAAGCTTGCGTAATTGTCCTGCAATGATGATCATCAGTTTAGGCCCGAATTATTTATCTATCTGTCCATATAACGGAAAAGGGATAGTGACTGTGTTGTCAAGGATCCGATTTTATTAAACGTCACGTTTAGTTGTGATACACCTCAAGTAAATTATCTTAGGAAAAAACTCATTTGACTCAAGAAAAGGGGTGATTTTAAGATTCCTGGGAAGATTTCCATGCTCAGGTACATAACATCCAGAGTGTAGGTCATGAGATATGTTTTCCCTCACGAAATTTTCTATGCATGTTGGCGCAATGATGCTCTTCAACATCGTCATACGGCCGGTCATTGTTATCGTTGTCCGCTACCGGGGACTGCAAAAGGGAATGTGATGTCATCGGTTAATTAGCATACTCATACGACCGGTTTTAGCTCTTTTTGGATAGATGGGTGACCTCTATCATATTGGCCAGGCAGATTGAAATTGATTTTCGGATACGGACAGTATCTTTGCGTGCTTGCATTCGAATCGTTCTACGATTAATATGCACAGCAGACATCAATTACTCACCTTGCACTTTTCAGTTCAATCGATTTACCCAATTTCTTCTCAATCCTTCTAATCTTTTTTTTTTTAATTCGAAGCACTTTTCCAAAATCATCCACCTTTTTAACTCGTATCTATTCGAATTTATCTATCCACTCAAGTTAATTTCATTCTAAGAAATCATCTCTTAAATCATTTAGCTAAATATCTCTAAAGCAAAAGTGCTTAACGAGGATAAGGAACTAAAGTAACGAGATAAGAATTATTCTAAGGGATGATGCTAATGATGACGATAGCAACAACGATGCGTACTAGTGCAACGGGCAGTGAAAGTAGAAATAGCGATGAGATGATGATGACGATGAAGATAATGACCTTGATGAAGAAAGAATATAGTAGGAGCGAAAGAAAGAAATCAAGAAAATACTTTTATACAAAGATTAAATACTAGTAGTGAACAAAAACTTACTCAACCTACTTCTTTAAAATGGCAGATAATTGAAAAACAAGGACAAAAACTGAAAGTGGTGCGAGTGGGTGGACGTTAGAATGAACGGGAAATGAGTAAATCGGGCGCGCAAAAAAGAAAAAGTGGAGAACAGTACAGAAGACGAAGGACAACTAGTCAGGCTTTGTGTTAATTAAAAGATACTCTAGTGAATGCTTGATCAAAGATTTCATTAGACAAAGGAACTTAACAAGAGTTGTCAAGCATCTAGAAACCGTTATACGACAACAACAAAGACGTTTTGTGTTCGTTGCGAATAGAAAAGAGCTATAAAGTTGTGTAGAAATGTCATGGACGATTTGTGTGTGTGTTTTTATATATGAAAATATAACATGTATGAGCATATTACGTTTTCATCCAAGCCTGAAATTCGATAGCCTGGAGAAATAAATTGAATTTTCATCAGTTTGGCAATGAATTTCTTATGATTTCGGTATTAGGTGTAGACTCTATAAAAACGTGATAAGAAACTCTAAAAATCGCTAGAATGAATGATTAGATTGTAGAGTCTAAGGCTATAGCTATAAAATATCCTACAATAGAAAGGAGATTAGACAATTTAGTTTATAATTCTTTGGTTTAGCATGCAATGATTTCTCTGTCTTGAGGATGAGTATAAATTTCGTCTCCTTCAAACTTCCACTACCGTCTGGTTTGTGTATTGTTGCCAATCTGAAATTTTGTCCACCTGGTCGGTTACGGTCTGTGTAGGTTCAGTTGAGGTGGACTCCGGATTAACATAACCCCCTAAAGAGCTTGTGTCAACCCTCGCATGGCCTCCCTGCTTGCATAGATAACCATGGAATAATCAAGGTGAGACTATACATTCGGACTTCGAGTGGGGACCCTATCCGCATGAAAAATATATCAAATAAACCAAAACTCATCAGGCACAGGCCTGGCAATAAACTCAATCTACCCTCTAATGTGAAGTGGGGCTAAGATGGCTGTGCCGTCGGTCGCAGCTAAACGAGGAAGTGGAGATATAAAGGGAGCAAAAGGAGGAAGTGCAGATATCGCGTGGAGATAGCTCCGTGGACTGAAGTTAAAGCTACTGGAGATCATTTCACTGACCTCCAGCATATACTCAACCCCTGTTTTAAGTGATTCCGGGGCTCTGGTTACCAAACCTGGCCCGGGGAAAGCCAAAAAGTTCGATTGTGGTCAGTATGACGGGAAGATTACGGCGGATGAGCCAGCCCATCCGTCAACCAGTGCTACCTTCGATGCCATCTCCTTTTCGGGCACACAACGTTCCTCCGTTAACTTTTCTTGGGCTTACGAACTAGAAGAGCAGCCTACGAAGTTCTGAGGAAGTTAGAAAACGACCCTCCCTCCCTAAAAAATATCCGACAAGGACAAAAAGTCCCTTCAATGGGCAAAAATACTAATTGGGGAGCACCCACACCCTCTAAATCCTGCAGATTCAACTCGAGAACGACAAAGAATCAAAGTAGGCAGGACTGTAAAAAGCAAAAACTTATGGCGACTTTTTCAGGGATAGCTCGGCCATTTAATGCAATGGTCAAAAAGTGCCTAGTTTGGACCGTAATTGATATCAGCTAAGGAGATGGAATCATCTCCTACGAAAACTGGCTGAAGATAAGGCAGGCTTTATTCGGAGTCTGCTGGCTCTGAGTTCTCCACGTACGGTAAACGACGCGGGCTGGTATAAAGGAATCAGGCTGTTTGCGCGCACAGTCCATTGATTGGCCGATTTCTACTAGCGAGCGATCTCCGAGCTGGGGGAACGTTGGATAAAGGTGGTGCATTAGGTTGAGATCCCCAGCCGGCCAAGATGCAGGACATGGATTCCCTGTCTCCATTCGGATCCAGTGGACGTCCTAGACTTAGTTCGGTTCTTCAAGCCAAATCTTCGTACAGAGAATCGGAAGGCTGTGAAAATTAGCGAGCCGGTAAATAATCGACAAGAGGTCATTTTCATCACAAATATGCCCGAAAGGGTATTATCAGATACAGGCTCGGGAAATTGGCTCCGTCGATTTAATGAAGCGACAGGCCAAAATGCTCTGGTTCAGGAAGTCTGGTACCTGTGAAGCCTGACCCAAAACAGGTGGCTCAAACGGCAAGGGAGCCACTTGGAAAGGCGTCCGTCACCTGTCTGAGAGTGTCTTCTGAGAGAGAATCGGATGTGGTGTCGCTCTATGCCGATGGGATTAGCGTCGGAACTACCTCCAAGCTGCGTGGCCGCCTGGTTCTCATGACTCCGGATGCAGAGGAGGGGGCTGGCTCAGCTTCGACCTAACCCTAATTAATAATTCATAATGGTGAACATGCTTCAGGTGAACATTGAATCGCCTTCGTAAGATTTTAAGCACGACACCGAAGGCTTTAGGATGGCTCACGAACCCTGAAGGCATTTGGACTAGTTCGAGCGCAAATACTCTAAACTTTCTCATGGACGCACATTTTCCGGGCATTATTGTCCTCAAGAAGCTGCCAGCGCAACGCCGTCGTTGAGGATATCCAATTCTCTACTGAGGTGGGCTATTAACTCATTTGAACGATTTAAATCTTCAAATCTAATATTTGTAACGCTTTTAATATTACCATATTAAAAGATCTATCGATCCTATGTTGACCTTGCCGTTTACTTTACTGCTGGTATCAGAAAGAGTGCGGAAAGCTGCTACAAAAGAGCCATAGTGGGTGCATTGGGGATTGCAGCCCCGTAACGTTTTTGGCTTTATTCTGCTATGCTTGTGCCAGTTCTATTGTTTGGGGTGGTATTCTGGTGACAGGCTGCTCTTAAGGCTACCTGCAAGCGTCAGCTTGAAAAAGTGCGGAGGTTAGCTGCACTGCTGGTAACTGGAGCGCTCCGCACCACCCTAACTTAGGCACTTTTCGTGTTGCTTCATTGGCTATAAACCAGTCTACTGATCTTAGCGCAAGCTAATCTTGCTGCTGTGAGACTAAATTGTATCTCAGCATAGAATATAACAGAGTTCGGCCATGCGAGGGTCTTGGTTGAGGGAGTTCCGTACTTTTTACGAAATTTGGAGCTTACAGCTCGCATTCCTGGTAGGGGCAAATGGCGTGTTGGTGTAATCCTCGAAAGTGGGCTTATCCATGTATACACAGTTGGCTCAAAGCTTAACAATAGAAGCGGGTGTGGTGTATACTCAGATGAGCTGAATCTCAAGCTGTCCTTCCTTCTACCAGACCATTCTTGTGTCTTTCAGGCGGACGTTGCGGCTATTTTTCAGACAATTGGCTGGCTTCTGCGTAATCAAATATTCGTAGCTAATATTGGTATTTTAGATAGCCCAGCGGCTATTAAGGACCTTGCTGGTTCTCGTACAGTGTTCATAATTGTTGCTGAGTGCCGTGCATTTCTCAGAGAGATGTCCAGATATTCAGTTGTACTATTGATTTGGGTATCGGGACATAAAGGTTTTCAGGGCAACTGTGAGGCCGATGAACTAGCTAAGATTGGCACCTTCCTTCCGGAAGGCTCATGCTCCTTTTCAGGTCGAATTGGCCATCAATCGATCAAATTGGCTATCAGGCAAAAATAACTTGAGGACGCCAAGCAGTCTTGGGCAGATGTGTCATCTTGTGTGATAACAAGGCAGTCCTGGGTCTCCATGGATGCACATCGAACCAGGTAGCTTTTAGGCTTGACTCGAAGTGCTCTGCTGTGTACTGTGGGCGTTCTTACGGGTTACTGCCTCCTAGGATGTTTCCAAAATTTCCGAAAATCAAAATCTTAGAAAAATACAGTGCATGCTTACTATATTCTTCCGCGAAGGCCAGTTCCTATAACAATCGATAAAACTTTTCTTTCGATAAAACTTTCTTTTATCGTGCCGAATTGCTTCCAGGCTTGTTTTACATTCTACTCAATTCACACCAAAATCTGATTTAACTCTGTGCTAGAGTTTCGTGAGGGACTCCGAATAATTGCTTTTGTGCATTGATTGACTCAGTCCTATGCGTACAAGGAATTGTCTCATTCGATTGCCGCATTTAAATTACCTCGTTCAGGTGCTGCTTTTTTCTATTGTGAGTACACAAAAGTATTGAGCTCAAAGAACAACTCACGACCACAACAAGAAGAGAAGAAGTACTTGTGAGGCAGTGTGGGTAGAGTGTGACCACAAATGGGTTGTGTCCGAGTGATTAACTCATTTTGATTGACTCATTTTGAACGCGCAGCGACAGAATGAAAACTAAGTAGGCTGAGGAGGAGACTGGCTTCATTCGCACGCCCAATAATTTCGTACTCTTTTCATCTTACATACGGTCTATTTGAATAGCCTGAAATTAAGGCTTTGAAGTTTGACCAATCGTGGAGCCTTTTGGTAGCATTAAACTCCTTACTGGATTCTGATTATTGAGGACTAAAACGTGGTCCAGTTCAGTGTAAAGGTCTTATTGAAACCTCTAGCAATCAGGACAGAATGAGTTCCTGTCACAGTCATATTGGAGCTCATAGCCCTTCTGGTGCTACATCATTTCTCTTAAAAATCTCCCTTAATTTAACAAGAACAGTTAACAAGAAATTTGTGAACTGTTTCTTTTCCTCCGCTACTTTATGGGATAGTTCCCCATTTTACTCTGTTATTTTCACGTGCGACCATAGAAATGTGTCCTTATTACTTACGACCCACTAGATAATCGAAATTTCGACAAAATAATTTAAATAGTAGCAATAGCTATGATTCCAATGATTTACCGAATTTCTTTGCGAATTCACTTTCCTCATCCATATGTGTTTCTTTATCAGTCTTCTTTAATCTAACTACTTCGTTCCGTGGTTTCCCATCCTTAAAACGGGGGGAATACATCCTGTATTTTCACTCATCATGTCGTTTCTCTCTCATTAAGATCCTTATCTGAGCAACATGGATTCATTAGAGGCAAGCCGATTGTATCCAGGTTATTATCTTTCACTCATACTGTTGCCTCAAGATATCCGACCAGAAAAGGCAAGTCGATGTAATATATATAGACTTTGCCAAGATTTTCGATTTTGCATGGTTAGGTTTGGCATCCATTTCGTTTCTAATTTTTTTTCTTATCTATATGATCGTTCTTGCTTTCTTATTGTTAACTCTTGTTTTCCTCTCTTCTCTTTTATCCAAATGTCTGGTGTTCCACAAGGTGCAATTCTTGGCCCTCTGCTTTTCCTATTTTTTTTTATAAACGATATTCTTTCTCGTTTTAGCTCTCTTCCATTCCTGTGTACTTACGACCTAGTTGTATAAAGATCTCAGACAATACTTAAACTACTACAAAGACTCCGTATTTAAGAAACAATCGGTATCTTTTATTCATTTCATCACATAGAGCAAAAAAATGATTAAGAATATAATATTATTGCCTCGTCAAAAACATACTTCAAGCTTTAGACGATAAAAAGTTTCCATTCCGATTATAAGCCAAATCCGACAGCCCTTTTGATTCCAAAAGCGATTGCACACTTTCTTAAAACAAAAGCTGTTCGTAAAATTAAAATGCACGGCTTAAGATAAATACAGACCTATCACTTAACCATTACAATTGCCATGACGAAAATCGGATTTTATTCGAAATTCCGTCAATCCCGTTGAAAGCTGTAAGTTTTAAGTCATCAATATTTCCCTACACAATTCCAATTGCAGAGCTACTGAATCCGTAACGTTAATTCTTTGAAATCTCCACAATCTATCCCCGGACCGTTGTTCGTATTTTTATTCAAAATAAAAAAAAAAGGAATCGTGTAAAGTAACGACGTCAGCCGGGCGAGTTGGTATACGGAAAAACGGTAGAGTCCATTCGCGAGTGAAAAATCTTTGCTCGTCCATCAAGGGGCAGGTAGTATATACTACAAATGCCCCCAATCACCAGCACCCGTACACTGTCTACATCAATTTCTATCCTTCTATACTAAAGCAATACAAGTGTATAGTAAACCAATCGCGAGAAATTATTTTATCTTTAAAATTTTCGCCCTTGGCGCGTGTACTTTATAGAAAATTTTCTTTCTGCGTTTTTCCAGCATTTCATTCAACACCGACAACAACAGCAACAGCACCAACATCTCGTCCGTCCGGCATCTTCCTTGTGGACCTTGAAGAAAGAAAGAAAGAAAAATGGAGAGGGTGGTCGATGGTGGCACAGAATACAGAAGAATTGTTTCGGTTGCGTTGAGTGGATGGAAATTTCGTTGAATAATTTTTCGTCATTATCCTGGATCTTGTCGTTTGTTTCGTTGCTCTGCTTACTAGTACAGTGTGCGTCCCTTTCGTAAATTTTTTTTTTTTCCGTTTCCGAGGAGAGTGGAAAAAAGCGAAAGGAAAAATGACGACAGCATCGACATCGACGCTTAAAAAACAAGAATAAATTAAGAAGCGGTAAGAAAAATGCTTCGATATCGTCTCTCTCTCTCTCTCTCTCTCTCGCTCGCTCCTTCGACTACCCTGCTCCTGCTGTTGTAGTATTCTTTGTGTGTGCATTGGGGGAGACTTTGGACTTCTTTACTCGCGCTGCGGCGCCTTTTTTCCGATAACAAAGATGAGTGTACGAAAAAACGGCAAAATTTTCCCGCTCCGTGTTCTGTACCAACACAATTCAACACACAAACAACAAACACGAAGGAGGACTTGTAAAAATTTCGTGAATATCAAAATGGGAAAAATGGAAGGCTGGAAATGAAGATTTCTTAGCTATTAAGTTTAGTGATGGACGCAAGAGTGGAATGATAAAGTTTTGTTGTAACGGTGTACAGCGGGGGAGGTGAGGTTTACAAGCAGCAAAAACAGGGCAACAGTTATAAGACTGGTGATCACCGGGACGGCCAACAACGAAATAAAATAGGGAAAATAATGATAGAAGAAGAAGGTGAAGGAGGGTGAGGGGGAGGAGGAGGAAAAGGACGCATTTAAGCGTTTCTATATAGCTTGTCGGAAAGAATTGGACCGAGAAAGAAGTGTCAGTCAAAAAGGATAAGAGACTGATGGCGAACGATGATAAGAATAAATGTAAATTGGGAAAAAAATGGACGCGAATGCCTAGCGAAGTATAATACTTGTACTGTTATAAGACCCCACGCTTCTTGAATTCAATGTTATGAAGTGAGTATATAGACATGTAAAAGAAGCATTTCGATTTCGTAATAGATGAGCTTAGAATTCGTAATTATCTTTTATTTATGACTAGATGGAAATTGTTTGAACACGATGTGTTTTTGATGAGACTAATAAATTAATAGATGCTGGAATTGATGAATAGAAATCTTCCACTATTAAATGCAGTATCTGCGTTTTGAAAAACAACACAGAATGTTGTTTTTTTTCCACCCAAGTTTTATCAGACAAGGACTGGATTTACTATGTATTCGAATTGTTTTGTATCTATTACTGAAGAAGTTCTATGATTTGCAGGATCTACCTTTAAAATTCAAAATTTTACAACAATTCAAAAGCTCGTCATAACAAGTACAACTATCTTTTACGATTATTCGTACTTATACGTTTAATTTCATCGCACCTATCTAACGTGCATTGCTGTGTTTGCGACAATTCTTACTTTCTCGGAGTATGTCTGGCCTATTTGGGTCGAGGTCTAGCCAGCCGAAAATGGGTCTTGGGCATCGCTTTCTCCACCTGCTATTGAGACTCTATAGCCATAGAGCAAACATCAGCTTACCGGAATTCTGCCCATAATTTCTGCCTATGTCATACCTTACGCTATTCCAAGCGAAACTGAAAATTTTTTCTTCCCGAATCCTACTTAATTTTCCTGTGACTCTACGATTGCTGAGATCCTAGTAAGTCAAATAGAAACAGACCTATAGCTCTCTCCCGTCTTGGTTCAGCAAATTATTTGATAAAATAATGCTGAACAGGTTGAAGAAAAACGTAGAATCCTATCATATAATCTCAGACTTTCAGTCTAGATTTAAAGAAAAGCACATCTACGAATCACAAGCTATTTGGCATCTTCATGACAATCAAGGAAGCTCTCCAAGCGAAATGTTCTATAGAACAGGTTGTCATAGACATAGAAAAAGGATTCGATTCCGTCGGACACAGTGGTCTTTTCTTGAAACTCTATAAATTTGGAGGATCTGTCTATTTGGTAAATTTAATAGAGATCAGACAATACATTTTTTTTTGTTAAAATGACTAACTTTAATGCAACTCTCCGTACAATAACTGCTGATTTCGCTCAAGGATTTTGCCTAAGCCCTCATGAACCGTATATAGAGTGACTAATTCGAGGCCCAGCTTAGTCACTTTCAATTCAAAGACTGAGCACAATAGATGGCTGAAGACATCCAAGGTTAAGAGTAGTTCTTAATAATTGTCCAACGAGCAAAATTTATCTTTATGCAAATCTGACTAAAACATTCAAAAGATTACTGTTCGAACTAAATTAGAAAGTATAGAAAAGACCCATACAATACCGTCGGCAAAAGTAGGGCCAGCCAATTTTTGTGCATCTATGATTGAAATGTCATATCACGAGGAACTACGCAGTGCACAGAATAACAATTCTTCCAACTTGAGAAAGCCAATGAAGTCTACTAATGATATCACAAGCTCTCCGATCAAAGAATTGTTCGCAGCCGTCTAGAAAAAATCCACCAAACCTACCAAAATCCACCGATAGATTTTGGCTATCTTAAAGAAAAAACTTTACATCAGTGAGCTTAACGTTAAGTTCTTACCTTAACGTAAAAACAAAATGCAAGCACGTGCCACGAAATTTCAATTCCTGAGAAGAATGCCTGGCCTTTCAATCACATGAATGAAAGCGGTAGAAACTATAACTGGAACGGCACCACATTTTATTGTTGGAGGACCATCATCGCCAGCAGTAACATCAAAAGCAGAAATAAGGACTTCATTGTGAATAATTATTGTTCTTCATCTGTATTTACTAACCAGATAACTCCCTCAAATCTTCTGAAAGAGAATAATCCAGTTTGAATACTTCCCCGCTACGCCCCAATGCGTCACTTTTCCCCTACGATCCCATTCGAATACTTTCCCCCTACGCCTCTAGTCCTAACTTTTTTCCTACGCTCCCGGCCCAATACTTTCCCCTACGCCCCTAGCCTTAACTTTCTCTTACGCTCTCGGCCCAATACTTTCCCATACGCCCCTAGCCTTAACTTTCTCCTACGCTCCCGGCCGAATACTTGCCCCCTACGCCCCTAGCCCTAACTTTTAACTACGCTCCCTGCCGAACACTTCCCCCTCTACACCCTCGGTCGTAACTTCACCCCTACGCTCCCATCCAAAAACTATCCCCTTACGCCCCTAGTCATAACTTTTCCCCTACGATCCCATTCGAATACTTTCCCCCTACGTCACTAGCCATAACTTTTCCCAACTTTCTCGGCCGAATACTTTCCCCCTACGCCCCTAGCCCTAACTTTCCCCCTGCGCTCCTATTCGAATACTTTCCCCCTATTCCCTTAGCCCTAACTTCCCCCCAACGCTCCCGTTCGGATCTTTTCACACTACTCCCCTAGCCCTAACTTTCCCATTACGCTCCCACTCGAATACTTTCCCCCTACGCTCCAATTCGGATATTTTCCCACTACGCCCCTAGCCCTAACTTCCCCCCAACGCTCCCGTTCGGATCTTTTCACACTACTCCCCTAGCCCTAACTTTCCCACTACACTCCCACTTCAATACTTTCCCCCTAAGCCCCTAGCCCTAACTTTCCTGCAAGGCTCCCATTCGGATATTTTCCTACTATGCCCCTGTCCCTAACTTTCCCCTACGCCAACCAACAAGCACCAACTATATACCAAATTCACCAATTGAACGATTTATAGCTATTGGAAACGAAGTAGCTTCTCATTTAGATGCATTTAATTGCAAGTTTTTCAATAGCATCAGCCATAACTTCTCCCCTACGCCTTAATTCGCCTGGCTTTGGCTTGCAATAAATAAATAAATAAATCAAATAATTTGCAAAAGAGATTCCTAGGCATAAGAAGGGCAAAAGTTATAAATAGGAACCAATTTCCGTCCAAAGTCTTTGCTTCCCAATTCGAGGTAATTTTTAGAGAGAATATGATTATAAAAGATAAAATCATTGCGAGTTCACGCAGGTATTCCCAAAATATCGGTTTGACTTTAAATGTAAACATGGGATGCAGCATGCTATCTAATACTTCATGATTAAATTATTTTCAATTGAATAAACGGGAGGTCTTGTTTATGCAATTGAAAAATAATTTAATCATGCAAATATTGTAAGCAGTGATATGTGCTTTAGATATTGAGTAGACTTTCGATTCGAAATGGCAAACCTTCTGTTTATGTTGATCTAATTTGAATTCATGGAGGAGGTGATAAGACTCATCGCAAGCTTTCTTACTAACAGAAAATTCGATATCAGCACTAATGGAGCAGATACTTCCAAAGGTCTTGTGACATCAGGAGTGCCACAAGGTTCTGTCACTGGACCAATTCTTCATATAATATTCATTGTTCACCTTGCAGAAGGCCAATCTCAAGTCCAAGCCCTCCAGTATACCGACAACTCGCATTTATGGGCGTCGAGCAAATCCCTGGTCAAAGCGGCGAAGAACTAAGTCTTTCCTCTGACGAAGGGCCAGTAAGCCAAATGGCAGTAAAACACAACTCTGTGAATTTAAAAATCCTTATAAGTATCGGATCCTAAGTATTAAAACTATTTGCAACAAGGCCAAAAAAACTGGATGTTTCGTTCGGAATTGCTATTGTTGAAGTTTTTAATTATCTGCACTACGATTTGGATGAAATGATAATAGACTTATAGCAATATTTATAGATATTGTAAAAATTTTTGATACCGTTCACCATTAAAGACTTTTAGATTACTGAATCTATTCAGAAGCTATTTAAACGATCGACGTCAGTGTGCCAGAGTCAACAACGTGTGTAGTGAATGGAAAAAAAATCAGTCCGGCGCCCTTAGGTATCAGCAAAGATACTTTCACTCCTACTTTTCTTAATTGATTCAAATGATTTTTCGGGTTTAAATTCCGAAAACAGTAAAATCATTGACAGAGTCTTCTTCAATTCAAATAATACCGGGAAAAAATCTCCCTTGGCAATGCCGCAGCAGTTATGCAAAACTTTAAAACCTGGTTCGTCAGCAGTTATTGTTAAATCTTACAAAAAAAAAATTCACCAGCAATAACTTTTTCTCACAAATCTAACTGTAAATTATATAAATCAACCTATTCCTTAACATTTCAGACTCTTGTCTTGATCTTATGTTCGTCTGAAACGTAAGAATAAATAGCGCCCAGTGTGGGAAATACGAATATAAAATTTCAAATAAATAACATCTCTATCTGAATCGTAGGCGTGAAAGCATTTGTTTTAAGTTGTGAGTTTTGTAAAATTATATAATCTTACATCGGTTTCATAATGGTGTTAATTAACAACACAATTACTGTTTTTCTGCTTCCAAAACTCTATGAAAACAGATTTTTTCCATTAACATCGCTTAAAATAGCAATATAGTTTCACTTAAGTTCTCTGAAAATGAGCAACTATTGTGAATTATCTCATTCGAAAATGTCTAAAGGAGGTTTTTTTTTTATCTATTTTGATTAAGATAGCAAAACTTATCGAAGCCCCGTTATAAAAAAATATATATATATATTTTTATACATATATATATTTGTATAAAAACCGGAAACTATACATAATCTGTCAGATTTTTAGCAAAAATTTAAGTAGTACTCCTGCTGTTGATATTATTATTAATGATTCCCGCAAGAAACGCAGCACTTTCCCGTCCTGATAGAGTGTGCTTCTTCAGTGCCAAAAAAAAACAACAGCTAAATAAGAAATAAAGAAACAAAAACATGAAGCACGAGTATCTGTACATCAGCACCCACGAAACAATATAGTTCCAACCTATTATCTCTCTTTGCTGGCACTCGAACTGTTGTCCACTCGTCGAGCAGGACTCCTTGTATTGTCAAGCATCGAAGGAATCGGTAGTCTTTTCCGTTCAGAGATCTCTCTTCTCATTTTTCCTCCTTACATACTTCAAAAGCGACAGAGATGATGATGATGATGATGATGCTGAAAACTAAGTGAAAGCAGCTCGACCGGGCTTTCTTGCTGCTTTACTTCTTTCTTTCTTATTTTTTATCATTATTTTTCACTCAGAAAACTTTTCATTTTCATCATCGTAGGCAAAATGTACTCGCTTTAAATAAAAGTCCTGAGTGTTTTGGGCGTCCCCTAACACTTCCTACCACCCACCTTACGACAGGCACCCATTCGTTTGGCGAAAGAACGCAAGGAATCGTAACGACGACGAAGACGATGATGATGATGATGATGACGATGCTAGATGCTGTTCGGACGTAGCCAGCCACTTGATTATTTTTCCAAGAAAACTTTCTCTCCCAGTTTTTTCATGCTTTTCATTCAACGTGTCTGTCATTTTTCTTTTTTGCCGTTTCCTTTCTTTTTCTTTCCGAAAATGTTTGATGGCGGGAAAGAAGAGGCAAGACAACGTTCGAGGACGACGTAGCTTGCTTAGTACCCTTTTTCTCGCGGCCGAGTTTTATTCCGAGGGTGGTATATAAAATGGAAATGCCATTATTGTGGTGTTGGTGGTGGCGATGCAAGCAATGAGAACGATGGCGATGAGATCAACGAATGGAAATGATAAAATAAGAAGAAGAAAAACCATTCATGTAAAACGCCAGCATGTATTTTCTACGGTTTGTGTGGAAAAGGCACCGTTTACGGCTTTTGATTTTTCGCCAAATAGAAAAATTGACTTGGACGAAAGCTGCCGCAAAGGATGGCAGGAGGTCGCGCAACGAAATTGAAATACAGCAAACGGGAAATTTTCGAGTAAATCGTTTGTGCTATTTTTTGCGATGATGAGAGGCGGAAAGAGTGGACGAATGTTGTTATCTCAATTACCGGGGTGCCGCCTGCCTCCACGAACCGATCCAGTTCGGCCCGGTCGTCCGGTACTGTTGGGCTTTCGAAATTTCTTTTGATTACTTTATGTATGTATGTAAGGATGTACGTAAGAAATTCATTTTTGTTTGATGGAAGACGTTCGCGACAAAAATGATGATGATGATGATGGTGGTGGCGATGGTGAATTTGAAGTGAGCTTGTAATGGTAAACTTTTGCACGTGATTGGTAAAATTATATTTTATGGGATCTAATTGGAAATAATGAGTCCTGAAGATGGTGTTTTCGAAGTCGTTAATGATTTTCGATGAAGTTTGAATAGAGAGTTTAAGAAAAATGTTCTCCTGATTAAGATGTTCTGCTGATGATTTACAATATTGCTGACTTCAAAAAATTAGAAAAGTAAGAATAGTAAAACTTTTTCAAAGAAGTCCTGGAAAAATGGGACCAACATATATCAATGAGCTCAACATCACATACCAAAACAATGAAAAGATGACGTCAATCAATCTGTAGAAGTTCGAGTACAAAAAATAATCTGGCCACCACACATTTGTTAAGCCAGGCGAATGTTCAGGTAACGATGTCATTCAAAACTAAAGGAAGTTGAGGATCGGCTTTATTGTGACATGAAAATTAGTCGAAATCAAACTGATGATGAAAGCTAAATAAGATATAAAGAACAATATTATCCTTATGGCGGTCAGATTTAAGCCAGTGTTCGAAATCTGTCCAGGTCGAGAAGAGTACACACTGATAAAATGTCTTTCTTTTGAAGAAAAATGTGCGTCACTTAAGCTTTTCATAATATATATATATATATATATATATATATATATATATATATATATATATATATATATATAGGTATCTATATATATATATATTTATATATTTATATATATATATATATATATATATATATATATATATATATATATATATATATATATATATATATATATATATATATATATATATATATATATATATATATATATATATATATTTGCAAATTTCCCTAAAGCCAAATACATTTTTTTTGTGCATTTAAATATCAGCAAAAAGATTCAGGGAGATAATTTCTAGTTAGATTGATTGATTGATTAAAAGTTTTCGGAGGAGGTAGATGTATATAGAGAATAGGGTCATGTCTCTTTAACTATTTACAGGTAGCCCTTTATTTCTATTCAAAGAAAACAAGTGCTCCCGCATAATATGAAACAGTTAAAAATACCGCTATGGTCAGATTGCCTGAACATGAAATATCCTAGAAAAACATGCAATTTACGTAGATCAAACTAATCAATCGCAGGTTGTTGCCAATTTTTTTTGGCCATGACTGAATAGACGTAAGACGTAAGATATTTAGCGCTTCTAACATGCTTGAGATTTGGACAGTTACAGCAAGTTGTGCACTCTATTGAGTATATTTTCACTGACAAATTGGGTGGAATTGGAATAACTCTTGTGTCCATTACAAAGATTATAAAGTTGGACTTTTTCACATTTAGCATTCCATGAATTGTCTTTCACAATTAAAACTATGCCATTAGCGAATAAGATTATCTCTCCCGTAATTTGAACTTTATATAAATCGTTGATATAAATTAAAAACCAACAGTGGAGCTAATATGGTGCCTTGAGGGGCACGAAAAGTAAAAGATTTCGTGTCGCTATATTCACCATTGACCTTTCATTTTTGAGGTCTATTTTGTAAATGGCTCTTGATCAAGTGCATCCAAGCATTATTGAAATTTAAGTCAAGAATCTTTTCGGTGCATATCATCATTGTTGTCAATCTATAACGTCATGTGTACCACGGCTTGAACTGAATCGGAATTGATTATTGGGCAGTAAATTGTTTTCTTTCAAAAAAAAAAAAAAACTAATAGTTTATGCTTTGCTAGTTTTTATATAATTTTAGCTATGTTAGATTCAAGTGATATAGCTCTATAATTAGAAGATTCGGTCTGAATTCCACTTTTCGTGATAGGTGTTATTCTGGTTTAGCTATAATTGACCATTGTGTGGTGATATAATCAACAACTCGCTTAACATGCCTTAGTCCAACTCGATCGAAGCCGGGGCTCGTATTAACAATCGGTTTTATTTCATACTCCGTTATCAATTCCAACGGCCCCAACGAAGGCACTCTTGGTACTTTTTCTCTGGCTTCCGACCGATCTGCTTGTCTCGCAATATGCGAGATGAATAAGGACTAACCGGGGCAATGCGAAAATATTGGTGAACCTATTCCAGTAGATATCGAGTAGGTATACTATTGGCCATACATCTTTGACTCAAGAGTTTCAGGTATCAGATCCCAAGCAAAGAGAAATGGATTGGCAGATTATCATTGGGAGCAGATGATTTGGAAACATATTACTTTTGAATTAAATTCATTGATTATCGATACAAATTAATAATATTTGCGAGTCAAATTCATATATTTTCAAATCGAATTCGTAAAATTTTGTTACCAATTCATAAGTTTTCGAGTTAAAATTATAATTTTTTGAGTGTAATTCATAATTTTTTCGAGTCAAATTGTTAGTTTTTTTTTTTTTGAGGCGAATTAATAATTTATGAATTTACTGCGCAAAATATGAAGTAAATTTAAGAATCTATGAATTCAACTCGGAAAAATTTCAAATTTAACTTACGAAAATTATGTATTTGACTCAAAAAAACATGAAACTGACTCAAAAAAATTATGAATTTGACTAAAAAAATGCTGAATTTGACTCGAAAACAATTTATGAGTTTGATTTGCAAAAAATATGAATTAGACTTGAAAAATGTATATATACCGACTGTTGCAAACTGAACGACAGAGTGAGATGTGGTATATATTCCTCAGAACCAAAACTTGAAGTTTTCCTTCGGCTTGCCAGCCTATAGGTTCTGGAAGTATGTAATCAGATATGCGGAGCGAATATTTACTTTTTCAACGACAGTCAAGCATCTATGCAGTCACTTTACACTACCTCGAAGCTAGTCCTTGAATGCCGAACGTTTCTTAATGTGATGTTGAGACATTCATTTTGATTATTGAACTACTTGATTTGGGAAGCGGATCCCTTGGCGCAGCGGTGGCTATCTTAGCTGAACACTGCTTGTTCGGCAGGCATACAGCGCGGCTGGTTGCCCATTACAATGACTTGTGCCGGAGCTGTTGAAGCGAGAAGGCAGAAGCAACATTTCTTCATCTCTTATGCGGATGCCTTTTCCGGAGAGATCGTACGTATGTTTCGAAATTCCCGTATTCCAAAATCCCGAAATACAAAATCCTGTATTTAAAAATCCCGAAACTCAAAACTCTGCAACACAAAATCCCGAAAATCAAAATCCCGAAAATCAAAGTCCCGAAAATCAAAATCTCGTAGAATGAAACCTATTCATTTAATGAAATAACAAAAACATAGTGATTTAAGTTTTTGTTGAGGAATAAATTTCAACATAAAGACATATTGTACGCAAATCTTCTCAAATAATCGATTGCTTCAGTTTCAGACCTTTTTCTAATATTTTTTTTTTAATTTTTAGTACCTTGCCAAATTTTTCTTCTCTGATTCTCCTCCATTAATTTTAGCTATCGTCAATTTTGGCTACAATAAAAAAATAGCTTAATGAAAAATCCCGTAGTTTTGCATAATATAGAATTAGGCGCGGCGCTGCAAAACTACGGGATTTTCAAATCTGAATTTTGTATTACGAGATTTTATAATACAAGATTTTGTAATACAGGATTTTGTCTTACGGGATCTTATGTCGCAGGATTTCATAATACGGGATTTTTTAATACAGGATTTTGTAGACGAGATATTGTAATACGAGATTTTGTACCCAACCATTTCCGGAGTCTGTCTGAAGGAGGCAGCCGTAGAACCTAACTGAACCTATCAACTTAATATGTGCATTGTAAGACGAAGACGTTGCATTTCTGACAGACTTTGAGGATTTTTTTCAAGAGTTATCAGAAATATTCGAAGTTCCCATGATTTTCCCTTAGAGTCTCAAAAGTTAGAGTCCTCTAATATTTCTTAGTTCCCATGATTTTTATAACACTCTTAGAATTTTTCGAGAGTCCTTTAATTTTTGCTAAGCTTCCACAATTTTCTCTTCGACGGTCAGAAATTTTTCTAGAATCCTTTGATTTTTTCTATGCGTCCATAATTTTTTTTGAGGTTTTCAGAAGTTTTTCTAGAGTCCTTGGTTTTTTTTTTAAGTCTTCACGGTGTTCTCTTAGACTCTCAAACGTTTTTCTAGAGTCCTAGATATACCTGCCAAGGAGTTTCCGACATTTATAAAATAATCATTGCAAATATTAGCAATTTTACGAGGCTAACAGCATGAATATAATGAATTTCCGTAGTTTTATCTAGTATTGAATTCATAGCTTGCTAAATCTTTTTGCTGTCTTTACCTGCCGAATTGATCAAATTTTTGTAATATATTTGCCTTAAAAATGTGCATATTTAATTAATAGTCCTAGGTATTTGTCTGTCGTTTTGCTACCACTGTCAATTCGTTTGGATTTTCTCGTCGTCATCTCGTCACAAAGATTGCTTGCGTTTCTTTTTTGTTGATGCGTATCTTCCACTGGTGAAAATTTCTCAGTATCGAGTCTATACATTAGATAGGTTTTTTTTTTTGCGTCTCGATCAAAACAACCAGAACTGAGGCAGGATTGATGTTGTTTTCGATGCTGCCTAGCCTAACCTGCTTTTGATCGGGACGCAAAAAACGTACCTAATGTGTAGGGTTTTTTCTTAGAGTTCCTTGGTTTTTCTTTGAATGGCATGATTTTTTTCTTGAATTCCCAGGTTTTACTCTAGAGCAACCTGACTTTACTTTAACTCCCGTAATTATTTCGTAGACGATTAGGATTTTTTCTTAGACTCCCAGGATTTTGTCTTGAGTCCCCTGATTTTTTTCAAGCTGCCATGGTTTTTGCTTAGACTCTCAGTAGTTTTAATGGAGACCTGTGATTTGTCTAAGCTGCCATGATTTTTGCTTACACAAATCGTAGTTTTTCTAGAGTCCTGTGATTTTTCCTAAGCTGCCATGATTTTTGCTTAGAGTCTCCTGATTTTTTTCAAGCTCCCATGATTCATTCTAAGACTGCCAGGATGTTTTCTAGATTAGCCTGACTTTTTCCAAGCTGCCATTATTTTTTCTTATACTCCCAGAGCCTTCTGATTGTTCTTAATATCCCATGATTTTCGTTTAGTCTCCCATGATTTTTTCTTAGCTCTCATGCTATTTTCTTAGGTTATTTCTATAGTCTAGCATCATATGAATTACCATCTGGACTTCCTTCCACTTTCATTCTCCATAACTGTTATATCTGCTTGCTTTGTGTTTGGCATCATAAGGAGTGTTAATAAAGTTGGTTTGCTTGTGCGATAAGATAATCCAATCAGAAACATCGGGTCCAGTCGTTTGCTCCAATCGCAGTAAATGAGACTTAGAATAGATGCTGCAAAATATTCAGCAACATGTGCCAATAATACTCTCCAATCGCTTCCAAATCATCCTAAAAATCCGCCTTTCAAAAGCCCAGTCTTCTACTTAATGTAAGAAAAAGGTGCTTTTATTTTATTCACCTATTTATTATTATATAACTATTACTAGGCTCAATGTCTGATTTATAACAAAACTTCAATGTGGTTTAAATCAACTTCTAGTTGTCTGTTTCAGGCGAGTGTGATAATAGGATCTTTTGCTTTTCCTCGAATTTTTTCGATGGATATGATCTTGATTCGTTTTAAGGTGACTTTATTCACTCATAGCTGTCGTTCAGCTGCCGCTTTTCCATTACAATTGCTCTTTTCATGTAAAATATATATTGTTGTTGCCTCATTGCTTTGATTCTGATGATAATCTTCTCAAAATTTTTAGATTTTTTGCTAGTCAATGTTAAAGCGCCCAGCGTGGGTTTTTTCTAGTAGAAAAAGGCACATGAAAAAATTCAACATTGTAACATCAAAACTGAATTTCTTCTTATCTTAAAAGGTTTTCTCTGAAAAAAAAAACCGAAACCAAAATCCCTAACTGTATCGAAATATAAGTTGACTTGAAACTGCAAAAATCTATCTCAGGCTTTCATCCCTTGAAATATTGAAATCATCCCCCTGATGAAAGAGATATATAAAATATGAATCGATATAATGTAAATCTTTATGTGAACAGGATTAATACTGTAGTTTTTTTTCTATCAAATTGTTGTTTTGTTTTAAACATTGAACATGTAAAAAATGATTAAATAGCTTTTCAACTATGAATGCACAAAACATTATGGAGGAGAACGAATCCTTACCGCAAAACTTACCTGCCTTGAAAACAAAGTACAAACAAATCATATTTCGTCTTCACCTGAAAAAATCTACAAAACGAGGTCAAATCCAAATAAATGCTTCTACAAATTTCAAAAACTAGGATTCACGTTCTCTAAAGTTGTTTATTATTCTCGTTTTCCAACTATCTTGTGATATCCTTTTAATTTTTTTCATAAAAACCTTCATACCTTTACATTCAAAGATTTTATATATTTGAGAGCGATGTGAATTGCAAAGTTGAATCGTCTCTATCATAAAATCCTGCATCATAATTCATTAAGTTTCGACCTCTCTCCCGTCAGAATCGCAGGACAATACCAATAGGATTTTGCAATGCAAACAATTTAGTCTTTTCACTAACCCACCGAAACCATAAATTTCCCAAAAAGCTCTTATACTGTACGGCATCTATCGGCCAGTAGACATATTAAATATTCACATCCTTTTCGATGAACATAAGCTTCCACAAGATGTCCTACATTCACCGTGTGTTGTCCTTGCTCGTGGTTCGCTCTGCTGAAGAATTTTGTGTTTTTTTCTCGGTTGGTCCTTGCATATTACAATTGAAAGGGTTACATCACACGCGACACATTTTCTCGAGGGTCGTGTATTTTTTTCAATTTAATTGGCTTTTAAGTGCTGATGTCTCTGATGAGATTTAAGTTGTGGGGTGATTTTTTTTTGAAAATCTGTATCTATAGGGATGCTTGTTTCGGCAAGTGATTCGTTCTTCTTTTTTTTTTTTTACAGAGTCAATGTAGTAGCTTTGGGGTAACTCATAGCGATGTGATGTGTGTCTGCTGTTATTTTTCTCTCGTATGATGTGTTTATTCAATGTTTTGAATAAATGAATGAGTGAATGAATGAGGTCCTTTTTCTGGTTTTTTTTTACCGTATCGTAGTCGTAATTATCGTTGTCATGACTTTTTATTTAATTGTGCGAAAATGTGGAAATTTATTTGTGCATTTGAATTTCAATCAGGTGGAAGGAAATAGATAGTTGCGAGGAACTCAGTTGGATCTGAATATTGGTATTTGATTTTCTTTCTCTTTATTTTACCTTTAATCGAAATTTAGGGATGATTTGGGTTAATGTCCTATATCTGCTTCAAGGTCCTATGTAACCACCACTATTTCATCCAGATAGATGAATAGGAACGGTTCCAGACCAGGTCACGAAACTTTATCGTAAGAGAATCAGAGAAGCCTACGGACTGCACAGTGGTTCCACTATATCCGCTTCGAGCATTTCATTTAGCTCTGTGCCAATATACTTCTAGCTAGCCGGAGAGACAGGGTAGTAGTGTTGTTTATCTGGTTTGGAATTGATTTTATTCCACCTTATAAGTCCAACATATTCTTTTCCTCACCATCCGGAACTCCTCTTCGAGCAGTGCCTCTAGTTCTCTTCGGCCTATCAACTGCTCAGTCTTGGTCCCATCCTACGAAGAGATCATATCAAACTATTCCCTCGACAAGTTCAACACTATCCCGAAAAAACGAGGAAGTCTGCGCCTATAATAAGATGAGGAATCGCAGGCGCTACTAAGCCCTCGAGCCATCTCTCGCCTGTACCGAAAGTAGACATCAGGTTACTCTTTCCAGCCTGCATAACCATCGATTCGCGAACCGTAAGTCCCTATGATTTCTTTGCTGCGTTTCGAGACTCAGCCTGTGGATCAACTCCTAACCTAGTCCACCAATCATCGACTTTAACGCTACCAAATCAACCAGGTCAAGGATCGTCTGACCAGGAATTAATAACTCCACAAGAAGACGGCTATCACCGTTGAACCTGTGGAGCACATACCCCGCGTTCGAAAATGAGAGAGAGCCTAGTTTGTCGCCAACTAAGCCACCCAGAAAATGAATCCTGGCTTGATTGTGGTTCTATGTTGCCCGCACTTCAGACGGTGGCTATTTCCCTACATCTTAAAAGCTGATTTATAAGTGCGACTAGCTGCAAATTGGAATCTAAATTTCGGCGAGCGTCCCACGTTGGGCGCCATTAGTAGTGATTTGAAAATGTGAGAGAGTCTGCTTGGCAGGCTCTCGACTGGACTTACGTTCAATTCAGGCGTCTTGCCAAGCAAATTCTCTCACATTCTCAAATTGGTAAACGGGATAAAAAGTAAAGGACCGACGATAGAACCATGAGGAATTTCGGAAGTGGAGTTTGAGAAGAGGCAGACATTTATGAATTTCTTGATGGAGACGTATGCTCAGATTCAGTTAATACTTGTTTGTATCCATCAATGTGGCACCCTCAGAGCCGGTCCTGAATGATTGATTCATGATTCTTCGATTAGAACTATCTTCTCTGCATGTTTACACAGATGAAGGAAAAGACCAGCCCAAGCTGCCTTGGAGTGGTGAGGATTAATTTAAAGGACTCTCACTTTAATCTAATAAAATCCTCGTCAGGTCCGATAGCCATCTCCTCCTTTGCGCTCGATTAGAGGTCCAAGAGAGATCACATAGCTTAGAGACCGTTACATAGTTTACTTGATTCTTCGATACGAATGTTTCTTAGTAACTATCAGGTGCATCGTATAGTTATTTTTCCACCAATTTTTCCTCCGATGTGACATTCTTTTCTCCTTTTTGGTAAGCGTTGAATCGTCCAATGTGAAAACTTTCAAATCAGTTCGGTATATATTAAAGCCAAATTTGTAACAATTTTCGTAGCCACGGACCTTCAACTTTGATTTGACTCCCACCATGTTTTCTATGCTCCCATGATTTTTCCCCAGATTTCCAAGATTTTTTTTTATTGTCTACTAATTTTTTCTAAGCTCCCATTGAATTTTCTTAGACTGCCAAGATTTTTTCTAGAATCCCTTGTTTTTCTAAAGCGTCCCATGACTTTGTTATGTGACTCTGAGAATTTTTTCTTGTTCCTCCTGTTTTCCTTCAAGTTGCCATAATTTTATCTTTGCGCTGCCAGATTGGTTTTTTTTCAGCTTCTGGATTTTTTCTTAGCTCAATAGTTTCTAGATTTCCGAGATTTTTTCCAGACTTTTTTAAATTTTTTTGAGATTTGCTGAGTTTCCTTAGGCTCCCAATACTCTAGGATCCTATGATGTCTTTTGAGAACTCTACGATTTTTTTCTAGCCTCGAGAAAAAAAAAAACTCGCACATTCTTATGTACTTTCTCTGCACTTTCTGATTTTTTGTTACCTCCCATAAATATTTTCTTCTTTCACAAGATTTTCGCCAGACATCTCTTGAACTTTTCACAGCTCTTAGGATTTTCTTAGACTCTCAGAACTTTTTCTAGAGTCCTTCGACTTGTCTGAAGTTGCCATGATTTTTTTAGTCTTCCAGATTTTTTTCTTAAGTCCCCTGATTTTTCCAAACTCCCATAATTGTTTCCGGACATAAGAGATTTTTTCTTAGCTCTCAGGATGTCTTCGTCGATACATATTCAGAATACTTTCTTAACCTTGTAGTATTTTTTCTTGCACCTCCTGATTTTTTCTTAACTGCCGTGAATATTTTCAAAATTCCGGAGATTTTTTCCAGGATCCACATTGGTGACAATGATGGCCTGAAGTCGGTTACCGGATAGCTCGCTGGCATCGGCCACCTTCCAGTCACTTGCAGGTATAAGTGAAACCTCATCCGATACATGCCATCTAGTTATTGATCTAATTATTGCAGACAAACATGTTTGGGGTGACGAATGTGAGAGAAATCCCAGTGTTTAAAATCATCAGGCCCGCAGGAGCTATAAAATCAAAGAATCTGCAGTCTCCTCTAGCGTTACATTTTTCGCTGCCCCAACTGGTATGCTAGGAGTTAGCATCGCAGCCCACCAAAAGCTATAGTCTCTCCGATTCAGCGTACTCGCAGGTCCTTCAACTCCTGCATCGGTGGCGGGAGTAAAGGATCAAAGCAAAAGTAAGCTGAAGCGACTATTGTGCGTTTCACAGTACTGCACGTCGACCGCTGAAAGGTACCGGCTTGAAAACAGTCTGATCAAGTTCAACTGAACAAATCTTATACCGGAATATATCGGAATTTATGTCTCCGGATCTTTTTATAGGGGCTCTTAGACAATGCCCGCATGACTTCAGGGAAAGAAACTCTACAGAAGAGATTTTATACTGGATTTGCTTAGAAGCGCAGGCTCGCTTCAACTTTGCGCTCTCTCCGCGCACCACCGCTGACAGATTTGGCATCTGTGCTGGCCACCAGGAAGATCTCCGTTGTAGCCGGCCCCCTTACCTTTCCGCGTCGTCGTTGCTTTTCGATTTGCATCGGAACAGACTCCTCTTCTGTTGACGGCTGAGAGCCTTCTCAGGTTCACAATGTTCAGTCGGCGTGGTCTTGCACTCAGTCGTCAGTTCAGAACATTTCTGCTCCAAACTGGCAGCTTTCGCATAACCACCCAGCTTTTCTTCCACTACTCCAAGTAGGCTCAGAAGTTTCGCTACCTGACATCCAGCCTCCAGGGAAACACCATGATCTCTCTTTCCACCTACGCCAGCAGCTTGCCCCTTTTGCGCAGTTACTTACGTTGCATGCGACTGAGAGCCGCCAAGGGTTTCCAGAGTTCAGAGGAATGAGCTTTCTTAGTTTCTGTACTAGCTGCGGTCGTCTCATTTACAATAGCCGAAACTACCTCCTTTAGTGTATCCCTCCACCTCTCCTATGAAACATATTTTCCCCTAGTACGGCCGTAGTTGGACTTCCAGCTGATGCTGTATTCGTCTTTCCGGAGCCTGTGACCAGAGGGGATGTTATCAGCAAGTTTAAAAACTTGCTGGCCATGGAATCTTCCACTTTGGTAACCTGTGACCTTCTACTGCAACCAGGGACATCCATTGCAGTCGTACATGACGTTGAGGCCTGCAGGATCTGAGCGTCGGCCGTAATGAGCACGCCCAGCATGGGTGTATGTCCAAAGTATTCTCAGGTTACGAAGGCTAGGCGGAGGTTCATGCTCTGGTATTTTTGAGCGCCACATCCAATTTTTCACCTGGCCAAACTTCATCTAGTTTGTTTACCGCTAGCCTGTATTATAAGTCCACAGAGCACTGATCTTGACAGGCTATCAGTTTAACTCGGCTTTTATGCCACACGGCATCGAGATTTCACGATTTCATTAACAACAATTAACAAAAATTGGTATAAAAATACAAGAAAACGTACAGTGGAAAAATGGCATCCAAAATTCTTATTTGAGCAACAGCAAATAGATTAATTGTGGCTGTTTTCAGTCAAATTGAATTTTCGCAAGTCGTTTTGAATATGAGAATTTTCCTTCGAGCCTCTTGTGTAAGTTTATTATAAATTATAAACTTACACAAAAGGCTAGAAGGAAAGTATTCAAAAATATCTACCTATAATAGGAAGATCATCATATTATAGATATTTTTGAATTGCTGTATCAATTTTGTAGCCGAAAACGATTTATTTCGTGAAGAAGACGCTATCACCAGAAATTTGAGATACTATCACTTTATATGGATCCACTTCAATGGAAATCAAACCCGCATTCTATGAATATTTATGAGCCCATAATCTAAGTAAGAGTACTAAATTGAATTTCCGAATTGCTAGAAGATTTTACGATACCAACTAAACGCATCTACATACGTTATACATACATACACACCATTAAAACGCGAAATCACTTCAACGGAAATTAATGATACTTCAAAAGACCCGGGAATTTCGTATAAATAAGGAACTTAAAGATTTTCTCCTCTTGAGCTCCGATTTTCCGTTATGTGACGCTATCAACCCAAACGTCTACAGCTATGTTCATTTAATATCCTTAGTAACACCCCATGATGCGTCCCTACTTTCGCTCAACTAGAATTCTGTTGGTGAAGCAGTGTCGTATATCACGCGAATCTCTTGAGTCTTATATTGGTTAAACAGCAGCAGCAGTAGTAGCAACAAGGACAACCAAAAAAAAAAACATAGAACGAAAACAACCAGGAAATGCGACGGGGAAGACATTTTCTTTGGGACCTCAAGAAATAGCAGCACATCTTTGCTTTCCATACTACCTGAGACCAGGCCACCCACACGCCACGGTCGACATCATCGACCAAGTCAAAGAAGTAGCAGCGAACAGCGAAGCAGCTTACGAATGAGTCGAACCACTAAAATACATAGCCAATGAGAAAACTCTGAAGAAAGTCGTTTCCGTTCTTATTGGCTGGCGAAAAACTTTTCCTTGGAAAATTTCCTCGAAGGAATTGAAACGTGCGTAGTACAACAAACTAAGAGTAAGAAATTTTCCTGAACCACCACCATACTCTTATCTCTTGGAATATAGTACACCGCTACCGCGCGCTAGAATTTTCCGGGTCCTTTCTCAGTTCGGCTGACTGATATGATGCCGATGATGATGATGATGATGAGGATCCTAAGCGAAACCAAAGAAAATTTTCTTAGCGTGCTCATGTGCAAGGTGGTGGGTGGTTTTTCATATATCCGTCTTTACGTTCTCGTAGTTTTCTATTGTAGAGAAATATGCACGAGAAATAAGATACCCGATCATAGGAGGAGGAGGAGTAGGAGGAACAGAAGCGGGAGCGGGAGATATAAAAGCGTTAACTTTCCTGGAGAAACTGAGATGAAATCTTCGAATCGCGCGAACCATCTAGAAACATAGGTAGAAACGCGGAAGGCATGCAAAATAGAATAAACTATACTTCAGTTTCCTTAATCAAGTTCGTCCTTCTTTCTACTCTCGTATGTATGTATATAATTTTGAAAGTAATTTCAATATTGCTTTGCATATTCAAATAGCATTTACTTTTGAAATTAGCCTAACTTACCTCTTTTCGTCTCCCGTAACTTTCTTACCGGTAAGAATTTGTGTAGGATCTTAAGAAAGAGCAAAAAAATTAAATAAATATTGAATATTTTTAAAATGCTAGTCTGCTCGATTTCTTCTTTTTCTTCATTATTTCACGCGTTATTTACTTTGCCATTATAGAAATGACATTTTCAGCATAATGTATATTATATGTATACAACTTACATTCAACCGCTATTTAAATCCTTAGCACTATATCCTCGGGTGCTACGATTTTGTGGAGCTATAATTTGGAACTGTGCGCAAATGTGGCTAGGGTTTCTTTTTGTTTCTCTGCAAAATAAATTCAAATTCATAGAATTTTGATACAAACTCATAATATTCTCGCATCTAATTCATATTTTTTCAAATCAAATTCGAAAATTTGCAATATCAATTCATATATACATTCGAGTCGAATTCATAATTTTTTTCGAGTCAAATTCACAATTTTTTCGAGTCAAATTCATAATTTTTGCACGTGAAGATCATAATTGATGAATTTGATGCACAAAATATGAGCTTACCTTAAGAAAGTATGAATTCAAATTGAAAAAATTATGAATTGAACATGCGAATATTCTGAATTAGACTCAAAAAATATATGAATTTGACTCAAAAAAAATTATGAATTGGACTCAAACGAAAATTCGGAAAAAATTGACGAATTTGATTTGAAAATATTAATATGAATAAGGCTTGGAAAAAATTATTAATTCGATTCCAAAAATTTATCAATTTGACTCGAAAATGGTTTACATCAGTTTTAAAGTACTTTTAAAGACGCAATATTCTGTTAATTTTTCAAACACGTTTTTCATATCTATGATATAAATATAAGCGAAATTTGTCTAAGTTGTACGACGACTGACCGAAACTTTTTCCATCCTGACCAACCCCTACCCATCCCCCCCCCCCTCCCACAAAAATTTCAACCCTTATTTAGCTTTCACAAAAATATCGATTCAATGTTACAAATTCGTTTGCTACTTGAAGATATCAGAATTTTATTATATAACTTATGTGTGTGTGTGTGTGTGTGCAAGAACGTTTCTTACTTTACATGACATTTTTCATGATAAGGAGAGAACTTTGCAAAATCATCATCATCAGCATCATCTTTTCCCTTTCAAGTTTTTGTATACATGTACTATGAGTTTTTAGATGTAGTTGTCTCTGAGATTTCGGGTTTTTGCGGTTTCATATTAATCGTAATATAGAATGAAACTATTCAGAGACAGAAGATCCAAGAAGCAAATTCCTGTAAAAGGATGGTATAGAAAGACGAAATAAAGATCGTAGCAGAACCCTTTGGTTTTCTGATTTACTTATGAGCCTATGGAATGGATATGGAAATATGTATTAAAATGGAGTATGTACAAACGGTATGGAAGGAGCGGGTGAGAGGTGGATGGAAACGAATCCAATAAGTTTTGATTAGGTTGAGATGACATATAAAAGCTTAATCAAACACCTAATGGACCTGCAAAATAAAAGTCCTTATGGATTGTGGAGAGAATTTTCTGTAGAGTAGGTTTTTGTTTTGATTAACGCAACAAATTTCTTGAGTTCCGGATTTCCAATCAAAATGTAATGCTAACTATTAACATTAACTGTCGCATCAAAATGTTATGTTACGATGAAATTTCAAATCTAAAGTATACACGAACCACATTGGGCGCACCCTTATTTCTGTTGCAAATTAAAGTAACAAAGCTTTGCGCTGCAAAAATTCTAATAGCAGCGAGTTGAAAAAAAATCGAATGAGCTTTTCCTTTGGTTTGTTGTAAACGGCCTGATTTTTTTCACGCTCCCATGCTTTTTTTACAATTCTGTGATTTTTTCAACATTTCCAGGATGTTTTTTTTGACTACGCTGATTTTCTGATTTGCTCAGCTTCCTTTGATTTTTTCTACAATCCTGTAATATTTTCCAAGACTTCCAATATTTTTTCTAGGCTAAGCTTTTTTGATTTTTTCTATGAATCTGTGATTATTTTTAAGACTGCCAGGCTTATCTCTAGACTGTCCTGATTTCAAGCTCAAGCTCCCATAATTTTTTCTAAATTTCGTTGATTTAGTCTACGCTTCGAGGATTTTTTCTAAAGCTTCTTGTTTTCTCTGACCCTCATTAGTTTTTCGTAAACTCTCAGGTTTTTTTTTCTTCTAGAGTTCCCTGATTTTTCTTAAGCTCTCATGATTTTTCCTAGGCTCTCAGAACTTTGTCAAAGTCTCCTGATTTTTTCTGAGCTTCCATATTATTTTCTTAGCCTCTTCAGAATTTTTCTTAACCTCTCTGGTTTTCCTCAATGTTCCATGATTTTTAATTAGCTTTCCAGGATGTTTTATGGAGTGTCCTTGATTTGTTTTCAAGCTCCCATGATTTTTTCATATGTAACCAGAATTTTTTCCAGAGTCCTAGACTCCCAAAACTTTTTCTTAGCCTGCATAATATTTGCCTAGTCCCTCCAGAATTTCTTTTGACTTGCCTTTTTTGGCCTGTCTGATTTTCCTTTAGCTTCCATGATTTTTTTCTTAGATATCTGGACTCTTTTCTAGAGACTCCTAAATTTTTGCAAGCTCCCATGATTTTTTCCTGGACTCCCAGATTTTTTTAAGAGTCCTCCGATTTTTCTGAGCCTCCATAATATCTTCCTAGTCCTCCTAGTCGTCCTATTTCTCTTCACCCTTGTTTGAAAAAATTGTCTTCTCTTGAATATATCCCATGATCCATCCTATCCCAGCTCCAGAACAGCATGGGTTCGTGAAGGATAAGTCTACTTTGACTAATCTCATCTTATTCTTCACATTTTGAGAAAAGGATGAGCCTTAAATCGTCAAGAACAAGTGGAAAGAGTGTACATAGATTTGTATAAAGCCTTTGTACTGTAAACTATAGAAAATTACTGAATAAAGTCAAACAGTTTGGCTGTTTCGGGTTACTCCTTTCGTGGTTTTCGTCCTACCTTAGTAATCGTCAATGCAAAGTTACTATTAACAACCTTTCCTCTTCTTCCTTTCATCCTTTTTCTGGTGTTCCACAAGGGTCTATCTTTGGTCCAATTCTTTTCTTGACTTTCCTTCCATTATCGATTCTTCTTGTCTATTGTATGCTGACGATTTGAATTTTTCCCAAGTCATCAGGTCAGCTAGAGACTACTATTCTCCAGATAGATCTCTGTGCTCTTCTCAATTGGTGTAACCGTAAATTCTTGTCTTTAAATGTTAGCAAATGTAAATATATGGCCTTTTCTCTCAAATTATCTCCTTTTTCATTTTTTTATTCATTTTCCATCAACTATCTGTCCTCTGTTAATCAATTCAGAGACTTTTGATCCGAAATTGAAATTTAATTTCCATGCTGCGAAAGTCACCGCTAAAGCCTCCCGAGTCTCTAGATTGGTACTTGGTTGTGCGTCAAAATTCGTTGACATACATACATGTGTTCGTTTTTTTTAATGTGTGTCGTCCTTTATTTTGTAAGCTCCCACAATTCACCTTGTGACTCGCAGAAGATTATCTTAAGTCCTCTGTTTTTTTTTTTGCTAAGTTCCCACAGTTTTCTCTTCTTCACTCTGATTTTTTCTAAATTTCCACAATAATTTAAGACGACTTAAACCGGAAGAAGTTGTTCTAAAGTCTTTTCACTTTTTCTAAAATACTATGACTTATCCCCAGACACTTAGGATTTTTTCTAGAGCCCTGTAATGTTTTTTGTAAGTTCCCACAATTTTCCCTGAGACTATCAAAAGTTTCTCTAGATCTCGCCAATTTCTTCTAATTTTCCACAACTTTTCCCTAGATTGTCAGAAGTTTTTCTAGAGTCCTTTCGTTTTTTCTAAGCTACTATTACTCATCTCCAGACTTTTAGGATTTTATCTAGAGCGCGGTGATGTTAGCTAAGTTTCGACAATTTTCCGTTAGACACTCAGAAGTTTCTTTAGAGTCTTCTGATTCTCCTGTGATATTTTCTAAGCTCCCTTGATTTTTCTTGAGGCTTTCGAGAGTTTCTCTAGTGTCCTCTGAATTTTCCTTAGCTCCTTTTTGCTTTTCTCAGACTTTCAAGATTATTTCTAGAGGTCTTTGACATTTATTCAGTTCCCACGATTTTCCCGGAAACTCTCAGTTCTCTAGAGCCCTCTGACTTTTTCTAAGCTTCCACAATTTTCCCTTAGATTGTCAGAAGTTTTTCTAGAGTCCTTTCATTTTTTCTAAGCTACTATAACTTATCCGCAGACTCTGATGAAATTTTTCTTAAGCCCGGTGATGCTTATTAGGTTCCCGCGATTTTCCGTTAGACTCTCAGTCTTCTGGTTTCTCCTACTCTCCAATGAATTTTCCTCAAGCCTTTAGAATTTTTTTTACACTTCTTTGATAGTTTCTAAGCACCCACGATTTTGCTTAAGGGGTTAGTCCACTCTTAAACTGCTCAAAATGAACTTTTTTTTAAACAGCTACCAAAAGAAAACTATTCAAGATATCGATTTGAAATTTTACATACATTTTTATTGAAGTTTAAAGCTAACATTTTGATTGGGAAAAATTGTTAGAAAACAAAATGGCGACCGCCCCAATGGATCGCCGAAGCAACGCCGAAAAAAAAAGCAAATTGCGCCTCCTGAATTCCTGGACAAAATAAGCATCTGTGAACAAACTGACAAAAATACTTCATTAGTTTTGAGTATAAAGGACTGCACGGGCCTAAGTTTAGAACAAAAAAAAAATTTTTGACGATTTGGGAAACATTTTTTTTATTGAAAAAACGCGAAAAACTGGGTAACCAATGTTCAAAAGTATAAACAATTTTTTTTAATCGCTTTAGGGCTCTCAATTTAGGCCCTTGCAGTCCTTTGTATTCAAAACTAATGAAATAATTTTGGTAATTTGTTCACAAATGCTTATTTTGTCCAGGAATTTACGAGGCGCAATTCGCTTTGACAATGTCGTCGAAATCGACAATGTCGTACTAAGTAGATTGGTGCTCATCTAACTACAGAATTTCCCCAATAAAATTGAAATCCATTCTGTTTCGTTCAAAGAGCCATTTACAGAGCTGAGTTCTTTTGATATAATCTTCTGGAAGTAGCTTTCCGGGAAAAGTCAAAAAATAAATAAATGCATATTTTCCGTATGCAATAACATTAGATATACACCGAATCGCAATGGCAGTGTTTTTTTTTTGTATCTTTGATAGCATACTTATTTTTGGCGATGACGGTTTTGATTACGCCTCCGCGCCAAAACCACTGCTAGTGACAACAGTACCTTTCAATTGCCGGATCTAACCACGGCAGCCAATCAGTTGGCTGTAGCGTCACCAAATCGGGCAGACAATTTTTCGCGCAAGAGTTCACATTCAAACAAGTTTTGCCGATTTCTTTGGCAGAAGAATTTGATGCCAATATTTCGCATCTAACAAGTATTCTTCATTGATTCACACATTTTGCAAATTTCTTTCGCGTATGCTCGCTCTTATAGCGCTTCGATATGTTGCCGTATTTGAGACATCGGAAACATTTAATTAATCTAATTTAACATAATGAGTAGTGAATATAATTCATCATCATCATCGGCGCTATAACCGAGGTCCGGTCCTGGCCACCGTCAACAATTTTTTCCATCGGTCCTGATCGCGAGTCGATGTCATTCAATTGGGGTCCCCTAAACTCCAAGCTTCCGGGTCAACGCCATCTCTCCAGCGCAAGCAAGATCTTCCACGCTATCTCGTCGCTCATTTGAGTTAGGTGTCCTGCCCACCGGAGTCTACCGACCTTTATCTTCGTAACTATATCTGCTTCTAGGTAGATAACGTACAACTCATTGTTGTAGCGTGTCCGGAATCGCTCTTCTTCACGTATCCGGCCAACGATTCTCCGCAAGACTATTCTCTCGAACGCGGCTAAGAGGTCAGAGTGACTTTTGCTGAGCACCCAAATCTCGGATCTATACGTGAGTACTGGCAGGATCATGGTCTTGTACAGCAGGAGCTTTGATGGTAGACTGTAGTATGCTTTGTTGGATTTTCCGCGTATTTCTTCCTCCATGGTGTTATCGGCTGCTACGATTAACCCAATGAAGTTGAAAAATGGCACAACTCCAAAATCATTCTCTACTATCTTGAAAGTTTGACCAACTCTACCAGTTCTTCCAGCAGATGCTGCTACTATGTACTTAGTCTTTCCTTCATTTATGTGCAGTCCCAGTTTTTGTGTCGCTTGCTCGATTTGGATGAAGGATTATCGTACAGTTAGCTCTGATCTTCCGATTGTGTCTATATCATTTGCATAAGCCAGTATCTGGCAGGGTATGGTGACGATAGTCCCTCTCATTGACGTAGCAGAGTCTCGAATCTCTTTCTCCAACGTCAGATTGAAGAGCAGGCATGCCAGACCATCCACTTGTCGGAGCCCATTGAAGATGTTGAACGGTCTGGATAGCAATCCGGCGATTTTAGCTTGGCTTGTTACATTGGTCATGGTCAGCCTACACAGTCGTCTCAGTTTATTTGGGATGCCAAATTCTCTCATGGTTTTATACAGTTTTACACTGGCTATGCTATCATCGGCGGCCTTAAAGTCTATAAATAGATGGTAGACATTTATCCATCGCCTGCCTGAGAGTAAAGATCTGATCAATTGTTGATTTGCCTGGGATGAAGCCACATTGATATTGTCCGATGATGGTTTTAGCGTATGGGGTGATCCGGTCTTGCAGGATAGAGGAGATTACTCAACAATGTTATACCCCTATAGTTGCCGCACATAGTTACATCTCCTTTCTTATGTACGGAACATAATATACCTTTGCGTCAGTCTTCTGGCATCTCTTTATGCTCCCCCATACGTGCAATATAATTTCATAAATTGCTTGCTCCCGGGGCTTTGTTAAATTTTAGCCGACTTATGGATCTTCTTACCTCTTCTATGCTTGGTGGTGGCAGCATAAGGTCTTCTTCTTGCATTCTGGGACCCTCCAATTCTTCGTTGAACTGACTGTTTAGCAATTCACTAAAGTGCACTTACCGTCGCTCGAGAATGCCTTCAGGATTGGTGATCAGATTACCCTCTATGACTTTACACTTACTTACCATCTGGTAGAACTTCCGCGCCTCGTGCGGACCTCGCTCTCTAGCTCTTTCGATTTCACAGATCAGGTATTTTTCCCAGGCAGCTTTCTTTTGTCTGTGAAGTCTCTTCTCTGTTCTTTTGAGCTTTTTATATTCCTCCTCACGTGCCCGCGGTCTAAGAGATTCCTGCACTGTCCGGTATGCAACATTCTTACGTTCAGTCGCTAGTATACATTTATTATCAAACCAGTCGCTCCGATCTTTGCAACTACTGCCTAAGATGGCGTCAGCAGTAGTAATGACAGTATCCTTAAGTATGACAGTATCCTTATTCTCATCTATATCCGGCATCCTGGCCCCATGGCTTACTCTCCCTCCATCGAGCACTTCGAGGACGAGCCTTAACGCAAGACCGAAGGTGTTACTGGTATCTTCATTGTTGATTCGAGCCTGGTTCGTGGATGCAATGCTTCTATGCAAAGCGCTCGAATAACCAAAGCAACAAGATAGTGGTCCGAGTCTAAGTTGGCACCTCGATACGTTCGTACCGTCATCAGACTCAAGTAGTGTCGGCAATCTATCAATACGTGGCTTATCTAGCTTCCAAAGACTGCATCAGGTGATATCCAGTATCTTTACGCAGGAACCTGGTATTAACAACGACCAAGTTCTTGGATGCTGCCAGTTCTATGACTCGAAGTCCGTTGTTATTTGTGTTCTCATGCAAACTATGTGTGCCTGCGTAATGCCTGAATATCGGCTCCCGACCTACTGTGTTTTGGATGACAGCTTTCTTTTGCAAAACACCATTCCCTGTCCATTTGATATCTTGTATTACTATTATAGCAGCATTATATTGAGACAGGGCATCGGCTAGCTGCTGAGCAGCTCGAGTTCTGTAGAGCGATCTCACACCATAACAGATACGACCATTTCGGTTTTTCGATGAAGAATTGATTAACAGACAGGACTATTTATCGCCAAAAATCGCAAAATGAGAAACTAATATCTATCAGTTCCGATCAGTGAAAAGATCAAATGAAATACTTGAAATTTAATTAATATTTTTCTCTGTCAAAACAAATTTATTCGTAAACCATACAATGTCTAAGGCACTGAAAAGGATGTATACACACATACACTCTCTAGTCGAAACAAACGCACCATCATACCTAAAACCTCAATCCAGCTACACACGTTAATGGAATTCATACAAATCAAATCGCTTTTGAAAACCCTTCCCATAGATTATTTCTCGAGCAGGATCCCGAAAATTTTCACAAAATCTACAAGATAGAAGAAAACTTTCAACCACCAGTCGTCGTGTATTTTCTCAGTTACCCTTTTCTCCGTGAACATGAATGTAAGAAATGGTCGAAAAGATGAATGCAGAAAATCGAGAAAATTCTAAGACTAGCAGCAAACAGTTAGTTCTGTTGTCGATTTCTTCAACCCTCCTGCGCTGTGCTTGCCATCTACTACATATTTATATGTACATAACATTTTCTCATAATCAAGGAGCAAAGCCCGAGAAAAGATAGAAAGCCTGAAGCTTTTCTATAGCATTCAGTTGGTTTGTGTGAAGAAAGTCACCCTCCGGAATATAGCTACAATAACACCAGCATCATCGGGCCCCAGCAATTAATATAACGTAACGACCGCGCGTATTTGTTAAGCAGGAAAAGTAGTAGTTTTCCGTACGCCATTTTTAACTGAAACTATGAAGAAAGCAGAAGGGTAAGAAAAGGCGAATATAACGCCAAACCACGTTTTGCACCGTCATTGAAACCACGCCCCATATAAAATGCTGGGAACGCCTTATTTAAAAGGACTTATCCGGGCGCGCGATATCCTTTTTCATATCTATTACAGCCGTCGTAGTCGTCTTCGTCGTCTTCATTTTCCCGGAGAAAAGAAGGTCGATCCCACAGCCCCTGTCGAAGATGGTGAAGGGATGCGAATCTCTGTGAGTGAATGTAGCCTGCTGGTGGTGGATTACAAAATTCGTTCGTACGTACGTTCGTTCGTTCGCTACTTCTTTCGTCTTCCGACCCTCGTTTGCCTTTACTAACTTATTCACATGTCCTCAACCGAACGCGGATTGGTGGGCTGGGGTTGGTTTTTCTGTTACAAGCAAAGCGAAAAGGTAAAATTATGAAAGACGATCGTTAAGATTGGAATGAGATATTTAAGTTAACGGTGTGAGCTAGATTCTTGGATTTTCAAGGAGTTTTCATCGTGTTCTATGCGAAATGGTGAGGGTGGTGAGGGTTTGTTGGTATAAGGACAAAAAAAAAATTCTCCTTGAAATTTCGCTAAACGAATTGGGTTTGATGTGATGTAGTAGTCGAAGGAAGCCATTTTTGTTGTTAAATATTACGAGAGCAGTGAAGCAGAGAGTTAGAGAGCGAGGGCAACGAGATGGAGGGTATCCAAGGAACCTTACCAGCAGAAATTCCTTGCTTTAAAAATCCGATGTAGGAGAAGAGCACGATGTGTTCTTGGAAGTGAAAATGAAGATATTTGTACGCAAGAATGGCAACTGAAAACCCGGAGATTAGACAGCGAAAGAAAGCATCTAAAGATGAAGGAACACAACCTCTTTCGCCCTCAGTTAAATTTTCCACTAAACTTTTCCAATGCGGTTTGATAGCTGCTGTGATGGTAGAAGCTGAGTTTAGTCAGAAAGGACCAATTATGAATAGAAGTTTAGTGGGAAAGCAGCAGAGAAAATGATAAACATGAATACGCAGATAAACTTTTCGTGTGACGTGCTCTCACATATTTAAGTAACATCGTGTGTGTGTGTATGTGTATTGTGTCACTGGATTTCATCGAAAACATAGGCAGATATTATACCTACCTAGATTCAGCAGGTTAAGAAGATTTTAAATGATTTTGACGTTATGTTGGGAACGTGCTTTTGGAATTATATCAACTTCAACGAAACTCATGAATCACAATTTGTCATTAGCGGAAAATAGTGGTGAATTTTAGCTGAACAAACGCACAAAGGTTGAAGGATCTTTTGTGTCGTTACCAACAATTGGCATACTTACAATACTATTTAGTCCTTGAAAACTAATTGAGTTTATATTGATATGATGTATTAGAAAGTGGATTGAAATCGAATAAAATTTGATCGCATTTTCATGGCTCTGCACATTTCAAAAAGATGAGCTCAAATTAAAATATTATTGCTGATATTCAATAAATTATATTATGAAGAGTTCATATTAAAATCACAAATACAGAGCTTCAGCGCAATTATCTTAAATTTTCGGAAGACATGGCTGTCTGTAAGGAGTAGGGTCCACGCAAGTTTAAAACTAAGATATATTTAACTCTTTGGCGGTGGTGGACCGTTCTGTAAATTTTCCGGTATCCTTATGTTGCTATAGAAAGAAGAACTTCGAAAGAAACAAGTATGTTAAATGAAAGCTAAAAAAATCTTATATGAGCGCTAAGACCCGAAAAGTAGACAAAGATTTTATTCCCGAATTTCAAGCTGTTACAACTTCTGATCAAGCCATTGGATTGTTTTAACGAGACGCTTAAGATGGATGTGTGGTTTAAAATGGCTGTTCGGACGCAATATAAAGAGATATTAGAACTACAGCAGATCAATTCTGACGCTCTTACAAATGTTAGTAAATTAGAAGAGAGGAACTTCACCCTAGAAAGAAATGTTTGTATGTTAGAAGCAAAAATGAATCGCACGCTAAAAAAATCTAACTCTTTCAACTGTCTTTGTGTTGAACATTCTTTTGACGATATCAACTTAAACTTTTCAATCATTCATCAAAATATTAGAAGCCTACGAAAGAATTTTGATTTGTTCGTTTCGCATATCGCTATTCCTGAATTAATTTTCTTATCTGAAATATGAATACACAGCCCCGAAGCAGCTGAGCGTCATATCTCTGGTTATTTCCTTTCTGCAACGTGTAATGAATCATATTCCGCTGGAGCGGTTGTGATCCATTGGCAGTTATAGGGATACAAAGAAATTTAGAGCTTCCACTCGCAAAAGTTTTCAAATTTTCGAGCTCTTAATGTTTGTTGTTTATTTTCACAACGATATATATCTGATAAAATCGCTTACTAAAGATATGCCAAAAAACTACAACAACAACCATAGCTGGCAATCCTATCATTGTTTTCCCAACTAGATTTCTACTAAATATTGCCTTGAATGAGGTTATTTTATCATATGAATGTCGTTATGATTCCATGACTACACTGGGAGCTATAGGACAAAAAGCTTCATTATCCTGAGCAAATTTTACAAATTCAAGACGCGAAAATTACCATACCTGGCAGCTCCAACCTAATTTTACAACCGAAATTCCATCCAAAGGTCGCTCAGTGTAGGATTCAGCTACTGCGGTAATTTCGTCAAAATCTGATGACCGAATCAGAATTTATAGGGCCAAAAGCTGTTATTTTTCTTAGTCATTTTTCAAGATGGTACCACTGGCAAAGAATTGCCCACATTTTAAAATCGCTTCCATCTGACCTAGTCCTATTTAAGATCAATACATTCTATAAGTTTCAACTGTATTTGATTATCGAGTCGTGAGTTCACGAGAACAGAAGTTTTTGATGTTAAAAATATAGGTAAATTGGGGAAGGGTTACCGTTCTTGTCCGATATGAAATTTCAAAGTTTTCACCTTGACAGTATAGACAAAACATAAGATTTGTATGTGAGTTGCTTTTTTCCTTCAAAGGAACAATATTTCAAGAAAGTCGATGGTTTTGAAGGTTTTCAATACCAGCACCTGCCGTAGCTACAGGGTTACCAGCACATTCATATAAAATTACACAACTATACAACATTGTAACATCAATATGTTTTGTAAGTTTCATAATGATTCAATAGCTCCGTCAAAAGATATCGCATTTTAGAAAATTTCAAATTTTCCGGATCACATTTTCGGCACCTAGCGCACACACAGCGTTAAAAATTTCCAAAACCTTATCAAATCTTTCTGGAAAACACGTTCGAAATTCATTTCGCAAACTTAGTTTTTTTTTTTTGAAAACAATTTTTTGATGGAATAATAGACATATTTAAAATATCACTAAAATGGCCGCCGGTGCCAAAGGGTTAAAGATAATTAACATTTGGTGAAATTTAGACCTATTTTGCGTATACACCAATGTATCCCGAAAATTTCAGCTTAATCGGATGGCACGCTCCCGAAAAATAGTCACTTAATTTTTTTGGATATATATATATATATATATATATATATATATATATATATATATATATATATATATATATATATATATATATATATATATAAATATAAATATAAATATAAATATATATATATATATATATATATATATATATATATATATATATATATATATATATATATATATATATAGCATCAATTAAAAAGAGGTCAGGATAAAAGGACCAAAAAACTTATAAATACAAGTAAGGGCCTCATTGCTGTAAAAATGGCGAAAAAAGAAAGTAGATGATGCTGTTGGGTTCGAATGAAAGTTGAAAACAGGTTTTCCAGTTTCTTTTTTGTTGTTGCGAATTCGCACTAAGAGGACTAAAATTTAAGGATAGTGGACGATGGTATGTGTAAGGATTAGTAAAAGAGAGTAATGCAGAGAACTGTTATAGATGCCCTCAGGGAATATTAGAGATAGTGAGGTTCAAAATGACGTCCTAAGTGTTAGGAATATTGTTGTACTGCGATAAAGAGCTTGAAAAAAAAGTGGGAAAAAAATGAAAAACACACGTTTATTGAGGAAACGACAGAACCATAGTTTCGATGATGTGGTTACCTAATCAGAAGGGTCTAAAAAATAAACATGGAAATAAAAAAACAAACTTTGGAAGTTAGCAGTATTAGCAAAATTTAGGGGGACCTTTAAAAATTACGCCCGTGTAGACACTAAATCAGAGAGTCTTGAAAAAATCATAAGAGCGTTACATCAAGGGCCTAAAAAAAAAAGTCCTGGCAGTGCCAAAAAATCATGGGAGCGTAGAAAAAATTCTGAGAGTCGAGTCAAAACCGAAGGAGCGTAGGGAGTGTAAATGAAATCAAAGTGGTCAAGAAAAAACTCGGGGATTCGAGAAAAAAACCATGAGTAAATAGGAAAAATCAGCGGAATCTAGAAAAAGTCGTAGGAGTCTAGGAAAGAAAACTATAGGAGCGGTGAATAAACCAAGGATCGAGAATAAATCGGTGTCCTGGAAAAGAATCTTGGGGTGTAGAAAAAGTCCTATGAGTCTGGAAAAAATCATGAAAAATCAGGAGGGGGGTGTCAAGTATTTTATATAGGTGCACTAGAAAAAAATTTTCTTGTTCATCCTGGAGGATATATTATCCATTTCTCGTTGAAAGATAGACGTGTGTGGACGTAACAGTATACAATGGTATAATATATGTGGTTTGAACACGATGGTTTATTTGGTTTGTAAGTTTGTAGGTCTAGTTTGTAAAAACTACTATTAACAGAATGGGATGATTAAAATTGAAAAATTCAACTAAGTGGTTAGAAAAATTTGAAAAAGTTAATTGAGTGGTATTAGTAGGCTCAGAAAGCTTCAAAGGATGGCCTATCTGCTGATTACAGGAGCAATTAGCTCCACCCGAACGGCAGAAATGGAGGCTCTTCTAAACATAGAACCAGTATAACTCAAAATTCAAGAAAATTAGGACTCCATGGCTCTGCTCTTGTCTCCATCAGGGACACAACAAATGTCCCGTCAAGGAACATATCCAGGTTCATTAAAAGTTTGGACTCAGGAGGTCGCAGTGCTGAGGGCCTTCTGGACCTACTCCAGGTTATCAATCAATCAATCAATCAAGGTCACTTTCACCTTTTTTGAAAATGGGAAAAATTGTAGAGTGTTTCCAGGTGGATGAAAATTTACCAGCACAGAGACTGACATTGAATAAGATGGCCAAAGGGCCATAACCTCAACAAGGTTAGTCAGAACTGAGAAGAAACAAGCAAAGGGATCAAAAGAAAAGCAGTCAGAAGAAGGAGTAGAGTGGATGGTGTAAACAAAGGAGAAAAATGTAGCAAAGAGATGACAAATATATAGGGGGTTGGAAGCAGTAAAGGCATTAAATACTAAGCAGTCAGGAAGAGCGGAAGAGGCTTGCTATATATATATATATATATATATATATATATATATATATATATATATATATATATATATATATATATATATATATATATATATATATATATATATATATATATATATATATATATATATATATATATATATATATATTTTTATTATTTTTTTTTCTGCTTTCTTACCTTTTTCCTGCTTTCTAGAAATAATATGTGATCATAATTATTTTTATGATTATAATTATAATCTTTATGATATATTGAGGACTACATTTGCTGGTCCTTCTATTGTATTTCGAATAGAATGATCGGTCTCAGTGCACGATTTTCTTCTACGTTATTAAAAAATCCGAAAAGAAGTCTTGGATTGCCATCAAATCTGGGCAAATCTATAATTGTGTCGAGAACACAATGTGATAATTTCATAATTCAAGTTTTGATAAAAAGGACCAAAAATCACAATACTATCTTCAAAAGTACTTCTTAATTCGTAATTTGTGCTAACACTTGATATTTTCTCTTCTATTGCGTTTTGCTCGATGGACGTTAAAAATCTTCGATGCGTTTTAAAATAGAATGCTCTTATTCACCGTTTCATGAATTCAATTGTATTATTCTACAGTAATTTATTGTGTAATTAATCAATGGCATCAATCAAAAGGACTGAGAAATTTATATTTGATGGGATTTATTCAAAAATCAAAAATTGAATATTTAACTTACCAAGTAATTTTCATTTCTGGAACCATAATCTATCTCCGGGAACGTATATTTAAATTTCTGGAACTTATCACTCACATTGATAACATTTTGGCAATGCACTCATATAATACGTACAACAATAACTTTTACTTTAAATTATACTGAAAATATTTGAGAATTTTTTTTGAAATCCTTCGTATAACTTTTAGGAAATTTTGAACCAAATAGAGTATCTTAATCTTGTTTTTGATCATTTTATCAATAGTTTAATAGCAGATAAATCAGGATAAAAATCTAGATTCGTGAATTTTCGTAGATATTTTTTTTTTGCGAAAATGTAAAAGGTGTTGACTACAAATATCCTAAATATTGTAGACCTAAATATCCTTATGTCAATCGCTGTAATCCTCCCATAGTATCCTCAACTGAAAAGTTTTACTACCATTCAGATATCAGTCCCACTAGGCAACCATCACCTTTCAATCCATTCTCGAAACGATGCATGATAATCGTTCTCATAAAATATAAAACTATCAAAACATGTTTCGCAACAAATTCTCGTCATTCATATGACATCAGTGATATCAAAAAACCCTTTTTTGAAAAAATTCTCACGAAACAAGTACCGTGTGGTCGCCTTCTTTCCTATATAGATTGCAAAACAATACATTTCATGAAAATTGAGTTCACGACCTGCTATCCGATTCGAATTATTTATCTTGGTTGCACAATACAGGACAACAACAACGGTACGCTTGCTTAAGCAGGCACCGGCGTCTCACGACAATGTAGGTATGTATGTACCTGTCCGTCCTGTTGCTTGGCGCAAAGATATCTACGATGGTCATATGCATAGTTACCTCTATGCAGGACGACCAGTGTGAGAAATGCACTAGAAGCTTGCAACAAGTCCTTGTCGAAGGAATTCACATGTGACCAGGACTCGATGGACGGACAGGAGTTCTAATTCGGGCCTATCTTCTTTGGGAAACAGGTTTCTGGGGTGGACTGCATTTGGAAAGGATTACACTTTTGATTGAAAAGGATAATTTCGGGGGACAGAGCCGATATGAACATTATGGACTTTATTGAAGAGAGTGGTTGGTAAGTGGTGGACGGTGGTGGAATCGAAGACAGAGCATGCAAGACCATAAATACCATTAAGCTTATCGCCTTCAAGTTAATTATAATTGGAACTAAGACGTCAGAGTGGTGGGTATGAAATGTAACGATTGTTGGTGCAATTATACTCGGCATAGTTATTTCGACGAAAACTATTGCATTGTCCGCTTGTAGAATGGTTTTCAGGTTGATTTTCTTGATAGACTGGTTGAGAAACTTTGAAACATAAATTTGTCGTTGATTTCGAACGATGGGAACAATTTCTAGTTTTGTTGGTTTTTTTCAAGTGATATTGATACGAAAATTTGGATTGACCTGATAGGTCGATGTTTGAAAATCGTGAGGGACTCTTTGGGTTTGCGAATTGCTGTTTGTGAGAAAATTTTTCTTCCGAACAGGTTTGTTTTTGTTCGTATTTGAGTTTCGGTGTTAATTTTTGAGTTTGCTTGAAGGCAACTTTGGGTTCGGTGAAATCGAACTCATTATTATTGGTTCTTGATGTTCTTGGAATTCATGATTCGAATTTTTATTGAAGAAGGAACATCATACATTTGTGGGAAATTTTCAATTCGTTTCTTTTTTGCCACCTTCCATCCACTCTCTCAATCAGTATGCACGGTCCGTGTGCATCATTTTTCCTTTCCAGTAAATTTTTTCATAGTGCTTCGCTGACAACCTGTTTGTTAGTATAAAGGACATTACAATTCTGATCAATATTTAAGACTCTTTTCATATTGCCTTACGATTGTCTTCACTGATATGTATCCAGAGAAAAGTAAACAATAAACTCCTGTGTTTTTGGCATTGTGCGTGATTGTTAATTTTTGTGTATGTCATTTTAAGTTTTCGTTGAACTGTACGATGTTATTTGAATTCTTACCGTAACTGGTAATGTATTGTTGAAAGTTATACTGCCGTGCTTATCATAAACGCCCTATTTTTTTCATTTTTGAGTTAACACCGGATTCGTAAACTACATACTCTATTACATCATTCTTCAATATGTTCAAATTCTATCTTTTGTGGAAGCATGTTAAAATCAATAATGAAAAATGACCTTTCCATCTATTTGCATGCTGCAGAAAAACACAAATCATTGAATAGCTGCAAAGTTACTAAAATGTAGATAGGGTGTTTATGCTAAGGAC
>OX376376.1:2244214-2451714 GCA_947369275.1 Nemotelus nigrinus
CCAAAAATATTTCACGACTGTCTACTGAAGATTTTCTCCCTATATCCAATGATTTTCTCTTGACCTCCATGCTATATCAGCGCTCCCATGATTTTTCCTAGACTGCCTGGATTTTCTAGACTTGTCCAAGTTTTTCTAGGTTCCAGTAATATTTCACGACAGTCTACTGAATATTTGCTCCCTATATCCAATGATTTTCTCTTGACCTAGGTGCTGTTTCAGCGCTCCCATGATTTTTCCTAGACTGCCTGGATTTTCTAGAGTTGCCCAAGTCTTTCTAGGTTCCAGTAATATTTCACGACAGTCTACTGAATATTTTCTCCCTATATCCAATGATTTTCTCTTGACCTCCATGCTATATCAGCGCTCCCATGATTTTTCCTAGACTGCCTGGATTTTCTAGACTTGTCCAAGTTTTTCTAGGTTCCAGTCATATTTCACGACAGTCTACTGAATATTTTCTCCCTATATCCAATGATTTTCTCTTGACCTCCATGCTATATCAGCGCTCCCATGATTTATCCTAGACTGCCTGGATTTTCTAGACTTGCCCAAGTTTTTCTGGGCTCATTTCACTGACCTATGTGCTATATGTGTTTTTGTCAATTCGGTGACCTGTGTATCATATGTGCTTGTGTCACTTTAGTGATTTGTGTACTATATGTGGCTGGGTCAATTTGGTGACCTACGTGCCATATGTGTTTGTGTCAATTCGGTGACCTGTGTATCATATGTGCTTGTGTCAATTTAGTGATTTGTGTACTTTATGTGGCTGGGTCAATTTGGTGACCTGTGTACCATTTGTGTTTGTGTCAATTCGGTGACCTGTGTATCATATGTGTTTGTGTCAATTAAGTCATTTGTGTACTATATGTGGCTGGGTCAATTTGGTGACCTACGTACCATATGTGTTTGTGTCAATTCGGTGACCTGTGTATCATATGTGCTTGTGTCAATTTAGTGATTTGTGTACTTTATGTGGCTGGGTCAATTTGGTGACCTGTGTACCATTTGTGTTTGTGTCAATTCGGTGACCTGTGTATCATATGTGTTGGTGCCAATTCAGTGAACTGTGCACTATATATGTTTAACCTTGACTTCCGGGATATGCTAGAGTTGCCGAGGTTTTTCTAGGTTCCAGTCATATTTCACGACAGTCTAATGAGTATTTTCTCCCTATATCCAATGATTTTCTCCCTATATCCAATGATTTTCTCTAGACCTCCATTCTATTTTAGCGCTCCCATGATTTTTCCTAGACTGCCTGTATTTTCTAGAGTTGCCCAAGTCTTTCTAGGTTCCAGTAATATTTCACGACAGTCTACTGAATATTTGCTCCCTATATCCAATGATTTTCTCTTGACCTCCATGCTATTTCAGCGCGCCCATGATTTTTCCTAGACTGCCTGGATTTTCTAGACTTGCCCAAATTTTTCTAGGTTTCAGTAATATTTCACGACAGTCTATTGAATATTTGCTCCCTATATCCAATGATTTTCTCTTGACCTCCGTGCTGTTTCAGCGCTCCCATGATTTTTCCTAGACTGCCTGGATTTTCTAGAGTTGCCCAAGTCTTTCTAGGTTCCAGTAATATTTCACGACAGTCTACTGAATATTTTCTCCCTATATCCAATGATTTTCTCTAGACCTCCATGCTATTTCAGCGCTCCCATGATTTTTCCTAGACTGCCTGGATTTTCTAGAGTTGCCCAAGTCTTTCTAGGTTCCAGTAATATTTCACGACAGTCTACTGAATATTTTCTCCCTATATCCAATGATTTTCTCTAGACCTCCATGCTATTTCAGCGCTCCCATTATTTTTCCTAGACTGCCTGAATTTTCTAGACTTACCCAAGTTTTTCTAGGTTCCAGTAATATTTCACGACAGTCTACTGAATATTTTCTCCCTATATCCAATGATTTTATCTTGACCTCCGTGCTGTTTCAGCGCTCCCATGATTTTTCCTAGACTGCCTGGATTTCTTAGACTTGCCCAAGTTTTTCTAGGTTCCAGTAATATTTCACGACAGTCTACTTAATATTTTCTCCCTATATCCAATGATTTTCTCTTGACCTCCGTGCTGTTTCAGCGCTCCCATGATTTTTCCTAGACTGCCTGGATTTTCTAGACTTGCCTAAGTTTTTCTAGGTTCCAGTAATATTTCACGACAGTCTACTGAAGATTTTCTCCCTATATCCAATGATTTTCTCTAGACCTCCATGCTTTTCCAGCGCTCCCATGATTTTTCCTAGACTGCCTGGATTTCCTTGACTTGCCCAAGTTTTTCTAGGTTCCAGTAATATTTCACGACAGTCTACTGAATATTTTCTCCCTATATCCAATGATTTTCTCTTGACCTCCGTGCTGTTTCAGCGCGCCCATGATTTTTCCTAGACTGCCTGGATTTTCTAGTGTTGCCCAAGTTTTTCTAGGTTCCAGTAATATTTCACGACAGTCTACTGAATATTTTCTCCCTATATCCAATGATTTTCTCTTGACCTCCATGCTATATCAGCGCTCCCATGATTTTTCCTAGACAACCTGGATTTTCTAGACTTGCCCAAATTTTTCTAGGTTCCAGTAATATTTCACGACAGTCTACTGAATATTTGCTCCCTATATCCAATGATTTTCTCTAGACCTCCATTCTATTTAAGCGCTCCCATGATTTTTCCTAGACTGCCTGGATTTTCTAGACTTGCCCAAGTTTTTCTAGGTTCCAGTAATATTTCACGACAGTCTACTGAATATTTTCTCCCTATATCCAATGATTTTCTCTTGACCTCCGTGCTGTTTCAGCGCTCCCATGATTTTTCCTAGACTGCCTGGATTTTCTAGACTTGCCCAAGTTTTTCTAGGTTCCAGTAATATTTCACGACTGTCTACTGAATATTTGCTCCCTATATCCAATGATTTCTCTTGACCTCCGTGCTGTTTCAATTTGGTGACCTGTGTACCATTAGTGTTTGTGTCAATTCGGTGACCTGTATATCATATACGCTTCTGTCAATTTAGTGACTTGTGTACTATATGTGGCTGGGTCAATTTGGGGACCTACGTGCCATATGTGTTTGTGTCAATTCGGTGACCTGTGTATCATATGTGCTTGTGTCAATTTAGTGATTTGTGTACTTTATGTGGCTGGGTCAATTTGGTGACCTGTGTACCATATGTGTTTGTGTCAATTCGGTGACCTGTGTATCATATGCGTTTGTGTCAATTTAGTCATTTGTGTACTATATGTGGCTGGGTAAATTTGGTGACCTACGTACCATATGTGTTTGTGTCAATTCGGTGACCTGTGTATCATATGTGCTTGTGTCACTTTAGTGATTTGTGTACTATATGTGGCTGGGTCAATTTGGTGACCTGTGTACCATTAGTGTTTGTGTCAATTCGGTGACCTGTATATCATATACGCTTCTGTCAATTTAGTGACTTGTGTACTATATGTGGCTGGGTCAATTTGGGGACCTACGTGCCATATGTGTTTGTGTCAATTCGGTGACCTGTGTATAATATGTGCTTGTGTCAATTTAGTGATTTGTGTACTTTATGTGGCTGGGTCAATTTGGTGACCTACGTACCATTTGTGTTTGTGTCAATTCGGTGACCTGTGTATCATATTCGTTTGTGTCAATTTAGTCATTTGTGTACTATATGTGGCTGGGTCAATTTGGTGACCCACGTACCATATGTGTTTGTGTCAATTCGGTGACATGTGTATCAAATGTGCTGGTGTCAATTTAGTGATTTGTGTTCTATATGTGGCTGGGTCAATTTGGGGACCTACGTGCCATATGTGTTTGTGTCAATTCGGTGACCTGTGTATAATATGTGCTTGTGTCAATTTAGTGATTTGTGTACTAAATGTGGCTGTGTCAATGTGGTGACCTACGTGCTGTTTGTGTTTGTGTCAATTCGGTGACCTCTGTTTCATATGTGTTGGTGCCAATTCAGTGAACTGTGCACTATATATGTTTAACCTTGACTTCCGGGATATGCTAGAGTTGCCGAGGTTTTTCTAGGTTCCAGTCATATTTCACGACAGTCTAATGTGAATTTTCTCCCTAAATCCAATGATTTTCTCTAGACCTCCATTCTGTTTAAGCGCTCCCATGATTTTTCCTAGACTGCCTGGATTTTCTAGACTTACCCAAGTTTTTCTAGGTTCCAGTAATATTTCACGACAGTCTACTGAATATTTTCTCCCTATATCCAATGATTTTCTCTTGACCGCCGTGCTGTTTCAGCGCTCCCATGATTTTTCCTAGACTGCCTGGATTTTCTAGACTTGCCCAAGTCTTTCTAGGTTCCAGTAATATTTCACGACTGTCTACTGAATATTTTCTCGCTATATGCAATGATTTTCCCTTGACTCCCATGCTATTTCAGCGCTCCCATGATTTTTCCTAGACTGCCTGGATTTCCTAGACTTGTCCAAGTTTTTTTTGAGGTTCCAGTAATATTTCACGACAGTCTACTGAATATTTTCTCCCTTTATCCAATGATTTTCTCTAGACCTCCGTGCTGTTTCAGCGCTCCCATGATTTTTCCTAGACTGCCTGGATTTTCTAGACTTGCCCAAGTTTTTCTAGGTTCCAGTAATATTTCACGACAGTCTACTGAATATTTTCTCCCTATATCCAATGATTTTCTCTTGACCTCCATGCTATATCAGCGCTCCCATGATTTTTCCTGGACTGCCTGGATTTTCTAGACTTGCCCAAATTTTTCTAGGTTCCAGTAATATTTCACGACAGTCTACTGAATATTTTCTCCCTATATGCAATGATTTTCCCTTGACTCCCATGCTATTTCAGCGCTCCCATGATTTTTCCTAGACTGCCTGGATTTCCTAGACTTGTCCAAGTTTTTTTTAGGTTGCAGTAATATTTCACGACAGTCTACTGAATATTTTCTCCCTATATCCAATGATTTTCTCTTGACTTCCGTGCTGTTTTTGCGCTCCCATGATTTTTCCTAGACCGCCTGGATTTTATAGACTTGCTCAAGATTTTCTAGGTTCCAGTTATATTTCACGACAGTCTACTGAATATTTTCTCCCTATATCCATAGATTTTCTCGTGACCTCCATGCTATTTCAGCGCTCCCATGATTTTTCCTAGACTGCCTGGATTTTCTAGACTTGCCCAAGTTTTTCTAGGTTCCAGTAATATTTCACGACAGTCTACTGAATATTTTCTCCCTATATCCAATGATTTTCTCTTGACCTCCGTGCTGTTTCAGCGCTCCCATGATTTTTCCTAGACTGCCTGGATTTTCTAGACTTGCCCAAGTTTTTCTAGGTTCCAGTAATATTTCACGACAGTCTACTGAATATTTTCTCACTATATCCAATGATTTCTCTTGACCTCCGTGCTATTTCAGCGCTCCCATGATTTTTCCTAGACTGCCTGGATTTTCTAGACTTGCCCAAGTTTTTCTAGGTTCCAGTAATATTTCGCGACAGTCTACTGAATATTTTCTCGCTATATGCAATGATTTTCCCTTGACTCCCATGCTATTTCAGCGCTCCCATGATTTTTCCTAGACTGCCTGGATTTCCTAGACTTGTCCAAGTTTTTTTGAGGTTCCAGTAATATTTCACGACAGTCTACTGAATATTTTCTCCCTTTATCCAATGATTTTCTCTAGACCTCCGTGCTGTTTCAGCGCTCCCATGATTTTTCCTAGACTGCCTGGATTTTCTAGACTTGCCCAAGTTTTTCTAGGTTCCAGTAATATTTCACGACAGTCTACTGAATATTTTCTCCCTATATCCAATGATTTTCTCTTGACCTCCATGCTATATCAGCGCTCCCATGATTTTTCCTGGACTGCCTGGATTTTCTAGACTTGCCCAAATTTTTCTAGGTTCCAGTAATATTTCACGACAGTCTACTGAATATTTTCTCCCTATATGCAATGATTTTCCCTTGACTCCCATGCTATTTCAGCGCTCCCATGATTTTTCCTAGACTGCCTGGATTTCCTAGACTTGTCCAAGTTTTTTTTAGGTTGCAGTAATATTTCACGACAGTCTACTGAATATTTTCTCCCTTTATCCAATGATTTTCTCTAGACCTCCATGCTATATCAGCGCTCCCATGATTTTTCCTAGACCGCCTGGATTTTCTAGACTTGCTCAAGTTTTTCTAGGTTCCAGTAATATTTCACGACAGTCTACTGAATATTTTCTCCCTATATCCAATGATTTTCTCTTGACTTCCGTGCTGTTTTTGCGCTCCCATGATTTTTCCTAGACCGCCTGGATTTTATAGACTTGCTCAAGATTTTCTAGGTTCCAGTTATATTTCACGACAGTCTACTGAATATTTTCTCCCTATATCCATAGATTTTCTCGTGACCTCCATGCTATTTCAGCGCTCCCATGATTTTTCCTAGACTGCCTGGATTTTCTAGACTTGCCCAAGTTTTTCTAGGTTCCAGTAATATTTCACGACAGTCTACTGAATTTTTTCTCCCTATATCCAATGATTTTCTCTAGACCTCCATTCTATTTCAGCGCTCCCATGATTTTTCCTAGACTGCCTGTATTTTCTAGACTTGCCTAAGTTTTTCTTGGTTCCAGTAATATTTCACGACAGTCTACTGAATATTTTCTCCCTATATCCAATGATTTTCTCTAGACCTCCATTCTATTTCAGCGCTCCCATGATTTTTCCTAGACTGCCTGGATTTTCTAGACTTACCCAAGTTTTTCTAGGTTCCAGTAATATTTCACGACAGTCTACTGAATATTTTCTCCCTATATCCAATGATTTTCTCTTGACCTCCGTGCTGTTTCAGCGCTCCCATGATTTTTCCTAGACTGCCTGGATTTTCTAGACTTGCCCAAGTTTTTCTAGGTTCCAGTAATATTTCACGACTGTCTACTGAATATTTGCTCCGTATATCCAATGATTTTCTCTTGACCTCCGTGCTGTTTCAGCGCTCCCATGATTTTTCCTAGACTGCCTGGATTTTCTAGACTTGTCCAAGTTTTTCTAGGTTCCAGTAATATTTCACGACAGTCTACTGAATATTTTCTCCCTATATCCAATGATTTCTCTTGACCTCCGTGCTGTTTCAATTTGGTGACCTGTGTACCATTAGTGTTTGTGTCAATTCGGTGACCTGTATATCATATACGCTTCTGTCAATTTAGTGACTTGTGTACTATATGTGGCTGGGTCAATTTGGGGACCTACGTGCCATATGTGTTTGTGTCAATTCGGTGACCTGTGTATCATATGTGCTTGTGTCAATTTAGTGATTTGTGTACTTTATGTGGCTGGGTCAATTTGGTGACCTGTGTACCATATGTGTTTGTGTCAATTCGGTGACCTGTGTATCATATGCGTTTGTGTCAATTTAGTCATTTGTGTACTATATGTGGCTGGGTCAATTTGGTGACCTACGTACCATATGTGTTTGTGTCAATTCGGTGACCTGTGTATCATATGTGCTTGTGTCAATTTAGTGATTTGTGTACTTTATGTGGCTGGGTCAATTTGGTGACCTGTGTACCATTTGTGTTTGTGTCAATTCGGTGACCTGTGTATCATATGCGTTTGTGTCAATTTAGTCATTTGTGTACTATGTGTGGCTGGGTCAATTTGGTGACCTACGTACCATATGTGTTTGTGTCAATTCGGTGACCTGTGTATCATATGTGTTGGTGCCAATTCAGTGAACTGTGCACTATATATGTTTTACCTTGACTTCCGGGATATGCTAGAGTTGCCGAGGTTTTTCTAGGTTCCAGTCATATTTCACGACAGTCTAATGAGTATTTTCTCCCTATATCCAATGATTTTCTCTTGACCTCCGTGCTGTTTCAGCGCGCCCATGATTTTTCCTAGACTGCCTGGATTTTCTAGACTTGCCCAAATTTTTCTAGGTTCCAGTAATATTTCACGACAGTCTATTGAATATTTGCTCCCTATATCCAATGATTTTCTCTAGACCTCCATGCTATTTCAGCGCTCCCATGATTTTTCCTAGACTGCCTGGATTTTCTAGACTTGCCCAAGTCTTTCTAGGTTCCAGTAATATTTCACGACAGTCTACTGAATATTTTCTCCCTATATCCAATGATTTTCTCTAGACCTCCATGCTATTTCAGCGCTCCCATGATTTTTCCTAGACTGCCTGGATTTTCTAGACTTACCCAAGTTTTTCTAGGTTCCATTAATATTTCACGACAGTCTACTGAATATTTTCTCCCTATATCCAATGATTTCTCTTGACCTCCGTGCTGTTTCAATTTGGTGACCTGTGTACCATTAGTGTTTGTGTCAATTCGGTGACCTGTATATCATATACGCTTCTGTCAATTTAGTGACTTGTGTACTATATGTGGCTGGGTCAATTTGGGGACCTACGTGCCATATGTGTTTGTGTCAATTCGGTGACCTGTGTATCATATGTGCTTGTGTCAATTTAGTTATTTGTGTACTCTATGTGGCTGGGTCAATTTGGTGACCTGTGTACCATATGTGTTTGTGTCAATTCGGTGACCTGTGTATCATATGTGCTTGTGTCAATTTAGTGATTTATGTACTATATGTGGCTGGGTCAACTTGGTGACCTACGTGCCATATGTGTTTGTGTCAATTCGGTGACCTGTGTATCATATGTGCTTGTGTCAATTTAGTGATTTGTGTACTTTATGTGGCTGGGTCAATTTGGTGACCTGTGTACCATATGTGTTTGTGTCAATTCGGTGACCTGTGTATCATATGTGCTTGTGTCAATTTAGTGATTTGTGTACTATATGTGGCTGGGTCAATTTGGTGACCTACGTACCATATGTGTTTGTGTCAATTCGGTGACCTGTGTATCATATGTGCTTGTGTCAATTTAGTGATTTATGTACTATATGTGGCTGGGTCAACTTGGTGACCTACGTGCCATATGTGTTTGTGTCAATTCGGTGACCTGTGTTTCATATGTGCTTGTGTCAATTTAGTGATTTGTGTACTTTATGTGGCTGGGTCAATTTGGTGACCTGTGTACCATATGTGTTTGTGTCAATTCGGTGACCTGTGTATCATATGTGCTTGTGTCAATTTAGTGATTTGTGTACTATATGTGGCTGGGTCAATTTGGTGACCTACGTACCATATGTGTTTGTGTCAATTCGGTGACCTGTGTATCATATGTGCTTGTGTCAATTTAGTGATTTATGTACTATATGTGGCTGGGTCAACTTGGTGACCTACGTGCCATATGTGTTTGTGTCAATTCGGTGACCTGTGTTTCATATGTGCTTGTGTCAATTTAGTGAATTGTGTACTTTATGTGGCTGGGTCAATTTGGTGACCTGTGTACCATATGTGTTTGTGTCAATTCGGTGACCTGTGTATCATATGTGCTTGTGTCAATTTAGTGATTTGTGTACTATATGTGGCTGGGTCAATTTGGTGACCTACGTACCATATGTGTTTGTGTCAATTCGGTGACCTGTGCATCATATGTGCTTGTGTCAATTTAGTGATTTGTGTACTTTATGTGGCTGGGTCAATTTGGTGACCTGTGTACCATATGTGTTTGTGTCAATTCGGTGACCTGTGTATCATATGTGCTTGTGTCAATTTAGTGATTTGTGTACTATATGTGGCTGGGTCAATTTGGTGACCTACGTACCATATGTGTTTGTGTCAATTCGGTGACCTGTGTATCATATGTGCTTGTGTCAATTAAGTGATTTGTGTACTTTATGTGGCTGGGTCAATTTGGTGACCTGTGTACCATATGTGTTTGTGTCAATTCGGTGACCTGTGTATCATTTGTGCTTGTGTCAATTTAGTGATTTATGTACTATATGTGGCTGGGTCAATTTGGTGACCTACGTGCCATATGTGTTTGTGTCAATTCGGTGACCTGTGTATCATATGTGCTTGTGTCAATTTAGTGATTTGTGTACTTTATGTGGCTGGGTCAATTTGGTGACCTGTGTACCATTTGTGTTTGTGTCAATTCGGTGACCTGTGTATCATATGCGTTTGTGTCAATTTAGTCATTTGTGTACTATATGTGGCTGGGTCAATTTGGTGACCTACGTACCATATGTGTTTGTGTCAATTCGGTGACCTCTATATCATATGTGTTGGTGCCAATTCAGTGAACTGTGCACTATATATGTTTTACCTTGACTTCCGAGATATGCTAGAGTTGCCGAGGTTTTTCTAGGTTCCAGTCATATTTCACGACAGTCTAATGAGTATTTTCTCCCTATATCCAATGATTTTCTCTAGACCTCCATTCTATTTAAGCGCTCCCATGATTTTTCCTAGACTGCCTGGATTTTCTAGACTTCCCCAAGTTTTTCTAGGTTCCAGTAATATTTCACGACTGTCTACTGAATATTTTCTCCCTATATCCAATGATTTTCTCTTGACCTCCGTGCTGTTTCAGCGCGCCCATGATTTTTCCTAGACTGCCTGGATTTTCTAGACTTGCCCAAGTTTTTCTGGGTTCATTTCACTGACCTACGTGCTATATGTATTTTCGTCAATTCGGTGACCTGTGTATCATATGTGCTTGTGTCAATTTAGTGATTTGTGTACTTTATGTGGCTGGGTCAATTTGGTGACCGACGTACCATTTGTGTTTGTGTCAATTCGGTGACCTGTGTATCATATTCGTTTGTGTCAATTTAGTCATTTGTGTACTATATGTGGCTGGGTCAATTTGGTGACCCACGTACCATATGTGTTTGTGTCAATTCGGTGACCTGTGTATCATATGTGCTTGTGTCAATTTAGTGATTTGTGTACTTTATGTGGCTGGGTCAATTTGGTGACCTGTGTACCATATGTGTTTGTGTCAATTCGGTGACCTGTGTATCATATGTGCTTGTGTCAATTTAGTGATTTGTGTACTATATGTGGCTGGGTCAATTTGGTGACCTACGTACCATATGTGTTTGTGTCAATTCGGTGACCTGTGTATCATATGTGCTTGTGTCAATTTAGTGATTTATGTACTATATGTGGCTGGGTCAACTTGGTGACCTACGTGCCATATGTGTTTGTGTCAATTCGGTGACCTGTGTTTCATATGTGCTTGTGTCAATTTAGTGATTTGTGTACTTTATGTGGCTAGGTCAATTTGGTGACCTGTGTACCATATGTGTTTGTGTCAATTCGGTGACCTGTGTATCATATGTGCTTGTGTCAATTTAGTGATTTGTGTACTATATGTGGCTGGGTCAATTTGGTGACCTACGTACCATATGTGTTTGTGTCAATTCGGTGACCTGTGTTTCATATGTGCTTGTGTCAATTTAGTGAATTGTGTACTTTATGTGGCTGGGTCAATTTGGTGACCTGTGTACCATATGTGTTTGTGTCAATTCGGTGACCTGTGTATCATATGTGCTTGTGTCAATTTAGTGATTTGTGTACTATATGTGGCTGGGTCAATTTGGTGACCTACGTACCATATGTGTTTGTGTCAATTCGGTGACCTGTGTATCATATGTGCTTGTGTCAATTTAGTGATTTGTGTACTATATGTGGCTGGGTCAATTTGGTGACCTACGTACCATATGTGTTTGTGTCAATTCGGTGACCTGTGTATCATATGTGCTTGTGTCAATTTAGTGATTTGTGTACTTTATGTGGCTGGGTCAATTTGGTGACCTGTGTACCATATGTGTTTGTGTCAATTCGGTGACCTGTGTATCATATGTGCTTGTGTCAATTTAGTGATTTGTGTACTATATGTGGCTGGGTCAATTTGGTGACCTACGTACCATATGTGTTTGTGTCAATTCGGTGACCTGTGTATCATATGTGCTTGTGTCAATTTAGTGATTTATGTACTATATGTGGCTGGGTCAACTTGGTGACCTACGTGCCATATGTGTTTGTGTCAATTCGGTGACCTGTGTTTCATATGTGCTTGTGTCAATTTAGTGATTTGTGTACTTTATGTGGCTGGGTCAATTTGGTGACCTGTGTACCATATGTGTTTGTGTCAATTCGGTGACCTGTGTATCATATGTGCTTGTGTCAATTTAGTGATTTGTGTACTATATGTGGCTGGGTCAATTTGGTGACCTACGTACCATATGTGTTTGTGTCAATTCGGTGACCTGTGTATCATATGTGCTTGTGTCAATTTAGTGATTTATGTACTATATGTGGCTGGGTCAACTTGGTGACCTACGTGCCATATGTGTTTGTGTCAATTCGGTGACCTGTGTTTCATATGTGCTTGTGTCAATTTAGTGAATTGTGTACTTTATGTGGCTGGGTCAATTTGGTGACCTGTGTACCATATGTGTTTGTGTCAATTCGGTGACCTGTGTATCATATGTGCTTGTGTCAATTTAGTGATTTGTGTACTATATGTGGCTGGGTCAATTTGGTGACCTACGTACCATATGTGTTTGTGTCAATTCGGTGACCTGTGCATCATATGTGCTTGTGTCAATTTAGTGATTTGTGTACTTTATGTGGCTGGGTCAATTTGGTGACCTGTGTACCATATGTGTTTGTGTCAATTCGGTGACCTGTGTATCATATGTGCTTGTGTCAATTTAGTGATTTGTGTACTATATGTGGCTGGGTCAATTTGGTGACCTACGTACCATATGTGTTTGTGTCAATTCGGTGACCTGTGTATCATATGTGCTTGTGTCAATTAAGTGATTTGTGTACTTTATGTGGCTGGGTCAATTTGGTGACCTGTGTACCATATGTGTTTGTGTCAATTCGGTGACCTGTGTATCATTTGTGCTTGTGTCAATTTAGTGATTTATGTACTATATGTGGCTGGGTCAATTTGGTGACCTACGTGCCATATGTGTTTGTGTCAATTCGGTGACCTGTGTATCATATGTGCTTGTGTCAATTTAGTGATTTGTGTACTTTATGTGGCTGGGTCAATTTGGTGACCTGTGTACCATTTGTGTTTGTGTCAATTCGGTGACCTGTGTATCATATGCGTTTGTGTCAATTTAGTCATTTGTGTACTATATGTGGCTGGGTCAATTTGGTGACCTACGTACCATATGTGTTTGTGTCAATTCGGTGACCTCTATATCATATGTGTTGGTGCCAATTCAGTGAACTGTGCACTATATATGTTTTACCTTGACTTCCGAGATATGCTAGAGTTGCCGAGGTTTTTCTAGGTTCCAGTCATATTTCACGACAGTCTAATGAGTATTTTCTCCCTATATCCAATGATTTTCTCTAGACCTCCATTCTATTTAAGCGCTCCCATGATTTTTCCTAGACTGCCTGGATTTTCTAGACTTGCCCAAGTTTTTCTAGGTTCCAGTAATATTTCACGACTGTCTACTGAATATTTTCTCCCTATATCCAATGATTTTCTCTTGACCTCCGTGCTGTTTCAGCGCGCCCATGATTTTTCCTAGACTGCCTGGATTTTCTAGACTTGCCCAAGTTTTTCTGGGTTCATTTCACTGACCTACGTGCTATATGTATTTTCGTCAATTCGGTGACCTGTGTATCATATGTGCTTGTGTCAATTTAGTGATTTGTGTACTTTATGTGGCTGGGTCAATTTGGTGACCTACGTACCATATGTGTTTGTGTCAATTCGGTGACCTGTGTATCATATGTGCTTGTGTCAATTAAGTGATTTGTGTACTTTATGTGGCTGGGTCAATTTGGTGACCTGTGTACCATATGTGTTTGTGTCAATTCGGTGACCTGTGTATCATTTGTGCTTGTGTCAATTTAGTGATTTATGTACTATATGTGGCTGGGTCAATTTGGTGACCTACGTGCCATATGTGTTTGTGTAAATTCGGTGACCTGTGTATCATATGTGCTGGTGTCAATTTAGTGATTTGTGTACTATATGTGGCTGGGTCAATTTGGAGACCTGTGTACCATTAGTGTTTGTGTCAATTCGGTGACCTGTATACCATATGCGCTTGTGTCAATTTAGTGATTTGTGTACTAAATGTGGCTGTGTCAATGTGGTGACCTACGTGCTGTATGTGTTTGTGTCAATTCGGTGACCTCTGTTTCATATGTGTTGGTGCCAATTCAGTGAACTGTGCACTATATATGTTTAACCTTGACTTCCGGGATATGCTAGAGTTGCCGAGGTTTTTCTAGGTTCCAGTCATATTTCACGACAGTCTAATGTGAATTTTCTCCCTAAATCCAATGATTTTCTCTAGACCTCCATTCTGTTTAAGCGCTCCCATGATTTTTCCTAGACTGCCTGGATTTTCTAGACTTACCCAAGTTTTTCTAGGTTCCAGTAATATTTCACGACAGTCTACTGAATATTTTCTCCCTATATCCAATGATTTTCTCTTGACCTCCGTGCTGTTTCAGCGCTCCCATGATTTTTCCTAGACTGCCTGGATTTTCTAGACTTGCCCAAGTTTTTCTAGGTTCCAGTAATATTTCACGACTGTCTACTGAATATTTTCTCCCTATATCCAATGATTTTCTCTTGACCTCCGTGCTGTTTCAGCGCTCCCATGATTTTTCCTAGACTGCCTGGATTTCTTAGACTTGCCCAAGTTTTTCTAGGTTCCAGTAATATTTCACGACAGTCTACTGAATATTTTCTCCCTATATCCAATGATTTTTTCTTGACCTCCATTCTATTTCAGCGCTCCCATGATTTTTCCTAGACTGCCTGGATTTTCTAGACTTGGCCAAGTTTTTCTAGGTTCCAGTAATATTTCACGACAGTCTACTGAATATTTTCTCCCTTTATCCAATGATTTTCTCTAGACCTTTGTGCTGTTTCAGCGCTCCCATGATTTTTCCTAGACTGCCTGGATTTTCTAGACTTGCCCAAGTTTTTCTAGGTTCCAGTAATATTTCACGACAGTCTACTGAATATTTTCTCCCTATATCCAATGATTTTCTCTTGACCTCCGTGCTATTTCAGCGCTCCCATGATTTTTCCTAGACTGCCTGGATTTTCTAGACTTGCCCAAGTTTTTCTAGGTTCCAGTAATATTTCACGACAGTCTACTGAATATTTTCTCACTATATCCAATGATTTCTCTTGACCTCCGTGCTATTTCAGCGCTCCCATGATTTTTCCTAGACTGCCTGGATTTTCTAGACTTGCCCAAGTTTTTCTAGGTTCCAGTAATATTTCGCGACAGTCTACTGAATATTTTCTCGCTATATGCAATGATTTTCCCTTGACTCCCATGCTATTTCAGCGCTCCCATGATTTTTCCTAGACTGCCTGGATTTCCTAGACTTGTCCAAGTTTTTTTGAGGTTCCAGTAATATTTCACGACAGTCTACTGAATATTTTCTCCCTTTATCCAATGATTTTCTCTAGACCTCCGTGCTGTTTCAGCGCTCCCATGATTTTTCCTAGACTGCCTGGATTTTCTAGACTTGCCCAAGTTTTTCTAGGTTCCAGTAATATTTCACGACAGTCTACTGAATATTTTCTCCCTTTATCCAATGATTTTCTCTAGACCTCCATGCTATATCAGCGCTCCCATGATTTTTCCTAGACCGCCTGGATTTTCTAGACTTGCTCAAGTTTTTCTAGGTTCCAGTAATATTTCACGACAGTCTACTGAATATTTTCTCCCTATATCCAATGATTTTCTCTTGACTTCCGTGCTGTTTTTGCGCTCCCATGATTTTTCCTAGACCGCCTGGATTTTATAGACTTGCTCAAGTTTTTCTAGGTTCCAGTAATATTTCACGACAGTCTACTGAATATTTTCTCCCTATATCCATAGATTTTCTCGTGACCTCCATGCTATTTCAGCGCTCCCATGATTTTTCCTAGACTGCCTGGATTTCCTAGACTTGTCCAAGTTTTTTTGAGGTTCCAGTAATATTTCACGACAGTCTACTGAATATTTTCTCCCTTTATCCAATGATTTTCTCTAGACCTCCGTGCTGTTTCAGCGCTCCCATGATTTTTCCTAGACTGCCTGGATTTTCTAGACTTGCCCAAGTTTTTCTAGGTTCCAGTAATATTTCACGACAGTCTACTGAATATTTTCTCCCTTTATCCAATGATTTTCTCTAGACCTCCATGCTATATCAGCGCTCCCATGATTTTTCCTAGACCGCCTGGATTTTCTAGACTTGCTCAAGTTTTTCTAGGTTCCAGTAATATTTCACGACAGTCTACTGAATATTTTCTCCCTATATCCAATGATTTTCTCTTGACTTCCGTGCTGTTTTTGCGCTCCCATGATTTTTCCTAGACCGCCTGGATTTTATAGACTTGCTCAAGTTTTTCTAGGTTCCAGTAATATTTCACGACAGTCTACTGAATTTTTTCTCCCTATATCCAATGATTTTCTCTAGACCTCCATTCTATTTCAGCGCTCCCATGATTTTTCCTAGACTGCCTGTATTTTCTAGACTTGCCAAGTTTTTCTTGGTTCCAGTAATATTTCACGACAGTCTACTGAATATTTTCTCCCTATATCCAATGATTTTCTCTAGACCTCCATTCTATTTCAGCGCTCCCATGATTTTTCCTAGACTGCCTGGATTTTCTAGACTTACCCAAGTTTTTCTAGGTTCCAGTAATATTTCACGACAGTCCACTGAATATTTTCTCCCTATATCCAATGATTTTCTCTTGACCTCCGTCCTGTTTCAGCGCTCCCATGATTTCTCCTAGACTGCCTGGATTTTCTAGACTTACCCAAGTTTTTCTAGGTTCCAGTAATATTTCACGAACGTCTACTGAATATTTTCTCCCTATATCCAATGATTTTCTCTAGACCTGCATTCTATTTCAGCGCTCCCATGATTTTTCCTAGACTGCCTGGATTTTCTAGACTTACCCAAGTTTTTCTAGGTTCCAGTAATATTTCACGACAGTCCACTGAATATTTTCTCCCTATATCCAATGATTTTCTCTTGACCTCCGTCCTGTTTCAGCGCTCCCATGATTTCTCCTAGACTGCCTGGATTTTCTAGACTTGCCCAAGTTTTTCTAGGTTCCAGTAATATTTCACGACAGTCTACTGAATTTTTTCTCCCTATATCCAATGATTTTCTCTAGACCTCCATTCTATTTAAGCGCTCCCATGATTTTTCCTAGACTGCCTGGATTTTCTAGACTTGCCCAAGTTTTTCTAGGCTCCAGTAATATTTCACGACAGTCTACTGAATATTTTCTCCCTATATCCAATGATTTTCTCTAGACCTGCATTCTATTTCAGCGCTCCCATGATTTTTCCTAGACTGCCTGGATTTTCTAGACTTACCCAAGTTTTTCTAGGTTCCAGTAATATTTCACGACAGTCTACTGAATATTTTCTCCCTATATCCAATGATTTTCTCTAGACCTCCATTCTATTTCAGCGCTCCCATGATTTTTCCTAGACTGCCTGTATTTTCTAGACTTGCCTAAGTTTTTCTTGGTTCCAGTAATATTTCACGACAGTCTACTGAATATTTTCTCCCTATATCCAATGATTTTCTCTAGACCTGCATTCTATTTCAGCGCTCCCATGATTTTTCCTAGACTGCCTGGATTTTCTAGACTTACCCAAGTTTTTCTAGGTTCCAGTAATATTTCACGACAGTCTACTGAATATTTTCTCCCTATATCCAATGATTTTCTCTAGACCTGCATTCTATTTCAGCGCTCCCATGATTTTTCCTAGACTGCCTGGATTTTCTAGACTTACCCAAGTTTTTCTAGGTTCCAGTAATATTTCACGACAGTCTACTGAATATTTTCTCCCTATATCCAATGATTTTCTCTAGACCTCCATTCTATTTAAGCGCTCCCATGATTTTTCCTAGACTGCCTGGATTTTCAAGACTTACCCAAGTTTTTCTAGGTTCCAGTAATATTTCACGACAGTCTACTGAATATTTTCTCCCTATATCCAATGATTTTCTCTAGACCTGCATTCTATTTCAGCGCTCCCATGATTTTTCCTAGACTGCCTGGATTTTCTAGACTTACCCAAGTTTTTCTAGGTTCCAGTAATATTTCACGACAGTCTACTGAATATTTTCTCCCTATATCCAATGATTTTCTCTAGACCTCCATTCTATTTCAGCGCTCCCATGATTTTTCCTAGACTGCCTGGATTTTCTAGACTTGCCCAAGTTTTTTTAGGTTCCAGTAATATTTCACGACAGTCTACTGAATATTTTCTCACTATATCCAATGAATTCTCTTGACCTCCGTGCTATTTCAGCGCTCCCATGATTTTTCCTAGACTGCCTGGATTTTCTAGACTTGCCCAAGTTTTTCTGGTTTCCAGTAATATTTCGCGACAGTCTACTGAATATTTTCTCGCTATATGCAATGATTTTCCCTTGACTCCCATGCTATTTCAGCGCTCCCATGGTTTTTCCTAGACTGCCTGGATTTCCTAGACTTGTCCAAGTTTTTTTGAGGTTCCAGTAATATTTCACGACAGTCTACTGAATATTTTCTCCCTTTATCCAATGATTTTCTCTAGACCTCCATGCTATATCAGCGCTCCCATGATTTTTCCTAGACCGCCTGGATTTTCTAGACTTGCTAAAGTTTTTCTAGGTTCCAGTAATATTTCACGACAGTCTACTGAATATTTTCTCCCTATATCCAATGATTTTCTCTTGACTTCCGTGCTGTTTTTGCGCTCCCATGATTTTTCCTAGACCGCCTGGATTTTATAGACTTGCTCAAGTTTTTCTAGGTTCCAGGAATATTTCACGACAGTCTACTGAATATTTTCTCCCTATATCCATAGATTTTCTCGTGACCTCCATTCTATTTCAGCGCTCCCATGATTTTTCCTAGACTGCCTGTATTTTCTTGACTTGCCTAAGTTTTTCTTGGTTCCAGTAATATTTCACGACAGTCTACTGAATATTTTCTCCCTATATCCAATGATTTTCTCTAGACCTCCATTCTATTTCAGCGCTCCCATGATTTTTCCTAGACTGCCTGTATTTTCTTGACTTGCCTAAGTTTTTCTTGGTTCCAGTAATATTTCACGACAGTCTACTGAATATTTTCTCCCTATATCCAATGATTTTCTCTAGACCTCCATTCTATTTCAGCGCTCCCATGATTTTTCCTAGACTGCCTGGATTTTCTAGACTTGCCCAAGTTTTTCTAGGTTCCAGTAATATTTCACGACAGTCTACTGAATATTTTCTCACTATATCCAATGATTTCTCTTGACCTCCGTGCTATTTCAGCGCTCCCATGATTTTTCCTAGACTGCCTGGATTTTCTAGACTTGCCCAAGTTTTTCTAGGTTCCAGTAATATTTCGCGACAGTCTACTGAATATTTTCTCGCTATATGCAATGATTTTCCCTTGACTCCCATGCTATTTCAGCGCTCCCATGATTTTTCCTAGACTGCCTGGATTTCCTAGACTTGTCCAAGTTTTTTTGAGGTTCCAGTAATATTTCACGACAGTCTACTGAATATTTTCTCCCTTTATCCAATGATTTTCTCTAGACCTCCGTGCTGTTTCAGCGCTCCCATGATTTTTCCTAGACTGCCTGGATTTTCTAGACTTCCCCAAGTTTTTCTAGGTTCCAGTAATATTTCACGACAGTCTACTGAATATTTTCTCCCTATATCCAATGATTTTTGCTTGACCTCCATGCTATATCAGCGCTCCCATGATTTTTCCTGGACTGCCTGGATTTTCTAGACTTGCCCAAATTTTTCTAGGTTCCAGTAATATTTCACGACAGTCTACTGAATATTTTCTCCCTATATGCAATGATTTTCCCTTGACTCCCATGCTATTTCAGCGCTCCCATGATTTTTCCTAGACTGCCTGGATTTCCTAGACTTGTCCAAGTTTTTTTTAGGTTTCAGTAATATTTCACGACAGTCTACTGAATATTTTCTCCCTTTATCCAATGATTTTCTCTAGACCTCCATGCTAAATCAGCGCTCCCATGATTTTTCCTAGACCGCCTGGATTTTCTAGACTTGCTCAAGTTTTTCTAGGTTCCAGTAATATTTCACGACAGTCTACTGAATATTTTCTCCCTATATCCATAGATTTTCTCGTGACCTCCATGCTATTTCAGCGCTCCCATGATTTTTCCTAGACTGCCTGGATTTTCTAGACTTGCCCAAGTTTTTCTAGGTTCCAGTAATATTTCACGACAGTCTACTGAATTTTTTCTCCCTATATCCAATGATTTTCTCTAGACCTGCATTCTATTTCAGCGCTCCCATGATTTTTCCTAGACTGCCTGGATTTTCTAGACTTACCCAAGTTTTTCTAGGTTCCAGTAATATTTCACGACAGTCCACTGAATATTTTCTCCCTATATCCAATGATTTTCTCTTGACCTCCGTCCTGTTTCAGCGCTCCCATGATTTCTCCTAGACTGCCTGGATTTTCTAGACTTGCCCAAGTTTTTCTAGGTTCCAGTAATATTTCACGACAGTCTACTGAATTTTTTCTCCCTATATCCAATGATTTTCTCTAGACCTCCATTCTATTTCAGCGCTCCCATGATTTTTCCTAGACTGCCTGTATTTTCTTGACTTGCCTAAGTTTTTCTTGGTTCCAGTAATATTTCACGACAGTCTACTGAATATTTTCTCCCTATATCCAATGATTTTCTCTAGACCTCCATTCTATTTCAGCGCTCCCATGATTTTTCCTAGACTGCCTGGATTTTCTAGACTTACCCAAGTTTTTCTAGGTTCCAGAAATATTTCACGACAGTCTACTGAATATTTTCTCCCTATATCCAATGATTTTCTCTAGACCTCCATTCTATTTCAGCGCTCCCATGATTTTTCCTAGACTGCCTGTATTTTCTTGACTTGCCTAAGTTTTTCTTGGTTCCAGTAATATTTCACGACAGTCTACTGAATATTTTCTCCCTATATCCAATGATTTTCTCTAGACCTCCATTCTATTTCAGCGCTCCCATGATTTTTCCTAGACTGCCTGGATTTTCTAGACTTACCCAAGTTTTTCTAGGTTCCAGTAATATTTCACGACAGCCCACTGAATATTTTCTCCCTATATCCAATGATTTTCTCTTGACCTCCGTCCTGTTTCAGCGCTCCCATGATTTCTCCTAGACTGCCTGGATTTTCTTGACTTACCCAAGTTTTTCTAGGTTCCAGTAATATTTCACGAACGTCTACTGAATATTTTCTCCCTATATCCAATGATTTTCTCTAGACCTGCATTCTATTTCAGCGCTCCCATGATTTTTCCTAGACTGCCTGGATTTTCTAGACTTACCCAAGTTTTTCTAGGTTCCAGTAATATTTCACGACAGTCCACTGAATATTTTCTCCCTATATCCAATGATTTTCTCTTGACCTCCGTCCTGTTTCAGCGCTCCCATGATTTCTCCTAGACTGCCTGGATTTTCTAGACTTGCCCAAGTTTTTCTAGGTTCCAGTAATATTTCGCGACAGTCTACTGAATATTTTCTCGCTATATGCAATGATTTTCCCTTGACTCCCATGCTATTTCAGCGCTCCCATGATTTTTCCTAGACTGCCTGGATTTTCTAGACTTACCCAAGTTTTTCTAGGTTCCAGTAATATTTCACGACAGTCCACTGAATATTTTCTCCCTATATCCAATGATTTTCTCTTGACCTCCGTCCTGTTTCAGCGCTCCCATGATTTTTCCTAGACTGCCTGGATTTTCTAGACTTACCCAAGTTTTTCTAGGTTCCAGTAATATTTCACGACAGTCTACTGAATATTTTCTCCCTATATCCAATGATTTTCTCTAGACCTGCATTCTATTTTAGCGCTCCCATGATTTTTCCTAGACTTCCTGGATTTTCTAGACTTACCCAAGTTTTTCTAGGTTCCAGTAATATTTCACGACAGTCTACTGAATATTTTCTCCCTATATCCAATGATTTTCTCTAGACCTCCATTCTATTTCAGCGCTCCCATGATTTTTCCTAGACTGCCTGGATTTTCTAGACTTGCCCAAGTTTTTCTAGGTTCCAGTAATATTTCACGACAGTCTACTGAATATTTGCTCACTATATCCAATGATTTCTCTTGACCTCCGTGCTATTTCAGCGCTCCCATGATTTTTCCTAGACTGCCTGGATTTTCTAGACTTGCCCAAGTTTTTCTAGGTTCCAGTAATATTTCGCGACAGTCTACTGAATATTTTCTCGCTATATGCAATGATTTTCCCTTGACTCCCATGCTATTTCAGCGCTCCCATGATTTTTCCTAGACTGCCTGGATTTCCTAGACTTGTCCAAGTTTTTTTGAGGTTCCAGTAATATTTCACGACAGTCTACTGAATATTTTCTCCCTTTATCCAATGATTTTCTCTAGACCTCCGTGCTGTTTCAGCGCTCCCATGATTTTTCCTAGACTGCCTGGATTTTCTAGACTTGCCCAAGTTTTTCTAGGTTCCAGTAATATTTCACGACAGTCTACTGAATATTTTCTCCCTATATCCAATGATTTTCTCTTGACCTCCATGCTATATCAGCGCTCCCATGATTTTTCCTGGACTGCCTGGATTTTCTAGACTTGCCCAAATTTTTCTAGGTTCCAGTAATATTTCACGACAGTCTACTGAATATTTTCTCCCTATATGCAATGATTTTCCCTTGACTCCCATGCTATTTCAGCGCTCCCATGATTTTTCCTAGACTGCCTGGATTTCCTAGACTTGTCCAAGTTTTTTTTAGGTTGCAGTAATATTTCACGACAGTCTACTGAATATTTTCTCCCTTTATCCAATGATTTTCTCTAGACCTCCATGCTATATCAGCGCTCCCATGATTTTTCCTAGACCGCCTGGATTTTCTAGACTTGCTCAAGTTTTTCTAGGTTCCAGTAATATTTCACGACAGTCTACTGAATATTTTCTCCCTATATCCAATGATTTTCTCTTGACTTCCGTGCTGTTTTTGCGCTCCCATGATTTTTCCTAGACCGCCTGGATTTTATAGACTTGCTCAAGTTTTTCTAGGTTCCAGTAATATTTCACGACAGTCTACTGAATATTTTCTCCCTATATCCATAGATTTTCTCGTGACCTCCATGCTATTTCAGCGCTCCCATGATTTTTCCTAGACTGCCTGGATTTTCTAGACTTGCCCAAGTTTTTCTAGGTTCCAGTAATATTTCACGACAGTCTACTGAATTTTTTCTCCCTATATCCAATGATTTTCTCTAGACCTCCATTCTATTTCAGCGCTCCCATGATTTTTCCTAGACTGCCTGTATTTTCTAGACTTGCCTAAGTTTTTCTTGGTTCCAGTAATATTTCACGACAGTCTACTGAATATTTTCTCCCTATATCCAATGATTTTCTCTAGACCTCCATTCTATTTCAGCGCTCCCATGATTTTTCCTAGACTGCCTGGATTTTCTAGACTTACCCAAGTTTTTCTAGGTTCCAGTAATATTTCACGACAGTCCACTGAATATTTTCTCCCTATATCCAATGATTTTCTCTTGACCTCCGTCCTGTTTCAGCGCTCCCATGATTTCTCCTAGACTGCCTGGATTTTCTAGACTTGCCCAAGTTTTTCTAGGTTCCAGTAATATTTCACGTCAGTCTACTGAATTTTTTCTCCCTATATCCAATGATTTTCTCTAGACCTCCATTCTATTTCAGCGCTCCCATGATTTTTCCTAGACTGCCTGTATTTTCTAGACTTGCCTAAGTTTTTCTTGGTTCCAGTAATATTTCACGACAGTCTACTGAATATTTTCTCCCTATATCCAATGATTTTCTCTAGACCTGCATTCTATTTCAGCGCTCCCATGATTTTTCCTAGACTGCCTGGATTTTCTAGACTTACCCAAGTTTTTCTAGGTTCCAGTAATATTTCACGACAGTCCACTGAATATTTTCTCCCTATATCCAATGATTTTCTCTTGACCTCCGTCCTGTTTCAGCGCTCCCATGATTTCTCCTAGACTGCCTGGATTTTCTAGACTTGCCCAAGTTTTTCTAGGTTCCAGTAATATTTCACGACAGTCTACTGAATTTTTTCTCCCTATATCCAATGATTTTCTCTAGACCTCCATTCTATTTAAGCGCTCCCATGATTTTTCCTAGACTGCCTGGATTTTCTAGACTTGCCCAAGTTTTTCTAGGTTCCAGTAATATTTCACGACAGTCTACTGAATATTTTCTCCCTATATCCAATGATTTTCTCTAGACCTGCATTCTATTTCAGCGCTCCCATGATTTTTCCTAGACTGCCTGGATTTTCTAGACTTGTTCAAGTTTTTCTAGGTTCCAGTAATATTTCACGACAGTCTACTGAATATTTTCTCACTATATCCAATGATTTCTCTTGACCTCCGTGCTATTTCAGCGTTCCCATGATTTTTCCTAGACTGCCTGGATTTTCTAGACTTGCCCAAGTTTTTCTAGGTTCCAGTAATATTTCGCGACAGTCTACTGAATATTTTCTCGCTATATGCAATGATTTTCCCTTGACTCCCATGCTATTTCAGCGCTCCCATGATTTTTCCTAGACTGCCTGGATTTCCTAGACTTGTCCAAGTTTTTTTGAGGTTCCAGTAATATTTCACGACAGTCTACTGAATATTTTCTCCCTTTATCCAATGATTTTCTCTAGACCTCCGTGCTGTTTCAGCGCTCCCATGATTTTTCCTAGACTGCCTGGATTTTCTAGACTTGCCCAAGTTTTTCTAGGTTCCAGTAATATTTCACGACAGTCTACTGAATATTTTCTCCCTATATCCAATGATTTTCTCTTGACCTCCATGCTATATCAGCGCTCCCATGATTTTTCCTGGACTGCCTGGATTTTCTACACTTGCCCAAATTTTTCTAGGTTCCAGTAATATTTCACGACAGTCTACTGAATATTTTCTCCCTATATGCAATGATTTTCTCTTGACTTCCGTGCTGTTTTTGCGCTCCCATGATTTTTCCTAGACCGCCTGGATTTTATAGACTTGCTCAAGTTTTTCTAGGTTCCAGTAATATTTCACGACAGTCTACTGAATATTTTCTCCCTATATCCATAGATTTTCTCGTGACCTCCATGCTATTTCAGCGCTCCCATGATTTTTCCTAGACTGCCTGGATTTTCTAGACTTGCCCAAGTTTTTCTAGGTTCCAGTAATATTTCACGACAGTCTACTGAATTTTTTCTCCCTATATCCAATGATTTTCTCTAGACCTCCATTCTATTTCAGCGCTCCCATGATTTTTCCTAGACTGCCTGTATTTTCTAGACTTGCCTAAGTTTTTCTTGGTTCCAGTAATATTTCACGACAGTCTACTGAATATTTTCTCCCTATATCCAATGATTTTCTCTAGACCTCCATTCTATTTCAGCGCTCCCATGATTTTTCCTAGACTGCCTGGATTTTCTAGACTTACCCAAGTTTTTCTAGGTTCCAGTAATATTTCACGACAGTCCACTGAATATTTTCTCCCTATATCCAATGATTTTCTCTTGACCTCCGTCCTGTTTCAGCGCTCCCATGATTTCTCCTAGACTGCCTGGATTTTCTAGACTTACCCAAGTTTTTCTAGGTTCCAGTAATATTTCACGACAGTCTACTGAATATTTTCTCCCTATATCCATAGATTTTCTCGTGACCTCCATGCTATTTCAGCGCTCCCATGATTTTTCCTAGACTGCCTGGATTTTCTAGACTTGCCCAAGTTTTTCTAGGTTCCAGTAATATTTCACGACAGTCTACTGAATTTTTTCTCCCTATATCCAATGATTTTCTCTAGACCTCCATTCTATTTCAGCGCTCCCATGATTTTTCCTAGACTGCCTGTATTTTCTAGACTTGCCTAAGTTTTTCTTGGTTCCAGTAATATTTCACGACAGTCTACTGAATATTTTCTCCCTATATCCAATGATTTTCTCTAGACCTCCATTCTATTTCAGCGCTCCCATGATTTTTCCTAGACTGCCTGGATTTTCTAGACTTACCCAAGTTTTTCTAGGTTCCAGTAATATTTCACGACAGTCCACTGAATATTTTCTCCCTATATCCAATGATTTTCTCTTGACCTCCGTCCTGTTTCAGCGCTCCCATGATTTCTCCTAGACTGCCTGGATTTTCTAGACTTACCCAAGTTTTTCTAGGTTCCAGTAATATTTCACGAACGTCTACTGAATATTTTCTCCCTATATCCAATGATTTTCTCTAGACCTGCATTCTATTTCAGCGCTCCCATGATTTTTCCTAGACTGCCTGGATTTTCTAGACTTACCCAAGTTTTTCTAGGTTCCAGTAATATTTCACGACAGTCCACTGAATATTTTCTCCCTATATCTAATGATTTTCTCTTGACCTCCGTCCTGTTTCAGCGCTCCCATGATTTCTCCTAGACTGCCTGGATTTTCTAGACTTGCCCAAGTTTTTCTAGGTTCCAGTAATATTTCACGACAGTCTACTGAATTTTTTCTCCCTATATCCAATGATTTTCTCTAGACCTCCATTCTATTTAAGCGCTCCCATGATTTTTCCTAGACTGCCTGGATTTTCTAGACTTGCCCAAGTTTTTCTAGGTTCCAGTAATATTTCACGACAGTCTACTGAATATTTTCTCCCTATATCCAATGATTTTCTCTAGACCTCCATTCTATTTCAGCGCTCCCATGATTTTTCCTAGACTGCCTGGATTTTCTAGACTTACCCAAGTTTTTCTAGGTTCCAGTAATATTTCACGACAGTCTACTGAATATTTTCTCCCTATATCCAATGATTTTCTCTAGACCTCCATTCTATTTCAGCGCTTCCATGATTTTTCCTAGACTGCCTGTATTTTCTAGACTTGCCTAAGTTTTTCTTGGTTCCAGTAATATTTCACGACAGTCTACTGAATATTTTCTCCCTATATCCAATGATTTTCTCTAGACCTCCATTCTATTTCAGCGCTCCCATGATTTTTCCTAGACTGCCTGGATTTTCTAGACTTACCCAAGTTTTTCTAGGTTCCAGTAATATTTCACGACAGTCTACTGAATATTTTCTCCCTATATCCAATGATTTTCTCTAGACCTGCATTCTATTTCAGCGCTCCCATGATTTTTCCTAGACTGCCTGGATTTTCTAGACTTACCCAAGTTTTTCTAGGTTCCAGTAATATTTCACGACAGTCTACTGAATATTTTCTCCCTATATCCAATGATTTTCTCTAGACCTCCATTCTATTTCAGCGCTCCCATGATTTTTCCTAGACTGCCTGGATTTTCTAGACTTGCCCAAGTTTTTCTAGGTTCCAGTAATATTTCACGACAGTCTACTGAATATTTTCTCACTATATCCAATGATTTCTCTTGACCTCCGTGCTATTTCAGCGCTCCCATGATTTTTCCTAGACTGCCTGGATTTTCTAGACTTGCCCAAGTTTTTCTAGGTTCCAGTAATATTTCGCGACAGTCTACTGAATATTTTCTCGCTATATGCAATGATTTTCCCTTGACTCCCATGCTATTTCAGCGCTCCCATGATTTTTCCTAGACTGCCTGGATTTCCTAGACTTGTCCAAGTTTTTTTGAGGTTCCAGTAATATTTCACGACAGTCTACTGAATATTTTCTCCCTTTATCCAATGATTTTCTCTAGACCTCCGTGCTGTTTCAGCGCTCCCATGATTTTTCCTAGACTGCCTGGATTTTCTAGACTTGCCCAAGTTTTTCTAGGTTCCAGTAATATTTCACGACAGTCTACTGAATATTTTCTCCCTATATCCAATGATTTTCTCTTGACCTCCATGCTATATCAGCGCTCCCATGATTTTTCCTAGACTGCCTGGATTTTCTAGACTTGCCCAAGTTTTTCTAGGTTCCAGTAATATTTCGCGACAGTCTACTGAATATTTTCTCGCTATATGCAATGATTTTCCCTTGACTCCCATGCTATTTCAGCGCTCCCATGATTTTTCCTAGACTGCCTGGATTTCCTAGACTTGTCCAAGTTTTTTTGAGGTTCCAGTAATATTTCACGACAGTCTACTGAATATTTTCTCCCTTTATCCAATGATTTTCTCTAGACCTCCGTGCTGTTTCAGCGCTCCCATGATTTTTCCTAGACTGCCTGGATTTTCTAGACTTGCCCAAGTTTTTCTAGGTTCCAGTAATATTTCACGACAGTCTACTGAATATTTTCTCCCTATATCCAATGATAATCTCTTGACCTCCATGCTATATCAGCGCTCCCATGATTTTTCCTGGACTGCCTGGATTTTCTAGACTTGCCCAAATTTTTCTAGGTTCCAGTAATATTTCACGACAGTCTACTGAATATTTTCTCCCTATATGCAATGATTTTCCCTTGACTCCCATGCTATTTCAGCGCTCCCATGATTTTTCCTAGACTGCCTGGATTTCCTAGACTTGTCCAAGTTTTTTTTAGGTTGCAGTAATATTTCACGACAGTCTACTGAATATTTTCTCCCTTTATCCAATGATTTTCTCTAGACCTCCATGCTATATCAGCGCTCCCATGATTTTTCCTAGACCGCCTGGATTTTCTAGACTTGCTCAAGTTTTTCTAGGTTCCAGTAATATTTCACGACAGTCTACTGAATATTTTCTCCCTATATCTAATGATTTTCTCTTGACTTCCGTGCTGTTTTTGCGCTCCCATGATTTTTCCTAGACCGCCTGGATTTTATAGACTTGCTCAAGTTTTTCTAGGTTCCAGTAATATTTCACGACAGTCTACTGAATATTTTCTCCCTATATCCATAGATTTTCTCGTGACCTCCATGCTATTTCAGCGCTCCCATGATTTTTCCTAGACTGCCTGGATTTTCTAGACTTGCCCAAGTTTTTCTAGGTTCCAGTAATATTTCACGACAGTCTACTGAATTTTTTCTCCCTATATCCAATGATTTTCTCTAGACCTCCATTCTATTTCAGCGCTCCCATGATTTTTCCTAGACTGCCTGTATTTTCTAGACTTGCCTAAGTTTTTCTTGGTTCCAGTAATATTTCACGACAGTCTACTGAATATTTTCTCCCTATATCCAATGATTTTCTCTAGACCTCCATTCTATTTCAGCGCTCCCATGATTTTTCCTAGACTGCCTGGATTTTCTAGACTTACCCAAGTTTTTCTAGGTTCCAGTAATATTTCACGACAGTCCACTGAATATTTTCTCCCTATATCCAATGATTTTCTCTTGACCTCCGTCCTGTTTCAGCGCTCCCATGATTTCTCCTAGACTGCCTGGATTTTCTAGACTTACCCAAGTTTTTCTAGGTTCCAGTAATATTTCACGAACGTCTACTGAATATTTTCTCCCTATATCCAATGATTTTCTCTAGACCTGCATTCTATTTCAGCGCTCCCATGATTTTTCCTAGACTGCCTGGATTTTCTAGACTTACCCAAGTTTTTCTAGGTTCCAGTAATATTTCACGACAGTCCACTGAATATTTTCTCCCTATATCCAATGATTTTCTCTTGACCTCCGTCCTGTTTCAGCGCTCCCATGATTTCTCCTAGACTGCCTGGATTTTCTATACTTGCCCAAGTTTTTCTAGGTTCCAGTAATATTTCACGACAGTCTACTGAATTTTTTCTCCCTATATCCAATGATTTTCTCTAGACCTCCATTCTATTTAAGCGCTCCCATGATTTTTCCTAGACTGCCTGGATTTTCTAGACTTGCCCAAGTTTTTCTAGGTTCCAGTAATATTTCACGACAGTCTACTGAATATTTTCTCCCTATATCCAATGATTTTCTCTAGACCTGCATTCTATTTCAGCGCTCCCATGATTTTTCCTAGACCGCCTGGATTTTCTAGACTTACCCAAGTTTTTCTAGGTTCCAGTTATATTTCACGACAGTCTACTGAATATTTTCTCCCTATATCCAATGATTTTCTATAGACCTCCATTCTATTTCAGCGCTCCCATGATTTTTCCTAGACTGCCTGGATTTTCTAGACTTGCCCAAGTTTTTCTAGGTTCCAGTAATATTTCACGACAGTCTACTGAATATTTTCTCACTATATCCAATGATTTCTCTTGACCTCCGTGCTATTTCAGCGCTCCCATGATTTTTCCTAGACTGCCTGGATTTTCTAGACTTGCCCAAGTTTTTCTAGGTTCCAGTAATATTTCGCGACAGTCTACTGAATATTTTCTCGCTATATGCAATGATTTTCCCTTGACTCCCATGCTATTTCAGCGCTCCCATGATTTTTCCTAGACTGCCTGGATTTCCTAGACTTGTCCAAGTTTTTTTGAGGTTCCAGTAATATTTCACGACAGTCTACTGAATATTTTCTCCCTTTATCCAATGATTTTCTCTAGACCTCCGTGCTGTTTCAGCGCTCCCATGATTTTTCCTAGACTGCCTGGATTTTCTAGACTTGCCCAAGTTTTTCTAGGTTCCAGTAATATTTCACGACAGTCTACTGAATATTTTCTCCCTATATCCAATGATTTTCTCTTGAACTCCATGCTATATCAGCGCTCCCATGATTTTTCCTGGACTGCCTGGATTTTCTAGACTTGCCCAAATTTTTCTAGGTTACATTAATATTTCACGACAGTCCACTGAATATTTTCTCCCTATATCCAATGATTTTCTCTTGACCTCCGTCCTGTTTCAGCGCTCCCATGATTTCTCCTAGACTGCCTGGATTTTCTAGACTTGCCCAAGTTTTTCTAGGTTCCAGTAATATTTCACGACAGTCTACTGAATATTTTCTCCCTATATCCAATGATTTTCTCTAGACCTGCATTCTATTTCAGCGCTCCCATGATTTTTCCTAGACTGCCTGGATTTTCTAGACTTACCCAAGTTTTTCTAGGTTCCAGTAATATTTCACGACAGTCCACTGAATATTTTCTCCCTATATCCAATGATTTTCTCTTGACCTCCGTCCTGTTTCAGCGCTCCCATGATTTCTCCTAGACTGCCTGGATTTTCTAGACTTGCCCAAGTTTTTCTAGGTTCCAGTAATATTTCACGACAGTCTACTGAATTTTTTCTCCCTATATCCAATGATTTTCTCTAGACCTCCATTCTATTTAAGCGCTCCCATGATTTTTCCTAGACTGCCTGGATTTTCTAGACTTGCCCAAGTTTTTCTAGGTTCCAGTAATATTTCACGACAGTCTACTGAATATTTTCTCCCTATATCCAATGATTTTCTCTAGACCTCCATTCTATTTCAGCGCTCCCATGATTTTTCCTAGACTGCCTGGATTTTCTAGACTTGCCCAAGTTTTTCTAGGTTCCAGTAATATTTCACGACAGTCTACTGAATATTTTCTCCCTATATCCAATGATTTTTTCTTGACCTCCATGCTATATCAGCGCTCCCATGATTTTTCCTAGACTGCCTGGATTTTCTAGACTTGCCCAAGTTTTTCTAGGTTCCAGTAATATTTCGCGACAGTCTACTGAATATTTTCTCGCTATATGCAATGATTTTCCCTTGACTCCCATGCTATTTCAGCGCTCCCATGATTTTTCCTAGACTGCCTGGATTTCCTAGACTTGTCCAAGTTTTTTTGAGGTTCCAGTAATATTTCACGACAGTCTACTGAATATTTTCTCCCTTTATCCAATGATTTTCTCTAGACCTCCGTGCTGTTTCAGCGCTCCCATGATTTTTCCTAGACTGCCTGGATTTTCTAGACTTGCCCAAGTTTTTCTAGGTTCCAGTAATATTTCACGACAGTCTACTGAATATTTTCTCCCTATATCCAATGATTTTTTCTTGACCTCCATGCTATATCAGCGCTCCCATGATTTTTCCTAGACTGCCTGGATTTTCTAGACTTGCCCAAGTTTTTCTAGGTTCCAGTAATATTTCACGACTGTCTACTGTATATTTTCTCCCTATATCCAATGATTTTCTCTTAACCTCCTTGCTGTTTCAGCGCTCCCTTGATTTTTCCTAGACTGCCTGGATTTCTTAGACTTGCCCAAGTTTTTCTAGGTTCCAGTAATATTTCACGACAGTCTACTGAATATTTTCTCCCTATATCCAATGATTTTTTCTTGACCTCCATGCTATATCAGCGCTCCCATGATTTTTCCTAGACTGCCTGGATTTTCTAGACTTGCCCAAGTTTTTCTAGGTTCCAGTAATATTTCGCGACAGTCTACTGAATATTTTCTCCCTATATGCAATGATTTTCTCTAGACCTCCATGCTACATCAGCGCTCCCATGATTTTTCCTAGACTGCCTGGATTTTCTAGACTTGTCCAAGTTTTTCTAGGTTCCAGTAATATTTCACGACAGTCTACTGAATATTTTCTCCCTATATCCAATGATTTTCTCTTAACCTCCTTGCTGTTTCAGCGCTCCCATGATTTTTCCTAGACTGCCTGGATTTCTTAGACTTGCCCAAGTTTTTCTAGGTTCCAGTAATATTTCGCGACAGTCTACTGAATATTTTCTCCCTATATGCAATGATTTTCTCTAGACCTCCATGCTACATCAGCGCTCCCATGATTTTTCCTAGACTGCCTGGATTTTCTAGACTTGCCCAAGTTTTTCTAGGTTCCAGTAATATTTCACGACAGTCTACTGAATATTTTCTCCCTATATCCAATGATTTTCTCTTAACCTCCTTGCTGTTTCAGCGCTCCCATGATTTTTCCTAGACTGCCTGGATTTCTTAGACTTGCCCAAGTTTTTCTAGGTTCCAGTAATATTTCACGACAGTCTACTGAATATTTTCTCCCTATATCCAATGATTTTCTCTTGACCTCCATGCTATATCAGCGCTCCCATTATTTTTCCTGGACTGCCTTTATTTTCTAGACTTGCCCAAATTTTTCTAGGTTCCAGTAATATTTCACGACAGTCTACTGAATATTTTCTCGCTATATGCAATGATTTTCCCTTGACTCCCATGCTATTTCAGCGCTCCCATGATTTTTCCTAGACTGCCTGGATTTCCTAGACTTCTCCAAGTTTTTTTTAGGTTCCAGTAATATTTCACGACACTCTACTGAATATTTTCTCCCTTTATCCAATGATTTTCTCTAGACCTCCATGCTATATCAGCGCTCCCATGATTTTTCCTAGACTGCCTGGATTTCCTAGACTTGTCCAAGTTTTTCTAGGTTCCAGTAATATTTCACGACAGTCTACTGAATATTTTCTCCCTATATCCAATGATTTTCTCTTGACCTCCGTGCTGTTTCAGCGCTCCCATGATTTTTCCTAGACTGCCTGGATTTCTTAGACTGCCCAAGTTTTTCTAGGTTCCAGTAATATTTCACGACAGTCTACTGAATATTTTCTCCCTATATCCAATGATTTTTTCTTGACCTCCATGCTATATCAGCGCTCCCATGATTTTTCCTAGACTGCCTGGATTTTCTAGACTTGCCCAAGTTTTTCTAGGTTCCAGTAATATTTCACGACTGTCTACTGTATATTTTCTCCCTATATGCAATGATTTTCTCTAGACCTCCATGCTACATCAGCGCTCCCATGATTTTTCCTAGACTGCCTGGATTTTCTAGACTTGCCCAAGTTTTTCTAGGTTCCAGTAATATTTCACGACAGTCTACTGAATTTTTTCTCCCTATATCCAATGATTTTCTCTAGACCTCCATTCTATTTCAGCGCTCCCATGATTTTTCCTAGACTGCCTGGATTTTCTAGACTTGTCCAAGTTTTTCTAGGTTCCAGTAATATTTCACGACTGTCTACTGTATATTTTCTCCCTATATCCAATGATTTTCTCTTAACCTCCTTGCTGTTTCAGCGCTCCCATTATTTTTCCTGGACTGCCTGGATTCTCTAGACTTGCCCAAGTTTTTCTAGGTTCCAGTAATATTTCACGACTGTCTACTGAATATTTTCTCCCTATATCCAATGATTTTCTCTTGACCTCCGTGCTGTTTCAGCGCTCCCATGGTTTTTCCTAGACTGCCTGGATTCTCTAGACTTGCCCAAGTTTTTCTAGGTTCCAGTAATATTTCACGACAGTCTGCTGAATATTTTGTTCCTATATCCAATGATTTTTTCTTGACCTCCATGCTATATCAGCGCTCCCATGATTTTTCCTAGACTGCCTGGATTTTCTAGACTTGCCCAAGTTTTTCTAGGTTCCAGTAATATTTCACGACTGTCTACTGTATATTTTCTCCCTATATCCAATGATTTTCTCTTAACCTCCTTGCTGTTTCAGCGCTCCCATGATTTTTCCTAGACTGCCTGGATTTCTTAGACTTGCCCAAGTTTTTCTAGGTTCCAGTAATATTTCACGACAGTCTACTGAATATTTTCTCCCTATATCCAATGATTTTTTCTTGACCTTCATGCTATATCAGCGCTCCCATGATTTTTCCTAGACTGCCTGGATTTTCTAGACTTGCCCAAGTTTTTCTAGGTTCCAGTAATATTTCGCGACAGTCTACTGAATATTTTCTCCCTATATGCAATGATTTTCTCTAGACCTCCATGCTACATCAGCGCTCCCATGATTTTTCCTAGACTGCCTGGATTTTCTAGACTTGTCCAAGTTTTTCTAGGTTCCAGTAATATTTCACGACAGTCTACTGAATATTTTCTCCCTATATCCAATGATTTTCTCTTGACCTCCGTGCTGTTTCAGCGCTCCCATGGTTTTTCCTAGACTGCCTGGATTCTCTAGACTTGCCCAAGTTTTTCTAGGTTCCAGTAATATTTCACGACAGTCTACTGAATATTTTCTCCCTATATCCAATGATTTTTTCTTGACCTCCATGCTATATCAGCGCTCCCATGATTTTTCCTAGACTGCCTGGATTTTCTAGACTTGCCCAAGTTTTTCTAGGTTCCAGTAATATTTGGCGACAGTCTACTGAATATTTTCTCCCTATATGCAATGATTTTCTCTAGACCTCCATGCTACATCAGCGCTCCCATGATTTTTCCTAGACTGCCTGGATTTTCTAGACTTGCCCAAGTTTTTCTAGGTTCCAGTAATATTTCACGACAGTCTACTGAATATTTTCTCCCTATATCCAATGATTTTCTCTTAACCTCCTTGCTGTTTCAGCGCTCCCATGATTTTTCCTAGACTGCCTGGATTTCTTAGACTTGCCCAAGTTTTTCTAGGTTCCAGTAATATTTCGCGACAGTCTACTGAATATTTTCTCCCTATATGCAATGATTTTCTCTAGACCTCCATGCTACATCAGCGCTCCCATGATTTTTCCTAGACTGCCTGGATTTTCTAGACTTGCCCAAGTTTTTCTAGGTTCCAGTAATATTTCACGACAGTCTACTGAATATTTTCTCCCTATATCCAATGATTTTCTCTTAACCTCCTTGCTGTTTCAGCGCTCCCATGATTTTTCCTAGACTGCCTGGATTTCTTAGACTTGCCCAAGTTTTTCTAGGTTCCAGTAATATTTCGCGACAGTCTACTGAATATTTTCTCCCTATATGCAATGATTTTCTCTAGACCTCCATGCTACATCAGCGCTCCCATGATTTTTCCTAGACTGCCTGGATTTTCTAGACTTGCCCAAGTTTTTCTAGGTTCCAGTAATATTTCACGACAGTCTACTGAATATTTTCTCCCTATATCCAATGATTTTCTCTTAACCTCCTTGCTGTTTCAGCGCTCCCATGATTTTTCCTAGACTGCCTGGATTTCTTAGACTTGCCCAAGTTTTTCTAGGTTCCAGTAATATTTCACGACAGTCTACTGAATATTTTCTCCCTATATCCAATGATTTTCTCTTGACCTCCATGCTATATCAGCGCTCCCATTATTTTTCCTGGACTGCCTTTATTTTCTAGACTTGCCCAAATTTTTCTAGGTTCCAGTAATATTTCACGACAGTCTACTGAATATTTTCTCGCTATATGCAATGATTTTCCCTTGACTCCCATGCTATTTCAGCGCTCCCATGATTTTTCCTAGACTGCCTGGATTTCCTAGACTTCTCCAAGTTTTTTTTAGGTTCCAGTAATATTTCACGACACTCTACTGAATATTTTCTCCCTTTATCCAATGATTTTCTCTAGACCTCCATGCTATATCAGCGCTCCCATGATTTTTCCTAGACTGCCTGGATTTCCTAGACTTGTCCAAGTTTTTCTAGGTTCCAGTAATATTTCACGACAGTCTACTGAATATTTTCTCCCTATATCCAATGATTTTCTCTTGACCTCCGTGCTGTTTCAGCGCTCCCATGATTTTTCCTAGACTGCCTGGATTTCTTAGACTGCCCAAGTTTTTCTAGGTTCCAGTAATATTTCACGACAGTCTACTGAATATTTTCTCCCTATATCCAATGATTTTTTCTTGACCTCCATGCTATATCAGCGCTCCCATGATTTTTCCTAGACTGCCTGGATTTTCTAGACTTGCCCAAGTTTTTCTAGGTTCCAGTAATATTTCACGACTGTCTACTGTATATTTTCTCCCTATATGCAATGATTTTCTCTAGACCTCCATGCTACATCAGCGCTCCCATGATTTTTCCTAGACTGCCTGGATTTTCTAGACTTGCCCAAGTTTTTCTAGGTTCCAGTAATATTTCACGACAGTCTACTGAATTTTTTCTCCCTATATCCAATGATTTTCTCTAGACCTCCATTCTATTTCAGCGCTCCCATGATTTTTCCTAGACTGCCTGGATTTTCTAGACTTGTCCAAGTTTTTCTAGGTTCCAGTAATATTTCACGACTGTCTACTGTATATTTTCTCCCTATATCCAATGATTTTCTCTTAACCTCCTTGCTGTTTCAGCGCTCCCATTATTTTTCCTGGACTGCCTGGATTCTCTAGACTTGCCCAAGTTTTTCTAGGTTCCAGTAATATTTCACGACTGTCTACTGAATATTTTCTCCCTATATCCAATGATTTTCTCTTGACCTCCGTGCTGTTTCAGCGCTCCCATGGTTTTTCCTAGACTGCCTGGATTCTCTAGACTTGCCCAAGTTTTTCTAGGTTCCAGTAATATTTCACGACAGTCTGCTGAATATTTTGTTCCTATATCCAATGATTTTTTCTTGACCTCCATGCTATATCAGCGCTCCCATGATTTTTCCTAGACTGCCTGGATTTTCTAGACTTGCCCAAGTTTTTCTAGGTTCCAGTAATATTTCACGACTGTCTACTGTATATTTTCTCCCTATATCCAATGATTTTCTCTTAACCTCCTTGCTGTTTCAGCGCTCCCATGATTTTTCCTAGACTGCCTGGATTTCTTAGACTTGCCCAAGTTTTTCTAGGTTCCAGTAATATTTCACGACAGTCTACTGAATATTTTCTCCCTATATCCAATGATTTTTTCTTGACCTTCATGCTATATCAGCGCTCCCATGATTTTTCCTAGACTGCCTGGATTTTCTAGACTTGCCCAAGTTTTTCTAGGTTCCAGTAATATTTCGCGACAGTCTACTGAATATTTTCTCCCTATATGCAATGATTTTCTCTAGACCTCCATGCTACATCAGCGCTCCCATGATTTTTCCTAGACTGCCTGGATTTTCTAGACTTGTCCAAGTTTTTCTAGGTTCCAGTAATATTTCACGACAGTCTACTGAATATTTTCTCCCTATATCCAATGATTTTCTCTTGACCTCCGTGCTGTTTCAGCGCTCCCATGGTTTTTCCTAGACTGCCTGGATTCTCTAGACTTGCCCAAGTTTTTCTAGGTTCCAGTAATATTTCACGACAGTCTACTGAATATTTTCTCCCTATATCCAATGATTTTTTCTTGACCTCCATGCTATATCAGCGCTCCCATGATTTTTCCTAGACTGCCTGGATTTTCTAGACTTGCCCAAGTTTTTCTAGGTTCCAGTAATATTTGGCGACAGTCTACTGAATATTTTCTCCCTATATGCAATGATTTTCTCTAGACCTCCATGCTACATCAGCGCTCCCATGATTTTTCCTAGACTGCCTGGATTTTCTAGACTTGTCCAAGTTTTTCTAGGTTCCAGTAATATTTCACGACAGTCTACTGAATATTTTCTCCCTATATCCAATGATTTTCTCTTGACCTCCGTGCTGTTTCAGCGCTCCCATGATTTTTCCTAGACTGCCTGGATTTTCTAGACTTGCCCAAGTTTTTCTAGGTTCCAGAAATATTTCGCGACAATCTACTGAATATTTTCTCGCTATATGCAATGATTTTCCCTTGACTCCCATGCTATTTCAGCGCTCCCATGATTTTTCCTAGACTGCCTGGATTTCCTAGACTTGTCCAAGTTTTTTTTAGGTTCCAGTAATATTTCACGACAGTCTACTGAATATTTTCTCCCTTTATCCAATGATTTTCTCTAGACCTCCATGCTATATCAGCGCTCCCATGATTTTTCCTAGACTGCCTGGATTTCCTAGACTTGTCCAAGTTTTTCTAGGTTCCAGTAATATTTCACGACAGTCTACTGAATATTTTCTCCCTTTATCCAATGATTTTCTCTAGACCTCCGTGCTGTTTCAGCGCTCCCATGATTTTTCCTAGACTGCCTGGATTTTCTAGACTTGCCCAAGTTTTTCTAGGTTCCAGTAATATTTCACGACAGTCTACTGAATATTTTCTCCCTATATCCAATGATTTTCTCTTGACCTCCATGCTATATCAGCGCTCCCATGATTTTTCCTGGACTGCCTGGATTTTCTAGACTTGCCCAAATTTTTCTAGGTTCCAGTAATATTTCACGACAGTCTACTGAATATTTTCTCCCTATATGCAATGATTTTCCCTTGACTCCCATGCTATTTCAGCGCTCCCATGATTTTTCCTAGACTGCCTGGATTTCCTAGACTTGTCCAAGTTTTTTTTAGGTTCCAGTAATATTTCACGACAGTCTACTGAATATTTTCTCCCTTTATCCAATGATTTTCTCTAGACCTCCATGCTATATCAGCGCTCCCATGATTTTTCCTAGACTGCCTGGATTTTCTAGACTTGCTCAAGTTTTTCTAGGTTCCAGTAATATTTCACGACAGTCTACTGAATATTTTCTCCCTATATCCAATGATTTTCTCTTGACCTCCGTGCTGTTTTTGCGCTCCCATGATTTTTCCTAGACCGCCTGGATTTTCTAGACTTGCTCAAGTTTTTCTAGGTTCCAGTAATATTTCACGACAGTCTACTGAATATTTTCTCCTTATATCCAATGATTTTCTCGTGACCTCCATGCTATTTCAGCGCTCCCATGATTTTTCCTAGACTGCCTGGATTTTCTAGACTTGTCCAAGTTTTTCAAGGTTCCAGTAATATTTCACGACAGTCTACTGAATATTTTCTCCCTATATCCAATGATTTTCTCTTGACCTCCGTGCTGTTTCAGCGCTCCTATGGTTTTTCCTAGACTGCCTGGATTCTCTAGACTTGCCCAAGTTTTTCTAGGTTCCAGTAATATTTCACGACAGTCTGCTGAATATTTTGTTCCTATGTCCAATGATTTCTCTTGACCTCCGTGCTATTTCAGCGCTCCCATGATTTTTCCTAGACTGCCTGGATTTTCTTGACTTGCCCAAGTTTTTCTAGGTTCCAGTAATATTTCGCGACAGTCTACTGAATATTTTCTCGCTATATGCAATGATTTTCCCTTGACTCCCATGCTATTTCAGCGCTCCCATGATTTTTCCTAGACTGCCTGGATTTCCTAGACTTGTCCAAGTTTTTTTTAGGTTCCAGTAATATTTCACGACAGTCTACTGAATATTTTCTCCCTTTATCCAATGATTTTCTCTAGACCTCCATGCTATATCAGCGCTCCCATGATTTTTCCTAGACTGCCTGGATTTCCTAGACTTGTCCAAGTTTTTCTAGGTTCCAGTAATATTTCACGACAGTCTACTGAATATTTTCTCCCTTTATCCAATGATTTTCTCTAGACCTCCGTGCTGTTTCAGCGCTCCCATGATTTTTCCTAGACTGCCTGGATTTTCTAGACTTGCCCAAGTTTTTTTAGGTTCCAGTAATATTTCACGACAGTCTACTGAATATTTTCTCCCTATATCCAATGATTTTCTCTTGACCTCCGTGCTGTTTCAGCGCTCCCATGATTTTTCCTAGACTGCCTGGATTTCTTAGACTTGCCCAAGTTTTTCTAGGTTCCAGTAATATTTCACGACAGTCTACTGAATATTTTCTCCCTATATCCAATGATTTTTTCTTGACCTCCATGCTATATCAGCGCTCCCATGATTTTTCCTAGACTGCCTGGATTTTCTAGACTTGCCCAAGTTTTTCTAGGTTCCAGTAATATTTCACGACTGTCTACTGAATATTTTCTCCCTATATCCAATGATTTTCTCTTAACCTCCGTGCTGTTTCAGCGCTCCCATGATTTTTCCTAGACTGCCTGGATTTCTTAGACTTGCCCAAGTTTTTCTAGGTTCCAGTAATATTTCACGACAGTCTACTGAATATTTTCTCCCTATATCCAATGATTTTTTCTTGACCTCCATGCTATATCAGCGCTCCCATGATTTTTCCTAGACTGCCTGGATTTTCTAGACTTGTCCAAGTTTATCTAGGTTCCAGTAATATTTCACGACAGTCTACTGAATATTTTCTCCCTATATCCAATGATTTTCTCTTGACCTCCGTGCTGTTTCAGCGCTCCCATGGTTTTTCCTAGACTGCCTGGATTCTCTAGACTTGCCCAAGTTTTTCTAGGTTCCAGTAATATTTCACGACAGTCTACTGAATATTTTCTCCCTATATCCAATGATTTTCTCTTGACCTCCATGCTATATCAGCGCTCCCATGATTTTTCCTAGACTGCCTGGATTTTCTAGACTTGCCCAAGTTTTTCTAGGTTCCAGTAATATTTCGCGACAGTCTACTGAATATTTTCTCGCTATATGCAATGATTTTCCCTTGACTCCCATGCTATTTCATCGCTCCCATGATTTTTCCTAGACTGCCTGGATTTCCTAGACTTGTCCAAGTTTTTTTTAGGTTCCAGTAATATTTCACGACAGTCTACTGAATATTTTCTCCCTTTATCCAATGATTTTCTCTAGACCTCCATGCTATATCAGCGCTCCCATGATTTTTCCTAGACTGCCTGGATTTCCTAGACTTGTCCAAGTTTTTCTAGGTTCCAGTAATATTTCACGACAGTCTACTGAATATTTTCTCCCTTTATCCAATGATTTTCTCTAGACCTCCGTGCTGTTTCAGCGCTCCCATGATTTTTCCTAGACTGCCTGGATTTTCTAGACTTGCCCAAGTTTTTCTAGGTTCCAGTAATATTTCGCGACAGTCTACTGAATATTTTCTCGCTATATGCAATGATTTTCCCTTGACTCCCATGCTATTTCAGCGCTCCCATGATTTTTCCTAGACTGCCTGGATTTCCTAGACTTGTCCAAGTTTTTTTTAGGTTCCAGTAATATTTCACGACAGTCTACTGAATATTTTCTCCCTTTATCCAATGATTTTCTCTAGACCTCCATGCTATATCAGCGCTCCCATGATTTTTCCTAGACTGCCTGGATTTCCTAGACTTGTCCAAGTTTTTCTAGGTTCCAGTAATATTTCACGACAGTCTACTGAATATTTTCTCCCTTTATCCAATGATTTTCTCTAGACCTCCGTGCTGTTTCAGCGCTCCCATGATTTTTCCTAGACTGCCTGGATTTTCTAGACTTGCCCAAGTTTTTCTAGGTTCCAGTAATATTTCACGACAGTCTACTGAATATTTTCTCCCTATATCCAATGATTTTCTCTTGACCTCCGTGCTGTTTCAGCGCTCCCATGATTTTTCCTAGACTGCCTGGATTTCTTAGACTTGCCCAAGTTTTTCTAGGTTCCAGTAATATTTCACGACAGTCTACTGAATATTTTTTCCCTATATCCAATGATTTTTTCTTGACCTCCATGCTATATCAGCGCTCCCATGATTTTTCCTAGACTGCCTGGATTTTCTAGACTTGCCCAAGTTTTTCTAGGTTCCAGTAATATTTCACGACTGTCTACTGAATATTTTCTCCCTATATCCAATGATTTTCTCTTAACCTCCGTGCTGTTTCAGCGCTCCCATGATTTTTCCTAGACTGCCTGGATTTCTTAGACTTGCCCAAGTTTTTCTAGGTTCCAGTAATATTTCACGACAGTCTACTGAATATTTTCTCCCTATATCCAATGATTTTTTCTTGACCTCCATGCTATATAAGCGCTCCCATGATTTTTCCTAGACTGCCTGGATTTTCTAGCTTTGTCCAAGTTTTTCTAGGTTCCAGTAATATTTCACGACAGTCTACTGAATATTTTCTCCCTATATCCAATGACTTTCTCTTGACCTCCGTGCTGTTTCAGCGCTCCCATGGTTTTTCCTAGACTGCCTGGATTCTCTAGACTTGCCCAAGTTTTTCTAGGTTCCAGTAATATTTCACGACAGTCTACTGAATATTTTCTCCCTTTATCCAATGATTTTCTCTAGACCTCCGTGCTATTTCAGCGCTCCCATGATTTTTCCTAGACTGCCTGGATTTTCTAGACTTGCCCAAGTTTTTCTAGGTTCCAGTAATATTTCGCGACAGTCTACTGAATATTTTCTCGCTATATGCAATGATTTTCCCTTGACTCCCATGCTTATTCAGCGCTCCCATGATTTTTCCTAGACTGCCTGGATTTCCCAGACTGGTCCAAGTTTTTCTAGGTTCCAGTAATATTTCACGACCGTCTACTGAATATTTTCTCCCTATATCCAATGATTTTCTCTTGACCTCCGTGCTGTTTCAGCGCTCCCATGGTTTTTCCTAGACTGCCTGGATTCTCTAGACTTGCCCAAGTTTTTCTAGGTTCCAGTAATATTTCACGACAGTCTACTGAATATTTTCTCCCTATATCCAATGATTTTTTCTTGACCTCTATGCTATATCAGCGCTCCCATGATTTTTCCTAGACTGCCTGGATTTTCTAGACTTGTCCAAGTTTTTCTAGGTTCCAGTAATATTTCACGACAGTCTACTGAATATTTTCTCCCTATATCCAATGATTTTTTCTTGACCTCCATGCTATATAAGCGCTCCCATGATTTTTCCTAGACTGCCTGGATTTTCTAGCTTTGTCCAAGTTTTTCTAGGTTCCAGTAATATTTCACGACAGTCTACTGAATATTTTCTCCCTATATCCAATGATTTTTTCTTGACCTCCATGCTATATCAGCGCTCCCATGATTTTTCCTAGACTGCCTGGATTTTCTAGACTTGCCCAAGTTTTTCTAGGTTCCAGTAATATTTCACGACAGTCTACTGAATATTTTCTCCCTTTATCCAATGATTTTCTCTAGACCTCCGTGCTATTTCAGCGCTCCCATGATTTTTCCTAGACTGCCTGGATTTTCTAGACTTGCCCAAGTTTTTCTAGGTTCCAGTAATATTTCGCGACAGTCTACTGAATATTTTCTCGCTATATGCAATGATTTTCCCTTGAATCCCATGCTATTTCAGCGCTCCCATGATTTTTCCTAGACTGCCTGGATTTCCTAGACTTGTCCAAGTTTTTTTTAGGTTCCAGTAATATTTCACGACAGTCTACTGAATATTTTCTCGCTTTATCCAATGATTTTCTCTAGACCTCCATGCTATATCAGCGCTCCCATGATTTTTCCTAGACTGCCTGGATTTCCTAGACTTGTCCAAGTTTTTCTAGGTTCCAGTAATATTTCACGACAGTCTACTGAATATTTTCTCCCTTTATCCAATGATTTTCTCTAGACCTCCGTGCTGTTTCAGCGCTCCCATGATTTTTCCTAGACTGCCTGGATTTTCTAGACTTGCCCAAGTTTTTCTAGGTTCCAGTAATATTTCACGACAGTCTACTGAATATTTTCTCCCTATATCCAATGATTTTCTCTTGACCTCCATGCTATATCAGCGCTCCCATGATTTTTCCTGGACTGCCTGGATTTTCTAGACTTGCCCAAATTTTTCTAGGTTCCAGTAATATTTCACGACAGTCTACTGAATATTTTCTCCCTATATGCAATGATTTTCCCTTGACTCCCATACTATTTCAGCGCTCCCATGATTTTTCCTAGACTGCCTGGATTTTCTAGACTTGCTCAAGTTTTTCTAGGTTTCAGTAATATTTCACGACAGTCTACTGAATATTTTCTCCCTATATCCAATGATTTTCTCGTGACCTCCATGCTATTTCAGCGCTCCCATGATTTTTCCTAGACTGCCTGGATTTTCTAGACTTGTCCAAGTTTTTCAAGGTTCCAGTAATATTTCACGACAGTCTACTGAATATTTTCTCCCTATATCCAATGATTTTCTCTTGACCTCCGTGCTGTTTTTGCGCTCCCATGATTTTTCCTAGACCGCCTGGATTTTTTAGACTTGCTCAAGTTTTTCTAGGTTCCAGTAATATTTCACGACAGTCTACTGAATATTTTCTCCCTATATGCAATGATTTTACCTTGACTCCCATGCTATTTCAGCGCTCCCATGATTTTTCCTAGACTGCCTGGATTTTCTAGACTTGTCCAAGTTTTTCTAGGTTCCAGTAATATTTCACGACAGTCTAGTGAATATTTTCTCCCTATATCCAATGATTTTCTCTTGACCTCCGTGCTGTTTCAGCGCTCCCATGGTTTTTCCTAGGCTGCCTGGATTCTCTAGACTTGCCCAAGTTTTTCTAGGTTCCAGTAATATTTCACGACAGTCTGCTGAATATTTTGTTCCTATGTCCAATGATTTCTCTTGACCTCCGTGCTATTTCAGCGCTCCCATGATTTTTCCTAGACTGCCTGGATTTTCTAGACTTGCCCAAGTTTTTCTAGGTTCCAGTAATATTTCGCGACAGTCTACTGAATATTTTCTCGCTATATGCAATGATTTTCCCTTGACTCCCATGCTATTTCAGCGCTCCCATGATTTTTCCTAGACTGCCTGGATTTCCTAGACTTGTCCAAGTTTTTTTTAGGTTCCAGTAATATTTCACGACAGTCTACTGAATATTTTCTCCCTTTATCCAATGATTTTCTCTAGACCTCCATGCTATATCAGCGCTCCCATGATTTTTCCTAGACTGCTTGGATTTCCTAGACTTGTCCAAGTTTTTCTAGGTTCCAGTAATATTTCACGACAGTCTACTGAATATTTTCTCCCTTTATCCAATGATTTTCTCTAGACCTCCGTGCTGTTTCAGCGCTCCCATGATTTTTCCTAGTTTGCCTGGATTTTCTAGACTTGCCCAAGTTTTTCTAGGTTCCAGTAATATTTCACGACAGTCTACTGAATATTTTCTCCCTATATCCAATGATTTTCTCTTGACCTCCGTGCTGTTTCAGCGCTCCCATGATTTTTCCTAGACTGCCTGGATTTCTTAGACTTGCCCAAGTTTTTCTAGGTTCCAGTAATATTTCACGACAGTCTACTGAATATTTTCTCCCTATATCCAATGATTTTTTCTTGACCTCCATGCTATATCAGCGCTCCCATGATTTTTCCTAGACTGCCTGGATTTTCTAGACTTGCCCAAGTTTTTCTAGGTTCCAGTAATATTTCACGACTGTCTACTGAATATTTTCTCCCTATATCCAATGATTTTCTCTTAACCTCCGTGCTGTTTCAGCGCTCCCATGATTTTTCCTAGACTGCCTGGATTTTCTAGACTTGCCCAAGTTTTTCTAGGTTCCAGTAATATTTCACGACTGTCTACTGAATATTTTCTCCCTATATCCAATGATTTTCTCTTAACCTCCGTGCTGTTTCAGCGCTCCCATGATTTTTCCTAGACTGCCTGGATTTTCTAGACTTGTCCAAGTTTTTCTAGGTTCCAGTAATATTTCACGACAGTCTACTGAATATTTTCTCCCTATATCCAATGATTTTCTCTTGACCTCCGTGCTGTTTCAGCGCTCCCATGGTTTTTCCTAGACTGCCTGGATTCTCTAGACTTGCCCAAGTTTTTCTAGGTTCCAGTAATATTTCACGACAGTCTGCTGAATATTTTGTTCCTATGTCCAATGATTTCTCTTGACCTCCGTGCTATTTCAGCGCTCCCATGATTTTTCCTAGACTGCCTGGATTTTCTAGACTTGCCCAAGTTTTTCTAGGTTCCAGTAATATTTCGCGACAGTCTACTGAATATTTTCTCCCTTTATCCAATGATTTTCTCTAGACCTCCGTGCTGTTTCAGCGCTCCCATGATTTTTCCTAGACTGCCTGGATTTTCTAGACTTGCCCAAGTTTTTCTAGGTTCCAGTAATATTTCACGACAGTCTACTGAATATTTTCTCCCTATATCCAATGATTTTCTCTTGACCTCCGTGCTGTTTCAGCGCTCCCATGATTTTTCCTAGACTGCCTGGATTTCTTAGACTTGCCCAAGTTTTTCTAGGTTCCAGTAATATTTCACGACAGTCTACTGAATATTTTCTCCCTATATCCAATGATTTTTTCTTGACCTCCATGCTATATCAGCGCTCCCATGATTTTTCCTAGACTGCCTGGATTTTCTAGACTTGCCCAAGTTTTTCTAGGTTCCAGTAATATTTCACGACTGTATACTGAATATTTTCTCCCTATATCCAATGATTTTCTCTTAACCTCCGTGCTGTTTCAGCGCTCCCATGATTTTTCCTAGACTGCCTGGATTTCTTAGACTTGCCCAAGTTTTTCTAGATTCCAGTAATATTTCACGACAGTCTACTGAATATTTTCTCCCTATATCCAATGATTTTTTCTTGACCTCCATGCTATATCAGCGCTCCCATGATTTTTCCTAGACTGCCTGGATTTTCTAGACTTGTCCAAGTTTTTCTAGGTTCCAGTAATATTTCACGACAGTCTACTGAATATTTTCTCCCTATATCCAATGATTTTCTCTTGACCTCCGTGCTGTTTCAGCGCTCCCATGGTTATTCCTAGACTGCCTGGATTCTCTAGACTTGCCCAAGTTTTTCTAGGTTCCAGTAATATTTCGCGACAGTCTACTGAATATTTTCTCGCTATATGCAATGATTTTCCCTTGACTCCCATGCTATTTCAGCGCTCCCATGATTTTTCCTAGACTGCCTGGATTTCCTAGACTTGTCCAAATTTTTTTTAGGTTCCAGTAATATTTCACGACAGTCTACTGAATATTTTCTCCCTTTATCCAATGATTTTCTCTAGACCTCCATGCTATATCAGCGCTCAAATGATTTTTCCTAGACCGCCTGGATTTTCTAGACTTGCTCAAGTTTTTCTAGGTTCCAGTAATATTTCACGACAGTCTACTGAATATTTTCTCCCTATATGCAATGATTTTCCCTTGACTCCCATGCTATTTCAGCGCTCCCATGATTTTTCCTAGACTGCCTGGATTTTCTAGACTTGTCCAAGTTTTTCTAGGTTCCAGTAATATTTCACGACAGTCTAGTGAATATTTTCTCCCTATATCCAATGATTTTCTCTTGACCTCCGTGCTGTTTCAGCGCTCCCATGGTTTTTCCTAGGCTGCCTGGATTCTCTAGACTTGCCCAAGTTTTTCTAGGTTCCAGTAATATTTCACGACAGTCTGCTGAATATTTTGTTCCTATGTCCAATGATTTCTCTTGACCTCCGTGCTATTTCAGCGCTCCCATGATTTTTCCTAGACTGCCTGGATTTTCTAGACTTGCCCAAGTTTTTCTAGGTTCCAGTAATATTTCGCGACAGTCTACTGAATATTTTCTCGCTATATGCAATGATTTTCCCTTGACTCCCATGCTATTTCAGCGCTCCCATGATTTTTCCTAGACTGCCTGGATTTCCTAGACTTGTCCAAGTTTTTTTTAGGTTCCAGTAATATTTCACGACAGTCTACTGAATATTTTCTCCCTTTATCCAATGATTTTCTCTAGACCTCCATGCTATATCAGCGCTCCCATGATTTTTCCTAGACTGCCTGGATTTCCTAGACTTGTCCAAGTTTTTCTAGGTTCCAGTAATATTTCACGACAGTCTACTGAATATTTTCTCCCTATATCCAATGATTTTCTCTTGACCTCCGTGCTGTTTCAGCGCTCCCATGATTTTTCCTAGACTGCCTGGATTTCTTAGACTTGCCCAAGTTTTTCTAGGTTCCAGTAATATTTCACGACAGTCTACTGAATATTTTCTCCCTATATCCAATGATTTTTTCTTGACCTCCATGCTATATCAGCGCTCCCATGATTTTTCCTAGACTGCCTGGATTTTCTAGACTTGCCCAAGTTTTTCTAGGTTCCAGTAATATTTCCTGACAGTCTACTGAATATTTTCTCCCTATATGCAATGATTTTCTCTAGACCTCCATGCTACATCAGCGCTCCCATGATTTTTCCTAGACTGCCTGGATTTTCTAGACTTGTCCAAGTTTTTCTAGGTTCCAGTAATATTTCACGACAGTCTACTGAATATTTTCTCCCTATATCCAATGATTTTCTCTTGACCTCCGTGCTGTTTCAGCGCTCCCATGGTTTTTCCTAGACTGCCTGGATTCTCTAGACTTGCCCAAGTTTTTCTAGGTTCCAGTAATATTTCACGACAGTCTGCTGAATATTTTGTTCCTATGTCCAATGATTTCTCTTGACCTCCGTGCTATTTCAGCGCTCCCATGATTTTTCCTAGACTGCCTGGATTTTCTAGACTTGCCCAAGTTTTTCTAGGTTCCAGTAATATTTCGCGACAGTCTACTGAATATTTTCTCGCTATATGCAATGATTTTCTCTTGACTCCCATGCTATTTCAGCGCTCCCATGATTTTTCCTAGACTGCCTGGATTTTCTAGACTTGCCCAAGTTTTTCTAGGTTCCAGTAATATTTCACGACTGTCTACTGAATATTTTCTCCCTATATCCAATGATTTTCTCTTAACCTCCGTGCTGTTTCAGCGCTCCCATGATTTTTCCTAGACTGCCTGGATTTCTTAGACTTGCCCAAGTTTTTCTAGGTTCCAGTAATATTTCACGACAGTCTACTGAATATTTTCTCCCTATATCCAATGATTTTTTCTTGACCTCCATGCTATATCAGCGCTCCCATGATTTTTCCTAGACTGCCTGGATTTTCTAGACTTGCCCAAGTTTTTCTAGGTTCCAGTAATATTTCGCGACAGTCTACTGAATATTTTCTCCCTATATGCAATGATTTTCTCTAGACCTCCATGCTACATCAGCGCTCCCATGATTTTTCCTAGACTGCCTGGATTTTCTAGACTTGTCCAAGTTTTTCTAGGTTCCAGTAATATTTCACGACAGTCTACTGAATATTTTCTCCCTATATCCAATGATTTTCTCTTGACCTCCGTGCTGTTTCAGCGCTCCCATGGTTTTTCCTAGACTGCCTGGATTCTCTAGACTTGCCCAAGTTTTTCTAGGTTCCAGTAATATTTCACGACAGTCTGCTGAATATTTTGTTCCTATGTCCAATGATTTCTCTTGACCTCCGTGCTATTTCAGCGCTCCCATGATTTTTCCTAGACTGCCTGGATTTTCTAGACTTGCCCAAGTTTTTCTAGGTTCCAGTAATATTTCGCGACAGTCTACTGAATATTTTCTCGCTATATGCAATGATTTTCTCTTGACTCCCATGCTATTTCAGCGCTCCCATGATTTTTCCTAGACTGCCTGGATTTCCTAGACTTGTCCAAGTTTTTTTTAGGTTCCAGTAATATTTCACGACAGTCTACTGAATATTTTCTCCCTTTATCCAATGATTTCTCTTGACCTCCATGCTATATCAGCGCTCCCATGATTTTTCCTAGACTGCCTGGATTTTCTAGACTTGCCCAAGTTTCTCTAGGTTCCAGTAATATTTCACGACTGTCTACTGAATATTTTCTCCCTATATCCAATGATTTTCTCTTGACCTCCGTGCTGTTTCAGCGCTCCCATGATTTTTCCTAGACTGCCTGGATTTCTTAGACTTGCCCAAGTTTTTCTAGGTTCCAGTAATGTTTCACGACAGTCTACTGAATATTTTCTCCCTATATCCAATGATTTTTTCTTGACCTCCATGCTATATCAGCGCTCCCATGATTTTTCCTAGACTGCCTGGATTTTCTAGACTTGCCCAAGTTTTTCTAGGTTCCAGTAATATTTCACGACTGTCTACTGAATATTTTCTCCCTATATCCAATGATTTTCTCTTGACCTCCGTGCTGTTTCAGCGCTCCCATGATTTTTCCTAGACTGCCTGGATTTCTTAGACTTGCCCAAGTTTTTCTAGGTTCCAGTAATATTTCACGACAGTCTACTGAATATTTTCTCCCTATATCCAATGATTTTCTCTTGACCTCCGTGCTGTTTCAGCGCTCCCATGATTTTTCCTAGACTGCCTGGATTTCTTAGACTTGCCCAAGTTTTTCTAGGTTCCAGTAATATTTCACGACAGTCTACTGAATATTTTCTCCCTATATCCAATGATTTTTTCTTGACCTCCATGCTATATCAGTGCTCCCGTGATTTTTCCTAGACTGCCTGGATTTTCTAGACTTGCCCAAGTTTTTCTAGGTTCCAGTAATATTTCGCGACAGTCTACTGAATATTTTCTCGCTATATGCAATGATTTTCCCTTGACTCCCATGCTATTTCAGCGCTCCCATGATTTTTCCTAGACTGCCTGGATTTCCTAGACTTGTCCAAGTTTTTTTTAGGTTCCAGTAATATTTCACGACAGTCTACTGAATATTTTCTCCCTTTATCCAATGATTTTCTCTAGACCTCCATGCTATATCAGCGCTCCCATGATTTTTCCTAGACTGCCTGGATTTTCTAGACTTGTCCAAGTTTTTCTAGGTTCCAGTAATATTTCACGACAGTCTACTGAATATTTTCTCCCTATATCCAATGATTTTCTCTTGACCTCCGTGCTGTTTCAGCGCTCAGATGATTTTTCCTAGACTGCCTGGATTTTCTAGACTTGTCCAAGTTTTTCTAGGTTCCAGTAATATTTCACGACAGTCTACTGAATATTTTCTCCCTATATCCAATGATTTTCTCTTGACCTCCGTGCTGTTTCAGCGCTCAGATGATTTTTCCTAGACTGCCTGGATTTTCTAGACTTGTCCAAGTTTTTCTAGGTTGCAGTAATATTTCACGACAGTCTACTGAATATTTTCTCCCTATATCCAATGATTTTCTCTAGACCTCCATGCTATATCTGCGCTCCCATGATTTTTCCTAGACTGCCTGGATTTTCTAGACTTGTCCAAGTTTTTCTAGGTTCCAGTAATATTTCACGACAGTCTACTGAATATTTTCTCCCTATATCCAATGATTTTCTCTTGACCTCCGTGCTGTTTCAGCGCTCCCATGATTTTTCCTAGACTGCCTGGATTTTCTAGACTTGCCCAAGTTCTTCTAGGACCCAGTAAGATTTCACGACAGTGTACTGAATATATCCTCCCTATATCCAATGATTTCCTCTTGACCTACGTGTTGTTTCAGCGCTCCCATGATTTTTCCTAGACTGCCTGGATTTTCTAGACTTGCCCAAGTTTTTCTAGGTTCCAGTGATATTTCACGACAGTCTGCTGAATATTTTGTTCCTATGTCCAATGATTTCTCTTGACCTCCGTGCTATTTCAGCGCTCCCATGATTTTTCCTAGACTGCCTGGATTTTCTAGACTTGTCCAAGTTTTTCTAGGTTCCAGTAATATTTCACGACAGTCTACTGAATATTTTCTCCCTATATCCAATGATTTTCTCTTGACCTCCGTGCTGTTTCAGCGCTCCCATGGTTTTTCCAAGACTGCCTGGATTCTCTAGACTTGCCCAAGTTTTTCTAGGTTCCAGTAATATTTCACGACAGTCTGCTGAATATTTTGTTCCTATGTCCAATGATTTCTCTTGACCTCCGTGCTATTTCAGCGCTCCCATGATTTTTCCTAGACTGCCTGGATTTTCTAGACTTGCCCAAGTTTTTCTAGGTTCCATTAATATTTCGCGACAGTCTACTGAATATTTTCTCCCTATATGCAATGATTTTCCCTTGACTCCCATGCTATTTCAGCGCTCCCATGATTTTTCCTAGACTGCCTGGATTTCCTAGACTTGTCCAAGTTTTTTTTAGGTTCCAGTAATATTTCACGACAGTCTACTGAATATTTTCTCCCTATATCCAATGATTTTCTCTTGACCTCCATGCTATATCAGCGCTCCCATGATTTTTCCTAGACTGCCTGGATTTTCTAGACTTGCCCAAATTTTTCTAGGTTCCAGTAATATTTCACGACAGTCTACTGAATATTTTCTCCCTATATGCAATGATTTTCCCTTGACTCCCATGCTATTTCAGCGCTCCCATGATTTTTCCTAGACTGCCTGGATTTCCTAGACTTGTCCAAGTTTTTTTTAGGTTCCAGTAATATTTCACGACAGTCTACTGAATATTTTCTCCCTTTATCCAATGATTTTCTCTAGACCTCCATGCTATATCAGCGCTCCCATGATTTTTCCTAGACCGCCTGGATTTTCTAGACTTGCTCAAGTTTTTCTAGGTTCCAGTAATATTTCACGACAGTCTACTGAATATTTTCTCCCTATATCCAATGATTTTCTCTTGACCTCCGTGCTGTTTTTGCGCTCCCATGATTTTTCCTAGACCGCCTGGATTTTCTAGACTTGCTCAAGTTTTTCTAGGTTCCAGTAATATTTCACGACAGTCTACTGAATATTTTCTCCCTATATCCAATGATTTTCTCGTGACCTCCATGCTATTTCAGCGCTCCCATGATTTTTCCTAGACTGCCTGGATTTTCTAGACTTGTCCAAGTTTTTCAAGGTTCCAGTAATATTTCACGACAGTCTACTGAATATTTTCTCCCTATATCCAATGATTTTCTCTTGACCTCCGTGCTGTTTTTGCGCTCCCATGATTTTTCCTAGACCGCCTGGATTTTTTAGACTTGCTCAAGTTTTTCTAGGTTCCAGTAATATTTCACGACAGTCTACTGAATATTTTCTCCCTATATGCAATGATTTTACCTTGACTCCCATGCTATTTCAGCGCTCCCATGATTTTTCCTAGACTGCCTGGATTTTCTAGACTTGTCCAAGTTTTTCTAGGTTCCAGTAATATTTCACGACAGTCTAGTGAATATTTTCTCCCTATATCCAATGATTTTCTCTTGACCTCCGTGCTGTTTCAGCGCTCCCATGGTTTTTCCTAGGCTGCCTGGATTCTCTAGACTTGCCCAAGTTTTTCTAGGTTCCAGTAATATTTCACGACAGTCTGCTGAATATTTTGTTCCTATGTCCAATGATTTCTCTTGACCTCCGTGCTATTTCAGCGCTCCCATGATTTTTCCTAGACTGCCTGGATTTTCTAGACTTGCCCAAGTTTTTCTAGGTTCCAGTAATATTTCGCGACAGTCTACTGAATATTTTCTCGCTATATGCAATGATTTTCCCTTGACTCCCATGCTATTTCAGCGCTCCCATGATTTTTCCTAGACTGCCTGGATTTCCTAGACTTGTCCAAGTTTTTTTTAGGTTCCAGTAATATTTCACGACAGTCTACTGAATATTTTCTCCCTTTATCCAATGATTTTCTCTAGACCTCCATGCTATATCAGCGCTCCCATGATTTTTCCTAGACTGCTTGGATTTCCTAGACTTGTCCAAGTTTTTCTAGGTTCCAGTAATATTTCACGACAGTCTACTGAATATTTTCTCCCTTTATCCAATGATTTTCTCTAGACCTCCGTGCTGTTTCAGCGCTCCCATGATTTTTCCTAGTTTGCCTGGATTTTCTAGACTTGCCCAAGTTTTTCTAGGTTCCAGTAATATTTCACGACAGTCTACTGAATATTTTCTCCCTATATCCAATGATTTTCTCTTGACCTCCGTGCTGTTTCAGCGCTCCCATGATTTTTCCTAGACTGCCTGGATTTCTTAGACTTGCCCAAGTTTTTCTAGGTTCCAGTAATATTTCACGACAGTCTACTGAATATTTTCTCCCTATATCCAATGATTTTTTCTTGACCTCCATGCTATATCAGCGCTCCCATGATTTTTCCTAGACTGCCTGGATTTTCTAGACTTGCCCAAGTTTTTCTAGGTTCCAGTAATATTTCACGACTGTCTACTGAATATTTTCTCCCTATATCCAATGATTTTCTCTTAACCTCCGTGCTGTTTCAGCGCTCCCATGATTTTTCCTAGACTGCCTGGATTTTCTAGACTTGCCCAAGTTTTTCTAGGTTCCAGTAATATTTCACGACTGTCTACTGAATATTTTCTCCCTATATCCAATGATTTTCTCTTAACCTCCGTGCTGTTTCAGCGCTCCCATGATTTTTCCTAGACTGCCTGGATTTTCTAGACTTGTCCAAGTTTTTCTAGGTTCCAGTAATATTTCACGACAGTCTACTGAATATTTTCTCCCTATATCCAATGATTTTCTCTTGACCTCCGTGCTGTTTCAGCGCTCCCATGGTTTTTCCTAGACTGCCTGGATTCTCTAGACTTGCCCAAGTTTTTCTAGGTTCCAGTAATATTTCACGACAGTCTGCTGAATATTTTGTTCCTATGTCCAATGATTTCTCTTGACCTCCGTGCTATTTCAGCGCTCCCATGATTTTTCCTAGACTGCCTGGATTTTCTAGACTTGCCCAAGTTTTTCTAGGTTCCAGTAATATTTCGCGACAGTCTACTGAATATTTTCTCCCTTTATCCAATGATTTTCTCTAGACCTCCGTGCTGTTTCAGCGCTCCCATGATTTTTCCTAGACTGCCTGGATTTTCTAGACTTGCCCAAGTTTTTCTAGGTTCCAGTAATATTTCACGACAGTCTACTGAATATTTTCTCCCTATATCCAATGATTTTCTCTTGACCTCCGTGCTGTTTCAGCGCTCCCATGATTTTTCCTAGACTGCCTGGATTTCTTAGACTTGCCCAAGTTTTTCTAGGTTCCAGTAATATTTCACGACAGTCTACTGAATATTTTCTCCCTATATCCAATGATTTTTTCTTGACCTCCATGCTATATCAGCGCTCCCATGATTTTTCCTAGACTGCCTGGATTTTCTAGACTTGCCCAAGTTTTTCTAGGTTCCAGTAATATTTCACGACTGTATACTGAATATTTTCTCCCTATATCCAATGATTTTCTCTTAACCTCCGTGCTGTTTCAGCGCTCCCATGATTTTTCCTAGACTGCCTGGATTTCTTAGACTTGCCCAAGTTTTTCTAGATTCCAGTAATATTTCACGACAGTCTACTGAATATTTTCTCCCTATATCCAATGATTTTTTCTTGACCTCCATGCTATATCAGCGCTCCCATGATTTTTCCTAGACTGCCTGGATTTTCTAGACTTGTCCAAGTTTTTCTAGGTTCCAGTAATATTTCACGACAGTCTACTGAATATTTTCTCCCTATATCCAATGATTTTCTCTTGACCTCCGTGCTGTTTCAGCGCTCCCATGGTTATTCCTAGACTGCCTGGATTCTCTAGACTTGCCCAAGTTTTTCTAGGTTCCAGTAATATTTCGCGACAGTCTACTGAATATTTTCTCGCTATATGCAATGATTTTCCCTTGACTCCCATGCTATTTCAGCGCTCCCATGATTTTTCCTAGACTGCCTGGATTTCCTAGACTTGTCCAAATTTTTTTTAGGTTCCAGTAATATTTCACGACAGTCTACTGAATATTTTCTCCCTTTATCCAATGATTTTCTCTAGACCTCCATGCTATATCAGCGCTCAAATGATTTTTCCTAGACCGCCTGGATTTTCTAGACTTGCTCAAGTTTTTCTAGGTTCCAGTAATATTTCACGACAGTCTACTGAATATTTTCTCCCTATATGCAATGATTTTCCCTTGACTCCCATGCTATTTCAGCGCTCCCATGATTTTTCCTAGACTGCCTGGATTTTCTAGACTTGTCCAAGTTTTTCTAGGTTCCAGTAATATTTCACGACAGTCTAGTGAATATTTTCTCCCTATATCCAATGATTTTCTCTTGACCTCCGTGCTGTTTCAGCGCTCCCATGGTTTTTCCTAGGCTGCCTGGATTCTCTAGACTTGCCCAAGTTTTTCTAGGTTCCAGTAATATTTCACGACAGTCTGCTGAATATTTTGTTCCTATGTCCAATGATTTCTCTTGACCTCCGTGCTATTTCAGCGCTCCCATGATTTTTCCTAGACTGCCTGGATTTTCTAGACTTGCCCAAGTTTTTCTAGGTTCCAGTAATATTTCGCGACAGTCTACTGAATATTTTCTCGCTATATGCAATGATTTTCCCTTGACTCCCATGCTATTTCAGCGCTCCCATGATTTTTCCTAGACTGCCTGGATTTCCTAGACTTGTCCAAGTTTTTTTTAGGTTCCAGTAATATTTCACGACAGTCTACTGAATATTTTCTCCCTTTATCCAATGATTTTCTCTAGACCTCCATGCTATATCAGCGCTCCCATGATTTTTCCTAGACTGCCTGGATTTCCTAGACTTGTCCAAGTTTTTCTAGGTTCCAGTAATATTTCACGACAGTCTACTGAATATTTTCTCCCTATATCCAATGATTTTCTCTTGACCTCCGTGCTGTTTCAGCGCTCCCATGATTTTTCCTAGACTGCCTGGATTTCTTAGACTTGCCCAAGTTTTTCTAGGTTCCAGTAATATTTCACGACAGTCTACTGAATATTTTCTCCCTATATCCAATGATTTTTTCTTGACCTCCATGCTATATCAGCGCTCCCATGATTTTTCCTAGACTGCCTGGATTTTCTAGACTTGCCCAAGTTTTTCTAGGTTCCAGTAATATTTCCCGACAGTCTACTGAATATTTTCTCCCTATATGCAATGATTTTCTCTAGACCTCCATGCTACATCAGCGCTCCCATGATTTTTCCTAGACTGCCTGGATTTTCTAGACTTGTCCAAGTTTTTCTAGGTTCCAGTAATATTTCACGACAGTCTACTGAATATTTTCTCCCTATATCCAATGATTTTCTCTTGACCTCCGTGCTGTTTCAGCGCTCCCATGGTTTTTCCTAGACTGCCTGGATTCTCTAGACTTGCCCAAGTTTTTCTAGGTTCCAGTAATATTTCACGACAGTCTGCTGAATATTTTGTTCCTATGTCCAATGATTTCTCTTGACCTCCGTGCTATTTCAGCGCTCCCATGATTTTTCCTAGACTGCCTGGATTTTCTAGACTTGCCCAAGTTTTTCTAGGTTCCAGTAATATTTCGCGACAGTCTACTGAATATTTTCTCGCTATATGCAATTATTTTCTCTTGACTCCCATGCTATTTCAGCGCTCCCATGATTTTTCCTAGACTGCCTGGATTTTCTAGACTTGCCCAAGTTTTTCTAGGTTCCAGTAATATTTCACGACTGTCTACTGAATATTTTCTCCCTATATCCAATGATTTTCTCTTAACCTCCGTGCTGTTTCAGCGCTCCCATGATTTTTCCTAGACTGCCTGGATTTCTTAGACTTGCCCAAGTTTTTCTAGGTTCCAGTAATATTTCACGACAGTCTACTGAATATTTTCTCCCTATATCCAATGATTTTTTCTTGACCTCCATGCTATATCAGCGCTCCCATGATTTTTCCTAGACTGCCTGGATTTTCTAGACTTGCCCAAGTTTTTCTAGGTTCCAGTAATATTTCGCGACAGTCTACTGAATATTTTCTCCCTATATGCAATGATTTTCTCTAGACCTCCATGCTACATCAGCGCTCCCATGATTTTTCCTAGACTGCCTGGATTTTCTAGACTTGTCCAAGTTTTTCTAGGTTCCAGTAATATTTCACGACAGTCTACTGAATATTTTCTCCCTATATCCAATGATTTTCTCTTGACCTCCGTGCTGTTTCAGCGCTCCCATGGTTTTTCCTAGACTGCCTGGATTCTCTAGACTTGCCCAAGTTTTTCTAGGTTCCAGTAATATTTCACGACAGTCTGCTGAATATTTTGTTCCTATGTCCAATGATTTCTCTTGACCTCCGTGCTATTTCAGCGCTCCCATGATTTTTCCTAGACTGCCTGGATTTTCTAGACTTGCCCAAGTTTTTCTAGGTTCCAGTAATATTTCGCGACAGTCTACTGAATATTTTCTCGCTATATGCAATGATTTTCTCTTGACTCCCATGCTATTTCAGCGCTCCCATGATTTTTCCTAGACTGCCTGGATTTCCTAGACTTGTCCAAGTTTTTTTTAGGTTCCAGTAATATTTCACGACAGTCTACTGAATATTTTCTCCCTTTATCCAATGATTTCTCTTGACCTCCATGCTATATCAGCGCTCCCATGATTTTTCCTAGACTGCCTGGATTTTCTAGACTTGCCCAAGTTTCTCTAGGTTCCAGTAATATTTCACGACTGTCTACTGAATATTTTCTCCCTATATCCAATGATTTTCTCTTGACCTCCGTGCTGTTTCAGCGCTCCCATGATTTTTCCTAGACTGCCTGGATTTCTTAGACTTGCCCAAGTTTTTCTAGGTTCCAGTAATGTTTCACGACAGTCTACTGAATATTTTCTCCCTATATCCAATGATTTTTTCTTGACCTCCATGCTATATCAGCGCTCCCATGATTTTTCCTAGACTGCCTGGATTTTCTAGACTTGCCCAAGTTTTTCTAGGTTCCAGTAATATTTCACGACTGTCTACTGAATATTTTCTCCCTATATCCAATGATTTTCTCTTGACCTCCGTGCTGTTTCAGCGCTCCCATGATTTTTCCTAGACTGCCTGGATTTCTTAGACTTGCCCAAGTTTTTCTAGGTTCCAGTAATATTTCACGACAGTCTACTGAATATTTTCTCCCTATATCCAATGATTTTCTCTTGACCTCCGTGCTGTTTCAGCGCTCCCATGATTTTTCCTAGACTGCCTGGATTTCTTAGACTTGCCCAAGTTTTTCTAGGTTCCAGTAATATTTCACGACAGTCTACTGAATATTTTCTCCCTATATCCAATGATTTTTTCTTGACCTCCATGCTATATCAGTGCTCCCGTGATTTTTCCTAGACTGCCTGGATTTTCTAGACTTGCCCAAGTTTTTCTAGGTTCCAGTAATATTTCGCGACAGTCTACTGAATATTTTCTCGCTATATGCAATGATTTTCCCTTGACTCCCATGCTATTTCAGCGCTCCCATGATTTTTCCTAGACTGCCTGGATTTCCTAGACTTGTCCAAGTTTTTTTTAGGTTCCAGTAATATTTCACGACAGTCTACTGAATATTTTCTCCCTTTATCCAATGATTTTCTCTAGACCTCCATGCTATATCAGCGCTCCCATGATTTTTCCTAGACTGCCTGGATTTTCTAGACTTGTCCAAGTTTTTCTAGGTTCCAGTAATATTTCACGACAGTCTACTGAATATTTTCTCCCTATATCCAATGATTTTCTCTTGACCTCCGTGCTGTTTCAGCGCTCAGATGATTTTTCCTAGACTGCCTGGATTTTCTAGACTTGTCCAAGTTTTTCTAGGTTCCAGTAATATTTCACGACAGTCTACTGAATATTTTCTCCCTATATCCAATGATTTTCTCTTGACCTCCGTGCTGTTTCAGCGCTCAGATGATTTTTCCTAGACTGCCTGGATTTTCTAGACTTGTCCAAGTTTTTCTAGGTTGCAGTAATATTTCACGACAGTCTACTGAATATTTTCTCCCTATATCCAATGATTTTCTCTAGACCTCCATGCTATATCTGCGCTCCCATGATTTTTCCTAGACTGCCTGGATTTTCTAGACTTGTCCAAGTTTTTCTAGGTTCCAGTAATATTTCACGACAGTCTACTGAATATTTTCTCCCTATATCCAATGATTTTCTCTTGACCTCCGTGCTGTTTCAGCGCTCCCATGATTTTTCCTAGACTGCCTGGATTTTCTAGACTTGCCCAAGTTCTTCTAGGACCCAGTAAGATTTCACGACAGTGTACTGAATATATCCTCCCTATATCCAATGATTTCCTCTTGACCTACGTGTTGTTTCAGCGCTCCCATGATTTTTCCTAGACTGCCTGGATTTTCTAGACTTGCCCAAGTTTTTCTAGGTTCCAGTGATATTTCACGACAGTCTGCTGAATATTTTGTTCCTATGTCCAATGATTTCTCTTGACCTCCGTGCTATTTCAGCGCTCCCATGATTTTTCCTAGACTGCCTGGATTTTCTAGACTTGTCCAAGTTTTTCTAGGTTCCAGTAATATTTCACGACAGTCTACTGAATATTTTCTCCCTATATCCAATGATTTTCTCTTGACCTCCGTGCTGTTTCAGCGCTCCCATGGTTTTTCCTAGACTGCCTGGATTCTCTAGACTTGCCCAAGTTTTTCTAGGTTCCAGTAATATTTCACGACAGTCTGCTGAATATTTTGTTCCTATGTCCAATGATTTCTCTTGACCTCCGTGCTATTTCAGCGCTCCCATGATTTTTCCTAGACTGCCTGGATTTTCTAGACTTGCCCAAGTTTTTCTAGGTTCCATTAATATTTCGCGACAGTCTACTGAATATTTTCTCCCTATATGCAATGATTTTCCCTTGACTCCCATGCTATTTCAGCGCTCCCATGATTTTTCCTAGACTGCCTGGATTTCCTAGACTTGTCCAAGTTTTTTTTAGGTTCCAGTAATATTTCACGACAGTCTACTGAATATTTTCTCCCTATATCCAATGATTTTCTCTTGACCTCCATGCTATATCAGCGCTCCCATGATTTTTCCTAGACTGCCTGGATTTTCTAGACTTGCCCAAATTTTTCTAGGTTCCAGTAATATTTCACGACAGTCTACTGAATATTTTCTCCCTATATGCAATGATTTTCCCTTGACTCCCATGCTATTTCAGCGCTCCCATGATTTTTCCTAGACTGCCTGGATTTCCTAGACTTGTCCAAGTTTTTTTTAGGTTCCAGTAATATTTCACGACAGTCTACTGAATATTTTCTCCCTTTATCCAATGATTTTCTCTAGACCTCCATGCTATATCAGCGCTCCCATGATTTTTCCTAGACCGCCTGGATTTTCTAGACTTGCTCAAGTTTTTCTAGGTTCCAGTAATATTTCACGACAGTCTACTGAATATTTTCTCCCTATATCCAATGATTTTCTCTTGACCTCCGTGCTGTTTTTGCGCTCCCATGATTTTTCCTAGACCGCCTGGATTTTCTAGACTTGCTCAAGTTTTTCTAGGTTCCAGTAATATTTCACGACAGTCTACTGAATATTTTCTCCCTATATCCAATGATTTTCTCTTGACCTCCATGCTATATCAGCACTCCCATGATTTTTCCTTGACTGCCTGGATTTTCTAGACTTGCTCAAGTTTTTCTAGGTTCCAGTAATATTTCACGACAGTCTACTGAATATTTTCTCCCTATATCCAATGATTTTCTCTTGACCTCCGTGCTGTTTTTGCGCTCCCATGATTTTTCCTAGACAGCCTGGATTTTCTAGACTTGCTCAAGTTTTTCTAGGTTCCAGTAATATTTCACGACAGGCTACTGAATATTTTCTCCCTATATCCAATGATTTTCTCTTGACCTCCATGCTATATCAGAACTCCCATGATTTTTCCTAGACTGCCTGGATTTTCTAGACTTGCCCAAGTTTTTCTAGGTTCCAGTAATATTTCACGACAGTCTACTGAATATTTTCTCCCTATATCCAATGATTTTCTCTTGACCTCCATGCTATATCAGCGCTCCCATGATTTTTCCTAGACTGCCTGGATTTTCTAGACTTGCCCAAGTTTTTCTAGGTTCCAGTAATATTTCACGACAGTCTACTGAATATTTTCTCCCTATATCCAATGATTTTCTCTTGACCTCTGTGCTGTTTTTGCGCTCCCATGATTTTTCCTAGACCGCCTGGATTTTCTAGACTTGCTCAAGTTTTTCTAGGTTCCAGTAATATTTCACGACAGTCTACTGAATATTTTCTCCCTATATCCAATGATTTTCTCTTGACCTCCGTGCTGGTTTTGCGCTCCCATGATTTTTCCTAGACCGCCTGGATTTTCTAGACTTGCTCAAGTTTTTCTAGGTTCCAGTAATATTTCACGACAGCCTACTGAATATTTTCTCCCTATATCCAATGATTTTCTCTTGACCTCCATGCTATATCAGCACTCCCATGATTTTTCCTAGACTGCCTGGATTTTCTAGACTTGCCCAAGTTTTTCTAGGTTCCAGTAATATTTCACGACAGTCTACTGAATATTTTCTCCCTATATCCAATGATTTTCTCTTGACCTCCGTGCTGTTTTTGCGCTCCCATGATTTTTCCTAGACCGCCTGGATTTTCTAGACTTGCTCAAGTTTTTCTAGGTTCCAGTAATATTTCACGACAGTCTACTGAATATTTTCTCCCTATATCCAATGATTTTCTCTTGACCTCCGTGCTGGTTTTGCGCTCCCATGATTTTTCCTAGACCGCCTGGATTTTCTAGACTTGCTCAAGTTTTTCTAGGTTCCAGTAATATTTCACGACAGCCTACTGAATATTTTCTCCCTATATCCAATGATTTTCTCTTGACCTCCATGCTATATCAGCACTCCCATGATTTTTCCTTGACTGCCTGGATTTTCTAGACTTGCTCAAGTTTTTCTAGGTTCCAGTAATATTTCACGACAGTCTACTGAATATTTTCTCCCTATATCCAATGATTTTCTCTTGACCTCCGTGCTATTTCAGCGCTCCCATGATTTTTCCTAGACCGCCTGGATTTTCTAGACTTGCTCAAGTTTTTCTAGGTTCCAGTAATATTTCACGACAGTCTACTGAATATTTTCTCCCTATATCCAATGATTTTCTCTTGACCTCCATGCTATATCAGCACTCCCATGATTTTTCCTTGACTGCCTGGATTTTCTAGACTTGCTCAAGTTTTTCTAGGTTCCAGTAATATTTCACGACAGTCTACTGAATATTTTCTCCCTATATCCAATGATTTTCTCTTGACCTCCATGCTATATCAGCACTCCCATGATTTTTCCTAGACTGCCTGGATTTTCTAGACTTGCTCAAGTTTTTCTAGGTTCCAGTAATATTTCACGACAGTCTACTGAATATTTCCTCCCTATATCCAATGATTTTCTCTTGACCTCCATGCTATATCAGCACTCCCATGATTTTTCCTTGACTGCCTGGATTTTCTAGACTTGCTCAAGTTTTTCTAGGTTCCAGTAATATTTCACGACAGTCTACTGAATATTTTCTCCCTATATCCAATGATTTTCTCTTGACCTCCGTGCTGTTTTTGCGCTCCCATGATTTTTCCTAGACCGCCTGGATTTTCTAGACTTGCTCAAGTTTTTCTAGGTTCCAGTAATATTTCACGACAGTCTACTGAATATTTTCTCCCTATATCCAATGATTTTCTCTTGACCTCCATGCTATATCAGCACTCCCATGATTTTTCCTTGACTGCCTGGATTTTCTAGACTTGCTCAAGTTTTTCTAGGTTCCAGTAATATTTCACGACAGTCTACTGAATATTTTCTCCCTATATCCAATGATTTTCTCTAGACCTCCATTCTACTTCAGCGCTCCCATGATTTTTTCTAGACTGCCTGGATTTTCTAGACTTGCCCAAGTTTTTCTAGGTTCCAGTAATATTTCACGACAGTCTACTGAATATTTTCTCCCTATATCCAATGATTTTCTCTTGACCTCCGTGCTGTTTTTGCGCTCCCATGATTTTTCCTAGACCGCCTGGATTTTCTAGACTTGCTCAAGTTTTTCTAGGTTCCAGTAATATTTCACGACAGTCTACTGAATATTTTCTCCCTATATCCAATGATTTTCTCTTGACCTCCATGCTATATCAGCACTCCCATGATTTTTCCTTGACTGCCTGGATTTTCTAGACTTGCTCAAGTTTTTCTAGGTTCCAGTAATATTTCACGACAGTCTACTGAATATTTTCTCCCTATATCCAATGATTTTTTCTTGACCTCCGTGATGTTTTTGCGCTCCCAAGATTTTTCCTAGACCGCCTGGATTTTCTAGACTTGCTCAAGTTTTTCTAGGTTCCAGTAATATTTCACGACAGTCTACTGAATATTTTCTCCCTATATCCAATGATTTTCTCTTGACCTCCATGCTATATCAGCACTCCCATGATTTTTCCTTGACTGCCTGGATTTTCTAGACTTGCTCAAGTTTTTCTAGGTTCCAGTAATATTTCACGACAGTCTACTGAATATTTTCTCCCTATATCCAATGATTTTCTCTTGACCTCCATGCTATATCAGCACTCCCATGATTTTTCCTTGACTGCCTGGATTTTCTAGACTTGCTCAAGTTTTTCTAGGTTCCAGTAATATTTCACGACAGTCTACTGAATATTTTCTCCCTATATCCAATGATTTTCTCTTGACCTCCATGCTATATCAGCACTCCCATGATTTTTCCTTGACTGCCTGGATTTTCTAGACTTGCTCAAGTTTTTCTAGGTTCCAGTAATATTTCACGACAGTCTACTGAATATTTTCTCCCTATATCCAATGATTTTCTCTTGACCTCCGTGCTGTTTTTGCGCTACCATGATTTTTCCTAGACCGCCTGGATTTTCTAGACTTGCTCAAGTTTTTCTAGGTTCCAGTAATATTTCACGACAGTCTACTGAATATTTTCTCCCTATATCCAATGATTTTCTCTTGACCTCCATGCTATATCAGCACTCCCATGATTTTTCCTAGACTGCCTGGATTTTCTAGACTTGCTCAAGTTTTTCTAGGTTCCAGTAATATTTCACGACAGTCTACTGAATATTTTCTCCCTATATCCAATGATTTTCTCTTGACCTCCGTGCTGTTTTTGCGCTCCCATGAATTTTCCTAGACCGCCTGGATTTTCTAGACTTGCTCAAGTTTTTCTAGGTTCCAGTAATATTTCACGACAGTCTACTGAATATTTTCTCCCTATATCCAATGATTTTCTCTTGACCTCCATGCTATATCAGCACTCCCATGATTTTTCCTTGACTGCCTGGATTTTCTAGACTTGCTCAAGTTTTTCTAGGTTCCAGTAATATTTCACGACAGTCTACTGAATATTTTCTCCCTATATCCAATGATTTTCTCTTGACCTCCATGCTATATCAGCACTCCCATGATTTTTCCTTGACTGCCTGGATTTTCTAGACTTGCTCAAGTTTTTCTAGGTTCCAGTAATATTTCACGACAGTCTACTGAATATTTTCTCCCTATATCCAATGATTTTCTCTTGACCTCCATGCTATATCAGCACTCCCATGATTTTTCCTTGACTGCCTGGATTTTCTAGACTTGCTCAAGTTTTTCTAGGTTCCAGTAATATTTCACGACAGTCTACTGAATATTTTCTCCCTATATCCAATGATTTTCTCTTGACCTCCATGCTATATCAGCACTCCCATGATTTTTCCTAGACTGCCTGGATTTTCTAGACTTGCTCAAGTTTTTCTAGGTTCCAGTAATATTTCACGACAGTCTACTGAATATTTCCTCCCTATATCCAATGATTTTCTCTTGACCTCCATGCTATATCAGCACTCCCATGATTTTTCCTTGACTGCCTGGATTTTCTAGACTTGCTCAAGTTTTTCTAGGTTCCAGTAATATTTCACGACAGTCTACTGAATATTTTCTCCCTATATCCAATGATTTTCTCTAGACCTCCATTCTACTTCAGCGCTCCCATGATTTTTTCTAGACTGCCTGGATTTTCTAGACTTGCCCAAGTTTTTCTAGGTTCCAGTAATATTTCACGACAGTCTACTGAATATTTTCTCCCTATATCCAATGATTTTCTCTTGACCTCCGTGCTGTTTTTGCGCTCCCATGATTTTTCCTAGACCGCCTGGATTTTCTAGACTTGCTCAAGTTTTTCTAGGTTCCAGTAATATTTCACGACAGTCTACTGAATATTTTCTCCCTATATCCAATGATTTTCTCTTGACCTCCATGCTATATCAGCACTCCCATGATTTTTCCTTGACTGCCTGGATTTTCTAGACTTGCTCAAGTTTTACTAGGTTCCAGTAATATTTCACGACAGTCTACTGAATATTTTCTCCCTATATCCAATGATTTTCTCTAGACCTCCATTCTACTTCAGCGCTCCCATGATTTTTTCTAGACTGCCTGGATTTTCTAGACTTGCCCAAGTTTTTCTAGGTTCCAGTAATATTTCACGACAGTCTACTGAATATTTTCTCCCTATATCCAATGATTTTCTCTTGACCTCCGTGCTGTTTTTGCGCTCCCATGAATTTTCCTAGACCGCCTGGATTTTCTAGACTTGCTCAAGTTTTTCTAGGTTCCAGTAATATTTCACGACAGTCTACTGAATATTTTCTCCCTATATCCAATGATTTTCTCTTGACCTCCATGCTATATCAGCACTCCCATGATTTTTCCTTGACTGCCTGGATTTTCTAGACTTGCTCAAGTTTTTCTAGGTTCCAGTAATATTTCACGACAGTCTACTGAATATTTTCTCCCTATATCCAATGATTTTCTCTTGACCTCCATGCTATATCAGCACTCCCATGATTTTTCCTTGACTGCCTGGATTTTCTAGACTTGCTCAAGTTTTTCTAGGTTCCAGTAATATTTCACGACAGTCTACTGAATATTTTCTCCCTATATCCAATGATTTTCTCTTGACCTCCATGCTATATCAGCACTCCCATGATTTTTCCTTGACTGCCTGGATTTTCTAGACTTGCTCAAGTTTTTCTAGGTTCCAGTAATATTTCACGACAGTCTACTGAATATTTTCTCCCTATATCCAATGATTTTCTCTTGACCTCCATGCTATATCAGCACTCCCATGATTTTTCCTAGACTGCCTGGATTTTCTAGACTTGCTCAAGTTTTTCTAGGTTCCAGTAATATTTCACGACAGTCTACTGAATATTTCCTCCCTATATCCAATGATTTTCTCTTGACCTCCATGCTATATCAGCACTCCCATGATTTTTCCTTGACTGCCTGGATTTTCTAGACTTGCTCAAGTTTTTCTAGGTTCCAGTAATATTTCACGACAGTCTACTGAATATTTTCTCCCTATATCCAATGATTTTCTCTAGACCTCCATTCTACTTCAGCGCTCCCATGATTTTTTCTAGACTGCCTGGATTTTCTAGACTTGCCCAAGTTTTTCTAGGTTCCAGTAATATTTCACGACAGTCTACTGAATATTTTCTCCCTATATCCAATGATTTTCTCTTGACCTCCGTGCTGTTTTTGCGCTCCCATGATTTTTCCTAGACCGCCTGGATTTTCTAGACTTGCTCAAGTTTTTCTAGGTTCCAGTAATATTTCACGACAGTCTACTGAATATTTTCTCCCTATATCCAATGATTTTCTCTTGACCTCCATGCTATATCAGCACTCCCATGATTTTTCCTTGACTGCCTGGATTTTCTAGACTTGCTCAAGTTTTACTAGGTTCCAGTAATATTTCACGACAGTCTACTGAATATTTTCTCCCTATATCCAATGATTTTCTCTTGACCTCCATGCTATATCAGCACTCCCATGATTTTTCCTTGACTGCCTGGATTTTCTAGACTTGCTCAAGTTTTTCTAGGTTCCAGTAATATTTCACGACAGTCTACTGAATATTTTCTCCCTATATCCAATGATTTTCTCTTGACCTCCATGCTATATCAGCACTCCCATGATTTTTCCTTGACTGCCTGGATTTTCTAGACTTGCTCAAGTTTTTCTAGGTTCCAGTAATATTTCACGACAGTCTACTGAATATTTTCTCCCTATATCCAATGATTTTCTCTTGACCTCCATGCTATATCAGCACTCCCATGATTTTTCCTAGACTGCCTGGATTTTCTAGACTTGCTCAAGTTTTTCTAGGTTCCAGTAATATTTCACGACAGTCTACTGAATATTTCCTCCCTATATCCAATGATTTTCTCTTGACCTCCATGCTATATCAGCACTCCCATGATTTTTCCTTGACTGCCTGGATTTTCTAGACTTGCTCAAGTTTTTCTAGGTTCCAGTAATATTTCACGACAGTCTACTGAATATTTTCTCCCTATATCCAATGATTTTCTCTAGACCTCCATTCTACTTCAGCGCTCCCATGATTTTTTCTAGACTGCCTGGATTTTCTAGACTTGCCCAAGTTTTTCTAGGTTCCAGTAATATTTCACGACAGTCTACTGAATATTTTCTCCCTATATCCAATGATTTTCTCTTGACCTCCGTGCTGTTTTTGCGCTCCCATGATTTTTCCTAGACCGCCTGGATTTTCTAGACTTGCTCAAGTTTTTCTAGGTTCCAGTAATATTTCACGACAGTCTACTGAATATTTTCTCCCTATATCCAATGATTTTCTCTTGACCTCCATGCTATATCAGCACTCCCATGATTTTTCCTTGACTGCCTGGATTTTCTAGACTTGCTCAAGTTTTACTAGGTTCCAGTAATATTTCACGACAGTCTACTGAATATTTTCTCCCTATATCCAATGATTTTCTCTTGACCTCCGTGCTGTTTTTGCGCTCCCATGAATTTTCCTAGACCGCCTGGATTTTCTAGACTTGCTCAAGTTTTTCTAGGTTCCAGTAATATTTCACGACAGTCTACTGAATATTTTCTCCCTATATCCAATGATTTTCTCTTGACCTCCATGCTATATCAGCACTCCCATGATTTTTCCTTGACTGCCTGGATTTTCTAGACTTGCTCAAGTTTTACTAGGTTCCAGTAATATTTCACGACAGTCTACTGAATATTTTCTCCCTATATCCAATGATTTTCTCTTGACCTCCGTGCTGTTTTTGCGCTCCCATGATTTTTCCTAGACCGCCTGGATTTTCTAGACTTGCTCAAGTTTTTCTAGGTTCCAGTAATATTTCACGACAGTCTACTGAATATTTTCTCCCTATATCCAATGATTTTCTCTTGACCTCCATGCTATATCAGCACTCCCATGATTTTTCCTTGACTGCCTGGATTTTCTAGACTTGCTCAAGTTTTACTAGGTTCCAGTAATATTTCACGACAGTCTACTGAATATTTTCTCCCTATATCCAATGATTTTCTCTTGACCTCCGTGCTGTTTTTGCGCTCCCATGATTTTTCCTAGACCGCCTGGATTTTCTAGACTTGCTCAAGTTTTTCTAGGTTCCAGTAATATTTCACGACAGTCTACTGAATATTTTCTCCCTATATCCAATGATTTTCTCTTGACCTCCATGCTATATCAGCACTCCCATGATTTTTCCTTGACTGCCTGGATTTTCTAGACTTGCTCAAGTTTTACTAGGTTCCAGTAATATTTCACGACAGTCTACTGAATATTTTCTCCCTATATCCAATGATTTTCTCTTGACCTCCGTGCTGTTTTTGCGCTCCCATGATTTTTCCTAGACCGCCTGGATTTTCTAGACTTGCTCAAGTTTTTCTAGGTTCCAGTAATATTTCACGACAGTCTACTGAATATTTTCTCCCTATATCCAATGATTTTCTCTTGACCTCCATGCTATATCAGCACTCCCATGATTTTTCCTTGACTGCCTGGATTTTCTAGACTTGCTCAAGTTTTACTAGGTTCCAGTAATATTTCACGACAGTCTACTGAATATTTTCTCCCTATATCCAATGATTTTCTCTTGACCTCCGTGCTGTTTTTGCGCTCCCATGATTTTTCCTAGACCGCCTGGATTTTCTAGACTTGCTCAAGTTTTTCTAGGTTCCAGTAATATTTCACGACAGTCTACTGAATATTTTCTCCCTATATCCAATGATTTTCTCTTGACCTCCATGCTATATCAGCACTCCCATGATTTTTCCTTGACTGCCTGGATTTTCTAGACTTGCTCAAGTTTTACTAGGTTCCAGTAATATTTCACGACAGTCTACTGAATATTTTCTCCCTATATCCAATGATTTTCTCTTGACCTCCGTGCTGTTTTTGCGCTCCCATGAATTTTCCTAGACCGCCTGGATTTTCTAGACTTGCTCAAGTTTTTCTAGGTTCCAGTAATATTTCACGACAGTCTACTGAATATTTTCTCCCTATATCCAATGATTTTCTCTTGACCTCCATGCTATATCAGCACTCCCATGATTTTTCCTTGACTGCCTGGATTTTCTAGACTTGCTCAAGTTTTACTAGGTTCCAGTAATATTTCACGACAGTCTACTGAATATTTTCTCCCTATATCCAATGATTTTCTCTTGACCTCCGTGCTGTTTTTGCGCTCCCATGAATTTTCCTAGACCGCCTGGATTTTCTAGACTTGCTCAAGTTTTTCTAGGTTCCAGTAATATTTCACGACAGTCTACTGAATATTTTCTCCCTATATCCAATGATTTTCTCTTGACCTCCATGCTATATCAGCACTCCCATGATTTTTCCTTGACTGCCTGGATTTTCTAGACTTGCGCAAGTTTTACTAGGTTCCAGTAATATTTCACGACAGTCTACTGAATATTTTCTCCCTATATCCAATGATTTTCTCTTGACCTCCGTGCTGTTTTTGCGCTCCCATGATTTTTCCTAGACCGCCTGGATTTTCTAGACTTGCTCAAGTTTTTCTAGGTTCCAGTAATATTTCACGTCAGTCTACTGAATATTTTCTCCCTATATCCAATGATTTTCTCTTGACCTCCATGCTATATCAGCACTCCCATGATTTTTCCTTGACTGCCTGGATTTTCTAGACTTGCTCAAGTTTTACTAGGTTCCAGTAATATTTCACGACAGTCTACTGAATATTTTCTCCCTATATCCAATGATTTTCTCTTGACCTCCGTGCTGTTTTTGCGCTCCCATGATTTTTCCTAGACCGCCTGGATTTTCTAGACTTGCTCAAGTTTTTCTAGGTTCCAGTAATATTTCACGACAGTCTACTGAATATTTTCTCCCTATATCCAATGATTTTCTCTTGACCTCCATGCTATATCAGCACTCCCATGATTTTTCCTTGACTGCCTGGATTTTCTAGACTTGCTCAAGTTTTACTAGGTTCCAGTAATATTTCACGACAGTCTACTGAATATTTTCTCCCTATATCCAATGATTTTCTCTTGACCTCCGTGCTGTTTTTGCGCTCCCATGAATTTTCCTAGACCGCCTGGATTTTCTAGACTTGCTCAAGTTTTTCTAGGTTCCAGTAATATTTCACGACAGTCTACTGAATATTTTCTCCCTATATCCAATGATTTTCTCTTGACCTCCATGCTATATCAGCACTCCCATGATTTTTCCTTGACTGCCTGGATTTTCTAGACTTGCTCAAGTTTTACTAGGTTCCAGTAATATTTCACGACAGTCTACTGAATATTTTCTCCCTATATCCAATGATTTTCTCTTGACCTCCGTGCTGTTTTTGCGCTCCCATGATTTTTCCTAGACCGCCTGGATTTTCTAGACTTGCTCAAGTTTTTCTAGGTTCCAGTAATATTTCACGTCAGTCTACTGAATATTTTCTCCCTATATCCAATGATTTTCTCTTGACCTCCATGCTATATCAGCACTCCCATGATTTTTCCTTGACTGCCTGGATTTTCTAGACTTGCTCAAGTTTTTCTAGGTTCCAGTAATATTTCACGACAGTCTACTGAATATTTTCTCCCTATATCCAATGATTTTCTCTTGACCTCCATGCTATATCAGCACTCCCATGATTTTTCCTTGACTGCCTGGATTTTCTAGACTTGCTCAAGTTTTTCTAGGTTCCAGTAATATTTCACGACAGTCTACTGAATATTTTCTCCCTATATCCAATGATTTTCTCTTGACCTCCATGCTATATCAGCACTCCCATGATTTTTCCTTGACTGCCTGGATTTTCTAGACTTGCTCAAGTTTTTCTAGGTTCCAGTAATATTTCACGACAGTCTACTGAATATTTTCTCCCTATATCCAATGATTTTCTCTTGACCTCCATGCTATATCAGCACTCCCATGATTTTTCCTAGACTGCCTGGATTTTCTAGACTTGCTCAAGTTTTTCTAGGTTCCAGTAATATTTCACGACAGTCTACTGAATATTTCCTCCCTATATCCAATGATTTTCTCTTGACCTCCATGCTATATCAGCACTCCCATGATTTTTCCTTGACTGCCTGGATTTTCTAGACTTGCTCAAGTTTTTCTAGGTTCCAGTAATATTTCACGACAGTCTACTGAATATTTTCTCCCTATATCCAATGATTTTCTCTAGACCTCCATTCTACTTCAGCGCTCCCATGATTTTTTCTAGACTGCCTGGATTTTCTAGACTTGCCCAAGTTTTTCTAGGTTCCAGTAATATTTCACGACAGTCTACTGAATATTTTCTCCCTATATCCAATGATTTTCTCTTGACCTCCGTGCTGTTTTTGCGCTCCCATGATTTTTCCTAGACCGCCTGGATTTTCTAGACTTGCTCAAGTTTTTCTAGGTTCCAGTAATATTTCACGACAGTCTACTGAATATTTTCTCCCTATATCCAATGATTTTCTCTTGACCTCCATGCTATATCAGCACTCCCATGATTTTTCCTTGACTGCCTGGATTTTCTAGACTTGCTCAAGTTTTACTAGGTTCCAGTAATATTTCACGACAGTCTACTGAATATTTTCTCCCTATATCCAATGATTTTCTCTTGACCTCCATGCTATATCAGCACTCCCATGATTTTTCCTTGACTGCCTGGATTTTCTAGACTTGCTCAAGTTTTTCTAGGTTCCAGTAATATTTCACGACAGTCTACTGAATATTTTCTCCCTATATCCAATGATTTTCTCTTGACCTCCATGCTATATCAGCACTCCCATGATTTTTCCTTGACTGCCTGGATTTTCTAGACTTGCTCAAGTTTTTCTAGGTTCCAGTAATATTTCACGACAGTCTACTGAATATTTTCTCCCTATATCCAATGATTTTCTCTTGACCTCCATGCTATATCAGCACTCCCATGATTTTTCCTAGACTGCCTGGATTTTCTAGACTTGCTCAAGTTTTTCTAGGTTCCAGTAATATTTCACGACAGTCTACTGAATATTTCCTCCCTATATCCAATGATTTTCTCTTGACCTCCATGCTATATCAGCACTCCCATGATTTTTCCTTGACTGCCTGGATTTTCTAGACTTGCTCAAGTTTTTCTAGGTTCCAGTAATATTTCACGACAGTCTACTGAATATTTTCTCCCTATATCCAATGATTTTCTCCAGACCTCCATTCTACTTCAGCGCTCCCATGATTTTTTCTAGACTGCCTGGATTTTCTAGACTTGCCCAAGTTTTTCTAGGTTCCAGTAATATTTCACGACAGTCTACTGAATATTTTCTCCCTATATCCAATGATTTTCTCTTGACCTCCGTGCTGTTTTTGCGCTCCCATGATTTTTCCTAGACCGCCTGGATTTTCTAGACTTGCTCAAGTTTTTCTAGGTTCCAGTAATATTTCACGACAGTCTACTGAATATTTTCTCCCTATATCCAATGATTTTCTCTTGACCTCCATGCTATATCAGCACTCCCATGATTTTTCCTTGACTGCCTGGATTTTCTAGACTTGCTCAAGTTTTACTAGGTTCCAGTAATATTTCACGACAGTCTACTGAATATTTTCTCCCTATATCCAATGATTTTCTCTTGACCTCCGTGCTGTTTTTGCGCTCCCATGAATTTTCCTAGACCGCCTGGATTTTCTAGACTTGCTCAAGTTTTTCTAGGTTCCAGTAATATTTCACGACAGTCTACTGAATATTTTCTCCCTATATCCAATGATTTTCTCTTGACCTCCATGCTATATCAGCACTCCCATGATTTTTCCTTGACTGCCTGGATTTTCTAGACTTGCTCAAGTTTTACTAGGTTCCAGTAATATTTCACGACAGTCTACTGAATATTTTCTCCCTATATCCAATGATTTTCTCTTGACCTCCGTGCTGTTTTTGCGCTCCCATGAATTTTCCTAGACCGCCTGGATTTTCTAGACTTGCTCAAGTTTTTCTAGGTTCCAGTAATATTTCACGACAGTCTACTGAATATTTTCTCCCTATATCCAATGATTTTCTCTTGACCTCCATGCTATATCAGCACTCCCATGATTTTTCCTTGACTGCCTGGATTTTCTAGACTTGCTCAAGTTTTACTAGGTTCCAGTAATATTTCACGACAGTCTACTGAATATTTTCTCCCTATATCCAATGATTTTCTCTTGACCTCCGTGCTGTTTTTGCGCTCCCATGATTTTTCCTAGACCGCCTGGATTTTCTAGACTTGCTCAAGTTTTTCTAGGTTCCAGTAATATTTCACGACAGTCTACTGAATATTTTCTCCCTATATCCAATGATTTTCTCTTGACCTCCATGCTATATCAGCACTCCCATGATTTTTCCTTGACTGCCTGGATTTTCTAGACTTGCTCAAGTTTTACTAGGTTCCAGTAATATTTCACGACAGTCTACTGAATATTTTCTCCCTATATCCAATGATTTTCTCTTGACCTCCGTGCTGTTTTTGCGCTCCCATGATTTTTCCTAGACCGCCTGGATTTTCTAGACTTGCTCAAGTTTTTCTAGGTTCCAGTAATATTTCACGACAGTCTACTGAATATTTTCTCCCTATATCCAATGATTTTCTCTTGACCTCCATGCTATATCAGCACTCCCATGATTTTTCCTTGACTGCCTGGATTTTCTAGACTTGCTCAAGTTTTACTAGGTTCCAGTAATATTTCACGACAGTCTACTGAATATTTTCTCCCTATATCCAATGATTTTCTCTTGACCTCCGTGCTGTTTTTGCGCTCCCATGAATTTTCCTAGACCGCCTGGATTTTCTAGACTTGCTCAAGTTTTTCTAGGTTCCAGTAATATTTCACGACAGTCTACTGAATATTTTCTCCCTATATCCAATGATTTTCTCTTGACCTCCATGCTATATCAGCACTCCCATGATTTTTCCTTGACTGCCTGGATTTTCTAGACTTGCTCAAGTTTTACTAGGTTCCAGTAATATTTCACGACAGTCTACTGAATATTTTCTCCCTATATCCAATGATTTTCTCTTGACCTCCGTGCTGTTTTTGCGCTCCCATGATTTTTCCTAGACCGCCTGGATTTTCTAGACTTGCTCAAGTTTTTCTAGGTTCCAGTAATATTTCACGACAGTCTACTGAATATTTTCTCCCTATATCCAATGATTTTCTCTTGACCTCCATGCTATATCAGCACTCCCATGATTTTTCCTTGACTGCCTGGATTTTCTAGACTTGCTCAAGTTTTACTAGGTTCCAGTAATATTTCACGACAGTCTACTGAATATTTTCTCCCTATATCCAATGATTTTCTCTTGACCTCCGTGCTGTTTTTGCGCTCCATGAATTTTCCTAGACCGCCTGGATTTTCTAGACTTGCTCAAGTTTTTCTAGGTTCCAGTAATATTTCACGACAGTCTACTGAATATTTTCTCCCTATATCCAATGATTTTCTCTTGACCTCCATGCTATATCAGCACTCCCATGATTTTTCCTTGACTGCCTGGATTTTCTAGACTTGCTCAAGTTTTACTAGGTTCCAGTAATATTTCACGACAGTCTACTGAATATTTTCTCCCTATATCCAATGATTTTCTCTTGACCTCCGTGCTGTTTTTGCGCTCCCATGATTTTTCCTAGACCGCCTGGATTTTCTAGACTTGCTCAAGTTTTTCTAGGTTCCAGTAATATTTCACGACAGTCTACTGAATATTTTCTCCCTATATCCAATGATTTTCTCTTGACCTCCATGCTATATCAGCACTCCCATGATTTTTCCTTGACTGCCTGGATTTTCTAGACTTGCTCAAGTTTTACTAGGTTCCAGTAATATTTCACGACAGTCTACTGAATATTTTCTCCCTATATCCAATGATTTTCTCTTGACCTCCGTGCTGTTTTTGCGCTCCCATGATTTTTCCTAGACCGCCTGGATTTTCTAGACTTGCTCAAGTTTTTCTAGGTTCCAGTAATATTTCACGACAGTCTACTGAATATTTTCTCCCTATATCCAATGATTTTCTCTTGACCTCCATGCTATATCAGCACTCCCATGATTTTTCCTTGACTGCCTGGATTTTCTAGACTTGCTCAAGTTTTACTAGGTTCCAGTAATATTTCACGACAGTCTACTGAATATTTTCTCCCTATATCCAATGATTTTCTCTTGACCTCCGTGCTGTTTTTGCGCTCCCATGATTTTTCCTAGACCGCCTGGATTTTCTAGACTTGCTCAAGTTTTTCTAGGTTCCAGTAATATTTCACGACAGTCTACTGAATATTTTCTCCCTATATCCAATGATTTTCTCTTGACCTCCATGCTATATCAGCACTCCCATGATTTTTCCTTGACTGCCTGGATTTTCTAGACTTGCTCAAGTTTTACTAGGTTCCAGTAATATTTCACGACAGTCTACTGAATATTTTCTCCCTATATCCAATGATTTTCTCTTGACCTCCGTGCTGTTTTTGCGCTCCCATGATTTTTCCTAGACCGCCTGGATTTTCTAGACTTGCTCAAGTTTTTCTAGGTTCCAGTAATATTTCACGACAGTCTACTGAATATTTTCTCCCTATATCCAATGATTTTCTCTTGACCTCCATGCTATATCAGCACTCCCATGATTTTTCCTTGACTGCCTGGATTTTCTAGACTTGCTCAAGTTTTACTAGGTTCCAGTAATATTTCACGACAGTCTACTGAATATTTTCTCCCTATATCCAATGATTTTCTCTTGACCTCCGTGCTGTTTTTGCGCTCCCATGAATTTTCCTAGACCGCCTGGATTTTCTAGACTTGCTCAAGTTTTTCTAGGTTCCAGTAATATTTCACGACAGTCTACTGAATATTTTCTCCCTATATCCAATGATTTTCTCTTGACCTCCATGCTATATCAGCACTCCCATGATTTTTCCTTGACTGCCTGGATTTTCTAGACTTGCTCAAGTTTTACTAGGTTCCAGTAATATTTCACGACAGTCTACTGAATATTTTCTCCCTATATCCAATGATTTTCTCTTGACCTCCGTGCTGTTTTTGCGCTCCCATGATTTTTCCTAGACCGCCTGGATTTTCTAGACTTGCTCAAGTTTTTCTAGGTTCCAGTAATATTTCACGACAGTCTACTGAATATTTTCTCCCTATATCCAATGATTTTCTCTTGACCTCCATGCTATATCAGCACTCCCATGATTTTTCCTTGACTGCCTGGATTTTCTAGACTTGCTCAAGTTTTACTAGGTTCCAGTAATATTTCACGACAGTCTACTGAATATTTTCTCCCTATATCCAATGATTTTCTCTTGACCTCCGTGCTGTTTTTTGCGCTCCCCATGAATTTTCCTAGACCGCCTGGATTTTCTAGACTTGCTCAAGTTTTTCTAGGTTCCAGTAATATTTCACGACAGTCTACTGAATATTTTCTCCCTATATCCAATGATTTTCTCTTGACCTCCATGCTATATCAGCACTCCCATGATTTTTCCTTGACTGCCTGGATTTTCTAGACTTGCTCAAGTTTTACTAGGTTCCAGTAATATTTCACGACAGTCTACTGAATATTTTCTCCCTATATCCAATGATTTTCTCTTGACCTCCGTGCTGTTTTTGCGCTCCCATGATTTTTCCTAGACCGCCTGGATTTTCTAGACTTGCTCAAGTTTTTCTAGGTTCCAGTAATATTTCACGACAGTCTACTGAATATTTTCTCCCTATATCCAATGATTTTCTCTTGACCTCCATGCTATATCAGCACTCCCATGATTTTTCCTTGACTGCCTGGATTTTCTAGACTTGCTCAAGTTTTACTAGGTTCCAGTAATATTTCACGACAGTCTACTGAATATTTTCTCCCTATATCCAATGATTTTCTCTTGACCTCCGTGCTGTTTTTGCGCTCCCATGAATTTTCCTAGACCGCCTGGATTTTCTAGACTTGCTCAAGTTTTTCTAGGTTCCAGTAATATTTCACGACAGTCTACTGAATATTTTCTCCCTATATCCAATGATTTTCTCTTGACCTCCATGCTATATCAGCACTCCCATGATTTTTCCTTGACTGCCTGGATTTTCTAGACTTGCTCAAGTTTTACTAGGTTCCAGTAATATTTCACGACAGTCTACTGAATATTTTCTCCCTATATCCAATGATTTTCTCTTGACCTCCGTGCTGTTTTTGCGCTCCCATGATTTTTCCTAGACCGCCTGGATTTTCTAGACTTGCTCAAGTTTTTCTAGGTTCCAGTAATATTTCACGTCAGTCTACTGAATATTTTCTCCCTATATCCAATGATTTTCTCTTGACCTCCATGCTATATCAGCACTCCCATGATTTTTCCTTGACTGCCTGGATTTTCTAGACTTGCTCAAGTTTTACTAGGTTCCAGTAATATTTCACGACAGTCTACTGAATATTTTCTCCCTATATCCAATGATTTTCTCTTGACCTCCGTGCTGTTTTTGCGCTCCCATGATTTTTCCTAGACCGCCTGGATTTTCTAGACTTGCTCAAGTTTTTCTAGGTTCCAGTAATATTTCACGACAGTCTACTGAATATTTTCTCCCTATATCCAATGATTTTCTCTTGACCTCCATGCTATATCAGCACTCCCATGATTTTTCCTTGACTGCCTGGATTTTCTAGACTTGCTCAAGTTTTACTAGGTTCCAGTAATATTTCACGACAGTCTACTGAATATTTTCTCCCTATATCCAATGATTTTCTCTTGACCTCCGTGCTGTTTTTGCGCTCCCATGAATTTTCCTAGACCGCCTGGATTTTCTAGACTTGCTCAAGTTTTTCTAGGTTCCAGTAATATTTCACGACAGTCTACTGAATATTTTCTCCCTATATCCAATGATTTTCTCTTGACCTCCATGCTATATCAGCACTCCCATGATTTTTCCTTGACTGCCTGGATTTTCTAGACTTGCTCAAGTTTTACTAGGTTCCAGTAATATTTCACGACAGTCTACTGAATATTTTCTCCCTATATCCAATGATTTTCTCTTGACCTCCGTGCTGTTTTTGCGCTCCCATGAATTTTCCTAGACCGCCTGGATTTTCTAGACTTGCTCAAGTTTTTCTAGGTTCCAGTAATATTTCACGACAGTCTACTGAATATTTTCTCCCTATATCCAATGATTTTCTCTAGACCTCCATTCTACTTCAGCGCTCCCATGATTTTTTCTAGACTGCCTGGATTTTCTAGACTTGCCCAAGTTTTTCTAGGTTCCAGTAATATTTCACGACAGTCTACTGAATATTTTCTCCCTATATCCAATGATTTTCTCTTGACCTCCGTGCTGTTTTTGCGCTCCCATGATTTTTCCTAGACCGCCTGGATTTTCTAGACTTGCTCAAGTTTTTCTAGGTTCCAGTAATATTTCACGACAGTCTACTGAATATTTTCTCCCTATATCCAATGATTTTCTCTTGACCTCCATGCTATATCAGCACTCCCATGATTTTTCCTTGACTGCCTGGATTTTCTAGACTTGCTCAAGTTTTACTAGGTTCCAGTAATATTTCACGACAGTCTACTGAATATTTTCTCCCTATATCCAATGATTTTCTCTTGACCTCCGTGCTGTTTTTGCGCTCCCATGATTTTTCCTAGACCGCCTGGATTTTCTAGACTTGCTCAAGTTTTTCTAGGTTCCAGTAATATTTCACGACAGTCTACTGAATATTTTCTCCCTATATCCAATGATTTTCTCTTGACCTCCATGCTATATCAGCACTCCCATGATTTTTCCTTGACTGCCTGGATTTTCTAGACTTGCTCAAGTTTTACTAGGTTCCAGTAATATTTCACGACAGTCTACTGAATATTTTCTCCCTATATCCAATGATTTTCTCTTGACCTCCGTGCTGTTTTTGCGCTCCCATGATTTTTCCTAGACCGCCTGGATTTTCTAGACTTGCTCAAGTTTTTCTAGGTTCCAGTAATATTTCACGACAGTCTACTGAATATTTTCTCCCTATATCCAATGATTTTCTCTTGACCTCCATGCTATATCAGCACTCCCATGATTTTTCCTTGACTGCCTGGATTTTCTAGACTTGCTCAAGTTTTTCTAGGTTCCAGTAATATTTCACGACAGTCTACTGAATATTTTCTCCCTATATCCAATGATTTTCTCTTGACCTCCATGCTATATCAGCACTCCCATGATTTTTCCTTGACTGCCTGGATTTTCTAGACTTGCTCAAGTTTTACTAGGTTCCAGTAATATTTCACGACAGTCTACTGAATATTTTCTCCCTATATCCAATGATTTTCTCTTGACCTCCGTGCTGTTTTTGCGCTCCCATGATTTTTCCTAGACCGCCTGGATTTTCTAGACTTGCTCAAGTTTTTCTAGGTTCCAGTAATATTTCACGACAGTCTACTGAATATTTTCTCCCTATATCCAATGATTTTCTCTTGACCTCCATGCTATATCAGCACTCCCATGATTTTTCCTTGACTGCCTGGATTTTCTAGACTTGCTCAAGTTTTACTAGGTTCCAGTAATATTTCACGACAGTCTACTGAATATTTTCTCCCTATATCCAATGATTTTCTCTTGACCTCCGTGCTGTTTTTGCGCTCCCATGATTTTTCCTAGACCGCCTGGATTTTCTAGACTTGCTCAAGTTTTTCTAGGTTCCAGTAATATTTCACGACAGTCTACTGAATATTTTCTCCCTATATCCAATGATTTTCTCTTGACCTCCATGCTATATCAGCACTCCCATGATTTTTCCTTGACTGCCTGGATTTTCTAGACTTGCTCAAGTTTTTCTAGGTTCCAGTAATATTTCACGACAGTCTACTGAATATTTTCTCCCTATATCCAATGATTTTCTCTTGACCTCCATGCTATATCAGCACTCCCATGATTTTTCCTTGACTGCCTGGATTTTCTAGACTTGCTCAAGTTTTACTAGGTTCCAGTAATATTTCACGACAGTCTACTGAATATTTTCTCCCTATATCCAATGATTTTCTCTTGACCTCCGTGCTGTTTTTGCGCTCCCATGATTTTTCCTAGACCGCCTGGATTTTCTAGACTTGCTCAAGTTTTTCTAGGTTCCAGTAATATTTCACGTCAGTCTACTGAATATTTTCTCCCTATATCCAATGATTTTCTCTTGACCTCCATGCTATATCAGCACTCCCATGATTTTTCCTTGACTGCCTGGATTTTCTAGACTTGCTCAAGTTTTACTAGGTTCCAGTAATATTTCACGACAGTCTACTGAATATTTTCTCCCTATATCCAATGATTTTCTCTTGACCTCCGTGCTGTTTTTGCGCTCCCATGATTTTTCCTAGACCGCCTGGATTTTCTAGACTTGCTCAAGTTTTTCTAGGTTCCAGTAATATTTCACGACAGTCTACTGAATATTTTCTCCCTATATCCAATGATTTTCTCTTGACCTCCATGCTATATCAGCACTCCCATGATTTTTCCTTGACTGCCTGGATTTTCTAGACTTGCTCAAGTTTTACTAGGTTCCAGTAATATTTCACGACAGTCTACTGAATATTTTCTCCCTATATCCAATGATTTTCTCTTGACCTCCGTGCTGTTTTTGCGCTCCCATGATTTTTCCTAGACCGCCTGGATTTTCTAGACTTGCTCAAGTTTTTCTAGGTTCCAGTAATATTTCACGACAGTCTACTGAATATTTTCTCCCTATATCCAATGATTTTCTCTTGACCTCCGTGCTGTTTTTGCGCTCCCATGAATTTTCCTAGACCGCCTGGATTTTCTAGACTTGCTCAAGTTTTTCTAGGTTCCAGTAATATTTCACGACAGTCTACTGAATATTTTCTCCCTATATCCAATGATTTTCTCTTGACCTCCATGCTATATCAGCACTCCCATGATTTTTCCTTGACTGCCTGGATTTTCTAGACTTGCTCAAGTTTTACTAGGTTCCAGTAATATTTCACGACAGTCTACTGAATATTTTCTCCCTATATCCAATGATTTTCTCTTGACCTCCGTGCTGTTTTTGCGCTCCCATGATTTTTCCTAGACCGCCTGGATTTTCTAGACTTGCTCAAGTTTTTCTAGGTTCCAGTAATATTTCACGTCAGTCTACTGAATATTTTCTCCCTATATCCAATGATTTTCTCTTGACCTCCATGCTATATCAGCACTCCCATGATTTTTCCTTGACTGCCTGGATTTTCTAGACTTGCTCAAGTTTTACTAGGTTCCAGTAATATTTCACGACAGTCTACTGAATATTTTCTCCCTATATCCAATGATTTTCTCTTGACCTCCGTGCTGTTTTTGCGCTCCCATGATTTTTCCTAGACCGCCTGGATTTTCTAGACTTGCTCAAGTTTTTCTAGGTTCCAGTAATATTTCACGACAGTCTACTGAATATTTTCTCCCTATATCCAATGATTTTCTCTTGACCTCCATGCTATATCAGCACTCCCATGATTTTTCCTTGACTGCCTGGATTTTCTAGACTTGCTCAAGTTTTACTAGGTTCCAGTAATATTTCACGACAGTCTACTGAATATTTTCTCCCTATATCCAATGATTTTCTCTTGACCTCCGTGCTGTTTTTGCGCTCCCATGATTTTTCCTAGACCGCCTGGATTTTCTAGACTTGCTCAAGTTTTTCTAGGTTCCAGTAATATTTCACGACAGTCTACTGAATATTTTCTCCCTATATCCAATGATTTTCTCTTGACCTCCATGCTATATCAGCACTCCCATGATTTTTCCTTGACTGCCTGGATTTTCTAGACTTGCTCAAGTTTTACTAGGTTCCAGTAATATTTCACGACAGTCTACTGAATATTTTCTCCCTATATCCAATGATTTTCTCTTGACCTCCGTGCTGTTTTTGCGCTCCCATGAATTTTCCTAGACCGCCTGGATTTTCTAGACTTGCTCAAGTTTTTCTAGGTTCCAGTAATATTTCACGACAGTCTACTGAATATTTTCTCCCTATATCCAATGATTTTCTCTTGACCTCCATGCTATATCAGCACTCCCATGATTTTTCCTTGACTGCCTGGATTTTCTAGACTTGCTCAAGTTTTACTAGGTTCCAGTAATATTTCACGACAGTCTACTGAATATTTTCTCCCTATATCCAATGATTTTCTCTTGACCTCCGTGCTGTTTTTGCGCTCCCATGATTTTTCCTAGACCGCCTGGATTTTCTAGACTTGCTCAAGTTTTTCTAGGTTCCAGTAATATTTCACGACAGTCTACTGAATATTTTCTCCCTATATCCAATGATTTTCTCTTGACCTCCATGCTATATCAGCACTCCCATGATTTTTCCTTGACTGCCTGGATTTTCTAGACTTGCTCAAGTTTTACTAGGTTCCAGTAATATTTCACGACAGTCTACTGAATATTTTCTCCCTATATCCAATGATTTTCTCTTGACCTCCGTGCTGTTTTTGCGCTCCCATGAATTTTCCTAGACCGCCTGGATTTTCTAGACTTGCTCAAGTTTTTCTAGGTTCCAGTAATATTTCACGACAGTCTACTGAATATTATCTCCCTATATCCAATGATTTTCTCTTGACCTCCATGCTATATCAGCACTCCCATGATTTTTCCTTGACTGCCTGGATTTTCTAGACTTGCTCAAGTTTTACTAGGTTCCAGTAATATTTCACGACAGTCTACTGAATATTTTCTCCCTATATCCAATGATTTTCTCTTGACCTCCGTGCTGTTTTTGCGCTCCCATGATTTTTCCTAGACCGCCTGGATTTTCTAGACTTGCTCAAGTTTTTCTAGGTTCCAGTAATATTTCACGTCAGTCTACTGAATATTTTCTCCCTATATCCAATGATTTTCTCTTGACCTCCATGCTATATCAGCACTCCCATGATTTTTCCTTGACTGCCTGGATTTTCTAGACTTGCTCAAGTTTTACTAGGTTCCAGTAATATTTCACGACAGTCTACTGAATATTTTCTCCCTATATCCAATGATTTTCTCTTGACCTCCGTGCTGTTTTTGCGCTCCCATGATTTTTCCTAGACCGCCTGGATTTTCTAGACTTGCTCAAGTTTTTCTAGGTTCCAGTAATATTTCACGACAGTCTACTGAATATTTTCTCCCTATATCCAATGATTTTCTCTTGACCTCCATGCTATATCAGCACTCCCATGATTTTTCCTTGACTGCCTGGATTTTCTAGACTTGCTCAAGTTTTACTAGGTTCCAGTAATATTTCACGACAGTCTACTGAATATTTTCTCCCTATATCCAATGATTTTCTCTTGACCTCCGTGCTGTTTTTGCGCTCCCATGAATTTTCCTAGACCGCCTGGATTTTCTAGACTTGCTCAAGTTTTTCTAGGTTCCAGTAATATTTCACGACAGTCTACTGAATATTTTCTCCCTATATCCAATGATTTTCTCTTGACCTCCATGCTATATCAGCACTCCCATGATTTTTCCTTGACTGCCTGGATTTTCTAGACTTGCTCAAGTTTTACTAGGTTCCAGTAATATTTCACGACAGTCTACTGAATATTTTCTCCCTATATCCAATGATTTTCTCTTGACCTCCGTGCTGTTTTTGCGCTCCCATGAATTTTCCTAGACCGCCTGGATTTTCTAGACTTGCTCAAGTTTTTCTAGGTTCCAGTAATATTTCACGACAGTCTACTGAATATTTTCTCCCTATATCCAATGATTTTCTCTAGACCTCCATTCTACTTCAGCGCTCCCATGATTTTTTCTAGACTGCCTGGATTTTCTAGACTTGCCCAAGTTTTTCTAGGTTCCAGTAATATTTCACGACAGTCTACTGAATATTTTCTCCCTATATCCAATGATTTTCTCTTGACCTCCGTGCTGTTTTTGCGCTCCCATGATTTTTCCTAGACCGCCTGGATTTTCTAGACTTGCTCAAGTTTTTCTAGGTTCCAGTAATATTTCACGACAGTCTACTGAATATTTTCTCCCTATATCCAATGATTTTCTCTTGACCTCCATGCTATATCAGCACTCCCATGATTTTTCCTTGACTGCCTGGATTTTCTAGACTTGCTCAAGTTTTACTAGGTTCCAGTAATATTTCACGACAGTCTACTGAATATTTTCTCCCTATATCCAATGATTTTCTCTTGACCTCCGTGCTGTTTTTGCGCTCCCATGATTTTTCCTAGACCGCCTGGATTTTCTAGACTTGCTCAAGTTTTTCTAGGTTCCAGTAATATTTCACGACAGTCTACTGAATATTTTCTCCCTATATCCAATGATTTTCTCTTGACCTCCATGCTATATCAGCACTCCCATGATTTTTCCTTGACTGCCTGGATTTTCTAGACTTGCTCAAGTTTTACTAGGTTCCAGTAATATTTCACGACAGTCTACTGAATATTTTCTCCCTATATCCAATGATTTTCTCTTGACCTCCGTGCTGTTTTTGCGCTCCCATGATTTTTCCTAGACCGCCTGGATTTTCTAGACTTGCTCAAGTTTTTCTAGGTTCCAGTAATATTTCACGACAGTCTACTGAATATTTTCTCCCTATATCCAATGATTTTCTCTTGACCTCCATGCTATATCAGCACTCCCATGATTTTTCCTTGACTGCCTGGATTTTCTAGACTTGCTCAAGTTTTACTAGGTTCCAGTAATATTTCACGACAGTCTACTGAATATTTTCTCCCTATATCCAATGATTTTCTCTTGACCTCCGTGCTGTTTTTGCGCTCCCATGATTTTTCCTAGACCGCCTGGATTTTCTAGACTTGCTCAAGTTTTTCTAGGTTCCAGTAATATTTCACGACAGTCTACTGAATATTTTCTCCCTATATCCAATGATTTTCTCTTGACCTCCATGCTATATCAGCACTCCCATGATTTTTCCTTGACTGCCTGGATTTTCTAGACTTGCTCAAGTTTTACTAGGTTCCAGTAATATTTCACGACAGTCTACTGAATATTTTCTCCCTATATCCAATGATTTTCTCTTGACCTCCGTGCTGTTTTTGCGCTCCCATGATTTTTCCTAGACCGCCTGGATTTTCTAGACTTGCTCAAGTTTTTCTAGGTTCCAGTAATATTTCACGACAGTCTACTGAATATTTTCTCCCTATATCCAATGATTTTCTCTTGACCTCCATGCTATATCAGCACTCCCATGATTTTTCCTTGACTGCCTGGATTTTCTAGACTTGCTCAAGTTTTACTAGGTTCCAGTAATATTTCACGACAGTCTACTGAATATTTTCTCCCTATATCCAATGATTTTCTCTTGACCTCCGTGCTGTTTTTGCGCTCCCATGAATTTTCCTACACCGCCTGGATTTTCTAGACTTGCTCAAGTTTTTCTAGGTTCCAGTAATATTTCACGACAGTCTACTGAATATTTTCTCCCTATATCCAATGATTTTCTCTTGACCTCCATGCTATATCAGCACTCCCATGATTTTTCCTTGACTGCCTGGATTTTCTAGACTTGCTCAAGTTTTTCTAGGTTCCAGTAATATTTCACGACAGTCTACTGAATATTTTCTCCCTATATCCAATGATTTTCTCTTGACCTCCATGCTATATCAGCACTCCCATGATTTTTCCTTGACTGCCTGGATTTTCTAGACTTGCTCAAGTTTTTCTAGGTTCCAGTAATATTTCACGACAGTCTACTGAATATTTTCTCCCTATATCCAATGATTTTCTCTTGACCTCCATGCTATATCAGCACTCCCATGATTTTTCCTTGACTGCCTGGATTTTCTAGACTTGCTCAAGTTTTTCTAGGTTCCAGTAATATTTCACGACAGTCTACTGAATATTTTCTCCCTATATCCAATGATTTTCTCTTGACCTCCATGCTATATCAGCACTCCCATGATTTTTCCTAGACTGCCTGGATTTTCTAGACTTGCTCAAGTTTTTCTAGGTTCCAGTAATATTTCACGACAGTCTACTGAATATTTTCTCCCTATATCCAATGATTTTCTCTAGACCTCCATTCTACTTCAGCGCTCCCATGATTTTTTCTAGACTGCCTGGATTTTCTAGACTTGCCCAAGTTTTTCTAGGTTCCAGTAATATTTCACGACAGTCTACTGAATATTTTCTCCCTATATCCAATGATTTTCTCTTGACCTCCGTGCTGTTTTTGCGCTCCCATGATTTTTCCTAGACCGCCTGGATTTTCTAGACTTGCTCAAGTTTTTCTAGGTTCCAGTAATATTTCACGACAGTCTACTGAATATTTTCTCCCTATATCCAATGATTTTCTCTAGACCTCCATTCTACTTCAGCGCTCCCATGATTTTTTCTAGACTGCCTGGATTTTCTAGACTTGCTCAAGTTTTTCTAGGTTCCAGTAATATTTCACGACAGTCTACTGAATATTTTCTCCCTATATCCAATGATTTTCTCTTGACCTCCGTGCTGTTTTTGCGCTCCCATGAATTTTCCTAGACCGCCTGGATTTTCTAGACTTGCTCAAGTTTTTCTAGGTTCCAGTAATATTTCACGACAGTCTACTGAATATTTTCTCCCTATATCCAATGATTTTCTCTTGACCTCCATGCTATATCAGCACTCCCATGATTTTTCCTTGACTGCCTGGATTTTCTAGACTTGCTCAAGTTTTTCTAGGTTCCAGTAATATTTCACGACAGTCTACTGAATATTTTCTCCCTATATCCAATGATTTTCTCTTGACCTCCGTGCTGTTTTTGCGCTCCCATGATTTTTCCTAGACCGCCTGGATTTTCTAGACTTGCTCAAGTTTTTCTAGGTTCCAGTAATATTTCACGACAGTCTACTGAATATTTTCTCCCTATATCCAATGATTTTCTCTAGACCTCCATTCTACTTCAGCGCTCCCATGATTTTTTCTAGACTGCCTGGATTTTCTAGACTTGCTCAAGTTTTTCTAGGTTCCAGTAATATTTCACGACAGTCTACTGAATATTTTCTCCCTATATCCAATGATTTTCTCTTGACCTCCGTGCTGTTTTTGCGCTCCCATGAATTTTCCTAGACCGCCTGGATTTTCTAGACTTGCTCAAGTTTTTCTAGGTTCCAGTAATATTTCACGACAGTCTACTGAATATTTTCTCCCTATATCCAATGATTTTCTCTTGACCTCCATGCTATATCAGCACTCCCATGATTTTTCCTAGACTGCCTGGATTTTCTAGACTTGCTCAAGTTTTTCTAGGTTCCAGTAATATTTCACGACAGTCTACTGAATATTTTCTCCCTATATCCAATGATTTTCTCTTGACCTCCGTGCTGTTTTTGCGCTCCCATGATTTTTCCTAGACCGCCTGGATTTTCTAGACTTGCTCAAGTTTTTCTAGGTTCCAGTAATATTTCACGACAGTCTACTGAATATTTCCTCCCTATATCCAATAATTTTCTCTTGACCTCCATGCTATATCAGCACTCCCATGATTTTTCCTTGACTGTCTGGATTTTCTAGACTTGCTCAAGTTTTTCTAGGTTCCAGTAATATTTCACGACAGTCTACTGAATATTTTCTCCCTATATCCAATGATTTTCTCTAGACCTCCATTCTACTTCAGCGCTCCCATGATTTTTTCTAGACTGCCTGGATTTTCTAGACTTGCCCAAGTTTTTCTAGGTTCCAGTAATATTTCACGACAGTCTACTGAATATTTTCTCCCTATATCCAATGATTTTCTCTTGACCTCCGTGCTGTTTTTGCGCTCCCATGATTTTTCCTAGACCGCCTGGATTTTCTAGACTTGCTCAAGTTTTTCTAGGTTCCAGTAATATTTCACGACAGTCTACTGAATATTTTCTCCCTATATCCAATGATTTTCTCTAGACCTCCATTCTACTTCAGCGCTCCCATGATTTTTTCTAGACTGCCTGGATTTTCTAGACTTGCTCAAGTTTTTCTAGGTTCCAGTAATATTTCACGACAGTCTACTGAATATTTTCTCCCTATATCCAATGATTTTCTCTTGACCTCCGTGCTGTTTTTGCGCTCCCATGAATTTTCCTAGACCGCCTGGATTTTCTAGACTTGCTCAAGTTTTTCTAGGTTCCAGTAATATTTCACGACAGTCTACTGAATATTTTCTCCCTATATCCAATGATTTTCTCTTGACCTCCATGCTATATCAGCACTCCCATGATTTTTCCTTGACTGCCTGGATTTTCTAGACTTGCTCAAGTTTTTCTAGGTTCCAGTAATATTTCACGACAGTCTACTGAATATTTTCTCCCTATATCCAATGATTTTCTCTTGACCTCCATGCTATATCAGCACTCCCATGATTTTTCCTTGACTGCCTGGATTTTCTAGACTTGCTCAAGTTTTTCTAGGTTCCAGTAATATTTCACGACAGTCTACTGAATATTTTCTCCCTATATCCAATGATTTTCTCTTGACCTCCATGCTATATCAGCACTCCCATGATTTTTCCTTGACTGCCTGGATTTTCTAGACTTGCTCAAGTTTTTCTAGGTTCCAGTAATATTTCACGACAGTCTACTGAATATTTTCTCCCTATATCCAATGATTTTCTCTTGACCTCCATGCTATATCAGCACTCCCATGATTTTTCCTTGACTGCCTGGATTTTCTAGACTTGCTCAAGTTTTTCTAGGTTCCAGTAATATTTCACGACAGTCTACTGAATATTTTCTCCCTATATCCAATGATTTTCTCTTGACCTCCATGCTATATCAGAACTCCCATGATTTTTCCTAGACTGCCTGGATTTTCTAGACTTGCTCAAGTTTTTCTAGGTTCCAGTAATATTTCACGACAGTCTACTGAATATTTCCTCCCTATATCCAATGATTTTCTCTTGACCTCCATGCTATATCAGCACTCCCATGATTTTTCCTTGACTGCCTGGATTTTCTAGACTTGCTCAAGTTTTTCTAGGTTCCAGTAATATTTCACGACAGTCTACTGAATATTTTCTCCCTATATCCAATGATTTTCTCTAGACCTCCATTCTACTTCAGCGCTCCCATGATTTTTTCTAGACTGCCTGGATTTTCTAGACTTGCCCAAGTTTTTCTAGGTTCCAGTAATATTTCACGACAGTCTACTGAATATTTTCTCCCTATATCCAATGATTTTCTCTTGACCTCCGTGCTGTTTTTGCGCTCCCATGATTTTTCCTAGACCGCCTGGATTTTCTAGACTTGCTCAAGTTTTTCTAGGTTCCAGTAATATTTCACGACAGTCTACTGAATATTTTCTCCCTATATCCAATGATTTTCTCTTGACCTCCATGCTATATCAGCACTCCCATGATTTTTCCTTGACTGCCTGGATTTTCTAGACTTGCTCAAGTTTTACTAGGTTCCAGTAATATTTCACGACAGTCTACTGAATATTTTCTCCCTATATCCAATGATTTTCTCTTGACCTCCGTGCTGTTTTTGCGCTCCCATGAATTTTCCTAGACCGCCTGGATTTTCTAGACTTGCTCAAGTTTTTCTAGGTTCCAGTAATATTTCACGACAGTCTACTGAATATTTTCTCCCTATATCCAATGATTTTCTCTTGACCTCCATGCTATATCAGCACTCCCATGATTTTTCCTTGACTGCCTGGATTTTCTAGACTTGCTCAAGTTTTTCTAGGTTCCAGTAATATTTCACGACAGTCTACTGAATATTTTCTCCCTATATCCAATGATTTTCTCTTGACCTCCATGCTATATCAGCACTCCCATGATTTTTCCTTGACTGCCTGGATTTTCTAGACTTGCTCAAGTTTTTCTAGGTTCCAGTAATATTTCACGACAGTCTACTGAATATTTTCTCCCTATATCCAATGATTTTCTCTTGACCTCCATGCTATATCAGCACTCCCATGATTTTTCCTTGACTGCCTGGATTTTCTAGACTTGCTCAAGTTTTTCTAGGTTCCAGTAATATTTCACGACAGTCTACTGAATATTTTCTCCCTATATCCAATGATTTTCTCTTGACCTCCATGCTATATCAGCACTCCCATGATTTTTCCTTGACTGCCTGGATTTTCTAGACTTGCTCAAGATTTTCTAGGTTCCAGTAATATTTCACGACAGTCTACTGAATATTTTCTCCCTATATCCAATGATTTTCTCTTGACCTCCATGCTATATCAGCACTCCCATGATTTTTCCTAGACTGCCTGGATTTTCTAGACTTGCTCAAGTTTTTCTAGGTTCCAGTAATATTTCACGACAGTCTACTGAATATTTCCTCCCTATATCCAATGATTTTCTCTTGACCTCCATGCTATATCAGCACTCCCATGATTTTTCCTTGACTGCCTGGATTTTCTAGACTTGCTCAAGTTTTTCTAGGTTCCAGTAATATTTCACGACAGTCTACTGAATATTTTCTCCCTATATCCAATGATTTTCTCTAGACCTCCATTCTACTTCAGCGCTCCCATGATTTTTTCTAGACTGCCTGGATTTTCTAGACTTGCCCAAGTTTTTCTAGGTTCCAGTAATATTTCACGACAGTCTACTGAATATTTTCTCCCTATATCCAATGATTTTCTCTTGACCTCCGTGCTGTTTTTGCGCTCCCATGATTTTTCCTAGACCGCCTGGATTTTCTAGACTTGCTCAAGTTTTTCTAGGTTCCAGTAATATTTCACGACAGTCTACTGAATATTTTCTCCCTATATCCAATGATTTTCTCTTGACCTCCATGCTATATCAGCACTCCCATGATTTTTCCTTGACTGCCTGGATTTTCTAGACTTGCTCAAGTTTTACTAGGTTCCAGTAATATTTCACGACAGTCTACTGAATATTTTCTCCCTATATCCAATGATTTTCTCTTGACCTCCGTGCTGTTTTTGCGCTCCCATGATTTTTCCTAGACCGCCTGGATTTTCTAGACTTGCTCAAGTTTTTCTAGGTTCCAGTAATATTTGACGACAGTCTACTGAATATTTTCTCCCTATATCCAATGATTTTCTCTTGACCTCCATGCTATATCAGCACTCCCATGATTTTTCCTTGACTGCCTGGATTTTCTAGACTTGCTCAAGTTTTACTAGGTTCCAGTAATATTTCACGACAGTCTACTGAATATTTTCTCCCTATATCCAATGATTTTCTCTTGACCTCCATGCTATATCAGCACTCCCATGATTTTTCCTTGACTGCCTGGATTTTCTAGACTTGCTCAAGTTTTACTAGGTTCCAGTAATATTTCACGACAGTCTACTGAATATTTTCTCCCTATATCCAATGATTTTCTCTTGACCTCCATGCTATATCAGCACTCCCATGATTTTTCCTTGACTGCCTGGATTTTCTAGACTTGCTCAAGTTTTTCTAGGTTCCAGTAATATTTCACGACAGTCTACTGAATATTTTCTCCCTATATCCAATGATTTTCTCTTGACCTCCATGCTATATCAGCACTCCCATGATTTTTCCTTGACTGCCTGGATTTTCTAGACTTGCTCAAGTTTTTCTAGGTTCCAGTAATATTTCACGACAGTCTACTGAATATTTTCTCCCTATATCCAATGATTTTCTCTTGACCTCCATGCTATATCAGCACTCCCATGATTTTTCCTTGACTGCCTGGATTTTGTAGACTTGCTCAAGTTTTTCTAGGTTCCAGTAATATTTCACGACAGTCTACTGAATATTTTCTCCCTATATCCAATGATTTTCTCTTGACCTCCGTGCTGTTTTTGCGCTCCCATGATTTTTCCTAGACCGCCTGGATTTTCTAGACTTGCTCAAGTTTTTCTAGGTTCCAGTAATATTTCACGACAGTCTACTGAATATTTTCTCCCTATATCCAATGATTTTCTCTTGACCTCCATGCTATATCAGCACTCCCATGATTTTTCCTTGACTGCCTGGATTTTCTAGACTTGCTCAAGTTTTTCTAGGTTCCAGTAATATTTCACGACAGTCTACTGAATATTTTCTCCCTATATCCAATGATTTTCTCTTGACCTCCATGCTATATCAGCACTCCCATGATTTTTCCTTGACTGCCTGGATTTTCTAGACTTGCTCAAGTTTTTCTAGGTTCCAGTAATATTTCACGACAGTCTACTGAATATTTTCTCCCTATATCCAATGATTTTCTCTTGACCTCCATGCTATATCAGCACTCCCATGATTTTTCCTTGACTGCCTGGATTTTCTAGACTTGCTCAAGTTTTTCTAGGTTCCAGTAATATTTCACGACAGTCTACTGAATATTTTCTCCCTATATCCAATGATTTTCTCTTGACCTCCGTGCTGTTTTTGCGCTCCCATGATTTTTCCTAGACCGCCTGGATTTTCTAGACTTGCTCAAGTTTTTCTAGGTTCCAGTAATATTTCACGACAGTCTACTGAATATTTTCTCCCTATATCCAATGATTTTCTCTTGACCTCCATGCTATATCAGCACTCCCATGATTTTTCCTAGACTGCCTGGATTTTCTAGACTTGCTCAAGTTTTTCTAGGTTCCAGTAATATTTCACGACAGTCTACTGAATATTTTCTCCCTATATCCAATGATTTTCTCTTGACCTCCGTGCTGTTTTTGCGCTCCCATGAATTTTCCTAGACCGCCTGGATTTTCTAGACTTGCTCAAGTTTTTCTAGGTTCCAGTAATATTTCACGACAGTCTACTGAATATTTTCTCCCTATATCCAATGATTTTCTCTTGACCTCCATGCTATATCAGCACTCCCATGATTTTTCCTTGACTGCCTGGATTTTCTAGACTTGCTCAAGTTTTTCTAGGTTCCAGTAATATTTCACGACAGTCTACTGAATATTTTCTCCCTATATCCAATGATTTTCTCTTGACCTCCATGCTATATCAGCACTCCCATGATTTTTCCTTGACTGCCTGGATTTTCTAGACTTGCTCAAGTTTTTCTAGGTTCCAGTAATATTTCACGACAGTCTACTGAATATTTTCTCCCTATATCCAATGATTTTCTCTTGACCTCCATGCTATATCAGCACTCCCATGATTTTTCCTTGACTGCCTGGATTTTCTAGACTTGCTCAAGTTTTTCTAGGTTCCAGTAATATTTCACGACAGTCTACTGAATATTTTCTCCCTATATCCAATGATTTTCTCTTGACCTCCATGCTATATCAGCACTCCCATGATTTTTCCTTGACTGCCTGGATTTTCTAGACTTGCTCAAGTTTTTCTAGGTTCCAGTAATATTTCACGGCAGTCTACTGAATATTTTCTCCCTATATCCAATGATTTTCTCTTGACCTCCATGCTATATCAGCACTCCCATGATTTTTCCTAGACTGCCTGGATTTTCTAGACTTGCTCAAGTTTTTCTAGGTTCCAGTAATATTTCACGACAGTCTACTGAATATTTCCTCCCTATATCCAATGATTTTCTCTTGACCTCCATGCTATATCAGCACTCCCATGATTTTTCCTTGACTGCCTGGATTTTCTAGACTTGCTCAAGTTTTTCTAGGTTCCAGTAATATTTCACGACAGTCTACTGAATATTTTCTCCCTATATCCAATGATTTTCTCTAGACCTCCATTCTACTTCAGCGCTCCCATGATTTTTTCTAGACTGCCTGGATTTTCTAGACTTGCCCAAGTTTTTCTAGGTTCCAGTAATATTTCACGACAGTCTACTGAATATTTTCTCCCTATATCCAATGATTTTCTCTTGACCTCCGTGCTGTTTTTGCGCTCCCATGATTTTTCCTAGACCGCCTGGATTTTCTAGACTTGCTCAAGTTTTTCTAGGTTCCAGTAATATTTCACGACAGTCTACTGAATATTTTCTCCCTATATCCAATGATTTTCTCTTGACCTCCATGCTATATCAGCACTCCCATGATTTTTCCTTGACTGCCTGGATTTTCTAGACTTGCTCAAGTTTTTCTAGGTTCCAGTAATATTTCACGACAGTCTACTGAATATTTTCTCCCTATATCCAATGATTTTTTCTTGACCTCCGTGATGTTTTTGCGCTCCCATGATTTTTCCTAGACCGCCTGGATTTTCTAGACTTGCTCAAGTTTTTCTAGGTTCCAGTAATATTTCACGACAGTCTACTGAATATTTTCTCCCTATATCCAATGATTTTCTCTTGACCTCCATGCTATATCAGCACTCCCATGATTTTTCCTTGACTGCCTGGATTTTCTAGACTTGCTCAAGTTTTTCTAGGTTCCAGTAATATTTCACGACAGTCTACTGAATATTTTCTCCCTATATCCAATGATTTTCTCTTGACCTCCATGCTATATCAGCACTCCCATGATTTTTCCTTGACTGCCTGGATTTTCTAGACTTGCTCAAGTTTTTCTAGGTTCCAGTAATATTTCACGACAGTCTACTGAATATTTTCTCCCTATATCCAATGATTTTCTCTTGACCTCCATGCTATATCAGCACTCCCATGATTTTTCCTTGACTGCCTGGATTTTCTAGACTTGCTCAAGTTTTTCTAGGTTCCAGTAATATTTCACGACAGTCTACTGAATATTTTCTCCCTATATCCAATGATTTTCTCTTGACCTCCGTGCTGTTTTGGCGCTCCCATGATTTTTCCTAGACCGCCTGGATTTTCTAGACTTGCTCAAGTTTTTCTAGGTTCCAGTAATATTTCACGACAGTCTACTGAATATTTTCTCCCTATATCCAATGATTTTCTCTTGACCTCCATGCTATATCAGCACTCCCATGATTTTTCCTAGACTGCCTGGGTTTTCTAGACTTGCTCAAGTTTTTCTAGGTTCCAGTAATATTTCACGACAGTCTACTGAATATTTTCTCCCTATATCCAATGATTTTCTCTTGACCTCCGTGCTGTTTTTGCGCTCCCATGATTTTTCCTAGACCGCCTGGATTTTCTAGACTTGCTCAAGTTTTTCTAGGTTCCAGTAATATTTCACGACAGTCTACTGAATATTTTCTCCCTATATCCAATGATTTTCTCTTGACCTCCATGCTATATCAGCACTCCCATGATTTTTCCTTGACTGCCTGGATTTTCTAGACTTGCTCAAGTTTTTCTAGGTTCCAGTAATATTTCACGACAGTCTACTGAATATTTTCTCCCTATATCCAATGATTTTCTCTTGACCTCCATGCTATATCAGCACTCCCATGATTTTTCCTTGACTGCCTGGATTTTCTAGACTTGCTCAAGTTTTTCTAGGTTCCAGTAATATTTCACGACAGTCTACTGAATATTTTCTCCCTATATCCAATGATTTTTTCTTGACCTCCGTGATGTTTTTGCGCTCCCATGATTTTTCCTAGACCGCCTGGATTTTCTAGACTTGCTCAAGTTTTTCTAGGTTCCAGTAATATTTCACGACAGTCTACTGAATATTTTCTCCCTATATCCAATGATTTTCTCTTGACCTCCATGCTATATCAGCACTCCCATGATTTTTCCTTGACTGCCTGGATTTTCTAGACTTGCTCAAGTTTTTCTAGGTTCCAGTAATATTTCACGACAGTCTACTGAATATTTTCTCCCTATATCCAATGATTTTCTCTTGACCTCCATGCTATATCAGCACTCCCATGATTTTTCCTTGACTGCCTGGATTTTCTAGACTTGCTCAAGTTTTTCTAGGTTCCAGTAATATTTCACGACAGTCTACTGAATATTTTCTCCCTATATCCAATGATTTTCTCTTGACCTCCATGCTATATCAGCACTCCCATGATTTTTCCTTGACTGCCTGGATTTTCTAGACTTGCTCAAGTTTTTCTAGGTTCCAGTAATATTTCACGACAGTCTACTGAATATTTTCTCCCTATATCCAATGATTTTCTCTTGACCTCCATGCTATATCAGCACTCCCATGATTTTTCCTTGACTGCCTGGATTTTCTAGACTTGCTCAAGTTTTTCTAGGTTCCAGTAATATTTCACGACAGTCTACTGAATATTTTCTCCCTATATCCAATGATTTTCTCTTGACCTCCATGCTATATCAGCACTCCCATGATTTTTCCTTGACTGCCTGGATTTTCTAGACTTGCTCAAGTTTTTCTAGGTTCCAGTAATATTTCACGACAGTCTACTGAATATTTTCTCCCTATATCCAATGATTTTCTCTTGACCTCCGTGCTGTTTTTGCGCTCCCATGATTTTTCCTAGACCGCCTGGATTTTCTAGACTTGCTCAAGTTTTTCTAGGTTCCAGTAATATTTCACGACAGTCTACTGAATATTTTCTCCCTATATCCAATGATTTTCTCTTGACCTCCATGCTATATCAGCACTCCCATGATTTTTCCTTGACTGCCTGGATTTTCTAGACTTGCTCAAGTTTTTCTAGGTTCCAGTAATATTTCACGACAGCCTACTGAATATTTTCTCCCTATATCCAATGATTTTCTCTTGACCTCCGTGCTGTTTTTGCGCTCCCATGATTTTTCCTAGACCGCCTGGATTTTCTAGACTTGCTCAAGTTTTTCTAGGTTCCAGTAATATTTCACGACAGTCTACTGAATATTTTCTCCCTATATCCAATGATTTTCTCTTGACCTCCATGCTATATCAGCACTCCCATGATTTTTCCTTGACTGCCTGGATTTTCTAGACTTGCTCAAGTTTTTCTAGGTTCCAGTAATATTTCACGACAGTCTACTGAATATTTTCTCCCTATATCCAATGATTTTCTCTTGACCTCCATGCTATATCAGCACTCCCATGATTTTTCCTTGACTGCCTGGATTTTCTAGACTTGCTCAAGTTTTTCTAGGTTCCAGTAATATTTCACGACAGCCTACTGAATATTTTCTCCCTATATCCAATGATTTTCTCTTGACCTCCGTGCTGTTTTTGCGCTCCCATGATTTTTCCTAGACCGCCTGGATTTTCTAGACTTGCTCAAGTTTTTCTAGGTTCCAGTAATATTTCACGACAGTCTACTGAATATTTTCTCCCTATATCCAATGATTTTCTCTTGACCTCCATGCTATATCAGCACTCCCATGATTTTTCCTTGACTGCCTGGATTTTCTAGACTTGCTCAAGTTTTTCTAGGTTCCAGTAATATTTCACGACAGTCTACTGAATATTTTCTCCCTATATCCAATGATTTTCTCTTGACCTCCATGCTATATCAGCACTCCCATGATTTTTCCTAGACTGCCTGGATTTTCTAGACTTGCTCAAGTTTTTCTAGGTTCCAGTAATATTTCACGACAGTCTACTGAATATTTTCTCCCTATATCCAATGATTTTCTCTTGACCTCCGTGCTGTTTTTGCGCTCCCATGATTTTTCCTAGACCGCCTGGATTTTCTAGACTTGCTCAAGTTTTTCTAGGTTCCAGTAATATTTCACGACAGTCTACTGAATATTTTCTCCCTATATCCAATGATTTTCTCTTGACCTCCATGCTATATCAGCACTCCCATGATTTTTCCTTGACTGCCTGGATTTTCTAGACTTGCTCAAGTTTTTCTAGGTTCCAGTAATATTTCACGACAGTCTACTGAATATTTTCTCCCTATATCCAATGATTTTCTCTTGACCTCCATGCTATATCAGCACTCCCATGATTTTTCCTTGACTGCCTGGATTTTCTAGACTTGCTCAAGTTTTTCTAGGTTCCAGTAATATTTCACGACAGTCTACTGAATATTTTCTCCCTATATCCAATGATTTTCTCTTGACCTCCATGCTATATCAGCACTCCCATGATTTTTCCTTGACTGCCTGGATTTTCTAGACTTGCTCAAGTTTTTCTAGGTTCCAGTAATATTTCACGACAGTCTACTGAATATTTTCTCCCTATATCCAATGATTTTCTCTTGACCTCCGTGCTATTTTTGCGCTCCCATTATTTTTCCTAGACCGCCTGGATTTTCTAGACTTGCTCAAGTTTTTCTAGGTTCCAGTAATATTTCACGACAGTCTACTGAATATTTTCTCCCTATATCCAATGATTTTCTCTTGACCTCCGTGCTATTTTTGCGCTCCCATGATTTTTCCTAGACCGCCTGGATTTTCTAGACTTGCTCAAGTTTTTCTAGGTTCCAGTAATATTTCACGACAGTCTACTGAATATTTTCTCCCTATATCCAATGATTTTCTCTTGACCTCCATGCTATATCAGCACTCCCATGATTTTTCCTAGACTGCCTGGATTTTCTAGACTTGCCCAAGTTTTTCTAGGTTCCAGTAATATTTTACGACAGTCTACTGAATATTTTCTCCCCATATCCAATGATTTTCTCTAGACCTCCATTCTACTTCAGCGCTCCCATGATTTTTTCTAGACTGCCTGGATTTTTTAGACTTGCCCAAGTTTTTCTAGGATCCAGTAATATTTCACGACAGTCTACTGAATATTTTCTCCCTTTAACCAATGATTTTCTCTTGACCTCCATGCTATATCAGCACTCCCATGATTTTTCCTAGACTGCCTGGATTTTCTAGACTTGCCCAAGTTTTTCTAGGATCCAGTAATATTTCACGACAGTCTACTGAATATTTTCTCCCTTTAACCAATGATTTTCTCTTGACCTTCATGCTTTTTCAGCGCCCCATGTTTTTTCCTAGACTGCCTGGATTTTCTAGACTTGCCCAAGTTTTTCTAGGTTCCAGTAATATTTCACGACAGTCTACTGAATATTTTCTCCCTATATCCAATGATTTTCTCTAGACCTCCATTCTACTTCAGCGCTCCCATGATTTTTTCTAGACTGCCTGGATTTTTTAGACTTGCCCAAGTTTTTCTAGGATCCAGTAATATTTCACGACAGTCTACTGAATATTTTCTCCCTTTAACCAATGATTTTCTCTTGACCTTCATGCTTTTTCAGCGCTCCCATGTTTTTTCCTAGACTGCCTGGATTTCCTAGACTTGCCCAAGTTTTTCTAGGATCCAGTAATATTTCACGACAGTCTACTGAATATTTTCTCCCTATATCCAATGATTTTCTCTTGACCTCCATGCTATATCAGCACTCCCATGATTTTTCCTTGACTGCCTGGATTTTCTAGACTTGCTCAAGTTTTTCTAGGTTCCAGTAATATTTCACTACAGTCTACTGAATATTTTCTCCCTATATCCAATGATTTTCTCTTGACCTCCATGCTATATCAGCACTCCCATGATTTTTCCTAGACTGCCTGGATTTTCTAGACTTGCTCAAGTTTTTCTAGGTTCCAGTAATATTTCACGACAGTCTACTGAATATTTTCTCCCTATATCCAATGATTTTCTCTTGACCTCCGTGCTGTTTTTGCGCTCCCATGATTTTTCCTAGACCGCCTGGATTTTCTAGACTTGCTCAAGTTTTTCTAGGTTCCAGTAATATTTCACGACAGTCTACTGAATATTTTCTCCCTATATCCAATGATTTTCTCTTGACCTCCATGCTATATCAGCACTCCCATGATTTTTCCTTGACTGCCTGGATTTTCTAGACTTGCTCAAGTTTTTCTAGGTTCCAGTAATATTTCACGACAGTCTACTGAATATTTTCTCCCTATATCCAATGATTTTCTCTTGACCTCCGTGCTGTTTTGGCGCTCCCATGATTTTTCCTAGACCGCCTGGATTTTCTAGACTTGCTCAAGTTTTTCTAGGTTCCAGTAATATTTCACGACAGTCTACTGAATATTTTCTCCCTATATCCAATGATTTTCTCTTGACCTCCATGCTATATCAGCACTCCCATGATTTTTCCTAGACTGCCTGGATTTTCTAGACTTGCTCAAGTTTTTCTAGGTTCCAGTAATATTTCACGACAGTCTACTGAATATTTTCTCCCTATATCCAATGATTTTCTCTTGACCTCCGTGCTGTTTTTGCGCTCCCATGATTTTTCCTAGACCGCCTGGATTTTCTAGACTTGCTCAAGTTTTTCTAGGTTCCAGTAATATTTCACGACAGTCTACTGAATATTTTCTCCCTATATCCAATGATTTTCTCTTGACCTCCATGCTATATCAGCACTCCCATGATTTTTCCTTGACTGCCTGGATTTTCTAGACTTGCTCAAGTTTTTCTAGGTTCCAGTAATATTTCACGACAGTCTACTGAATATTTTCTCCCTATATCCAATGATTTTCTCTTGACCTCCGTGCTGTTTTGGCGCTCCCATGATTTTTCCTAGACCGCCTGGATTTTCTAGACTTGCTCAAGTTTTTCTAGGTTCCAGTAATATTTCACGACAGTCTACTGAATATTTTCTCCCTATATCCAATGATTTTCTCTTGACCTCCATGCTGTTTTTGCGCTCCCATGATTTTTCCTAGACCGCCTGGATTTTCTAGACTTGCTCAAGTTTTTCTAGGTTCCAGTAATATTTCACGACAGTCTACTGAATATTTTCTCCCCATATCCAATGATTTTCTCTTGACCTCCATGCTGTTTCAGTGCTCCTGATTTTTCTGGACTGCTTGGATTTTCTAGACTTGCTCGAGTTTTTCTAGGTTCCTGTAATATATCACGACAGTCTGCTGAATAGTTTCTCCCTATATCCAATGATTTTCTCTTAACCTCCGTGCTGTGTCAGAGCTCCTGATTTTTCTAGACTGCCTGGATTTTCTAGACTTGCTCAAGTTTTTCTAGGTTCCAGTAATATTTCACGACAGTCTACTGAATATTTTCTCCCTATATCCAATGATTTTCTCTTGACCTCCGTGCTGTTTTTGCGCTCCCATTATTTTTCCTAGACCGCCTGGATTTTCTAGACTTGCTCAAGTTTTTCTAGGTTCCAGTAATATTTCACGACAGTCTACTGAATATTTTCTCCCTATATCCAATGATTTTCTCTTGACCTGCATGCTATATCAGCACTCCCATGATTTTTCCTTGACTGCCTGGATTTTCTAGACTTGCTCAAGTTTTTCTAGGTTCCAGTAATATTTCACGACAGTCTACTGAATATTTTTTCCCTATATCCAATGATTTTCTCTTGACCTCCGTGCTATTTTTGCGCTCCCATGATTTTTCCTAGACCGCCTGGATTTTCTAGACTTGCTCAAGTTTTTCTAGGTTCCAGTAATATTTCACGACAGTCTACTGAATATTTTCTCCCTATATCCAATGATTTTCTCTTGACCTCCGTGCTGTTTTTGCGCTCCCATTATTTTTCCTAGACCGCCTGGATTTTCTAGACTTGCTCAAGTTTTTCTAGGTTCCAGTAATATTTCACGACAGTCTACTGAATATTTTCTCCCTATATCCAATGATTTTCTCTTGACCTCCGTGCTATTTTTGCGCTCCCATGATTTTTCCTAGACCGCCTGGATTTTCTAGACATGCTCAAGTTTTTCTAGGTTCCAGTAATATTTCACGACAGTCTACTGAATATTTTCTCCCTATATCCAATGATTTTCTCTTGACCTCCATGCTATATCAGCACTCCCATGATTTTTCCTAGACTGCCTGGATTTTCTAGACTTGCTCAAGTTTTTCTAGGTTCCAGTAATATTTCACGACAGTCTACTGAATATTTTCTCCCTATATCCAATGATTTTCTCTTGACCTCCGTGCTGTTTTTGCGCTCCCATGATTTTTCCTAGACCGCCTGGATTTTCTAGACTTGCTCAAGTTTTTCTAGGTTCCAGTAATATTTCACGACAGTCTACTGAATATTTTCTCCTTATATCCAATGATTTTCTCTTGACCTCCATGCTATATCAGCACTCCCATGATTTTTCCTTGACTGCCTGGATTTTCTAGACTTGCTCAAGTTTTTCTAGGTTCCAGTAATATTTCACGACAGTCTACTGAATATTTTCTCCCTATATCCAATGATTTTCTCTTGACCTCCGTGCTGTTTTTGCGCTCCCATGATTTTTCCTAGACCGCCTGGATTTTCTAGACTTGCTCAAGTTTTTCTAGGTTCCAGTAATATTTCACGACAGTCTACTGAATATTTTCTCCTTATATCCAATGATTTTCTCTTGACCTCCATGCTATATCAGCACTCCCATGATTTTTCCTTGACTGCCTGGATTTTCTAGACTTGCTCAAGTTTTTCTAGGTTCCAGTAATATTTCACGACAGTCTACTGAATATTTTCTCCCTATATCCAATGATTTTCTCTTGACCTCCATGCTATATCAGCACTCCCATGATTTTTCCTTGACTGCCTGGATTTTCTAGACTTGCTCAAGTTTTTCTAGGTTCCAGTAATATTTCACGACAGTCTACTGAATATTTTCTCCCTATATCCAATGATTTTCTATTGACCTCCGTGCTGTTTTTGCGCTCCCATGATTTTTCCTAGACCGCCTGGATTTTCTAGACTTGCTCAAGTTTTTCTAGGTTCCAGTAATATTTCACGACAGTCTACTGAATATTTTCTCCTTATATCCAATGATTTTCTCTTGACCTCCATGCTATATCAGCACTCCCATGATTTTTCCTTGACTGCCTGGATTTTCTAGACTTGCTCAAGTTTTTCTAGGTTCCAGTAATATTTCACGACAGTCTACTGAATATTTTCTCCTTATATCCAATGATTTTCTCTTGACCTCCATGCTATATCAGCACTCCCATGATTTTTCCTTGACTGCCTGGATTTTCTAGACTTGCTCAAGTTTTTCTAGGTTCCAGTAATATTTCACGACAGTCTACTGAATATTTTCTCCCTATATCCAATGATTTTCTCTTGACCTCCATGCTATATCAGCACTCCCATGACTTTTCCTAGACTGCCTGGATTTTCTAGACTTGCTCAAGTTTTTCTAGGTTCCAGTAATATTTCACGACAGTCTACTGAATATTTTCTCCCTATATCCAATGATTTTCTCTTGACCTCCGTGCTGTTTTTGCGCTCCCATGATTTTTCCTAGACCGCCTGGATTTTCTAGACTTGCTCAAGTTTTTCTAGGTTCCAGTAATATTTCACGACAGTCTACTGAATATTTTCTCCCTATATCCAATGATTTTCTCTTGACCTCCATGCTATATCAGCACTCCCATGATTTTTCCTTGACTGCCTGGATTTTCTAGACTTGCTCAAGTTTTTCTAGGTTCCAGTAATATTTCACGACAGTCTACTGAATATTTTCTCCCTATATCCAATGATTTTCTCTTGACCTCCGTGCTGTTTTGGCGCTCCCATGATTTTTCCTAGACCGCCTGGATTTTCTAGACTTGCTCAAGTTTTTCTAGGTTCCAGTAATATTTCACGACAGTCTACTGAATATTTTCTCCCTATATCCAATGATTTTCTCTTGACCTCCATGCTGTTTTTGCGCTCCCATGATTTTTCCTAGACCGCCTGGATTTTCTAGACTTGCTCAAGTTTTTCTAGGTTCCAGTAATATTTCACGACAGTCTACTGAATATTTTCTCCCCATATCCAATGATTTTCTCTTGACCTCCATGCTGTTTCAGTGCTCCTGATTTTTCTGGACTGCTTGGATTTTCTAGACTTGCTCGAGTTTTTCTAGGTTCCTGTAATATATCACGACAGTCTGCTGAATAGTTTCTCCCTATATCCAATGATTTTCTCTTAACCTCCGTGCTGTGTCAGAGCTCCTGATTTTTCTAGACTGCCTGGATTTTCTAGACTTGCTCAAGTTTTTCTAGGTTCCAGAAATATTTCACGACAGTCTACTGAATATTTTCTCCCTATATCCAATGATTTTCTCTTGACCTCCGTGCTGTTTTTGCGCTCCCATTATTTTTCCTAGACCGCCTGGATTTTCTAGACTTGCTCAAGTTTTTCTAGGTTCCAGTAATATTTCACGACAGTCTACTGAATATTTTCTCCCTATATCCAATGATTTTCTCTTGACCTGCATGCTATATCAGCACTCCCATGATTTTTCCTTGACTGCCTGGATTTTCTAGACTTGCTCAAGTTTTTCTAGGTTCCAGTAATATTTCACGACAGTCTACTGAATATTTTTTCCCTATATCCAATGATTTTCTCTTGACCTCCGTGCTATTTTTGCGCTCCCATGATTTTTCCTAGACCGCCTGGATTTTCTAGACTTGCTCAAGTTTTTCTAGGTTCCAGTAATATTTCACGACAGTCTACTGAATATTTTCTCCCTATATCCAATGATTTTCTCTTGACCTCCGTGCTGTTTTTGCGCTCCCATTATTTTTCCTAGACCGCCTGGATTTTCTAGACTTGCTCAAGTTTTTCTAGGTTCCAGTAATATTTCACGACAGTCTACTGAATATTTTCTCCCTATATCCAATGATTTTCTCTTGACCTCCGTGCTATTTTTGCGCTCCCATGATTTTTCCTAGACCGCCTGGATTTTCTAGACTTGCTCAAGTTTTTCTAGGTTCCAGTAATATTTCACGACAGTCTACTGAATATTTTCTCCCTATATCCAATGATTTTCTCTTGACCTCCATGCTATATCAGCACTCCCATGATTTTTCCTAGACTGCCTGGATTTTCTAGACTTGCTCAAGTTTTTCTAGGTTCCAGTAATATTTCACGACAGTCTACTGAATATTTTCTCCCTATATCCAATGATTTTCTCTTGACCTCCGTGCTGTTTTTGCGCTCCCATGATTTTTCCTAGACCGCCTGGATTTTCTAGACTTGCTCAAGTTTTTCTAGGTTCCAGTAATATTTCACGACAGTCTACTGAATATTTTCTCCTTATATCCAATGATTTTCTCTTGACCTCCATGCTATATCAGCACTCCCATGATTTTTCCTTGACTGCCTGGATTTTCTAGACTTGCTCAAGTTTTTCTAGGTTCCAGTAATATTTCACGACAGTCTACTGAATATTTTCTCCCTATATCCAATGATTTTCTCTTGACCTCCGTGCTGTTTTTGCGCTCCCATGATTTTTCCTAGACCGCCTGGATTTTCTAGACTTGCTCAAGTTTTTCTAGGTTCCAGTAATATTTCACGACAGTCTACTGAATATTTTCTCCTTATATCCAATGATTTTCTCTTGACCTCCATGCTATATCAGCACTCCCATGATTTTTCCTTGACTGCCTGGATTTTCTAGACTTGCTCAAGTTTTTCTAGGTTCCAGTAATATTTCACGACAGTCTACTGAATATTTTCTCCCTATATCCAATGATTTTCTCTTGACCTCCATGCTATATCAGCACTCCCATGATTTTTCCTTGACTGCCTGGATTTTCTAGACTTGCTCAAGTTTTTCTAGGTTCCAGTAATATTTCACGACAGTCTACTGAATATTTTCTCCCTATATCCAATGATTTTCTATTGACCTCCGTGCTGTTTTTGCGCTCCCATGATTTTTCCTAGACCGCCTGGATTTTCTAGACTTGCTCAAGTTTTTCTAGGTTCCAGTAATATTTCACGACAGTCTACTGAATATTTTCTTCTTATATCCAATGATTTTCTCTTGACCTCCATGCTATATCAGCACTCCCATGATTTTTCCTTGACTGCCTGGATTTTCTAGACTTGCTCAAGTTTTTCTAGGTTCCAGTAATATTTCACGACAGTCTACTGAATATTTTCTCCTTATATCCAATGATTTTCTCTTGACCTCCATGCTATATCAGCACTCCCATGATTTTTCCTTGACTGCCTGGATTTTCTAGACTTGCTCAAGTTTTTCTAGGTTCCAGTAATATTTCACGACAGTCTACTGAATATTTTCTCCCTATATCCAATGATTTTCTCTTGACCTCCGTGCTGTTTTTGCGCTCCCATGATTTTTCCTAGACCGCCTGGATTTTCTAGACTTGCTCAAGTTTTTCTAGGTTCCAGTAATATTTCACGACAGTCTACTGAATATTTTCTCCTTATATCCAATGATTTTCTCTTGACCTCCATGCTATATCAGCACTCCCATGATTTTTCCTTGACTGCCTGGATTTTCTAGACTTGCTCAAGTTTTTCTAGGTTCCAGTAATATTTCACGACAGTCTACTGAATATTTTCTCCCTATATCCAATGATTTTCTCTTGACCTCCATGCTATATCAGCACTCCCATGATTTTTCCTAGACTGCCTGGATTTTCTAGACTTGCTCAAGTTTTTCTAGGTTCCAGTAATATTTCACGACAGTCTACTGAATATTTTCTCCCTATATCCAATGATTTTCTCTTGACCTCCGTGCTATTTTTGCGCTCCCATTATTTTTCCTAGACCGCCTGGATTTTCTAGACTTGCTCAAGTTTTTCTAGGTTCCAGTAATATTTCACGACAGTCTACTGAATATTTTCTCCTTATATCCAATGATTTTCTCTTGACCTCCATGCTATATCAGCACTCCCATGATTTTTCCTTGACTGCCTGGATTTTCTAGACTTGCTCAAGTTTTTCTAGGTTCCAGTAATATTTCACGACTGTCTACTGAATATTTTCTCCCTATATCCAATGATTTTCTCTTGACCTCCATGCTATATCAGCACTCCCATGATTTTTCCTAGACTGCCTGGATTTTCTAGACTTGCTCAAGTTTTTCTAGGTTCCAGTAATATTTCACGACAGTCTACTGAATATTTTCTCCCTATATCCAATGATTTTCTCTTGACCTCCGTGCTATTTTTGCGCTCCCATTATTTTTCCTAGACCGCCTGGATTTTCTAGACTTGCTCAAGTTTTTCTAGGTTCCAGTAATATTTCACGACAGTCTACTGAATATTTTCTCCCTATATCCAATGATTTTCTCTAGACCTCCATTCTACTTCAGCGCTCCCATGATTTTTTCTAGACTGCCTGGATTTTTTAGACTTGCCCAAGTTTTTCTAGGTTCCAGTAATATTTCACGACAGTCTACTGAATATTTTCTCCCTATATCCAATGATTTTCTCTTGACCTCCGTGCTATTTTTGCGCTCCCATGATTTTTCCTAGACCGCCTGGATTTTCTAGACTTGCTCAAGTTTTTCTAGGTTCCAGTAATATTTCACGACAGTCTACTGAATATTTTCTCCCCATATCCAATGATTTTCTCTTGACCTCCATGCTGTTTCAGTGCTCCTGATTTTTCTGGACTGCTTGGATTTTCTAGACTTGCTCGAGTTTTTCTAGGTTCCTGTAATATATCACGACAGTCTGCTGAATAGTTTCTCCCTATATCCAATGATTTTCTCTTAACCTCCGTGCTGTGTCAGAGCTCCTGATTTTTCTACACTGCCTGGATTTTCTAGACTTGCTCAAGTTTTTCTAGGTTCCAGTAATATTTCACGACAGTCTACTGAATATTTTCTCCCTATATCCAATGATTTTCTCTTGACCTCCGTGCTGTTTTTGCGCTCCCATTATTTTTCCTAGACCGCCTGGATTTTCTAGACTTGCTCAAGTTTTTCTAGGTTCCAGTAATATTTCACGACAGTCTACTGAATATTTTCTCCCTATATCCAATGATTTTCTCTTGACCTGCATGCTATATCAGCACTCCCATGATTTTTCCTTGACTGCCTGGATTTTCTAGACTTGCTCAAGTTTTTCTAGGTTCCAGTAATATTTCACGACAGTCTACTGAATATTTTTTCCCTATATCCAATGATTTTCTCTTGACCTCCGTGCTATTTTTGCGCTCCCATGATTTTTCCTAGACCGCCTGGATTTTCTAGACTTGCTCAAGTTTTTCTAGGTTCCAGTAATATTTCACGACAGTCTACTGAATATTTTCTCCCTATATCCAATGATTTTCTCTTGACCTCCGTGCTGTTTTTGCGCTCCCATTATTTTTCCTAGACCGCCTGGATTTTCTAGACTTGCTCAAGTTTTTCTAGGTTCCAGTAATATTTCACGACAGTCTACTGAATATTTTCTCCCTATATCCAATGATTTTCTCTTGACCTCCGTGCTATTTTTGCGCTCCCATGATTTTTCCTAGACCGCCTGGATTTTCTAGACTTGCTCAAGTTTTTCTAGGTTCCAGTAATATTTCACGACAGTCTACTGAATATTTTCTCCCTATATCCAATGATTTTCTCTTGACCTCCATGCTATATCAGCACTCCCATGATTTTTCCTAGACTGCCTGGATTTTCTAGACTTGCTCAAGTTTTTCTAGGTTCCAGTAATATTTCACGACAGTCTACTGAATATTTTCTCCCTATATCCAATGATTTTCTCTTGACCTCCGTGCTGTTTTTGCGCTCCCATGATTTTTCCTAGACCGCCTGGATTTTCTAGACTTGCTCAAGTTTTTCTAGGTTCCAGTAATATTTCACGACAGTCTACTGAATATTTTCTCCTTATATCCAATGATTTTCTCTTGACCTCCATGCTATATCAGCACTCCCATGATTTTTCCTTGACTGCCTGGATTTTCTAGACTTGCTCAAGTTTTTCTAGGTTCCAGTAATATTTCACGACAGTCTACTGAATATTTTCTCCCTATATCCAATGATTTTCTCTTGACCTCCGTGCTGTTTTTGCGCTCCCATGATTTTTCCTAGACCGCCTGGATTTTCTAGACTTGCTCAAGTTTTTCTAGGTTCCAGTAATATTTCACGACAGTCTACTGAATATTTTCTCCTTATATCCAATGATTTTCTCTTGACCTCCATGCTATATCAGCACTCCCATGATTTTTCCTTGACTGCCTGGATTTTCTAGACTTGCTCAAGTTTTTCTAGGTTCCAGTAATATTTCACGACAGTCTACTGAATATTTTCTCCCTATATCCAATGATTTTCTCTTGACCTCCATGCTATATCAGCACTCCCATGATTTTTCCTTGACTGCCTGGATTTTCTAGACTTGCTCAAGTTTTTCTAGGTTCCAGTAATATTTCACGACAGTCTACTGAATATTTTCTCCCTATATCCAATGATTTTCTATTGACCTCCGTGCTGTTTTTGCGCTCCCATGATTTTTCCTAGACCGCCTGGATTTTCTAGACTTGCTCAAGTTTTTCTAGGTTCCAGTAATATTTCACGACAGTCTACTGAATATTTTCTCCTTATATCCAATGATTTTCTCTTGACCTCCATGCTATATCAGCACTCCCATGATTTTTCCTTGACTGCCTGGATTTTCTAGACTTGCTCAAGTTTTTCTAGGTTCCAGTAATATTTCACGACAGTCTACTGAATATTTTCTCCTTATATCCAATGATTTTCTCTTGACCTCCATGCTATATCAGCACTCCCATGATTTTTCCTTGACTGCCTGGATTTTCTAGACTTGCTCAAGTTTTTCTAGGTTCCAGTAATATTTCACGACAGTCTACTGAATATTTTCTCCCTATATCCAATGATTTTCTCTTGACCTCCATGCTATATCAGCACTCCCATGATTTTTCCTAGACTGCCTGGATTTTCTAGACTTGCTCAAGTTTTTCTAGGTTCCAGTAATATTTCACGACAGTCTACTGAATATTTTCTCCCTATATCCAATGATTTTCTCTTGACCTCCGTGCTGTTTTTGCGCTCCCATGATTTTTCCTAGACCGCCTGGATTTTCTAGACTTGCTCAAGTTTTTCTAGGTTCCAGTAATATTTCACGACAGTCTACTGAATATTTTCTCCCTATATCCAATGATTTTCTCTTGACCTCCATGCTATATCAGCACTCCCATGATTTTTCCTTGACTGCCTGGATTTTCTAGACTTGCTCAAGTTTTTCTAGGTTCCAGTAATATTTCACGACAGTCTACTGAATATTTTCTCCCTATATCCAATGATTTTCTCTTGACCTCCGTGCTGTTTTGGCGCTCCCATGATTTTTCCTAGACCGCCTGGATTTTCTAGACTTGCTCAAGTTTTTCTAGGTTCCAGTAATATTTCACGACAGTCTACTGAATATTTTCTCCCTATATCCAATGATTTTCTCTTGACCTCCATGCTGTTTTTGCGCTCCCATTATTTTTCCTAGACCGCCTGGATTTTCTAGACTTGCTCAAGTTTTTCTAGGTTCCAGTAATATTTCACGACAGTCTACTGAATATTTTCTCCCCATATCCAATGATTTTCTCTTGACCTCCATGCTGTTTCAGTGCTCCTGATTTTTCTGGACTGCTTGGATTTTCTAGACTTGCTCGAGTTTTTCTAGGTTCCTGTAATATATCACGACAGTCTGCTGAATAGTTTCTCCCTATATCCAATGATTTTCTCTTAACCTCCGTGCTGTGTCAGAGCTCCTGATTTTTCTAGACTGCCTGGATTTTCTAGACTTGCTCAAGTTTTTCTAGGTTCCAGTAATATTTCACGACAGTCTACTGAATATTTTCTCCCTATATCCAATGATTTTCTCTTGACCTCCGTGCTGTTTTTGCGCTCCCATTATTTTTCCTAGACCGCCTGGATTTTCTAGACTTGCTCAAGTTTTTCTAGGTTCCAGTAATATTTCACGACAGTCTACTTAATATTTTCTCCCTATATCCAATGATTTTCTCTTGACCTGCATGCTATATCAGCACTCCCATGATTTTTCCTTGACTGCCTGGATTTTCTAGACTTGCTCAAGTTTTTCTAGGTTCCAGTAATATTTCACGACAGTCTACTGAATATTTTTTCCCTATATCCAATGATTTTCTCTTGACCTCCGTGCTATTTTTGCGCTCCCATGATTTTTCCTAGACCGCCTGGATTTTCTAGACTTGCTCAAGTTTTTCTAGGTTCCAGTAATATTTCACGACAGTCTACTGAATATTTTCTCCCTATATCCAATGATTTTCTCTTGACCTCCGTGCTGTTTTTGCGCTCCCATTATTTTTCCTAGACCGCCTGGATTTTCTAGACTTGCTCAAGTTTTTCTAGGTTCCAGTAATATTTCACGACAGTCTACTGAATATTTTCTCCCTATATCCAATGATTTTCTCTTGACCTCCGTGCTATTTTTGCGCTCCCATGATTTTTCCTAGACCGCCTGGATTTTCTAGACTTGCTCAAGTTTTTCTAGGTTCCAGTAATATTTCACGACAGTCTACTGAATATTTTCTCCCTATATCCAATGATTTTCTCTTGACCTCCATGCTATATCAGCACTCCCATGATTTTTCCTAGACTGCCTGGATTTTCTAGACTTGCTCAAGTTTTTCTAGGTTCCAGTAATATTTCACGACAGTCTACTGAATATTTTCTCCCTATATCCAATGATTTTCTCTTGACCTCCGTGCTGTTTTTGCGCTCCCATGATTTTTCCTAGACCGCCTGGATTTTCTAGACTTGCTCAAGTTTTTCTAGGTTCCAGTAATATTTCACGACAGTCTACTGAATATTTTCTCCTTATATCCAATGATTTTCTCTTGACCTCCATGCTATATCAGCACTCCCATGATTTTTCCTTGACTGCCTGGATTTTCTAGACTTGCTCAAGTTTTTCTAGGTTCCAGTAATATTTCACGACAGTCTACTGAATATTTTCTCCCTATATCCAATGATTTTCTCTTGACCTCCGTGCTGTTTTTGCGCTCCCATGATTTTTCCTAGACCGCCTGGATTTTCTAGACTTGCTCAAGTTTTTCTAGGTTCCAGTAATATTTCACGACAGTCTACTGAATATTTTCTCCTTATATCCAATGATTTTCTCTTGACCTCCATGCTATATCAGCACTCCCATGATTTTTCCTTGACTGCCTGGATTTTCTAGACTTGCTCAAGTTTTTCTAGGTTCCAGTAATATTTCACGACAGTCTACTGAATATTTTCTCCCTATATCCAATGATTTTCTCTTGACCTCCATGCTATATCAGCACTCCCATGATTTTTCCTTGACTGGCTGGATTTTCTAGACTTGCTCAAGTTTTTCTAGGTTCCAGTAATATTTCACGACAGTCTACTGAATATTTTCTCCCTATATCCAATGATTTTCTATTGACCTCCGTGCTGTTTTTGCGCTCCCATGATTTTTCCTAGACCGCCTGGATTTTCTAGACTTGCTCAAGTTTTTCTAGGTTCCAGTAATATTTCACGACAGTCTACTGAATATTTTCTCCTTATATCCAATGATTTTCTCTTGACCTCCATGCTATATCAGCACTCCCATGATTTTTCCTTGACTGCCTGGATTTTCTAGACTTGCTCAAGTTTTTCTAGGTTCCAGTAATATTTCACGACAGTCTACTGAATATTTTCTCCTTATATCCAATGATTTTCTCTTGACCTCCATGCTATATCAGCACTCCCATGATTTTTCCTTGACTGCCTGGATTTTCTAGACTTGCTCAAGTTTTTCTAGGTTCCAGTAATATTTCACGACAGTCTACTGAATATTTTCTCCCTATATCCAATGATTTTCTCTTGACCTCCGTGCTGTTTTTGCGCTCCCATGATTTTTCCTAGACCGCCTGGATTTTCTAGACTTGCTCAAGTTTTTCTAGGTTCCAGTAATATTTCACGACAGTCTACTGAATATTTTCTCCTTATATCCAATGATTTTCTCTTGACCTCCATGCTATATCAGCACTCCCATGATTTTTCCTTGACTGCCTGGATTTTCTAGACTTGCTCAAGTTTTTCTAGGTTCCAGTAATATTTCACGACAGTCTACTGAATATTTTCTCCCTATATCCAATGATTTTCTCTTGACCTCCATGCTATATCAGCACTCCCATGATTTTTCCTAGACTGCCTGGATTTTCTAGACTTGCTCAAGTTTTTCTAGGTTCCAGTAATATTTCACGACAGTCTACTGAATATTTTCTCCCTATATCCAATGATTTTCTCTTGACCTCCGTGCTATTTTTGCGCTCCCATTATTTTTCCTAGACCGCCTGGATTTTCTAGACTTGCTCAAGTTTTTCTAGGTTCCAGTAATATTTCACGACAGTCTACTGAATATTTTCTCCTTATATCCAATGATTTTCTCTTGACCTCCATGCTATATCAGCACTCCCATGATTTTTCCTTGACTGCCTGGATTTTCTAGACTTGCTCAAGTTTTTCTAGGTTCCAGTAATATTTCACGACTGTCTACTGAATATTTTCTCCCTATATCCAATGATTTTCTCTTGACCTCCATGCTATATCAGCACTCCCATGATTTTTCCTAGACTGCCTGGATTTTCTAGACTTGCTCAAGTTTTTCTAGGTTCCAGTAATATTTCACGACAGTCTACTGAATATTTTCTCCCTATATCCAATGATTTTCTCTTGACCTCCGTGCTATTTTTGCGCTCCCATTATTTTTCCTAGACCGCCTGGATTTTCTAGACTTGCTCAAGTTTTTCTAGGTTCCAGTAATATTTCACGACAGTCTACTGAATATTTTCTCCCTATATCCAATGATTTTCTCTAGACCTCCATTCTACTTCAGCGCTCCCATGATTTTTTCTAGACTGCCTGGATTTTTTAGACTTGCCCAAGTTTTTCTAGGTTCCAGTAATATTTCACGACAGTCTACTGAATATTTTCTCCCTATATCCAATGATTTTCTCTTGACCTCCGTGCTATTTTTGCGCTCCCATGATTTTTCCTAGACCGCCTGGATTTCCTAGACTTGCTCAAGTTTTTCTAGGATCCAGTAATATTTCACGACAGTCTACTGAATATTTTCTCCCTATATCCAATGATTTGCTCTTGACCTCCGTGCTATTTCAGCGCTCCATAAACCCATGATGTTTTCTGGGCCTGCATTCGAACTGCTTTTGAAAGTTTAAATGGGAATGTGGTTAGCCTTAGAAAGCCTATCAAAAATGCAGGAAAAGTAGGAAGAGTGCAAGTTAAGTATTTTGGTACTGTCAGTCTGTTTTTTTTTTGTCAAAAATCTGCTCTCAGAGGCAGATAGTAAGTTCAAAACTTCTCAAAAAAGTCTAGAATTAATTTTCAGTTCTCACATATGGCTGTAGCGGTGAAAATTTTGAAATGGATTTAAGTGCTGATTGATTATTTCTGGAAATTTTTCTAAATTAGATCTGATTTTGAACCGTTTAGTGGTTCTTGCTCAAATTTTCCAAGAAATTAATATATCTCAATTCAGTAAATTAATTGAATTCGTTTGACATTTCTCAGATGATCAAGAAAATGAAATTCAAATGAATATATGTATATATTATGGCGTCATCGTAACAGAACTTACCCCGCCGCCATTTCGATGATATTTTTCGTAAGCCATCAATATCAACCCTTCTTACGTAGTATTGCAGACGCGCGGAAAACTCGCTGCTCGAGTTTTATTGTTCTCGCCCAAAATCCACCATCGTACACACATCAGTTTCATTTCCTTATCACCCACCCCCAGTAGAGAAAAGCGCGTGCAAACACCATAGCTGGTTAAGTGTCCTGCCATTTTCGATATTTCGCATCTCCAGAACGGGAAGGTTTTCTGCTGTCGTGTACTTGCGAATCCTGACTGGGTAGATACGGCTTGTGTCGCTGTCGGCAACAACAACACCAACGACGACGACGTCGTCGACACGGATCCCACACAAAAAACCCTTCAAATTCCATTTACATTAAGACTGAAGAAGACGAAGAAATGGAAAATAATGATGTGGGAGGGTTCTGATGGCGCGCGTTCTTTGAAAATATGATGGCAGAATACAACGTTTTAGGTTGTTTATGGTCGTTGGCGACGTTGTTGTTGTTCTTGTTTCCATCATAGTAGATGGGGTTCGAAGCCGGGCCAAGATAAAATAATGACAGCAGCGAAGGGTAGGCGGCAACGTCTGGTATTCGATTAAAGCATAATAGATGCTAGCGGTAGAGATGGGCGTGCAATGAAAATTTTAATGTCCTGCCGCTGAGATTTTAGCGCTCAAGCGCCCATGTTTTGCGTCTTCTTACGTCTTCGCACACTTGAAAACAGCAGTAAAACTCCTTCAGGTTTGCTCCTTCTGCTATTTTCGCGTTTTCTTACAAAATCTTACACGATAAGATGCTATGTAAAGTATGTAATATGTGTGGTTTATATCAACGAGTATATATTAAAATCATATGAACCTGCCCATCACTTGGCTACCCGTTGGACGCGTTTCAGTCCTTTTGTCTCTTTTTGCCATGCGAAACCTCTTTGCTACGGTTTCGTTTCTTTCGAAACTTCTGCAGCAGCACCGACCGAACAAATTCGTAAGAGAACGGAAACTTCTTGCTTTTTGCAATGGTTTCTTGCGTCGTTGAGTCGTGTGGTTGCGAAATTGAATTTCCGAATTTTGTGCTGAAAAAAAAACTCCCTTAAGTTATACCGTTCCCGTACTCGAGTGTTTATACTAGGTATTCGCCTGACGATGTTGAACATTATTATATTTCAGCTAGGTGGAGTTTAAGGCAGAAAACGCTGCTGTATATAGTTTATGTAGAAGCGAAAATACCGTCTTTTCCGTTCCTACTCCCCCTGAAGTCTTTATACTTTCATCTGCTGGTGCTAAATTCATTTGCCTCCTGCGTGCTCTGTCGGTTGCGAAATATATTTCTAAGGAATCGTGAAAGAAGATCTGAGATAAGTAACTAGTTGCCGTGCTACTGTTTTACACGGCACCACACGTCATGCGAACATTGCATCAGCGTCGCCAACTCCTTATGTAAGGAGTTGAGTTTTGGAAAACTCAATGATGGGGGCGCGGTTTCTTCGTCTTTTCATGACTTTATAATTTACTTCGTCGAGTTTACATAGTTTGATGTTAGTTTTCCTGTACAATCATTATAAAATACGTTTTAATAGAATTTAGTATGCGGGCTCCGGGAAATAGTTGTAATATTCGCGGTTGATATAGAAAATCTGTCGTCCGGGAACATATTGTCTCGATGCTGATGATGTTGATGAAGATGGGGGCGAGATATCGAGCGAGTTGAATCATACCTAACTTCATTGAAGATGCTATAGTGTGACTACGTGATGCCAGACAATGTAACGCTCTAACGAGTAAAAAGTTTATACGAGCTACTTATAACGTTATGTTCACTTAATGAAATTTCACCGTTCTTGTCTAAGGGGCTGTGAATTAAACATGTGGGTTCTTTGAGATGTGTTTCCTGCAAAATTAACTGTTTAGAAAGTTTCATAAATAAAACCAGCTATGAATTTTTAACGACAAGTACAGATGAATCAGGAAGGCGAGGTAGTTCTATATACATTTTCGAATTTAATAAATATATATATAGTGTGCTGAATTGCTTGGATTTTATTCTGACTCTTTTCATATAAATTTCTTCCTATCACGTTTCTCAATTAAGAATAATTTCTTTTCATTTGCCCTCTTTGCTAGTTGCTTTCAAGCGAAAACAGATTAGCACAAATTCTAAGTTCTTGCACGCAAACTTTCTACTATGATCAGGACACCTATGCCATCCAAATTGCCATGAATTAAACGATAACGGTCTTCACGAAAAACCATATCTAGAGGTTGAACTCCATTGTCAGCAATATCTAGTTTTAATACCCAAAATCTATTAAGCATCTAACACAGCTCACTGGATGCTCGCCACCACAATTAACGCAATTTGTTTAAACTGTAGCAGCAGCTGTTTCCACGGGCCACTTAGTTGCGTTCAAATATCGTCGACTGATTAGAGACACAACTATCGCATGATCAATAATAGTCGAAAAACTATCGAATTCGTGCTAGGCTGTGTGTCACTCCAGCTTGATACTTTTCATTGTGGCTGATAGTAGATTTCCCATGATAGGTAACATTTCTCTCTACTTGATCCACAGCCCAAATGGGCCAGTAAGACTTAAGTGAAAAAACTAGTTGCGTTTTGTGGCAATGCGTAAGAGAGGTAACATTGTGCTAAGGATGCGCCACCATTGGTTCTTTAATTTGTGACCAATTTCAGAATCTTAGCCTTAAACCAATTCTCTGAAAATCGCTTGGCAAAATATATATTTTTACTAGGGACGCTTTATGACAAGACGAGAAGGTAACGTTGTGCCGTTTAATGTCAAGGGTGCGCCATAACTAGCTCTTTAATTTCCAATCAATTTCCAATCGTTTTGAAATTTGAAACATAATTTCCATATAACTAAAGCCACATTGGGTGCATTTTATGCTAAGGCCAAATAAATAACAGTTCAAGAAATATATAGATATTAAAAAAATACAATATGCTTAGGATATACCGGTAACTCGAGTATCAGCCAATACAATGAAAATTGGCCAAATCAACCAACCGTTCCATTCGACTCGAACCTTTGTAAAACCTTCTCTTAATTTTCGTTTGTGATGTTACATGGCTTATTGAACAAACTTTATTCATATAAAAGGCTATAGATTTCTGAATTTGTGAAGTGCAGACTAGCAATTTGCGCGACTGACCACAACATGTTGGAGATGATATCTTGAAACAGTGATATTTTCAAAAGTACCCAAAATTATTTTTATTCTACTCAACGGTTACAGTCTATTTTTTTTTTTTTTTGAATACCGCCTGTATTAATGTTGCAGTACCTGATTAATTCTCAAATCAGTGCAGGCTATGCATCACTGAACCCTAAAATCAAAAGTAGCAATAAAAATGTTACAACAATTAGGGAATTCGAAAGAAAGATGATCAGAATTGACGATTTTTTGTGTTATTTTTCTTATTTTGTTGTTAAACTATTCAAAGATTGATTGAACATTTTTAATCATGAATTAGTAATAATATCTTATTGTCATTGGTTTAGTTTTAGAACTACAAATAAATAGCGCCCAGTGTGGGCCTAAGAATTGAATACAATGTGGTAACTGAAATTCTATGAACGGATTGATTTAGATTAAGGTTTTTCGGTATATGCCACGTAATTCTTTGAGTTAAGCTGATGAAAAAATTGTTTCACATACTAACCTTTGTCCCAAGATGCCGCCCTAAAGAACTATAACCCCAGGATGGCACTCTAACGAACTACAGCCCTATGAAGATTTTTCGACTTTGAATGTATGATTGTTTGTATCGTTTGAACAACCCTGTGCATTGTAATTCTTCATATTTCATTTAAAAGGTATTACAATTCTCTTTACTTGTTTATCTTTTGAATTTTTATTCAAAAATATATATTTTGGAATACTTTAATCAGTTTTCCCAGGATTAATTTACAAACCAATATCAAATGAGCTCTAATTTGAGTGATAATTTTGAAATCTTTTGAATTAAAATCCACAGGGTTGTTCAAACGTGAAAAACCTTTGAAGGGCGTAAGGAGACATGGAATTGATTTATGTGAAGCGATTTTTTCCTTAGTTCGCCTCAAGGAATCGCACGATATATCGCAAGATATCTTGATCTAAATCACCCTGTATACATACGAAATTCTGCTCGAACAATTCAATGACTATATTTTATGATTACGTCATCCGATTTAGGCGAAATTTTCAGGATACATAGATCTGGAATATATCCAGAATTCACCAAGATTTTCGTATCTATAATTTTTTTGATATCTGAAGCCATTTTAGTGATATTTTAGGTAAAAATATGAAATAGATAATATAAAATTGTGCATACTTTTTTGATTAATCTTTTGTGGTCGCTTAGTGCCTAAAAGTGGGCAAAGGAAATTTAACTTTTGACCGGGTCATCAAATCTTCACGAAATTTACAGGAAATAGTGATATTTCTAAGAAATAGATTTTGATTTAATGCTGCGGAATTTGCCACCGGCGTTCGTTGCCATTAGCATTTTCTATTATTTCCAATTAAACTTCCCGGCATTTCGAGGTGTTTGTTTGGCTGATTCATAGATAAGGCAAGATGAAAGCTCATTTTTTGTCATCCTCAATTCCGATCAGAAGAAAATTTAAAATTGAACCAGGCTCCCATGATGTTCTATTACAATTCAGCGACTTTTTCATGGAATTCCACGCTTTTTTCTAGATCTGCTGAAATTTCATAAGCCTCTTTGTTTTTTTCAGGCTTCGATAATTTTCTACTACGATTTAAGGATTTTCCCTAGAATTCTCTGATTTTTTCCACCCCTTTCGGAGCTTTTTTTTAGTGCTCCAAGTATTTTTTTCTGACCTGTTATTTTCTAGTCCCCCAGCTTTTTCTACTACAATCTAGTGATTTTCCATAGAACTTTCTGATTTTTTTCTGGACCCCTGTCCTTTTTTAAACACCTCGGTTGCCATGATTTATTGTGGTGCTCAGCCAAATATAAGAGCAATGCTAGTCTCCCGATGTCAGTGTCTAGTTGCTACAGTGTCTTCGATAATTAAAACAGTGAAATTATACCCAGCTTTCATCGGAACTGTCTACAAGACTCCAGCTGCTAAATCGCTAAGAGTTAAAGCAGTTGCTACCTGTTTATAATGTCAGTTATTGTTGATGGCGGCTACTTCAAACTGTTCCTTATACTTTACGAAGGCTGTATTTTTAGGTTTCTTGGCATCTGGAAGCCAGCTCAAATCATTCCCATGGCTTTTGATTGCCGTAAGTCTTTCTTGAATGGTTGAATCTCCTCAAATACGGTGATAATTTTTTCATATTAATAACGCTGCTTTATTAACATTTGTTTTCAACGCCCTCATGCTATACTTCATTCTCACGTTTAATTACTTCTGGCTGCTAAATCATTTATAAAAATTGTACATATGGAAACTTGCTCAGCTTAATCTCACAAGTGATGTTACTACCGTCTTAAGTCTATTAATGCCAGTTGCTTCCAATAGCTGAGCCAATGTCTTCCTTTGTCCGATCGAATCGACTGTATCTTTTCATCAACATAAAACCGTTGAAAATTTCGGTCGAATCTATTCCTTTTTCTTTGATTGCGTTTCACTCCCTGCCATAGTTCACACTTTTGTAATTCAACTTCTGACACCAGTTACATTTGTAAGTCCAAAATACAGATATTTGCCTGTGATGCAGCCATTTCAGTTCGAAATTGATAAGTTTTATATATATATATATATATAAAACTTTTATATATTATATATATATATATATATATATATATATATATATATATATATATATATATATATATATATATATATATATATATATATATATCAGCAAAATGGTTAAGGGAGATAATCTCTAGAGTGGCCGATCCAATTGAGCTGAAATTTTCGGAGGACATAGATGTATATAACAGGTAGGTCCATGACTTGCTAGAATTCAGATATCTTAAACCTTTTGGCCGCGGCGGGCATTTTAGTGAATTTTCAGATACTCCTATACTTGCAAGCAGTGTAAATTTTTGTTAAAAAAAAGTACTAGGAATGAAAATTTATTATATTTTTAGTTTGCTTATGATAAACAATCGGAAATTTTGAGCCTTGTGTAGAAGCTGAGTGCATAAAAGTAGTCAAGGATTTTTTTTCAAATTTCGATTTGTCATAACTTCTAAGAAAAACAATTGATCATCGTAAAATTTTTAGAGCGTATTGTTGTGGACTAGAATTTAACACATATGGACTTTCAAGTCTGTGCGGGCAACTCTGTCGCTTCAGCAGGCTCCTGAACAAAAGCCCTTCAAATCATCGACGTTCCTCAAAAATTTTTGAAAATGAATTCAAATTAGTGATAAATTTTGACTTTTGTCCACCAAGTCAAATAAAATATTTCAAAATCCCGCGGTAAACAAGAACGGCAACCCGTGATCAAATTACCTCTATTTTCAGCACTCAAAACTTCTGTTCACGAGAACTGACGATCGGATAATGCGATCAATATGAAATTTACAGGACATGTTGGAATTAACTAGGACCAAGCCTGATAGAAGTGATTTTGAAATACGGGTAACACTGTGGCAGCGGTGCCATTTGGGAAAATCGCTGAGAAAAAAACTGGGTTTTGGCCTATAGCTTCCGATTTAGCCTCCAGATTTTAACGAAATTCACGCAGTAGGTGAACCTTACTTTAAGATAGATTTCATAGAAATTCGGTTGAAAAATTAGTATAGGGACGCCAGCTACGGCCATCTTTGTCTCCTAAATATTGTAAATTTGCTCAGGAAAATAAAGATTATTTCCGTATAACTTCCGATGCAGTAACGAAATCAAAACGAAATTCATGTGATAAGTATATTTTGTTGCGTTTCTAATTCTGTAGGAATTTCGTTGAAAAATCGTGAAAGGGTTGCCAGCTATGATGAATTTCGTAATTTATTGACATTTCTTTATCGAGCGATGTTGTTATAAAATTTCCAAATGGGAATGATCCTGCAATGACAATTAACAACAAATATTTACGTTTCAAAAAATTTTAAAAGTTTGAACGATGGTAACCTTAAAATTAAATTCACTCCCATAACTTACAGCGCAGCCATTCAATCGAAACGAAATTCATAGGGTGGGTTTAGCACAACGTGAAGCAACTCTAGTGCTAGCTCATAATTGCCAGCACCGGACAATTTCATAAATATTGCACCAACAGATGCTTCCATTTTCTATTAACAATAAAATAAGCAACCGATATTTAAATGCTCCGAGTTTTGGAAATTTTTCGGATGGCAACCCCAGACATAGTTAAATTGCTGAAACTTTCGATGACATCCTCGGATGAAAATGAAATACAAAGGATAGGTTGATTAAGCACGAGCATATTATGGTAGATTTATTGCTGTTGTGTTGGAAAAATGTTGCCAGCACTGAACATTTTCATCATTTGTGTTATAGAAAGTTCTGTCAAAAAATGATATTTGTTCCTTTGAGTAAGAAATGGTTGATATGATACTACAAAGAAGTGTATAACGTCTTCACACATTTTGAAATCCCTCAAAGATAGCTTCTTCGAAAATTAGTTTTCTAGCGGTTCTGATGCGCTAGACTTTTTTTATCATCTGATTCGCTATTTAATTATGTCGAATTATTTGTCGGCTGTAGGCTGACATGTAATGGAATTTGACTTGTAATGGAGTCATGGAATAAAAACGAAATTCATAGATTGGGTTTTAATATGCAAAGAAACTATGTTCCACGAAAGAATACGCTGGCCCTTTTCAATTGCCAGTATTATAATCTAAATCCTTCTTACCTTTCTTAACCTACAGATCTAAAAAAATATTTAAAAGTAGGGAGTTTGAACTAAGAGTTATCTGAAAAGATAAGCTTGAGTAGCTTAGTGGATAGATCACGGGCTTCTTGTGTGTGGGGTCCCTGGTTCGAATCCAGGTTCGGGCGAAAAACCAAACACCGAACTTTGAGTTCACCTAGCTCTGATTAGGTACCTGAGTTAATCAGGAGTAAAGTGAGTCGTGGAAATAATCACTTGACAATCGTATTCACATTGATTGTTAATGTGTGATCAAGGTCTCTATCAGCTTCAACCCCTAGACCTATACGAGGGTTGTCGTGGGATTACTTGACTATTTAGAGCTATAGAATCAAAGTTACCTTGGTCTGATATGAGATGATTGATTTAACAAAAACTGCTCCTTTTTGTAAATTTATTGATGCTGACATTGTGTATTTTTTTCAAAAGAAGAACGACCATAAGGAACAGATCTCTGGAGCACCATTCATCAATAATTGTTATTGGCTTTATTTATAATTAAAATATAATTAGAAAGCAAATAAATCCATGTGGAATGAATATTAAGTAAGGAACTCAAAGGACTGCACAACTATCATCTTAGCTGGCTACTCACCCCTCGAAATCACCCTTCGAAATGAACTTTCACTCAACATAATTTTTCTATAACGTGCTCTATAGCTTTTTCTACACCCATAACATATCATACACATGAAAAAACTTGGGAAAAACTTGATTAAAAGTTCCCATAAGGTTCACATATGCGATGCATATGACTATGATACCGACTTTCAGAAATTATCCAAGAGATGTCGCTACGAATCAATCAAATTCAACTTGACATCCCTATAGGATTCCAAGCAGACTTTTGAGAACATATGAGATTATCCTAGAATACCAATTGGACATTATAGTCTCGTAGATCGAAAACCCATCCCCTTTTATTTACGAGAATGTGAAGGACAAAGCATGGTCACGGTCACTACGAAAGCAGGGCGACGACATAGAGGTAGTACGGACGCGAGAAAAAATTGTCAGTCCAATTTGTGGTAAATTGAATACAAACGTGCCGAGCTGAGTACTAACGGAATGAAATCACATGGGAGAAAAGTAGAGAGAAAAAAAAAGGAAAGTGCAAGGGCATGGTGTTTCGAAACCGCATACTTCGTGTTATTGCGATGCAATGTATCCTCTTGAAGCAGATGCGATTTGGGGTTGGTTAAATGAATGTGAACATTTTTTCGGCATTTTTTTTGCTTTCACTTTTTTTTCGAAGGGAGGTTGGGCTATGAAGAGAGTTAGAAGCTCAGTTAAAAGGGTAGTAGAAAGTTTTCATTCAATTTCTCTCGTCTTCATAGTGGTTAGTGTGTAACGAATGGAATGAAAAAGTTTCGAGAATTTAATGTGTAATGCATTGAGACAAACGAGCAATGAAGTGAAATGGAATTCTTTCTATGTGTCCTGACAAGATGCGGGAAAGAGAGAGGTGGGGGGCTTTGGTACTCCAAGTGGTCAAACTGTTCGTCGGATGTGGACGTTTGCTTTAAAGGGGAAACTGTATATAGTTAGCACAGGTGTATTATCGTTGTTATTCGTCTAGTTAAAAGAGAATAGAGAAGAGTACGAGGTTGGAACTCTGAAGCATAAGCTGCGGGCTTAAGCTAACCAAAATAGGAAGTTTTTCATTTAACTTTTGTCGTAGCAGTTTTTTCCCCGGTGAGTTTTTGCAGATGTTTTCTGTAACGGGGGTCGTAATATCATAGGCATCGTATACGGCAGCTAGCTAGCTCATCGTATCTGAACCGTTTCATGTGCCGGGATCTGAGTAAATTGATTGTGAGTTCAGAGGAAGGCTCATCAGAAAGGCTCGGCGAACGGTAAATGGAATCCTCTTAGTGGAATTTTTTTTGCTTTTGATTTTATTGGATTAGTACGATTCATTGCGTGGGAAAAGATTTTTTCTCCACGCGTTGTTGAATAGCATCCAGTCGTCGGACCTTGTATTGTAGCTGAATGGTTTTTGGAGAGAAGGAGTGGAGAAAAGTGGTAGCTAAAAATCTATGTAAAGAATGCTGACTTGATGTTCGCACCCCAATCAAAACAGGACATTCATGCCAGAATTCTACTGAAAGTGGAAAAAAAAGTATATTTAAACCTAACCAAACTGCTGCAGAGCTATGGATATTTCGGCTGTGGATTTTTCAGCTCCACAGCTCTGCGGTTATGTGTTTTATGTGAACGGCAGGCATTTCTCGTTATATTCTCTTCGGAAGTTTTTCTTTTTTGTGTGTTACGTTTGTCGTTACTTGCGTTGATGCGTCTTTTTGTTGTATCTTCATGATGATGGTGTCCCAATCGAAAAAAAAGAAGAGTAAAATGGTTCAGCTATGCAGTCTTCTATTTTAATTAGTTTGGTCAATTACGAGGATTCACACAGTGATTTATTGTGTAAAATACCGAAAAAGTACTGAGAGCGTTGAATTGAGTCGTTCAGTGTCTTTTTATTCCCCAAAGTGATTTATTTACGGGTATGGTGCGGTCCGTTCGAGGATCAGATGTTAATTTGTGACTGGATTTGTGGCTTGGTGACGACCGGTTTTTTTCTGCCTAAAAGGAATTGAAGTATGCAACAGATACGCTAATGATTTGGGGGAGGTTTGGGGATATATTTTTGGTTTCGGTTGGATTTTGAATGACTTATTATTATTTTCAAGGATTTTCAGGAGATATATAGACATGGTTTGCATGAAATTTGAATTGAAATTGTTTCAAAACGATGACGTTTATTCCATAGGCATTCTGCTATCTTTATGTCAAGTTATTAATTTCTTCAAGGATTATTCAGTTTGACCTGATCACATGTTTTGATTATCTATTTAGATCATCATCATATAATACTCGTGACGTCTGACACGAAATATATTAACTACTATAGATTACTAATCCCCACATTGGGCGCTAGTAGGGAATAATACAATTTGAAGGTGTCATAGGCGTTTTAGTTTAGGATATGTAAGCAAACTAGCAGCTAAAGGAGTATAACAAGCAGGGCTCATATTGTAGAATGGGGTCTTATAGATTGCAGCTATCGATGTGTGCAATCGGTTTCCAAAAACTGTCGTTCATCGAAAAATGTTTGGTTGATGTTCTACTCTCCATCGACTCAACTCTATGAAACTGTGTCCCACCGCCCGAAACAAACCTACTTTGATGACATAACGTCCATTCCCTAATTTATCGGGTAAAAGCTTTTTGGGTCAATACTAGCTTAATTGTTGCGAGAAAATTTGCCGAAACCCAGAAAAGTACAGGAACAAATTCCCGGGAAAGACTGGTTCTTAGAGAAACTTATTCTTAGATTTATCCACTCTAAGGAAAAACATGGCGCCAGAGACTATAATTTATATACTTCTGGTGCTATTTAGGAATTATCTTGAATTGTAGAGCTTGACAACATAGTGCATAACGCTAATTTTTTAGGGGCTAGTGTTTTGTATTATGGGCTGTGAAGCGTTCCAGTACAGGGCCCCAAAAGCCATGTAATATAGGACTTGATCAAAAGCAAAATTTCATGATTATCCATTCAAACGTGGAGTCGCATTAGAGATAGCTTGACAGTGCGAAATCGTATTCATCATCTACAAAATACTAGCAGCAACAAAAATATCCATCGAAACAAGTTAATTTCAATTTCTTTTCGAGCTCTCAACAGTTTTCGTTCAATTCATTCGACAGAGTTTTAATGCCTCAACATACGAATAATCGAGCTAGGAACGAAATTTTACTGTTCATTAAAGCATAAAACACTGGTCATGTAATATACTGCATATGCTTAACCGGATAGCATGCATTGTTTTGCAACAATCGTGGGGACGACCCGAATCCCGAGGTATCTTTCAGTTGAACAAAGCAGCAAAAAATGTATGAGAGAAATAGAAAAATCTATAAAACAAATTAAACGAGAAAATTCCTGTCTTGTAAACTACTGAAAAAATTTCAGCAGAGTTCATGCAAAAAATCGTGAACAATTCAGAAAAAAATGCTGGGTCCTGATTTTTCGTATTGATTACTGCTTGAAATCAATTTAAAACAAGAAACTTTGTTTGCTAGACTCACAGTAACTTAATAATTCTGCGATATTAAAGAGTTATGTTCGTTTTACAGTTTTTTATAGCTAGCCACTTGCTTTAACACAAAATACTATTCATTTTCATTTCGTTCAGCTTTTGCATTAAAATCATTATGAGGTGTATTATGCCATTATCTCTTATTATCATCCAAACTGACACTCTTACCCAATCACGTTGCAATCAGTACCGTTGTAATTAAATAAAAACGATAACTAACAATAACTGATTGCAAAATGCTACCTTTTCGCGTAATTAATTTCAGAATCAGGTTATTTTCTTGAATTTCTAAAGTGTTTTCTTTCGGAGAATGTACGAACGGCCAGTATCACCAGCAGTGAAAGTAATCTAGGAGCCTTCATTTAACTTTTCGGTAAAGAGAACTTTCCCGCTCTCGGTATTAAATTATATCAATGGGAAGGCGACAATGTTAGGACGCAAAAAGCCAACACCTGGCATGCACATTACGGTTAATGTTGTTTTCGAGATATTCTTACTTCTTCTCTCTCGTACCAGTTTCGCCTCCTTTCATTAAAACTTTTGGTTTGAATACTACTGCTGTTGCCGTGTGCTTCGTCTAAGTGCCTTTTCAACAACAGCAAGAATCACAGCAATAATAACACCTTTTCACAAATAGAAATAAAATTCATGATTTCGACCCCCTTCATTTCAGATTTAAACAGAATGAAGTATTGTTTTTGAATTTTGTTTTTGCGACACATGAAATTTCTACCTATCACCCGTTGCCAAAACAAATAAAACTCATTAATATAAGTCTGCGCGAATGGGAAAACAAGTGTTTGCTGGAAGACGTGTATCTACTTCGGTGTGGAATTCTTGTAGGATGGTTGCAACGTATCTACTTAGCTATGTTTTCCTACATCCTTTTCAGAGGCTCGATTTACCTTTTTGAATTAACAAAGAATTAATATGAATTTGCCGCAAAATTTGTAAATCAATGATATATGACTCGCAATGAGTTCGAGTACATAGCCTTTTTGCAATTAATTGAATTTTCGCAATAAATCATGAATTTTGTTTTTAGATTCTGTTAATACTTTTGCATTATTTTTTTGGATTATTCCTTGTCATAGATGGCAAAAATCACTAGTGCTGTAAGATTTTCACTGACTTTAAAAAAAGTCAATCTACAGACCATGACCAGACCCTTCATTCTCGCATCATTTAAACCGTGTCATAGTCTAAACGATGTTCAAGATATCACGCCTGAGAATTGAACCTGTGCTGCTCCTGAAGTGAGTACCTTCTTCTGAACTCAATCGTCATTGCCGAACAGTAACCATTGATCCTTAAGATAAGCAGACTCTTAACCAGCCTTAGTATAGTCCCGCATCATGACGAACAAATAGTCAGGAATGCGGAAACTATGCTCGACGGTCCCAAGTACATCTGTCTATATCTTCGAATTGCAGGCGTTTTGAACGTCTAGCGTCACCAGTAAAATCACCGGTCTGGCACTGAACCATGCTTCCTCTGTCTGTCGGATAGATTATCAGCTGATCTAATTACTGGCAGCAGCGGCGGCTTCAGCAATACTTCCAAGAGCTTGCCCGCTGTTTCGAACACACAGATCAGGCAGTACATGGACTGGGTATCCGGGTGTCCCTTCTCTTTTAATGTTGAGCCCCAAACGGGCAATTTTACATTGTGATGTAAGGACTCTCGGCACTAATTACATAGTAATAACCGCGGCTGACTGACACCGCGTCGATCTGACTGACACCGCGTCGATCTGACTGACACCGCGTCAATCTGACTGACACCGCGTCGATCAGCTTCTCCTCCGTAAAGGGTGGAAAGTTTCTCCGATTTACGATATTGCTCTTATACGTCCCTGGAGAATGTGCCAGAAACAGTGAGCCAACGATGCGCTTCAGGGCTATCACGTCCCTAATTCTACCAATTGCGTTGACTTCGAGAGCTAGTGTTTCATCCATCTCTACCATATCCCAACAATTCTTCATCCCGCTGGTCATGCATCATATCTGCCGTCATTTCTCGTTGACTGTGCGACAATCAAGATCCTTTTCATCGATTTTGAATATAAGGAGCATAAGTTTCAAGGCCCTTTGACATTCGAGCATGATTCGGGCCGCGCTCTGAAGTGTCATAAGGTAATCATACCTCGCGATTGCCAATGAAATCCTCCATTTGTTCAGCCTTCTTGATACGGCGTACTTGTGTGTTGGTTAGATTCCCAGCTAGATTCCTTTGCAAATTACTTCTAAGACATGGAACTGGTGACTCCCACTTTTTTGTTTCTTCTTTTTAAGTTACTCCTTTGCTGCATGTTTTTCTACACCTCCTTTTTTTGATAAGCGGATGTCTCTGCCTCTGTTGTTTTGAAGAAGTTTTTCTCCTCTTTTTTTTGCGTTATTGTCAGCCACTTTTCAGCTTTTGTTCTTGCTCTGAGATTTTTTGCGCTTGTTCAGCCCATGATCAGCTATCGTTTCAGTTTCCTGGGAATAAGTGACATCCGGGATCACTGCAGGAATCATCGATTCCGTGATGACGTCTGCCAAAAGCGTCTCCAACTCTCAGTGCTGTGTAAGCCGATTCCGGGAGGTGAGTTTCCAGCAACTTGTCCAGACATTCTTTCGGGTTCTCCACCCATTCTCCGTGTTCCTTGCGCAGACACGCAGATACGCTGGGCGTTAGACTTAGGACCTGCCTGATTCTAGCAGCCTCTGTACTTCCTTCAATGTTCTCACAGAGTTTCCTCAGTGAGTGGCACTTGGCTCGAATTATCTTCTTTTTGAAGAGCGACAACTCTTGCTTGTATCGATCCCAGTCTTCAATGGTTTTGTTGATCAACGAGATCCAGGTCGTCTAGAGCCCTGAGGTGTCCATTTGTTTTCCTTGAGTGATTTTCCCATTGGACTGTTCTTGAGTTCCGGGCTTTTTTTTTGGGTAAGATAACAGAACTACCGATATTCCACTATAACCACTGGTGGTCCGAGAACGACCGCAGGTTAAACACGTGCCGGCTATGGACACTTTCCATTACACTTAGAGCTGCCAGAGTAATATCAGTAGTCTCAGCGCTGTTCCTAGTAATAAATGTAGGTTTGTTACCTATATTGGGGATGTTGAGGTTGGCTGACGTTAGGAAATTCCAGCAAACTCCTGTCTCTGTCGTTTATGTTGGTGCGTCCACATATTACGTGGTGAGCATTTACGTCACAGCCGATGACAGTATCAGTTTCATAGCCGCTTCTGCCACTCTTCTCAGTTCAGATGTGATGTGATCCTTTTCGTATGGTAAATAGATCCCCGACAGCAGACACCGTTGTGCTCCGCCACCAGCGATCCTCCTCTCCCAATACACAGTGATTGTATCCTCATCACAAAGCTGTGGAATCAAGACTCTTTTTTTGGCGACAATATTAGCCCTTGTCTTGTCGCTATCTGTGAGCTGGAACACACAAAGACTCAAGCCGAATTCACGAAACGCATTCTTATACAGAAGTGGTTCGGCATTCTTATACAAAAGTGGCAGCGCGATGTCGGCGTGCCCGCTACTAGGGTGCCGAAGCATATTAGTCGTTGCCGCTTGGATCACCCGCATTTCGGCTTCCCTCAGTCACTTTCTCCGCTCCAGCCTTCATGGTGACTCTTTTCAGCCCGAAGTGAATCTTTTTTATCAGTGGACATCCAATTAATTCCCAGCACAGGCACCAATTTGGTTGCACCAGTTAAATCATGCTCCACCAATTGGTAGCTGAGTTTGATCGCCTGGAGTAATCTCCAGCTTGAAACATTCAGATCGGGGCTCGGTCTCTTGAACAGAGATAGAGTCTTAGAAGCGTTTGAGTGGCGCACCGCTACCTTAGATCACTACCACGTCTAGACCTGGATGGTTCCCAGAAATCTTCAGGACGGTTGACCGGAAGACGTGTCTGCAGGTCACCGCAATGTGGCCGCGAACAATGTTGCAGTCTTCAAAGCGAGGTGACCCTTCTTCTGTCGACATGGCAAACTTGAGGAGTTTTTCGGTGATCCGTTTCAGAATCACCTTCATCATCATCATCGAGCCTCCGCTCAAGGTGCTCTTACTTGTCCTATATGCCCCTAAAGGACCTGTCGTGTCAACTTTCTCGACTTGCCTCTCGGCGAGATTTGCCTGTCCGAGCGTTGGCGCTTGCTCGCAGCCGTAGCAATAGGTTCCACTTAGTTATCCTCGGGTTTCCCTTTGGACTTCAACGTCACCGTTATCATGGCCAATTCAGCTTGAATCGACTGCTCTTCTATCGGCTTTAAAACTTTCTCGTTTTTGCCCCTGACTTCTCAGTACAACATTTTCGGGTCCATTCATCTCCAATGATTTTTTGGTGTCCTGAAACGAATCATCTCCATCCCTTAAACAAATAAAATATTTTTACTTCCGATTAAGGATTGTATAGTTCGCAAAAACAAAAACAATAGCAAACATCATTGTGTTGCTATGTCCGCGAAACTGTATTTACGCATATTAAAACTATCTTACCTCCCTCACTTGAGCAGTTTTTTTCGGTAGAAGAAGGCGAGTAGTTAGTGTGTGTATGACAAGCCGTAGTTGTCCTTGACTAGCGAAATAAATATTATGATGCCAACGTTGTGCGGGGTGGAAAAGAGATCGAATATGGTATGGCATGGCGTCATGCAAGAATAATATCCTGTGAGATGACAAAGTATTAAGACGCCACAAAGAAGGAAGCACAAAAACTACTGCGAGCCCACATTGTATTCTCCGCCAAGTGGGAGAGTAAAAACGCAAATGCTGACATAAGAGCTATCATACTTTTATACCGTCCCGCCCTTATATGTCATGCATGTCTTATTCCACCGCCTACTCTCATATTTTTCGTCGTCGTCGTCGTCGTCTTTGTCCTTGCTTGGCGCGTCCGTGCGCCGCGACTCCATTTAGCTAGCGTTCGACGGAAAAATTCGCTTGCCTTCAGCTTGAGATAGGATATTTTTCGTTTGGCTTGAGCACCCATTTTATTATCCTTGTCACTATCACCAATATCTTCATCATTATCTCATGCGTCCATCATTTCGCTGCCTGCCATACTTTCACGTCAGTACCGCGTACTCCGATTCGCATGACGGCAGCAACGGTGGCGACGGTTTCAGCTACAAAACCCTATTTTAAAATTCAAAGCAGCCAGCCCAGGCGAAATATCGTAGCCGCTTCAAGGATTCCACCAAAACCATGAAGAAAAATCAACTCTCGCCGACGACGTTGAGATTGTGGGGATGAGAAACAGACCCCGGCAGTTTGGTTTGGGGTTGCGGTACTATAGCTCACGACGTTGACTACGGAGGAATTTCCTTTTTATGCTTTTCTGCTCTTTACAATTTTCCTTTTCGGTACATAACGCTACCGAAAACCTCACCCTACCCTCTTATATTATATTTTTGAAGCAGCAAAAGCGATTTTTCACTAGTCAGGGTGAATAGGGGCGGCAACGATAGTCAAGAATCAGACAAACAAGCAAAGCAAGCAAGCACAAGGGAGGCTGACTGGCTTGGCTGCTAAGTAAGTGTAGTTGTCTTTTGTACGCTGTATGCAGCAGCATGCAGAGACACAGAAGACTTTTATTTGGTTGAAACCAAAAAGTTTAAAAACATCGACGGGTTTTTGGGAAAGATCCACGACCACACTCCAGTTCGTTCTTTCATTCGTGCTCTCTCATGATGATTTTGTATCCTGCAAAAGGAAAGTTAAGACTTGCGGCAAGGAAGAAGCATCGCTATCGTGAGCTGCCTTGCTCTGCTATAACGGCACAGATCGCGGGACAACGCCGGCAACAAGGACGTGTAGAGTGGTGGCAAGAAATACAAAAATATTCTTGGAGACATGCCGAAAGAGAAAGAGTGTATTACTGTTACTGTAATTTCCACCCTGAAAAATGCATGTCATATAAGCTGTAGGAAGCGAATAGCTTGAAGGCGTATAGATTTATAAATACATATATATATACGAACGAAGAAATACTGTTGAATTGAATAGAACTTTCAGATAATTTTCGTATTTTCGGGATTGAGGGCCATATAACAAGACAGGAGATGAAAAGTAATAGCTATATGTATGAAAGTAGTAGAGTTTTCAGGACGAAGAAAATATTTTCCTAAAATATGTGTCTATTATATTAAACAGTGATATAGCTATATGTGAATAACTAGCTGAATCGATTCCAGGCCTAATTATTTTCTGATAAATATAGTCCCAGTGCTAAGTAATATCAGCGAATACAATTAGAAGTAAGCAGAGACTATTATGGTAAGACATACAAAAACACTCAAGATGCGATATTATGCGTTACGTTAGAGTCCGTTCTTTGTTGCAGGGATTTACATCCTTTCATATGCTATACTTCCAAACTATACATGTCCCTTGCTGAAAGTTACTTTAAGTAATTCTAATATAACCCGTTCTGAGTCTAGCGGCTGTAGTTGGTGGGGACTTAATTCGTAACCAATTTATTATTATAGTTGCTGAAAGATTAATTTCATGATTTTGGGCACCTACTCATAACAGCTACGTTTACTCAATGCTCTGTACATTTTTATGGCTGCTCGCCCATGGTTAGGTTTGAACTAGCTACTGTACACACTCTATCTTAAATACGCGGGTCTAGGGAAATAAACAACAAAAATATTGGAGTCCAGAAAAAAACTAGGTCTAGAAAATAATATAGTGGTCTAGAAAAAACTGTACGAATGTTAAAATAAATATCGCACTCGAGAAAAAATATTGAAGTCAAGAAAAAATAAAGGAGCCAAGTAAAAAATATTGGAGTCCACAAAAAAAAAAACAAATTAGTGTCTATGAAAAACTATGGAAATCTTGAAAAAGAATATAAGAGCCCAAGAAAAAATATTCAGGTCTGGAAAACATAAAAGTCTAAAAAAAACTGTAAGAATTTCGCAACAAAAAATAAAAAAACAACATTGGAGGTTCGAAAAAAAAACGAAATAATGTAGGCGTCACGGAAAAAAGGGTAATCTGGGTAATCAAGCTTCCACATAAAAATATCATCACACTTACAGTCTGTCAAGAATGAGTTTACACATAGGAAAAAAATTCACTTTTCAATTCAATTCAATCTTTCTAATTATAAAATACTACTTTTTATTTATGTAAATGAATTTTTTTTCTTAATTACAGTTATTTACATTATTTCCAACCGATATATACAAAAAAAAAGTACAACTTCAATGCAAAAACAGAACGAAAAGAACAACGAAAACAATTATTGCAATTCTTAAAGTGTCAAGAAACATTTTACACAAATTATTTTTGTTTATAATATTTACATATTTACAGGATATTTAATATTATTTGGTATATTTAATATTTGGTATGGCCACCTTTGGCATCCACCACGCATTGCAACCGATTTTTCATAGAGTGAATCAACTTTTGCAGGTCTTACGTGGTTGGTATTTTTTGTCATTCTTCGAGAATCGCAGTTTTTAAGGCAGTTCGGTTTTTGTGTTGTCTTTTAGTGACTTGTTTTTTTTTTAAGTAGGCCCATAAATTCTCGATGGGATTTAAGTCCGGGCTCTGGACTGGCGTATCCATCACTTTTCTGCAGTTGTATAAGAGCCACATTCGCACCATGTGAGCCTTATATTTGGGATCGTTGTCCTGGTAAAACTTAAAATTTGGTTTGTTGTTTTGCATAAACCCGAATTTCTGCACACTGCTTGCCAATTATGTTTTAAGGATATGCAAATATTGTTGGGCGTCCATGGTTGAATCGATGAATGCCAAGTCTCCTACTCCTCCGCTTGAGAAGCACCCCCAAACCATAACGGATAACATACAAAATTTTACAGTAGGAATGATATTTCGATTTTGCAACGATGTTGACGGCTTGCGCCTCACTCTAGTCGGCCCATCATTGTACTACAACACCATTTTCGTCTCATCGCAGAATATGACGTCGTCCCAAAAGTCGAAAAATGCTTTTCGATGTTTAGTGCAGAAAGCAGTGGTTTCTTTCGTGCAGCTCTTGATGAGAACTTATTTCGTAGGATGGCCTGTCGTACTGTTTCATGGGAGTCAGTAACATCACACTCTTCCTTGAGTTCCCTAGCAAATGTTTTAGTCGAAATTCAAGGGTTTTTATCAAGTTTCCTTATTATAAGGCGCTCTATACGTTTAGATATTTTTGGTTTTGGGCCACCTCCCGACTTTGACTCCAATCTATCCTCATTTTTAGCACGATTTATAACGTTATAGACTGTCTTTCGTGCTACACAAAACATTTCCGACAGTTCCTGCGCACTTTTACCTAATTGGTGATTATAGTATATCATCTGAACCAACTCAAAGGATAATCTTTTGCCTGGCATTTTAAAACACAATATCTCACTTATTTATGCGTATTAGTCAAAAATTAATCACACACTAATGATCCAATTCATAGATCTTTACAATACAGACCAAAAATTACGGTGAATTTACCGCACCGTTGCAGTAATGCAAACAAAAACAGTTGTGTAAAGAGTTTCTTGACACTTCAAGAATTGTAATAATTGTTTTCGTTGTTCTTTTCGTTCTTTTTTTGCATTGAAGTTGTACTTTTTTTTTGTATATGTTGGTTGGAAATAATGTAAATAACTATAATTAAGAAAAAAAAAATCATTTACATAAATAAAAAGTAGTATTTTATAATTAGAAAGATCAAAAATTGATTTTTTTCTCTATGTGTAAACTCATTCTTGACAGACTGTATTTCTGCATAACCTTTAACGTGAAATTGTTAAAATTACTAATTAATACTTTGGCAATAATTTTAAAAGTTTTTTTTTTTTTTTTTTGAATCGAGTTAATAATTCGAAAAACTGAGTGCATTTTTCGAAATGTCAAATAAATAATAAAGTCATTTAGTCAACACTTTTTTTGAACTGATTTTCGAATAAAATTAATATTTGAATTACTTTCCCCAAAAATTCACATTTTTAGATGCATCTATATAAAAGGTCTGTTCCCGTACTACGATTAATTGCGATTGATTAATTGCAATGAAGCCGTTCCCGTACTCCGTTTTACTGAAAACTGAAAATTTCCCCACTCTCAGTAAGTACGATGAAATTTCAGTAGGAACTTAGCTACTGAAAAGTGTCAAACGGTGTGGCGCGAGTAAATATTTTCAAGCAACATATTTTTTGCGTAATGTTGCTATGAAGGTCGAATATTTTTGTGGCGATAATTTATCACCACTTAAGATGACTTTATAATCACCATTGTTCTCTCAAAAACCGAAAACTGACACTTTCGGTTGTCAATTTTCAGGAAATACAATGAGAGCGCTCCCGTACTTTTCATGAAAGTCCCAACCACCTGATTCAGGAAAATTCAGTGACTGAAAGTACGGGAACAGACCTATAGAGTTTTTCATTGGAGCCGTTCCAATTTTCGTCTGAAATTTCCCTGCCATATGATGAAATTTCTGTCAATTTTTTTGCTTTTTGACGATTGAACACTTGAAAGTTTGCCATTTTCAATCATAGATATGTAGACGCTTCAGCAACGTTTAAAGGTTGTGCAAATTTATTATCAAAATTCGATTCTGATTTTTACCGCAAAATCGTACAGACTGACGAAGCACATTTTTGGCATAACGAATTCGTCAATAAGTAAAATTGCCAAATTTGGTCAAGTGAGCATCCCAAAGTCATTGACGAAATGCCATTTCATCCGCAAAAAATGACTGTTTGGTGCGGTTTTCATGGTGGTGGTGTCATTGGTCCTTTCTTTTTTTTCTTTAATGATCTTTCAACCCAACCACGCTCAATGGTTTCAAAATTAGGCTTCCGGGATGGTCATTTGAATGACGTTGTACTTTATACGTAATGGCATTGACTGCATTTGAACGCCATGAAGTCCTAGATATTCCTGTATCTGGAAGCTGGAGGTATCTGCATCAGGATGCCGAAGAGTCCTTCATCTGGATGCGGAAAAATCCTGTATCTGAGAGCCGCAGGCTTCAGCATCTGAAAGCTGGAAAGTCTTTCATCTGAGAATTCAAGGATCTTCAATTGGAAGCTGGAGAATCCTGCATCTGGAAGCTGGGAAATTCTTCATCTGTAACTCTGAGGGTCCTACATCTAAAAGCCATAAAGTTCTGCATTTGCCGGCCGGAGAGTAATGAATCTGGAAGGCATAACGTCCTGCATCTGGAAGCCAGGAACATCCTCTAGCTGTAAGCCAGATCCTCCTCTACAGCATAGCTGTTGACTTTAAAAGGATAAAAAATAGTTTTGCATCTTCACAAATTGAAGGAAAGTTTGTACCAAATTCTATTGTTTACCCTCTCTAATTCAAATTTCTGTGCCGCTAGAGGAATAAAAAAAAAATTTGCAGCGTTCACGGCGCAAAGCTGAGCACTGTTTCAGTTTCAAAGGATGTAATGCCAGCTGAAAAACTCTCCAGCAACGTGGCAAATTAATTGATCCTGTCTCTATTTTTATCGTAACCGAAAAATTTGAAAACTTTTGCAAATTTTGAAAGAGATGTCCATAAATGTTGTGGAAGGCAAGATCAAAGGTGTCGAAAGGAAAGTCTGAGTTTTAATGTATCGGGGATACGTGGTGGACGAAAATGGATTGAACGTTAATCACGATAAAGTAGAATGACTTTCGAATTCCTCGCTTTCTCGCTAATTTGATAATTTTTGGAGATAGTGTCATTATACTGTATTTTTTCAGTTTGGTTGCACAACTGATATCACTGCTCAATAAGGATCGAAAGTTCCTCTGGTGGTAGGAAAGCGAGCTAGCGAGCGAGCGTAGTTTCCTCCATGGGAATGCAAAATTTTCAACGGTGTCGGTCCTCACATTAACGGACTACGAATTGCTCTTCGTTACCCAAATAATGGATGCATTGAAAATAGGGTTGGTTGCAGCAGTCATTCCGACTCACTCTAAGAGAGAGAGAGAGAGAGAGAGAGAAAGAGAGTGATGTGCTACTGAAATCAATAAGTAAGATCTGCGAAGAGAGGAAGTATTCGACTACCGACTTGGAATGTATGTATTCTGTATTCTGTGGACTGTACATTGAAGGAACTCGCTTTACGGTAATGACAAGTCATTGTTCTCTTATGTGACTAAGCAACTTAAAGGATTTCGTGGCTAGCAAGGAGCTCTGTGTTAAAAGGTTAACTGACTGAGGGTGGTAGGTTTTTGTGGTAGTGAAGTGGTGAGGAATTTGAAATAGATGACCTTAAACTATTTCTTTAACATGATAGATGGACGTTTGAGCTTTGCCTTAAGTGGCTTGTGGCTCGAAATTCTAACCTTTTTGGAATTTTTTCAAAAACAGTATATGTTTGTAGCTTAGCTCATCTACTTAGTTACCGTGGGTGTTTTAAGGAAAAGAGAGAGATAAAGTCGGTTCGTGTCCGGAATTCAGGTGTCTTAAACGAGAAATATGGAATTTAAGAGATCATTGGATTTTGATCAAGTAAAACAAAACAAACAAGTTCACTTGGGAACTTCAAATGTTGTGAGTGAAAAACTCATTGCCTATGAGCTATTCCTAAGATGATGTTCTGATCGTTAAGATCCAGGTCTAGAATGGAGCGATTGGATGATAGGATTGGGGTGCTCTATGGCGAGTCGAATAGAGTTGTTTTTTAGAAGAACCAAGTAAGAGGAAAGAGGTGCAATTTTTGATTGGTGGTATAGGTCACTATTCCTATAGTAGTGACCATTCGCCTTAAAGTAGAGAGACCTGATGTTTCGGAGGATGCGGCGTTCAAATTTCGCCAGTTTCTCAAGTACTTAAGGAGGAGCGGAGGACCAGATAGGGGCACCGTAAGTAAGTATAGGTCTAATCAGTTGTTTATAGGCGATTGTTTTTGCTCGAGTTGAGATAATGGAGTTCGGCTTGAAGATACAGCCTATGTGGTGGTATGCGCCGGCTGCCCTGTTGAGGCTTGTCTGAACGTGTTGACTACAGCTCCAGCGAGGGTCGAGCTTTATACCAAGGTATTTAACGGTTTTCGAAGGAGTGATTGACTGCCCATTTATAACAATTTTGGAATTTTTGATTGCTTTTATTCTTCTCTTGAAATCGGTATGGGTGCCTCTGAAAAATATCAGTTCGCTTTTGTTGGCATTTATGTTCAAGCCCCATTTTGAGTAATATGCGACGAGCTGATTAGCGTACCTTTGTAATACCGCTGTTACGAAGTTCGGGTTATGCTGCGAATTCCAGAAGAGGAGGTCATCTGTGTATACATTGACAGAAACACCTATGGGAGAATTATTTGAAATTTCTGGGATATCTGCTGTGAAAATGTTGAATAAGATAGGTCCGAGAAGGGAGCCTTGAGGTACACCTGAGACAATTGGAAATTCGCCCGAAAGAGCCCCATTAATGGTGACGAAAGCCTTTCTGCCACAAAGAAAGTTATCAACAATTTTCATTAACCATGTTGGCAAACCAAAATTGATCATTTTGTACAGGAGTCCTTCAATCCAAACGGAGTCGAAGGCCTTCTGCAGATCAATGAGACAGGCACCCAAAACCCTTTTGTTTTGGATACTTTTTTCAACTGCGCTTTTCAGAACCATTAGTGCATCCACTGTGGAGTGTTTGGCTTTGAAGCCGAATTGTCTACTGGGTATGATGTTATTCTCTTCTATGGAGTGGTTTAGATGAATTTTAATGATCCTCTCGAGTAGTTTTCCCAAGTTTGAGAGGAGAGAAATTGGATGGGTGATGGATGAGACATCGCAGGATCCTGACGCTTTTGAGATTGGAAATATTTTCGCACGCTTCCACGCAGTGGGAAAATATCCAATAATAATACAAGAGTTGAATAGGACGGAGAGGTGATCAAAGAAGCAGGTATTAAAAGGTGAACCCAAATCGTTCTCAAACTTATGTATTTGCTCGATTTGGCACCGTAAGTAGTCTCAAAACTCTTAAAAATAGCTCCGCCAATACTGTTTTGACTCGATTGGGACGAGACGAAAACCGAATCTCAGATCGTTTTGAAGGCTATCCAGGGAAATTGACTCGAATAACTGTTTTGAAGATTGAAGAAAAAAAAACTCTGGCATCAGTGTGCTGTGACACTTTGAATATAACGAAATAGATATAAAAAAAATTAATAAACCTTATCCATTTAATGACAAAAGTCACTTTCAATTTTATTCATAGTGGAATTTTTTTAAATGAATTTTTGTGTTTCTGGCTTTATCGGCCAATATAAAACAGTGATTTTACTACAACTTCCTCTAAAAGCTACTCACCCAACTCACTATAAATTGTCAACAGCCCGAGCTCCCGCAGTATTAATTTGAAAAATATTTCATTTCATTTGCGTCTCATTAAAAGTAATATCTTGAAACATATCTTGAAACACGAAACTAAATCAAATCTAATCTGATTCAAATTACATAGTTCTGTATCATACATTAAACTTGGTAAAGTGTATTGAAAAACATGAAAACTCCTATAGTGCATGCTGGAATCGTTCGTTGAATTCAAAAGTACCTCTACGATGAAATTAAAGCAACATAAGGAAGAACATGAACCTTTTCAGTCGTCAAATCCAATCTGTCGACAGTTTCTTTCCATTTATTTTACTTCTCTGATCCCCCCTATTTTCTCACCCCCTCTTCCCATCTACCCCCAGCGCCAACGTCCCTTGAATCATTCGAAAATTTTAATGAAATTCATCCAAGTCTTATGCTTCGACAACGGGTCGTCATCGTATGTCGCCGCGTCACCCTTACGACAATCCATTCATATCCTTGAAGAAAAACGAAAATATCTTAGCATCAGTATGAAAATTTTTTGGGGTTTTGTTTTCGTACGTTTTGGATATTTTGGGAGGGAAACGAAAGGGATACGTTTTGAAATTTCCATTTTCTTGCATTTCTCGGCCCCAATATATATATATATGTATGGACGAATACGAGTTCCACCATTCTCAGATTACGAGCGTCTTTCGAACGATACTCAGAAATGGGATTCATTGAAACGCCGCTATAGGATTGGAATGCTTTGCTACCCCGCCTTTCTTTAATAGCAACGCTGGCTGGCTACCCCGTGTTGAGACCCGGCAAAAATTCCATTTCACACAACGACGACAATTTTATTTCACGAATAGAATATTTCCCCAGGAGCATTTTTAATGAGGCAAGCCCGTTGAAAATATGCGATGGGGTGTGCTTTGAAATTTTGTCTCATTATTCGTGTAAAAACCTATTTTATATACGATTTCTTTTCTCCTTCGCTCGACGACGATGATGTTGATGACGAAGCTGCACACAGGATTGGTACCAGCGAAACGTCCTAGTCTCAACCAACCAACCAACCCAACCGTGCCTTTTTCTCTCTCCTGGCAGGAAATTCTTCTTTCATTTTCGTAACGACGCCGCGTACTACACACATCATATCATGGCCTTGCTTGAGAATAAGGAAAAAACTTTTTTTTTTAGTTATAGATAGTGCAAGCAGCACCAGCCAGCAGCGGTACCAGCACGAGTAGTAGCAACAGAAGCAGTAGCTTGAATTTTCGTATTTCTCTCACATTTAATCATACTTATGTATAAGTTGAGTTCTGGTTAGTCCCAAACCTTATTTAACTATGTCTATGGTTGGTATGAAAGATTACAGGACAGTGACGATATGAGGTGGCAAGGACGAAGAACTAGCTACTTTTTGAAATTATATTTGCCATCTAATATAAAACTTTTGCCGTGTATGTTGAAATGTGTCGCGAGATAGCATTAACTCTGTATATATATATATATATATGCATTATTAGCAGTAAAATAGAGTGTAAGTTTGAAAGTAATTAAAAATATGACAGTTCGTGTATAATTAACGATCTAGCTCAGATATAGAGAGAATTAGAGAACATTTTGAATAAAAATCTGCAAAAGGAAAAAAATGTTTACTTTATCTATTAAACTTGATCATGCTTTCATTGTATAATCCTCTAGATTGACAGTATACAGCTTCGGCATAAATAATGCTTTTGTTCCGTTCCCTTCTTGGAAAAACTACCTTTGGGAAAGGGCGATAGAGTTTTGCTTGGGGATTTTTTTTTGTAGCAGAAATCGGAAGAGCAGTGAATTTTGAAAAAAAAAAAATTATTTTAATAAACTAATTTTATGTAGCAATATTATCATTGCAAAAATATCAAGCAGCTACTCGCACTTCAGGTCCTGGATTCGTCACAAGAAAAAATAACGATAAAGGTCATTTCTAAAGTTGCACCAACTAAAAAATCCTTCAGCACAAACACCAACTCAAAAATAAAAAGGAACTGCCAGTTCCTACCATTTTTCGTTTCCAGTAAAACTAGAAATTGTTGAAATTCGTCAAAAATTTGCTCCATAAACTATGCCTAGCTTTAAAATGACGAATCCTCTAGTCTTTTAGAGCACCTTGAAACAGCATTTGCTCCTTGCTTCACTTGCGGACCTTTCAGCTTTCAAATAAATAACTTAACTGCTCAAGTGAATTCAGATCTCTAACGTCGATGAATAGGACCCACCACTGTCTGATCTCAATGAAATCCTTTAAGATTCAGGAGTATCGATCAAGGACCTCCTTTTTATGTGAATTGAAAAAAAAAACTGTTGGTCATCCATCCAGTTACCGGTGATTGTCCTGCAGCTTTCCAAATAGAAAAAAATTCAAAGCTCTTCAGATAAATTAACGAGCGAAGCAGAGTCAAGAACCAATGTTTAAAAGGATGTTCAACCTTCCCCGCATGTTAACACCAAAAAAAACTTCAGTCAATTCAACTCCCATCGCCAGAATTGAGAATATGCTATAAACAATAATTTTCGTTATGCTGTTCCAGAATGGTAACAGACTAATCGTCTGGAAGTTTCCGAACCTGACATTCAGTAGGTCTGGAAGTATAATTGACTTCATTCTTGTTTTTCCTCCAACTACTTCAATTCAGCTCGTTTTTGAAGTCGCTAATTTGAAGACATGTTTGTGGAAATGACACTTATGAGCACAAGCGACCTTAGTTTTTTAGTTTCCGAGCTGCAATTCTTCATTCCTTACCGAAAAAGTTAACTACGGACATAATTATCGGAGGTATAAAAATCTAAACGCAACACCCCCTCCCGCCCTCCTCTTTCCTTTGGAAATTTATTAAAACATCGCAAATATCAATGAAACTATGCGATCTAGTTATCCTCCGTCGTACGACCATAAATTTCAGGACACAAATATATCTTTCTGACGATATCTTTTGGCTGCCTGCCAGATGCAGGGAACTGAAAAGGCACCTATGTCGTACCTTTCATCGCAAACTGATCTCCCTAATAATGAAAACTGTCAGGTCAGTTATTGGAGGTGAACTAATGAGTTTTATGAATCCTGAACATAGTCCTTTGCAATGCGCATAAGCGAATGATGTCCGAAAAGGTATCCTAGAGGGTATCCAAAGATTGACTGTTAATATCAGTGAGGTGGTAGTTGGAAAAACATCCGATCTAGCTCTGCTTAATATTGTGTCGCTTCGTCAGTCTGTTGGAGGTTGCGTCTTAAGACGATAATCCCTGGCTGATAAGAGACCTGCCAGTAGCGAAGATTATAGCCTGTGGCTTTTTTTACTGTGCTGGCAAGAGCCGTTCTGGAAGTGCCCTTGGACCATTGGGCTATTTGAATCCAAAACAATAGTTGATAGATCTTCTCATGTATTTCTCTGCTCAAATAAGGTGAAGTATTGGAAGTGAAATAAGAGGAAGTATTGGTCCTAGAATAATGGGATGATCTTAGATAGCACGCAATGTCAGAATGCTAAGCATCCCAGCCTTTCTACGAGAGATGAACATTAGTTCTAATGACTACTATCGAGGTTCGATTAAGGGGTTAGTCCACTGTTAAACTGCTCCAAATGAACTTTTTTTTGAAACAGCTACCAAAGACAAACTATTCAAGATATCGATTTGAAATTTTACATGAATCTTTATTAAAGTTAGGAGTTAACATTTTCATTGGAAAAAATTAGTAGAAAACAAAATGGCGGCCACCCCATTGGATCGCCGCAGCACCGCCGAAAAAAAAAAGCAAATTGCGCCTCGTAAATTCCTGGACAAAATAAGCATCTGTGAACAAATTATCAAAAATATTTCATTAGTGTTGAGTATGAAGGACTGCACGGGCCTAAATATAGAGCCCTAAAGCGATTAAAAAAAATGTGGTATACTTTTAAATCAAAAAAATGTTTAAAAAAAATTTTTTTAATCAAAAAAATGTTTCCCAGATCGTCAAAAATTTTGTTTTTGTTCTAAATTTAGGCCCGTGCAGTCCTTCATACTCAACACTAATGAAATATTTTTGATAATTTGTTCACAGATGCTTATTTTGTCCAGGAATTTACGAGGCGCAATTTGCTTTTTTTTTTCGGCGGTGCTGCGGCGATCCAATGGGGTGGCCGCCATTTTGTTTTCTACTAATTTTTTCCAATGAAAATGTTAACTCCTAACTTTAATAAAGATGCTTGTAAAATTTCAAATCGATATCTTGAATAGTTTGTCTTTGGTAGCTGTTTCAAAAAAAAGTTCATTTGGAGCAGTTTAACAGTGGACTAACCCCTTAAGTCACTCAGAATTGTTGGTCTTTGGCAAATACACCGCGATAAATGTATGGGTAACACCAAAGAGAGCTAATAAGTCGCCAAGTTCTCAAGATGGAATCTAGACTCCATTGCCTTAAACTATGGTTTCAAGGATTCCAATTTGGTGAAAAATGGTTTTTGTTGTGAACAAGTGAATTATATGATAGCATTAGTGCAGAAGGAAAAGGGAAAGTGGTCACGTGAACGTAGGATTCAGAGAGAGGAGGGAGGAAGACGCCATAAGGAATTGAAGGTGCGTTAAATAGTGAGCTTGATCACAGCGGATGGTTGATTCTGAATATTGATCTATTGGCTAGCTGGCTGGCTGTTAATACAATAATATTTGGTGCATATCCGAAAAGGAAACGGTCCAATCAAGGACTATATGCGTTCCCATAGGTCTACCCTTGGAGTGGAGACTAGAGGCGCAATGGCAATTCTCTAAAGTACGTGATGGTGTAACACACCAACCAATCTGACTCATTAGTTTGAATCAGACCTGGAAAAACTATTTCCTGCAAAATAAATACAAAAAGGGATAGGGGCCCTTTGGACAACTCAAACTGACAAATAGTGGTAAACCACCAGACGCAGTAACTCTAAAAGAGTGCTCTACCAAAAGCCTACAGCTAACACCAATCGTATCCCAAAAAGGATAATCTAAAATGTTAGCAAGGGGAGGGGTATTGCGGCTAGAAGGAGATTATTAAAATCGCTCCACTATTCTATTCAACAGCAACAGAAAAATCGCTAGAGAGTCGACTTACGGACATGCTAGTACGAATGAATGAGAATTAAACGTTAAGCCTTGCGAATTATGAGCTAATGCCCCCAAATTATTTTTCCAACTTGAGTGGGCTCAGCCAAAACAAGTTTCGGTCCCCACGTTGGGTGCCATTTGCAGCGATTCAAATATAGAAAGACGGCAGGACATGTCAATTGAATTGAAATCGCTAGTCTACAAACATATCTCTCTTTTGACGCTGTTAGATATCTAATTAAGATTCTTGCCAGTTTTCAACATGACACATGGGGCCTTCATCACGCACAAACGCACAATGGTTCTAATTCTAAGGGTACAATGCCAGTTGTGTAATTTTTACAAGTTCTCTGCAATTGAACGTGAATTTGTTTCGTACTTGATCATATCAACTCTTCATTTGCAACCGAGAAAAATCCTTTCGTGTAGCGCCTGTCTTTCTTCCTTATTTTCGCTGTGTTCTTTTTTTTCAATTTGTGCTATCTTGAAGTAGATTTCTTTACATAAAATTATACTTATAAGAATTTCACTAGTATGTGTTTTCATAATTCGTGGTATAGTGGAGACAAAGCAAAGCAAAAGAAGACACTGATGGTGCTTCTCTGTGTCCTGATACTCCCAAAAAGTATTTCTTCGGTCGTCTGCGACCCCCCCTCAGAAAACTTATTCGTCTTCTTTCCCCCGTTAAGTAAAATTTCGTGCTTATTTGCTTCGACTACACATTCTCTTCCGACCGAAAATTTCGATCCGTTATCTCATTTCGTTCTGTCGACCTGATTCCCACCATTCTACAATAAACTTTTCTCATTTTCTCCATTCACCTTCATCGTTCGTACTCTATAGCACGCGTAGGTATTACATATTCAGAAATATTTAACTCGTCGCATATCTATATAGATACCGGCATAAAAGTTTAATGAAAATTTTCGTACAGTTGTTACTACTTAAGAGGGTAATAGAAGAGCAGTGTTGTGTAGTAGACATAAAAATAGGGCGACGGATGAAGATGATGCTGATAATAAAGATGGCCAAAAAGGAAATGGACGAACAGGATAAAAAGCAATAAAATTGAAGGTAGTGAAATGTCTAATCTATCAAATTTTCTGAAAATGTTTTTTCTCGACGATGATGAGCTCGTTGTTGTTCGAAGAAGCTAATTACGATAAAATTATGAGATGACAAGATATAAAAACTATCGTTGTATATAATGGAAACATCTATAGTCTTATTTTTATCATGCATTTCAAATTTCGCCGAAAATCAAACTCAACGAAATTGTATTTGTTATTCGATGCCAAAATACTCATATAGATACAATCTTTCGTGTTTAAATGTCGTCGTCTCTTAGTAATTATTTGTGAAACGTGCAAAGCACACCAAATCGATGATAACAAAGCTAAGAAATTTCATGATTTTAATATTCTACACTTGATATTTTGCGCGTTATCATTGTTATTATTGCTCATACACGTCGAATTCTTACGCGGTTTCTATTCGAATTATCTTAGCCACAGATCTTTAGGTTTTAACTGGATATGTCGTTGTCGTTCACGTAGCCTTCCACTTCTATATCATATTTATACATATAAATGATATTAGCTGAAAGTTGTTTAGTATTCAGTCAGGTTTCGCAACACAGAATTTTGTTTAATTTGTACAAGGAATAGGATGCTGCTATTTATCGAAGTATATTCCTTAAAAGGTTCGCTAAATGCGTTTAAACTTGAATGTTAATTTCTTTGCGTACTAAATAATATATAGATTTAATTTTTATTGTGACAAACATTTTTTTGGATACTTTAACAGAAGCAAAAATCATCTATCGGCAGAAATATCTTAGTTGTTAGCGATTATTTCGTTTTGTTCATACTCAATCGCCCAGCTTTTCCATTTTCAAACCTATCAAAACGACCTTAGAACTAGTATAAAAAGTTAGATTAAAAAACCGCAGTTAATAAATAACAATTTTTACTAGATAATAACCCACACTGGGCGCCAAAGTTCACATAACAATTTCTTGTCAACGAAATAATTTTCAGTTCGAATTGTTGAATTTAATGATGTCTAATGAATAAAAAAACACACAAAAAAAACAATCGAAATTCATTAAGAGTGGTTAAACCAATATTTTTACTCTGAATAAGAATTTTATGTTCAAGTCATTCTAGCTGGCTTAGTAAGCTATAAAACATAGCGTTTGCTGCAACCTAGCACCTGCAGCTAGTCCTAGAGATTTTTCCGCTATGCTCTAATTTATCATCAGAAGTATTTGAATTATGACATCTGACGTTTTGATGTTTCTTAGTGCACTGTAAGCTGTACTGATTATTGTCTGTGACGTTTTGTGACGGCTTCTGTCCCTTTGATATAGAAAATGTACAAATATCATCCACAAACAGGAATACTTTTGAACCCCAGCTTCTATTGGCTGAGCTCTGGAGAGATGATTTCCTATTTTAGCCTGGAAGAAGATTTTCTGTAAAAAAAGTACTATTAGTTGAATGAAAGATGGAAAATTTGAAAGCGATGCAGCTTAAATATTTGTGTCATGCATTTTAGACTTTAGCAAATGCCTTGGCCACAACAAATATTTTCATTGGTTGAAGTCTTGTTTTATATGCTGCACCGCTTTAGCATAATGGAGATCTATATCACCAAAACGGAGTGTCAATGTCAACTCTGTGATAATTTTTTTTCTATCGAATCATCATCAGGAAACGGAAAGAAAATAGAATACGCTACTTCCCGGCATAGCAAACGCGATGTATTGCCTTGATTCCTTCGTCATTGGTACCTAAGAGCACGCTAACTTCACGTCTAGTGTCGACAGGTACTAAGCACTACGAAGTCTACCATCCTCTGGTAATAAACCTGCTTTTAGTTCCTCCATCAATTCATCCTAGTACCACAGTAGATCGCGGTTAGACCGGAACCAAACCAGCGCACGTGAGTCGAAAAGGTCTACCGCTGCCCTAAACAGTTGCGACTCGGCAAGCCCTCTTGCCAGTCACAGCTCCCAGTCACGCTCTAAAAAAGCAGTCACTGACCTTGTTGAGTTACCATTAAATTCAAGCCAGACTTGAAATGTTGGTGGGCTCTGGTGTGAATTTAGTTTGAACCCCGCTTGACTGTTTGTGTCTCTTTCATCATCGGTGGACTCTTCGACCTTCTCTACTTGGTAGCTCATCGCAAGGATGAATCGATTTCGCAGGGTATTTGCTCTCTCATTTTGCAATAGAGAGTACAATTGATAATTTTCAACAAAAAAATACTTACTTAAATTCTATCATAAATTCTATCTGGAATACCGCAAGGTTCTATACTTGGGCCTTTACTTTACTCTGTGTACATTAATGATTCACTGTGTATTATCCAGACTCTTTTATTCATTCGTATGCGCGTTTTTTTTTGTTTTTTTTTTTTCCTGAAAACGAAACGTTTAAACTCAGCTAAAAATTAAAACTTATGAAATGAGTCGAACTTTTCACTAGCCGAAATAATTTATTCACCAACCATTAGTATAGACTTTATTTGTTTAAATTTAAATTCTTCTCCTATTGCACCTCAAACATCTTCAGATACGTTCACATATTTCTAATTTCGTAGTATCCATACGTTCGAAATCATCTCTATTCGAAATTCTCGGAATAGTAACTAAGTCTAAGCACAAGAACATGACGAAATTACGAAAATCAAAGCAAACAAAAAGAAAAAAGAAGTTTCTTCGACAGACTTTCCGGAAATAATCTAGTGGCGGGGCGCGTTGCAATAGCAACATCAGACATTTCACTCCAATTTCGCTATCGTGCCATTCATTTAACATTAAGACTTCACAGTATAATGTAATTTTCTTGGAAAATTTCCTAATACGAATTACCACCTGATTACCTTGACTTAAAATTTTCTGTATGGAATATCCAAAGATAGATATTCTTCTATACATTCCAATATGGATTTGAGTATTGCATATGATGATGATGAAGAGGATACTGATGTGTGATTCTGTATCTTTGCCGCTTCTGCTTTCATACTCTCTTCTAATAATTCCGTCATATACCTATGACATTGGTGATGTTAATGATGATGAAGACGACGAAAACGACAACGACGATGAAGAAGAGTCCTTTAAAACGAGAAAGTTTATTTCGCATTTAATTTTCAAGATGGCGCGTTGTTAGTCTTTACTGTACGATCTATAGTTGCCTCGAAAGAATTTTTTTTTTTTTGGTTTGTTTGTTTTGATGTGTGACGCACTCTGCCATCACATACCGGTTTATATTCAAATATCGAAAATTTTGTGAATATGTACATACAAAATAATCGAAAAACAAGAATATAATTACTTTTAGATGAAAATATACATAGCTTTCATTCATCGATAGCGGAAAAAATGATATTTCGAAGGAAGTTTAGATATAGTTGAGAAGATTTTTAGTTCAGAATACACAAGAATGTATTGAGCTTAGAGCAAAGTTAAGATAAAATCAGTCGAAAAGGGGTGGATGGTAGAGAAGTCATTACAAAATCGAAAATACTCAAAGTTTTTTATTGAGAAATACATGTGTATTTTAATTGTTTGCTGGTGAATATTGCTCGAGCATCTCGATAGATTGATGCTATGAAACAAATTTTGTTCATACTTTCCCGTAATAATGCTAAAAAACTCATGCGGCTCTGCAAGCTGGTGATCAGGGACCAAAAAAATTCTCCATGCACAGACAGGGTAGTGCTGTAAATTATTTCAGCGGCCAGTAATGAAATATCCTCTTTATATTTCACGACAGTCTACTGAATATTTGTTCTTGACCTCCGTGCGATTTCAGCGCTACCATAATTTTTCCTAGACTGCCTGGATTTTCTAGACTTGCCCAAGTTTTTCTAGGTTCCAGTAATATTTCACGAGAGTCTACTGAATATTTTCTCCCTATATCCAATGATTTTTTCTTGACCCCCGTGTTATTTCAGCGCTCCCATGATTTTTCCTAGACTGCCTGGATTTTCTTGACTTGCTCAAGTTTTTCTAGGTTCCAGTAATATTTCACGAGAGTCTACTGAATATTTTCTTCCTATATCCAATGATTTTCTCTTGATCTCCATGCTATTTCAGCGCTCCCATGAGTTTTCCTAGACTGCCTGAATTTGCTAGACTTCCCCAAGTTTTTTTAGGTTCCAATAATGTTTTACGACAGTCTGCTTAATATTTTCTCCCTTTTTCCAATGATTTTTTCTTGACCTCCGTGTAATTTCAGCGCTCTCATGAGTTTTCCTAGACTGCCTGGATTTTCTAGACTTACCCAAGTTTTTCTAGGTTCCAGTGATATTTCACGACAGTTCTTTGAATATTTTCTCCCTATATCCAATGATTTTCTCTTGACCTCCGTGCTATTTCGGCGCTTCCATGATTTTTCCTAGACTACCTGAATTTTCTAGACTTCCCCAAGTTTTTCTAGGTTCCAATAATATTTTACGACAGTCCACTGAATATTTTCTCCCTATATCCAATGATTTTTTCTTGACCTCCGTGTTATTTCAGCGCTCTCATGAGTTTTCCTAGACTGCCTGGATTTTCTAGACTTACCCGTTTTTCTAGGTTCCAGTGATATTTCACGACAGTCCTTTGAATATTTTCTCCCTATATCCAATGATTTTTTCTTGATCTCCGTGCTATTTCGGCGCTTCCATGATTTTTCCCAGACTACCTGAATTTTCTAGACTTCCCCAAGTTTTTCTAGGTTCCAATAATATTTTACGACAGTCCACTGAATATTTTCTCCCTTTATTTTCTCCAATGATTTTCTTTTGACCTCCGTGTTATTTCAGCGCTCTCATGAGTTTTCCTAGACTGCCTGGATTTTCTAGACTTGCCCAAGTTTTTCTAGGTTCCAGTAATATTTCACGACAGTCTACTGAATATTTTCTCCCTATATCCAATGATTTTCTCTTGACCTACGAGCTGTTTCAGCGCTCCCATGAATTTCCTAGACTGCCTGGATTTTCTAGACTTGCCCAAGTTTTTCTAGGTTCCAGTAATATTTCACGACAGTCTACTGAATATTTTCTCTCTATATCCAATGATTTTCTCTTGACCTCCATGCTATATCAGCGCTCCCATGATTTTTCCTAGACTGCCTGGATTTTCTAGACTTGCCCAAGTTTTCCTAGGTTCCAGTAATATTTCACGACAGTCTACTGAATATTTTCTCCCTATATCCAATGATTTTCTTTTGACCTCCGTGCTATTTCGGCGCATCCATGATTTTTCCTAGACTGCCTGGATTTTCTAAAGTTACCCAAGTTTTTCTAGGTTCCAGTAACATTTCACGACAGTCTACTGAATATTTTTTTCCTATATCCAATGATTTGAGCCTTTGACGTTTTTGCATCCAAGTAGATAGAGCACAGATTTATTGCATGTGCGGCCAGTGGTTCGAATGTCGGGCTCTAACTAGCCACCTGAATCAATTGCGAGATAGTGATGGAAACAATTGCCGTTCACTTTTTTCCATGTAAACTCTGAATGAAGTCTATGTCAATTTCAATCCCCAGACCTGCTTATAGTTATAGTGAGCAGCTAAGACTCCTTGTGAATCGCTTTCAACCTTTTATCGAAGTTTATCTGAAAGGGTCTATATGATGAAAAATCGGCGCTCAAAAATAGACGGGAAACTTTTGCGGCACAGAATTTCTAAATGAAATGTGCCTATAACATGCAGTTGAAGTCAGTGGCGTGCGCAACCACGAGCAATGGTTGGGGGTCAATTGCTTTCTCTATAGCAATCTTGAAAATTTACTTTCGGACACTACCACGCACTATAACTTTGCCGTGCTTTTTCAGTTATTCACTGAAAATTTAAAAAAAAGATGCTGAATTCCGGTGTTACACCCCCCCCCCCCCCCCCTCCATTTTAAAATCGTCTGCACGCGTATGGTTAAAGTTTCACACGCATAAGTTTGAATTTCAGTTGTAAGTTCATAAATTATATGAGCATACTGAGTGCTTAAGCTTCAAATTATCAGAAGATTAACTTCATTAAAACGATTTAATATAATCCAGTCGATTTTTTCCATTTTTTTATGCTTAAATCATTATAATTTATCAAATTTTGTTATCACTATCAATTTTCACTATCGTATTAATTTGTTTTGTAATTGTTATAAGTAGTATGTATTGTTTTTTTCTTTAATTAGTGCTGCAATTTGAAAAAGCAGATAAAACTTTATTTTTTTTCGAATTTATGACGAACCGGGGCTTAATATTTTTTTTAGAATGAACCACAAAATCACTATCTCCTGTGAATTTGATTAGCCGATTTCGAGCTCTATCTTATTTTCGAAAGATCTTAGACAGTCGTTAAAAAAAATCGATTATCCTCAATTTTTTTTCCTCTAGCGACCTGAAAATTAAAAATCAACTGAACTATTTAAATGTCTTCAGATATCAATTATTTCCAAAAATCTTAGAGAACTTTTCGAATATTCAAAACCGACTAAAGATTCATCATGAAAATATTCTCTAAACATCGAAAATTATTTAACGATTTTGCAATTACAGTTACAATTCGTTAGTAATTTATTTCTACGCATACCTGCTATGAAATGTCCAATCGAATCTTTTATCAACCCTTTTTCCATATATATCTCTTCTTAACATTTTCACAACCGAAAATTTAAAATCAAAAAAAAACAAAAAAACAATAATAACGGAAAATCTTCAATCTGAAAATATTTACAAAACTTGAAAATCAAGTATACGTTCCCATGAACGAACATCCCCAAACTGAGCACTAACGATCGAATACGCCGTCGTACCCTCCAGGCAATTATGAAACGAAAAAATATGCTAAACAAATGTTGCTGGCCAGTGGTCAGTCTACTCATTCTCGTCCCGAATCGGGACGACAATATGTGTCCATTTCGATAGTATATCGCACCTTGAGAAAATAATTCTAATCTCGACATGTGAAAATATAATTAGAAGAAAAACTTCTTGAATTGAAAAGGACGTACAGGACGATAGGACGATAACGATGACGAAAAGTGCTCAATCGTAAGAGTAGAGAGAGTCCTTTGTCCCTTTTGAGTACGACGTATCTATCCTTTTGTAATTCGTCTGCTTTGTTGGCGGCGGATCAGTGGAAAAAGGATATGCCGTTTGCTGAGACACGACAACCACGAAGCAAGAAGTTGAGGTCGATTTCGGGGAGTGAATCCTATGCATCCTATTTACATCATGTGTCCGTTCGTTGTACAGGTAAAGGACAGGGTCAATCAATTTCGAGACGCTATTCTTAAGCTGGACACTGGTCAAGCGAGTACTCAACCCTTTCTTTTTCTTGGATCGTTTGTGAATTATTTTTTTGTTGTTATTGTGAAGAATGACCATGCCGTCGCCTGTACGGCCTTTTTCTCACAGATATGTTTAAATAGAAAGTATGATACAGTTTGAATTGATGTGGATTAATGATGCGGACAATAAGTTGATTTCGAACAATATGCTAATCATTATTTTTTTCAGTAATTTTCATGAAATTTAATTTAACTGAAAAATCCAAAGGAATACAATCGTCTCGTTGGCAGTTCAGGAAAGGGTTGTGTAATTTCATTTCCGTTTCCTTAGTCGTGGCATTAGATCAAATTAAATTAGTTCCCATCTTTCGTACTTTGATTTTATTCGCCTGTCGTGGTGCCTGTACATGTTGACTTCGTGTCATCATGCCATCCATCCACGTTCTTGCCAGCGCGTTAAATAATATGTATATCTGTGGTGCGACGACATGCAGCAAGCAGCAAATCGCGATATAGTTATTGTGGTGCATATGTAAAAAAGTATATTTTCCTATGAATAGCAAAGTTACGCTAAAGCTTTTTTGTCTACTAGATGAAAATATATCGGCTTTTCAGCGGTCCTAGTCATAGTTCAATACCATCATCATCATCATCATTGTCATTGGATGGATATATTTTGCGTATCTGAAGTTATCCGCCAATATTTTGCGTTTGACAAAATCATAAAAGGTTTAGTTACATGGAAAACATAATTTCATCAATTTTACCGAAGGTAATGTAATTTTTGCGTTAATAAGCAACGACAGTCAATGTATGAGGACGAAAACGACTATGATAAAATTCGATTTATTTTGTCTTTGTGATGAGAGAAATGCGACAGTCTTTCGAGCGAAGGAACGTAAATTGTGGTAAATCAATTGGATTTTGGAGAGAGAGAGAGAGAAAGAGAGAGAGAGAGAGAGAGAGAGGGAGAGAAAAAAAGGAGGAGGTATTGTAAATTATTTTGAGAAAAATTGATGTTTCTAGTGGAAATTGTTGCGAGAAAAATTAGTATTTATTGAAATCCATTTCAAAAGGCTGATACGCAATAAGTACAAGACCAAAAATTTTCAGAACACATAGATCATTTTGTAGCTGAACGTAGTGAACGATAGATTCAATTACACTGAGCACCTTGAAGTCATTAGTAAATAAGAGACAGATGAATTAACAATAATAATGGACCAAAAATCGAACCCTGCGGATCTCCAGAAAGCGAACAGAGAGGGGAAGAAGTAGTGGAGTAGGACCGATACGACTAAAAGTAACACAGGTACGAGTTAAAACCTAGGATGAGCAGCAAGAAAAAAGAAGACCAGAACACCAAAACTTCCAAGTTTTGAAGCAAACAAAATACTCTGATCAAGAGAATCAAAAGCAGTTGAAAGTCGGTGTAGTTCTGTTGGTCTTAAGCTATGACCGAATTAATAGCAAAATCCTCAATATTTTTATGTCTATTGACACAGAGCTTTAAATTACTAAATTTAAATCCCGTTTTGTGTTGCACATTTTGTTTTTCAGCACTGACATGTCTGATACAGATACTGTTCGTTCCTTCGATGCACCTTCTTCTGACATTGACAAAATGCTTGGGACATCCCCTTCATCTGAAATCATTCTCGCCGGTAATAGGTCTGTTCCCGTACTACGATTAATTGCAATTAATTGCAATGAAACGTACTAAAACAGAGTTTTTTAGTCCGTTTTAGTACGCTTCATTGCAATTAATTGCAATTAATCGTAGTACGGGAACAGACCTAATTTCAATGTGCACAACGTCCAGTGGCTCAGACACTCTTCCACCACAAGCCGGTCGGGCCAGCACGTTGAGCTTTTTAGCGAGTCGTTCAATTGTCGTTCAATTTGGAGCAGTTAGTGGGTTGTGCAACGAAAAATCCCGACGTTTCTGGGCATGATGCAAATCTTTTAGATTGATTTTTAACTTCTCACTCAGATAAATATTCATTTTATGTTCTCTTGGTAACTCGGACCATAATTTGATCTCGGCCTATCTTCTCTGGTTAACTATATTTAGTTTCCCACCGAACGACTAGTTTAGCATTATAGGAAGGCTAAATGGACTGCGCTCTCTGCTGTATTGGCAGAGAGTTTGACTGGTCCGATTGCTTTGCAGCAAAGAGCGTCGAATGTACAGCCTCCACCATAACCGACATTTTATAGTGTGGAATGTTTTCTTTTAACCCACATACGTTCAAGAGCACTAAACCAACCACTACCTCATGGTTTACTTACGAATATCAAGAAGCTATTCCCATTAAGGAGTCGGCATAGAAAACTCTCAGGCTATCTCCGTTTGACCAAAATATTCAACAAAAAAGAAGCAAAGGTTTTTGGTCGCTTGTCAAAAGAATCAAGGACAATTTCTCCACTTCTTCCGTGCCACCTCTTCTTCATGGCGATAACGTACCTACTGAGTCACAAGATAATGCTAACCTCTTTGCTGAGATTTTCGTTACTTACTTGCAACTTTTATCATTGATTTCTCTTAGCCCTCCGATGTGCGCTTTCAAGCAAAGGCCTTTATTTTTCCGCACAAGAGAGTTATTGAAAATGCTCGCCAAGCTTGATGTTTCCAAATCTGCCGGACCTGATGGTATTTCTCCCCTCATATTAATGTGCTGTGCTTCAGCCTGAGCTCAACCTTTGCGCAAACTATTTTAGCTGTCATATGCGACTGGAATATTACCTTCCGCATGGAAGCTTGCTCACTTTCAGTCCATACCTAAAAAGAGGGAAGCCTGTGATCCTTCTAACTATCGATCGATTGCAATTGTTGCGGTTCTACCTAAAGTATTTGAATCTCTCGTGAACTCAAAATTAATGAAATATCTTGAATCGAACCATCTTATCAACGGCCACCAGTGTGGTGTCCGTTCTGGGCGCTGCACTGGCGATATATTTACATTTCTCACTGAGAGATGGAACCGCTCTCTTCATAGCTTTGGTAAAGCAATGGTCGTTCCTCTTGATATTTCGAAGACCTTCGACAGAGTCTGGCACCCAGCTCTATTAGTTAATCTTCGTGCATTTGATCTTAACCCCGTCCTCCTCAAATGGATCGAAAGTTTCATCGTAGAACGTTCCTTTCAAGTTGTTCTGGATGGACTCAAATCATGTGTCCACACCACCAATGTCGGGGTTCTTTCACCAACTCTCTTCCTTTTATTTACTAACGACCTCCTTTCTTTCAATTTCAATCTGATTCATAGTTTTACCAATGACAGCACCATTCACTGCGCATACTCTTTTGACAGAGTGGCCGACTCTCGCGAGAACGCAACTTATGTTAACAGGGATCGCATGTTTTCATCGCTGAACAGGGACCTATTAAGCATTATCGCTTGGGGCTCAGCGAATCGTGTTGTGTTTAATGCGTCTGTTACTAAGGTCTTTGATCTAAAGAAATATCAAGCCTGATCTCTTGTAGAGCACCTCTCGCGCCCAACACCCAAGCCTCTCAACGCACTCAAACTCATACCATTTCGATCAGTGCCAGTCCTGGCGTCAAATTTCACGATTTTTTTCTTATCGTGTAAACGAATAGTGTACCGTTATATCCTACAAACTCTACCCTTCATCTCTCTCTCTATCTCTCACTCACTCACTCTCTCTCTCTCTCTCTCTCTTTCCTTCAGTTGGCTTCCATCAAGTCTGTGCTATAGCATGATCGATCATCTCCTGAGCCTCGGCTCTAGGACTTTCCTTAGAGCACTGCAATGAAAGCCTGATTTTTGGAGTTCTGGCGCCCAGATTTCGCACAGTTTCCTCAAGCAGCAACATCATATTTCCACTTTATCATTGATTTGAATATTTTTGACGGTGACTCGGTCATTTCGGGCTTTAATATTGTGTGGATTACATTAAATAGATGAAATATGATTTGTTCCTGAACTCTCGAGATATTTTTCAAGCTCCCGAAATTTTTGGGAGACAAAACACCCCCCCCCCTTTTTTTTACCGAAGTTTCACGATTTTTCAAATTTCTAAGATTTTTCCTAGACTCCTTTGATATTTTTTTACCTCCCATAATTTTTTCCTTGATGTTTTTCAATCTACCGAAATTTTTTCTATACCCCTTGAACTGTTTCGAAATTCTCAGGATTTGGTTTGCAGGCTTGCAGGATTTTTTCGATAAACTTGTTAAGCTTTCGAGATTTTTTCTTGGGATCCAAAACTCCTTTTTTCACTCTTAAACTTCCAGAAGTTTTTCTAGAGTCCTTTGATATTTTATTACCTTTCATAAATTTTTCCAATTATATTTCCTATAATTTTATCTAAGCTCCCATGATTATTTCGTAGACTCCTAGGATTTATTTTAGAGGTCCCTGATTTTCCTCTGACTTCAAGATATTTTTCATGGGTCCCTTGATTTTTTTCCAAGCTCCATTGATTCTTTTCTAGAAACCCGAGACAGACATCTTGACCTCGAAAAATTTTTCCAGAGCTCTTGAATTTTTTCGAAGATCCCATGATCTGTTTTCCCAGACTCGTGGGATTTTTTCTCGAATCTTTCGATTTTTCCTAAGCTGTCATTATTTTTTCGTGGACTTTTAAGATTTTTTTTGAGTTCCCTGATTTTGTTAAGCTCCCATTCATTATTTGTTACTACTCTTCCCGATTTTTTTAGGCATTTGGGTTTTTTTTTAAGCTGTCATAATGTTTTCTTTCACTTTACGGCGCATTTATGGTGGTATTATTTTACGTTCCTGTGCAATATTTTCTTGTTTTGATTGGTTTTGATCCGATTGCTAAGGAAATAAGAAAGAAAATAATACTAAAATAAAATAAATAAAATAAAAAAATAATAACACTCTTTTTAAAAAAAAAACTGCCAACCCTTTTGCTATTATTGTGATTAATGCTATTCAGCGTAATATGAATATAGAATAATGCCCTGCGATTTCATTTTTCCGGGTGTTCTGCAGTTAGTAGCTAGCAGACATAAGTACCGTAAAATTAAGATAGATTTTAAAAGTATTTCTCTCTTGACCCTTTGACGGCGTTGGATATTTTAGTGAAATTTCAAAACAAAATCAACATTTATTTATCGCTTTAAGCTTCGTACCTGTTATAACGTTTTGGGAAGGTTTAACCCTAGATGGGCGCTGAGTGACTAAAAGTAGGCAAAACTTTTTTTTACAAATTTTAGATCATTATGAAACTCACCAGATATGTTAATGCTTACTGAACATAGTTCCGTGTGATTTTCGATAAATGTGCAGGCAACCACCCTCCTTGGCGCCACGACAGGCACATGAAAAACAAAATTCCTCAAATCATAGTGTCTTGTGTAAATTTTATACTTTACTGTTTTATTTTTGCTTAAAAATGAACGAAAATCATGTTGAGGATAAGCATGAAAAAAAACAAAAGAAGAAAAAATTAAAACAAAGTACCGTTAAAATGCATTTAAATGACGTTTTGAAGTTTTAATTTTAAGTTATATTTACATTAATTGTACTTTGTTCGAGAATGTCTCCTTTATAATTGTTTTGGCAAACATAATAGATCATCATATCATTTGCAAAAGTATTCTGTCTATGAAGTTGTTTTAGGAGTTGCGAATATTTTTGAAATATTTTCAATCCATCTGCTTATGTTTCATAAAAAAAAACTATAGTCACTCTTTCTCCTCCTTCTTGACATGGGTCTGCTAATAAAAAGGAAAAACTCAGTTTTTTCATGGTGTATTTCGTACATCTGATGTACATACTTCTCTTGTCGCCGTTAGCCATAGAAACGTCACTCTCTCGCAAACTCACCCTCAATTTTCAATTCAATCTTACACTTGGTGTATAACTCCATCGTTTCTATAGAACGGCACGTATTTTGCATAAAACAACTGAAAATTAAGTATAGAGTCGTACGACGCTTTCGCTATCACTCTTGAATCCTTGCTGCTACTGTTGTAAGATGGCAGGCAGAAGGTTTTTTTTCCTCCTCGTTCTTTATGAAAAGCAAACAAAAGAAATAGTTAAGAAAACTTCTTCTAGCCATTTTCAAGTCGACAAAAGACGACGACGACGATGGTGCTGATGATGATGATGATTCTTCCTTGCCGCTCGTCTCATGTCCTTACAGTTCGACTGCAGGAATAGTAAAAGAGTGTAAAGGCATTATATGCATGTACATACATACAGTACATGTTCATTCGTTCATTATTTAAGTTTAGAGCGCGCACGATATGAAAGCCACAAAAGAAAGTACTCTCTCATTTTACTTCGTTCGTTCAAATTTACGTACGAATGTATGTATTAATTTAAGTCGGCTTACGACTATTTCTAACTAAATAACTATTTCTTTGACATACGTACGACAATATGGAAGCTAGCTAGATAGCTAGCGAGCGGTACTAACGGTACTAATAAAAACAAGTCGAGGACGTGGCATGTGGATATGATGTTTTCTCCCTTGTTCGTTTATTTTGCTATTCTTCCCTATTTTTCAACCTTCTTCGTCGCCCCACACAAAGTAAAGTCTTTCGTTCGGCCCGCACTAAAAATTCTTATTCAGTCGTGGGATGGTTGGTTTTTTGGCAAAAGAGGCTAATGTAAACCGTTGTCGTCGTCGTCCTCGACAACGACGACGATGGTGCTTGCATTCAAAAAGGAAGTGATGCTGGCGCTGTCGAGAAAGTTGTTTTTCTTTCACATTCGGCAAGACAAAGACAAAAGTTTTCAGTAGCAGCCATTTTATATTTCTCGATTTTTGTTTGTGTTTTTCCTTGAAGGAGGGGGGGGGAGGGTTGGTTATTTGTGTAGGATAAATAATTTGTGTATTGTGTATAGTCATTTTATTTGAGATGGTTCGATCGAGGAGTGAAATTCGTAAGGTATTCAAACAGTCGCTGAGTTTGAAATTATGCAAAAAACAGATATTTCCTGTTATTTTTGTAGCTGATAAATTGAATAAGAATTCAAGGAGATTTATTTTATAATTTGCAATCATACCGTTTGAAAAATTATGAATTGTATTTTCATTTCATAAATTCTATGAATAATATTTGACTGTGCGGGAAAAAATTTCACCAGCATCGTTTTAGTAAGATCTGTGTAGTTCCAACATTTCTTTCCGGAAATCCGTTAGACACTCGATCCGTAAAGTTCAAGTGCATGGTAAAATTGCTTCGATATAAATTGAGGACCTTCATCTACTTCTCGAGTACCTCTGATATAGAGGTGGATTGTAACAAAAAAAAATATTCTGTATCAGGTACAAATTGATACTTTTACATCTTTGTCACTGATACTTTTGATCACTGATACTTTTTGTTCGCGGATACTTTTAGTCACTGATATCTACTATGACAGATACTTATTATGAGTTTTCATCATGCATATAACCGCGCACTCAAATTCTACTCGCGCATTCTGTACGCGTATTATACCAAGAGATCAAATGCGACAAGAATTTCATATATCAGATCGGATAGCAACATGGCGAGTAAAGCAGCATGCCAACTAGCACGTTTTCGCATTCGATGAAAAGATGCATGGCATACGAATTGACAGAACTACAATTGTTTTATTATTATTGGCTCATCGAATCAATATGATAGCTGCAACTTAAAATACCTGATACATTTGGGTTGTATCAATTTCGTGTGTCAGTGGCATTCCTGTATCAGTCACAAAGTATCAGGCTGATACAATACAATCCGTCTCTACTCTGGTATGCCATTAATTAAGAGTCACTGTCGAAGGTACAAAGCTATTTTGGCTGTAGTTCTTGAGTTTAGCTTAAACAAATGGAGCCTGAGGAATAATCTTTTGGAGCTGGGGAACCTTCGTGTTGCTTGGAACATTTTTCAATGAGCTCGCTAATCTGCTTCGTCTGGCCGTACCAATAGAAGCATTGGTGAACTTAAGCTGAACAGTTGTTCAGTCCTGGGGGTCCAATGTGTAAATCCTTAACTATACAATAGACCTTTGATTTGGGTACGATGATTTTCTGCACTTTAAATAATAATTTTTCATCATATGATATTTCCTCTTTGAAGTTTACGTATTTTTTTCATATGCTCTGATAATTTGCTTTCGTCGTCAGGTCATCATTAGAATACAATTTCTTAGAGTTCCTGTAGTTCCTGGTCGTTCTTGGTCGCTTCGACTAATTGAGTGCGGGCGTTATCGGTGCGAGATTTTACTGAGAGTATATTAAAGCGTTCTTCCACCTCCCGGCCCCTTTTTATACTCTTTGTTTGGCGAATAAGGAAGTACTTTTCAGAGGGTTCTTCGCAACCTTAGTTTTGTCCTTTCAAGAGGATTTTTATTTAAAAGTAATGAGCTATGTCTTTTTGGCTCGAAGTTCTCACTTTTGGGGTATTTCTTAATATGAAGTTCGGTTGTAACTGAACTTTAATTGCTCATTTAATATAAATATTAAGCAACAAGAGAAGAAGAAAGTCGGTTTGCATCTAGTGAAAGAATGGAAAATGTGAGAAAATAAGAAAGGATGCTTGGATCAAGAGAATAAAATAAACATGTTCACTACGAACTACATGTGTGGTTAGTGAGTAGCTCACTGCCTATGAGCTATTCCTATTCCTAGCTATTCCTAGATACTGGATGAAGAGATTGAATGATAAAGGTTGGGGTGCTCTGAAGCTGATGAAAAGTAAGAGGCTTGATTTGCGATTTTTTATAGAGGATACTATTTCGATAATAGTGACAAGTGGGCCTAAAGTAAAGGGAGGTAACATTTCGAAGGGTACTTCGTTCGAATTTCGCCAGCTTTTCCAGTTGATTTAAAGGTGCCGGGAACCAGATAAGGCCACCGTAGGTAAGAATTGGTCTTATGAATGGTTTATATGCAATGCTTTTAGCTCTAGTAGATAAAATGGAGTTTGGTCTGAAGATGCAGTCCATGAAGTGGTATGTTATGGCAGCCTTGGTGAGGCTTGCTTCAATCTAGTGACTGTAGTTCGAGCGACGATTGAGCTTTATGCTGAGGTATTTTACAGACTGAAAAAGAGCAATTGTTTGGTTATTAATAACGGTTTTCGAGCCCTTGAGATCTTTGATTGTCTTCTTGTTATCCTTGTGAGCGCCTCTAAAGAATGTGATTTCGCTTTTGTTGGTGTTTATCTACAAGCTCCGTTTTGCGTAGCTTTGATTTGCGTGCCTTTTTTTGAGGTTATGGTATGAGTTCCAGAAGAGGAGGTCGTCTGCGTCTAGATGAACGAAAACATCTGTGAGAGAGTCATTTGAGATCCCTGCGATGTCTGCTATAACGACATTGAATGAAATCGGTCCGAGAATGGAGCCTTGAGGTATACTTGATTCGATTGAGAAAGCCCCATTGAAAGCGATGAATGTTTTTCATTTTAAACAGGAATCTTTGAATCCAAACGGCCTTTTGAAGAGCAATCACATTTTGTTTTGCGGTCTTTCCTCAACAGCACTTTTGAGGACCATAAGCGTGTCCACACACTTTAAAGCCGAATTGTCTTCCGGGTATGATGTGGTTAACATCTATGGTGTTATTTAGGTGTTTTTGAATAACTCTTTCGAGTAGTTTACCCCACGTTTGAGAGCAGAGAAATCGGACGCGCGTTGAGAACTTCGCAGAATCGTGATGTTTTTGGTACGGGTGAAATTTTCGCACGCTTTCAAACGTGTCCTTGGGGGTTTGTGGAAAGATTTGTAGGGCTGAACCTAGAAAGAGCGACGCATTGATTTTCTTGTCTGAAATTCGAGACAGCCAGTGATTTTATTATACGACCAGTGATTTTATTGATTTCTTGAAACATACCCTTGTCAGGTACTATTTTCTGTGGACGCTCTTCAAATTTCTTGTTGACATGGGCTTTGATCTTGACCATAATGAGGATGTTAATGCCTTTAATCTGGGCGGAAGTGAATTATTTTCCGTGTTAAGGTATCTGTGGTAGATTCTGGTAAGACGTCGCCTTAAAGATTTCGGCCGATTATGAAGCTGAATGGTATCGTGTGGTAAGTCACGGTAGGCACAGTTTGAGGATTTTTTGGGGATAGCTGACGAAGAACGTGATTTGGTTAAGCCTTTCAATCGCCTCATCTATTTCATGTGGGCAAAGGTTTCGGGAGCAGTCAAGAGCTAAATTTTGAATTTGATTTGCAACATCCGTTGCGAATTGGTACCAGTTGATCTTACCGTAGGAGATGAATAGTTTGGGGTCTACAGTTAAAAAGTTAAGGCCTCGTTCTTTATGGATGCACAATTGGATCAGCTGGTGGTCGGATTCAGCGTCGTGGACTTGGCATTCGTATGGTGCTGAATGGTAGGGGAGAACTGACCAGGCTCGGAGACACAAGAAAGAAGTAAAGACTACATGAAGACCGTCGAAAAGTAGGTTCCTGCGGGAAGATAAGTTTGATAAGGCCTGGTTTTTGCGTCTGCCAGCTAGTAAGCGGTTGAGATTCTGAGCCAACACAAAATCACTGAAACCACATAGGTGCCCACGATTTCCATTTGATCATTGCTTAATTGGAAGCTAATGCAGATCTCACACATAGCAGTTAGTCCTGTGATCACATGTCGTTGGGCTTTAATCTGCTCTTTAATTAATAGTACGGTATCCAGTTTAGAGGAACTTGGGTCCTCAGAAGTGTCCTCACAGATGATTTTGTAGTTTGCTTTTCGATACGAAAAGAATATCGGGATTCTTGTGGTTCAGGAAATCTTGAACGAAGTACCGCTTGTAGGCGGGAACTAAGATAGCGATATTTAAGGCTGCAAACTTAAATGGTCGCATTGATAGCTTAGCGAAGGGCGAGTGACATGAAAGCATCTCGCTTTTCAGCCTAGAAAGAAAATCTCTTGAAGGTAGGGACAAATTCCTTGATTTGATTTGCCAAGGCAAAGAGAGTGTAACCAAACAAATTCTGGTATTGGTCAAAGACTACTAAGCCGATTGATGGTTGAGAGGGGTGGATAAAGGATTGAGTGGATTTTGCTGAAGAGGTAGTGGTTTTCTTTGTGCTGGCGGCCTTATTACCAGCTGTGACCACTTCCAATACCTTGTCATAAACGTGTTTGTGGAACTTGTGATAAGAGAAATTAATGGTCATAGCCGCCTTTTTGACTTGAGGACAACTCTCTTAAGCGCGTGTGAGTGCCTTAGTTGCATAGGCTTTTGGCTGGCCCTCTTGTAGCCGACATGCTTCAAGTGCTCTTGAACTTGCATCTACTGATAATTTTACAGATTTATTGGCATCGTAGTAGCGAAGAGCTGGAATAGTATTTCAAATTTTCTCAATGTTTTCGCAGACTCTTCGACGACCTCCCAATGCCGGTCAATATCTGTGCAAGATATTCTACGAAGAGGCTCCGTAAATTCCAATCGATTGGGAATGAATTTGGCGAGGTATGTAACCATGCAGTTCCTTCAAGTTTCACGACGTTTGTAAATTGCGAACTGCGTCCACTTTGCTTTGATCGGCTTTATATCGTTCTGGCCTGAAAATATTTCCAAGAAATTTAATACTTTGTTCACCAAAACGCACTTTTCAGCGTTTGCTATGAAATCGGCTTGCTGATTTTGCTTTGATGCGAGCTCTTGTTGGATTTTCGAATTTTTTTTTTGTCATTGCATGAATGAAACTACCGTCCATTGTGACTTCAACTAACGGACCTAGAGCCGTCGAGTGACGTTACGGCTCGCCGCAGCGGGACATGATCTCAAAAGCTGATCATTTTTGGGCCAACCGAAAAAAGTTACAGTCGAAAATTCTAAAAAAAGGTGACCAGTAGAAATCAGATTCTTTGTCCGAACGAACAAAAGGAATTCCTCTACGCACGTGGCAAGATACTGGTGAATACTTCCAGAACGGCGTGATTTTGGACAGCAAACGGACTGCGACCATTCGAACATGGACCGTTTTTATAGATAACATCTAATTCATACGTCTACAACTGACAAAAAACATCCTGCTCCGACGGGTACTTGAACCTACGATCTGACGTGGCTCACCAGCGAAACGATCGAAACTGTCAATTCGGATCAAGTCAGCAAACATCTCAACGGCTCCGTAGCGCAGAGTTTAGCGCGTCCGACCGGGTCTGGGTGGTTTGGGGCTCAGAATCACGCCCGTGCTGATCAGATTTGGACCGTGAATTCTTTGTTCGAACGAGGAAAGATAAAGTCGACGAATCTGGTCGTGAAAAGACTAGCCATATCTGAGCTGGAACCCGGTTGGAGTCGCTCTTTTATTTTGGTCGACGGAAATGATGAAGGTTATGCCACAAATTTTTCAGAGGGACATTTGTTTGTCAATACCCCCCGAATAGGCCGGGTGGGTAACAGGTTGGATTAAAGGGTGCTCTACTTATGGGGATGAGGGGCCTTCTCGACCATTTCTAGGGTACCCTGCTCCCGGGGGTACATCTCTTTTTTTTGTTGATTTGCACTTGTTGATAGTTCGTTATCCCATAACCTTGCCTTGTAGGCCTTTTTCTGGACTTCAGTTCAGTTGAGGTGCCTCCAAACATCCCTCTAATTTTTAAAATCGCTACTAATGAGAGAAAATGGTTATTAATCTAGTAACTAAAAGCAATTAGGTTTGTCTGGAATGAGTATACTATGGTGTAATAAATGTTGGTATTCAAGACGAACTTCTTAAATTGTCACCAACCCTCTAGACAAGTAAAATTGGATTCGAGTACGTAGCAGTACTCGATCGACCGAAATCTAGAAAATAGTTATAAGTCATATGAAAAAAAGGCATTTCCAAACACGGTGTGAAAAATAGTGGGCTAAGAATGGAGCCCTAAGGAATACAAGTGCATGGTAAAAAAAGAGTAGATTTCTTTAGCGGTGTGGAATATTTTTCGAAATTTTCCAGCTATCTGTTTACAGTCAAATGTGAATATCCTAGAAAAATTGAATTAGTATTATTAACTTAATTGCTTTGGATAGCTACCAGCCATCTTTTGGACTTTATGGCTCTGATCGCACAATAAACAGAATAAAATAAGCAAAAATCACTGATGCTAGCAACACTATCCTAATTCTTACAACTATCTTAAAGTATATGAGATTGACCTATTATGTATATTTCATTTTATTTCGACACAGTTTGCATCAGAAACTTAATTTCCTTATTTCAAGATTGACCCACAGGATTGCCAGCATATGCCCTAAACTTTTGTCAGCCCGCCCGGATCCTCCTCCAGACCAAAATATTCTGTGAATTTCGTATTGATTTGATTATCCGGTCGCCAGTTTTTACGAACACAAAATTTCGGATTATCAAAATATGGGATACCATTCTTGAAGGGTTACCGTTCTTGTTTCAATTTTTAATTTTTTGCTTAAAACACATTGATTAAAAGTTCCACATTTATTAAAAATCACTGAGAAATATTTCTCATGAGCCTAAATATATGTCATGTGAATTTCCTGTGAATTTGAGTTTTAAAATATTTCTTTGCCTACTTTTAGGCACTTAAGTGCCCACTAAGGGTTAAAAAAAATTCAAAACTTTACCTTGTTCAAGTTTAAACAATCTTATGTTATTTTGTGTCATTCAATGTGGTTTCTTCTTATAATTACAAGATAGATATTAGCAAAAAAAAATGCCAAAGGATTAAATCGCCAAAGGTTTAAATATAATTAGATTTTGGTTATATCTGGACCCATTCCACACACATATCAATGCATCTTGAAAATCAAGCTTAATCATGGGAAATACACATCAAATGCGATACATCTAAAACTGTATTATCCTCTTAAAACACTCTTAAACGTTCATTCGCATAAAAAAAAACGGAACTTGATTAATTCTATTACATCTCAAACATGTCAAACCTAATGAACCTAATGTTTCAAGCTTTTAATATTGAATACTTTCAAATTTCGGATCCAAAGAATTTATCCTCCCTCTCAAGCATAAGAAAAATTCATCGAATCCTTTTATTCTTCTTAATTTCATATCAAGAAAACACTTATAAATTGTAGATACTATCCAATAAAAGCCTACGTTGAATTCCCTAATTTCCGGAACGCTCATTACAAAGACTTTCTCGCAGTCACTCACTATCCATATTCATATCATTAGCAATAATATACAAAGAAATGAATTGCATTTTTTCTCGTTACTCTAGTCTCGGATCGTTTTTTTTTTTCTACCCCCGAACACATCCTTTTTCGCCATCAATTCTACGTACATACGCCCATGCACACGATAACGGAATAGCTCCGCCTCTCTTTCTGCTTTCATATAAGCTGATGATGGTGTCGTCGTCGTCGTCGTCTTTGTGGAAAGTATTCGAAAGAAAACGAGCCCACAGCTACGGCCAGGACTATATGGAGTCGTTTGGCAAAAGCAAGCGACGACGACATTATTCGTTTATGTCGGTATGATACTGCTCAGCACCTAGCCTGTTAAAATACCGCTACAGTACCCACGGTGTACTTTTTTCGTCACTCGCAAGCCCGCGCCATCCAAAATCCTTAATCCCGAGTCATTCGATGCTCAAGAGCCAGCCCTCCCCCACATACATGAACTCTTTCGCATTCCCACCTTGACATTCGACGACACGAAAGATGCACGACGAAAAGGACAGAAAAAAATGCGGGTTGCGCGAAGCATAGCAACCGAGCTTTTCTGTTGTCTTGCCAAGAAAAGGAAATGCTTATTCCGAGGGCTTTCATCTTCGTCGTTGTCATCGGTGTCCCATTCGAGAAGGTCCTGAAAAAGTTAAGATGGCCCAAAAATGCTGACAGGGTAGTTGTTGTCAGAGCACGGAAAATACGGGAGTGATGCCACCACCCTTATAAAATGTTTGGCCTGTTAAATGTTTTTCTTGTCTCAAGCTGGTTAGGAGCGAGTCCCGAATTTTTGGGGAATTTCTGCCGGCAGAAGAGCAGAAAAAAAAAATCTCGCGTAGAAGAGCAAAACAAGGAAATGTGATTTTCGGAACGCATAATAAGCAAACGGAGTCCATTTAAGGATTCCAATTAGAATTAGGGTTGTACTCTTTTATGTAAAAGATAAATATCTCCTACACAAATCCAAACGGACGTATATAGAAAGGGTTTCGGCGTTGGTACGGGTTTCACTTATGAAAAATAGTGTGGAGGGTGCGAAATGTAATAAGCAGCGACAGGATTCATTCAGCTGAGATAGTATGAGTATCTATGATGTAAAATAAAGCAAAAGAACTGCCGTATTTGTTACGCTCTTACCTTCGGGGGGGATCTGTTTTTAGATTTCGACAGTTTTTCTTCATGTCTGCTGCCATCTTTTCCTATGGCTTCGTTTTGCGCTATTGGGGACGACAAACAGGGCGCGCAACGTACGACGTAAGTTGTATGCAAGCAACGGAAAAGGACACGTTGTGCTTGTTAATTTAAGAACAGAAATGAGAAGAAACGATTTTTTCAGAGTAGATTCGGTTGGTGGGTAGGTGGATGGATGGAGGTTGGTTGGTTGGTTGGTTTGAGGTAGTGCCAGACTAGTTGAATGAGAACAGGATGGCTGCTGCCTAGGCAAAAATACAAGAATAGGGTTATTGCTATTCTCTAGTTTCACTTTGAATATTATGTATATTAATGGCTTCAGGGAATCATTCTTTAAGATGAATAACACTTTCTCCAGGCTACGTAATTTCGTTGTGTTTTTGCTTCGTTTCTTTCAAAGCTATTCAGTCCGAAGGACAAAGAGAAAAGGATGAAAGGAAGCAAATTAAAGATTCAGATGTTGCCATGCACATAAGATATAGTATGTTTATGTATTTTTGATGGTGGAATTTCGTTCTTTGAAATCACCCTTTTGATAAGATGGATGCAGGTTGCAATAAGTATTTGTAATTTAAGATAAATGAAGGAATATTGTTTAGCGAGGCTGATTGATGGTCGATTCGTGTTAGATCTTATATCGGATCTTCGGATAGATTAAATGAAAGTTGTTGAGATGATTATGCAAAAGAATGGTGAAAAAAAGTTTGTTTCGGTTGACTGTCATGCATTATTCTTGACTTTGAAATAGAGAGGACAACCAGCAAAACTTGGCAGACCATTTCTTCAGTTTTCATTGAAGTACTGTGAAGGCAGCAAAGTGTTACTTTTTTCTTCAAAGGCAGTTGTGCAATAATAGAATCGAATTTTCGGGCATATTTTCAAATAATTGCCAATTTAGATTAATATTTTTTGATTAACTTTCTCTTAAACCCAAATGCTGGTAAAATTAACTAATTTAATTATGCTGAACTAATTAATCGTCACATTATAGCTTTACTTTACTTTAAATTGAAATAAGTCACTTGGTTGATTTGAATGGAATTCTTAAATCGGCTTATCCTACATGTCCACTCTAGTGCCATAACTAAGGATAAAGATCGAAGGATTCGACCCTGAGTTTAAGCATTATCACAGAAGAAATTAACTGACATTTTGAATAATTAATATACATTTATTTTTTAAAGGTTTTAAACAAAAACATTGAAAGGTTTCCTTTCAAAAAAAATTAGACGATAGTCAAAATTACCAAGCGAAATCATGAAGGTAAACTTAAATATATGCGGTGGAAGTATTTTCAGAAAAAAACCCGCGGTCAAACGAACTAAGACCAACTCCAAAAATGCAAAAAATAAGGCAAAAATCTTGTCAATGAAAAGCATACATTCGGAAAAAAAAACTGCGACACAGAACTGCAAATTAACACTAATGTTCCATGAACAGTAGAGGAATCGTGCAGATTTTGAGAGCATATTTTACCACACGTGTTCCAACCTGTTGTTTGCTTTGATCTCAACAAATGAATTTAAACTAATAGGCTGAAAAAGATTTCAGGGCTGCCACTATTATGAATATCAAAATTTAGGAAAATCAAACACTTGTTACTTATATTTTTTATCGGTTGCTTATCTTACCAAACTTTGAAAACATCATCTTCTGTAACAAAAATGAAGAAAATACTCAATGCATGTAACACTTTACCAGCACTGCAACTAAAAGTCTACCACAACTGCTTCTCGCCAATATCAAGCTACCCTATGAATATCGTTTGGGGTTGCCATCCGAAAATATTGGTTACTTATTTTCATTCATAGTTTGCGATATAAATACCATTTATTGATACAAAAATAAAAAAATAGTAAAAAAAGCCATCTGCCTCACGTTAAAGTCAACCTACCCTATGAATTTCGTTTCGATCCGACGACAGCGTTGGAAGTTATACGGGTACAAGGAAATTTAGGGCTATCACCCGCAAAAGTTTTCACTTTTTCGAAATTTACTTTAAATCTAAATATTTCTTGTTTATTATCACTATAAGATCATTAGCATTGGAAAATTTTATGATAAAATCGCTGGCTAAAGATATGGCATAAAATACAAAAACAATTACAGCTGGCAACACTGTCATGGCTTTTCAACCAGATTCCTACTGTTTATTGCATATAATCAGTTCCATTTACCAAATGAATTTCGTTTCTATTTCATGCCTGCATTTGAAGCTATAGGTCAAAAATCTTTATTTTCCTGAACGAATTTTCAAAATTCAAGACTCCAAAATTACCACAGATGGCTGTTCCAGCCTAATTTTTCAAACTTAATTTCTACTAAACGTGGCTTAGAGTAAGATTTCGCTACTGTGTGAATTCCATTCAAATCTGACAGCTAATTCAGAATTCATAGGGCAGAAAGCAGTTTTTTTTCTTCTGAGTGCTTTTTCAAGATGACACCTCTGGTACAGTTTGGCCTACATTTCAAAATCACTTCGATTAGAGTTGGTCCTACCCAAAAACAATACATTCTGAGAATATCAGACGTATCTGATTATCGGGTCGTGAATTCTCGAGAACAGAAGTTTCTCATGCTAAAAACATAGGTGAATTCGAAACGGGCTACCGTTCTTGACCGATATCGAATTTCGAAAGTTTTATTTTGGCAATACCGAGAGAGCATAAAATTTATGTATGAGTTGCTTGTTTTTCTAAAAATCGATAATTTTTCAGAAAAGTCGATGATTTGAAGGTTTTTACGTTCAGTGTCTGCCGTAGCTACAGTGTTGCCAGCATGATTATAAAAACAAAAACACACATCGATTTACAGCTTTGTAATGTCAATATATACTGTAAGTTTTATAATAATTTAATAGCTATGTCAAAAGTTATCGCAATTCAACAATTTTCAAATTATTTCCGATATCTTTTTAGGCTTCTAGCGCACACATAGAGTTAAAATTTCCAAAATTTTATCATATTCTCATTGAAAATACTTTCGAAACTCATTTCGCCGACTCAATGTTTTTTTTTTTGAAAATTATTTGCGGATAGAGTAATAAGGGTATTTCAAATATGGCCGCCAGTGCCAAAGGGTTAAAGTTAATTATATTTTGGTGAGATCTAGGCCTATTCGACATATGCACAAATAAATCTCGAAAGTTTCAGCTCAATCGGATTGCACTTTTCCGAGAAATATTCATTGAATTTTTTTCATGATGATGATGATATATATATATGTATATATATATATATATATATATATATATATATATATATATATATATATATATATATCCATATATATATAAAATGAAAAAACTTGGCAAATGCACCCTGAAACAAGTTGAAACATTCGCTTACATATAGATGGGGTTGAAAATTACAGCGGCAACAGCCACAATGAAGAATTTTTCACATGTCTACCGCATTTTTAGTCCTTTTTGGAGTCTGTCAGGATCTTTTCAAAGTTCCTTAAATGAAGTGAAGAAACTATTACTGTACAAGATCATGATCCATGACTATAATCATATGCTCATTGAAAGCCTTGGATATTTATGAAAAATCATTGCCAACGCCTATCAATGTTCAAGAGGAGGATCCTCCCTAGCGTGTGAGGAGGGATGATTTCGTGTCTCGACGAATTATTTGAGCAATGTGATCGTAGTCAATGGACATTGGGGGATCGGAGACTTGTTTAAATGAGGACGATCGGACCCGGAAAGATTACGAAGGCTGGCCCTATCATCGGTTGCTAAGCGATGGCGTATGCCTGGACGCTTAGGAGAGGCTGAAGATATATAAATTGGTAAAAAAAACTGGGATATTTGGAATTTTGTTTTCAAACAGAGAATTTTCGAAAAAGTAAAATGTTTTAGACTTCTCTAGAAGTCTAGATATTTGTTGACAAATTAAGACCACGTTTTTTTCATTTTCTCAAAATATTGGAAATTCGGTAATGAGTTCCGCATATCATCAGGATGTGAAGAATCAGACTCAAATTAGCATTCCCTGTTAACTTGTAAAGTACTCAGTGCGTAAAATTGTCAGGAATTAGAGTAAAAATACCAAAAAAGAAACATCATCAAAATTGCATTACTTTGAGATTAACGATTTTCAATTAATTTTCTCTCTTGATTTTTCTAGACTTCTAGAACTTTTTTGTGCTACACTCCCATGATAGTTTTCGCAATTTCTACGTTTTTCTACCTGATTTTTCAAGACTTCCATATTTTGTTGAATAATCCCACAGGGTGTTTTTTTTTTATTGCCACGATATATTCTAGGCTTCCCTGATTTTTTTAGAAGTGCTTAGGATACCCCTTTTTATCTACATTTTAGTAACTTTCGAGATATTCAATGATTTGTGTTTGTCTGCAGCATGCAAATAGATGGAAACGGCATTTTTCATTATTAATTTAAAAATACTTGCACTAAAGATAGGACTTTCATATTTTGTAGAAAGATGTAATAGAGTATGTTGTTTTCGGATCCGGTGTTATTTCCAAAGGAAAAAAAGTTCAGATAGAACGTTTATGCTAAGAACGGCAGTATAATTGTAGTGTGGATCTCCAGGGTTGCTTTTTATATTTGCATAATATTTTCTAGGCTTCGCTGATTTTTCTAAATTTCCAGAATTTTTCCAGACCCCCAGGATTGCTTCCCACTATTTTTTCCAGGTGTCCATAATTTTTCTTAAAGCTCCCAAGATTGTTTCCTAGATTTCCACGCAAATTTTAGAGATCTTAAATTTTTCTAGACATCCGAAATTTTTTTCGTGAATTCCCAGGATCGTTTTTTGATGTTTCCACGATTAATTTTGGAGGGCTCCGGGGTTTTTCAGACTTCAAAAATTGTTTTGCAGTTTCCGAGGATTGTTTTGTAGATTTCCAACATTGATTCACGACTTCCCTGAGAGACTTTCATAAGTTTTTTGTAGGCGTCCAAGATTGCTTTCGAATTTTCAATGTCCACCAGTCTATCATCAATGTCGATTCAATTGCAGCAAAGGTCTTGGACCTCATTTTTCTCCCATTCGATTTTTTTGCATAAATGTAAAGAAAAATTAATATCCTCCCTCCATTTGTTCTTTACTTGATCATATCCGTCTAAATTTTCCCACCGCATTTTTGCAAGTAAAGTATATAATAAAAAATGGCGGAGAATGTTATAACGGAAATTTGAGAGGAACTATCATTCACTATTCCAAATTATTTATGGCCAAAACATTAAATTTAAGTGAACTAGAACTGAGTGAACGCAGAGAATAAAAAGTGTGACCCAACAAAAACATAAAATTTGGTGTCAGAAGTGGCTTTCGATTTTGTTTGTGAATCAGTCAGTGACTTTCAATAAATTTTCGAACGTGTAAACTAAGTAAAAAGTGAGAAATTTTGAATACTGTGACTATGGTGAGAACCAGTGATTATCGTCTGAAACAGCATTGAATTATCGAGAAAAAAAAAATCGAATTTAATAAGCGAGTTAACGTTAGCAGAATAGTGCTGAAAACGTGACTTGTTGGCAACCATCAGCATTTGATCTTGGAGTGTTTGGAAGATACTAATAAGTAATGGTGTCACTAAGAGGAGCTACAGTGAAAGTACTTCGAAAAATCTGCAAGTGAAAAGGTACCAGAGCCGGCGATCACGGAGGATTGTGGAACCTGTATGAAAAAAATATCTGCCTCAGTTGAAGTAACTTGAAGGTTTGCTTCATGTTGCCTAGACATGACATATGTAGCCTAGACACAATAGCAAGTTAATATGGGCTGCATGGGAAGAGACAGAAAAATTAAATATTTAATAAGAAGCTCACTCTCGAATACCTTTAGATCTAGAATGCAAAAGTTCTTAAATGAAACAATACAATAATGCGAAGAAGAAGATTTATTCGTAAACAACCCTCAGTAAACCAACTGGTATCATTCACCACACTCAGAAAAATGTCATTTAATAGAATAAAATTTAAATCAAAAGTTGAAATCACTTTGAAATAAAAAGCGAATCTTATTTGAATTCCGCTTTATTATAAAAATTTTCTTTTCAAATCAAAATGTTTCATCATTGAATTAAAAAGAAACGTATATGGAGTCAAATCATATTTGAAAATTTTTGAATCAAAAATGTTCAAATATGATTTGGCGCCATATACGTTATCTTTTTAATTCAATGATGAAAAATTTTGATTTGAAAATAAAGTATAAATAATTTTATAATAAAGTCGAATTCAAATAAGATTCGCTTTTTATTTCAAAGTGATTTCAACTTTTGATTTAAAGTGATTCTAAAAAAGTGTTAAGTGGTGAAATTTTTCTGAGTGCAGAAATAGAAAAAGCACGTTTGGGTTTAAATTAAATGGTTAGAAATCTACCTGGGACAGTCATCCAAAACCCTAAGCCCCTTTGAGTGTTCGGCGACCAATATGAGCTATCTTCTAGGCAAACAATCTGTATACAAGCAAATAGTCGAACTTATCAACCCCGTCTAGACTTATGAACCACTACACCTAAAATTTCACGGGGAATTCAAAAAAAAACAAGCTACTAGCCTACAACATGCCTTGAGGTATAAATCTAAAGATCTAAAAGGTCACCTTAGTATCCTTTAGGATATCAAGTACGTAAACTTTTGGGAAAAGATTCGAGGTTACAATACCATCAACGATCAAATGCGAAAATGGATGGCTCAAAGATGAATTGTAAAGTCTTGTAGGCATAGTCAGGACCAAAGTGCAAAATGCACTTCCCCTCTTTAAAGAGGTAACTATCTATCGAACTGAATCATCTGTCTTATTAGGCTATAAGCCGTGATCGGATAAATTTAGCTATACTTTGCAAGGCAAAAGATACCTGTCTAAAGTAGAGCTTAGATGGATTCCCGGCCATGCTAAGCAACAAGAACATGAGAAAAAAAACGGGCATGAATATCCTTTGTTTGTCCCAATCTATACTAGGGCTTTGCGAAGGCCAGCGAGAAATAGATTGGAAGCTATTGGTTTAATCTGGTGGATTCGAAAAACAATCAAAATAATAACCCAGCTCCATAGTAGGCCAGAGTGGGGACTTTTCTTTATAAAACGTACCTCCACAGGATAAGATATTTCGTTTTCTTATGACTTTTTTTTTGGTCTTGTTTGCTCTGTTTTTCCCTTCACAACGAAAGCCTCACTCAGGAGCATAACCAGGTTCATACGGACATAGCACCGAGGAAGAACAATATATCTAGGAGTTTGCAGTTATAGGGGCCATCTGGATTCACTCCATGTAATTCATTGATTATACAACTTGTGATAACTATTGTTAAATTTATTCCTAAGAAATATCCATTTTAATTGAGAAATCTAATATTTAATTTTATTTTGATGCAACGCCTATTGATATAATAATACTGTTTTTTTTCAATCAGGCAAATAGCATCAGTTTTTCGCTATCTAGTTATGGAAAATGATATTGGACTGCCTTAATTTTTTTTTTTTAATTTCTATCTATGAACTATCCCATAGCAGACTTATTACAGCAGTCCTCATATCCAGACACAAAATTTGGTGTCAGAAGTGGCCATAAGAAAAAAAATCAAGCAAAAAAACATCTACTTACGTTCATTTCTATAAAACACCAGCTTATAACCATAAATCAATAGAAGTGATTAGGCTGATTTTAAGAGTCCATTTATTATCGCTTGACTGAAAAACAGATCAAATTCAATATAGTTTATATGACAATTGATTCTTATTATGAACTATGAAAATTTCTACAGAGCACTTTTTTTTTGCAAACATAAATATGATGATTGAAACAAGCAGTAACAAAATCAATTAACGAAACAAAGAAATTCTAAAGACACCAATTACTTTTGACGGCCTTCAGCTATGTACAGCACATAATCACTATCACTATCAAATTGATATCACTGCTTATGGAATGAATAGCAAAACTAGATTTCACTTGGCTAGAAAAATTCATCCGTAGCTGAGAACATAACCCATGTTTTCCATGAGAGTTTCCTTGATAGCCGGTTGTAATGCTTTTTGCATGTATGTTGTAAGTAGTCCGCGCACTCCGATTGAGAAAAGCTGTTCCAGTTCCCGGGTCAATGCTTCGTTGACATCATTCGAGTTTGCCAGTTCGGCGTTATACCAGTTTCCCAATTGAGGTGGTGCATTATAAGGCCGGTTCGGCAGCGGTTGCGGTTGCGGCTGTGGTTGCGGTTGCGGTGGACGAAAACTACTGGACGAAAACAACTCGCCAAATGTTCGTCCTATATATTCATCTGGCGAAAATGCATCGTCCAAGGTATTGTCGTTGAAATTCATCAAATCTTCCGATTCGGATTCTTTGCTCTCCTTGCCATAGTATTCCCATTGCAGATCCTTATCCGTTTCCATGCTGTTTGCCGCTCGCCTTTCACTTCGATACTTTAAACCTGATCGCTTGATTGAGTAATCATCGTATGGATCGTAGTTTTTACTGTTCCCGGAAGAATAAGGATATCGATTGAATTGATTACGCTTCGAGTTCTTGCGGAACTTGATGCCAGTTGGTCCCTGGCAGCCATGAGCGAAAACGGATAGAAAGCCGGGTTCCGAAAAATGCGAGTCAGTTCGGACAGACGCAGGACGTGATCGTCCTGAATCAGATCCGCTGCCATGACTAGGGTTAGGATATGTTAGTGGTGTTGTTTTGAATTCAATTCCAGCTCGTCGCAATCGCAAAATCATATTGCAGTAACCTCCGCTTGGATGTAATATAACACGCCCGCTAATTGTTAAATCGGGAAACACCAAACGCGTATCCAGAGTCCGATTTCTTGAATTGAACTGACATTTATCCACTACGACCCACGGCTGCTTCTTGTCAGTAGGCAAACGAACCCGCATCTCAGCCACTTCGATCTTACTGACCGCCGAAGCACGAACGCTTTCTCCACTGTCCTTGTCAGCAGCTGCTGATCCTGCTGGTCGATCATCCACAGAATAGTTCTTATCATCGATGCTCGTTTTTTCATCGTTATACGATTCAAATTCATCTCGCGTTCCACCGTACAAAGAATGATATCTGGAATACGGCGTGACATCGATTCGCGTTCGTCCCGATCCGAATTTGAGACGATTGCGATGGAGTGTACTGTCCAGATTATCTTCCAGCTTCCTGGAACATTTATACGGTAACGATGGATCGTTGTTGTAATAAAAGTTTTGATGATAGCTGTGCTGCTGCTGCTGATGATGGTGATGATGATGCTGCGAATGGGCATCTGCACAAAAAAAAAACAAAATGCAATGCGAAAAAAGGACGATTGATAGAAATACGAATTCGTGCAGAGTCTTCACAAGTCTTTTTGCGGTACTCACAATTCATTATGAAACAAATAATCGACTGGATACAAAACCAGTAATTGAATAGCACAAATCGATGAATTTTGCCCATATCGTTTTTTTTTGGAACTTATCTATCCTTTAAACTGAATAGAAACAGTACCTAATATCTCGCGTTAATGAATTACGTTTAAAAACTACATACTATGTATGATTTCATCGTAAAGCGATAGCGTACGTTTCCGAAAGGATGATTTTCACTACTAGATTCGAATGCACGCACTGCAAAACTTAAGCGTAAAATCAAGAAAAAGACGTCTTATGTTCACTCATTTCGAACAACAAAAAAAAATAGCGGTCGATTTTTCTTTCTCACCCACCTTTTTTTCGTACGATTTCAATGCAATATACTTGGTTTGAATGTTTCGCGGCAACTGCGAAAGTTTTTTTTTTTCTTCAGAAAATTGTCTCGAATAGGTTTTGTGTTTCCGGTGGTGAAATTTTTAAGAAAAAAAAATATATATATAAAACATAACAGAACAACAACAATAAGAAGATTTTCGAATTGTTATTATGAAATCCAGGGGCTACTAACTTTGGAAGTGTGTGGTTTCATTTAATTCCGGCAGTCTACGCTGAATGTAATTTTATATAAATTTAACGAAAAACATATCCTCAATACTCTGTTTAGATTTTTTTTTTTAATAAAATTATTTTAATCGTCAACATCCCTGCTGACTCAAACATTTTTCAGCCTAATCTTGTATCTCAAAACACGCCTTGCTATCCTTGTTTAAAATATCTAATCTATCTAATTGAATCTATCGAAATAATCTAGTTGACATTACTTCATTTCTTCCATCCCCATATGTTTAAATCAAAACAAAACATAACGGGCCAAATTAATACATTGAAAATGTTTACAGCTACTGAACGAGTAGACAAAATATCTACGCGACACCTTACTTCAGTTTCATCATGAAAAACTTTCCCAACAAGATACACATTGTACTTTTTAACGGCTTCTTTATCTTCCCCCGTTTACACTTAAGCATATCCATGAACGGACTAGATAGCTTCACTGATCTCGGTCTGCAAATAAAATAATCATAGCTCACGAATTCATAGCTCAGAGTATTTTTTTTTCGATCTGTAATTCAATCATGTTTTTTATTAAAAATATTTTATTAAAAATATCTACAATAATCTAATGGAATCACATAAAACCAAAAAATAAAATATATATTCGCCAGTGTATGGAACCCTTTAACATAAATTCATTCAAAATACAAAGCACAATACTGATCATTTTATGTAGATACATCGGGTATGTGACTTAGCCAAACGAAATGAAAACGATAAGAAGAAGAAGAAGACGACGAGATGGTTTTGGATGCACTCAAAAATCACTGAACCATAACCTCATTAAATCTTTTTTTTTTGCTTCTCGCGCACATTTCGTTTTCTATTCAAGTCAGTTTTCAAGTCATGAGATTTTAGATTGTGTTGGTAGGTTGTACTATCTGTTGAAATATTTACCTTCGTGTCATTAATGCTCATACTAATTTGTTTTAGTACAAAGTTAATTTTTCTTTACACAACTTGTCTTCAATTTCGCGTGGCGTCTTCCCCGATGAACAATATGTAGTCAGGTGTAATATGTCGTATTATTTCTTCAATTCTTTGAAGAATTTAATTCAGTTTTACGTATAATTTTATATTGTTGGAATGTGATTGCGTGTGTGCGGCGATCTCCCTTCACTTAGCTGGATCAGTTGCTATGTAGATCAATCGGTTTTTGCATAATATAATTTTTTGCGAATTTTCTCAATGAGTACAGTTTTAGTGCTGGAAAATTTGTTTCACTTTCTATTTGTTTGGAATCTTTTTAATTTGAGTCACCTTCAAATTTTAAGATCTATTATTGATAGGCCCAGCAAATTATTTTTGACACCCACATTTCTGAAGAGACGATTCTTCTTAATCATTAATCGTAGCTCTATTCCTCGTTCCATGCATCTTGATGACATATTTGCAACTACTCGACCAGCTATTTTTGATCTATTTGCCACTTTTTTCGCTTCCTCGTTTAAAACTATTACATCAACAAATTTGCTTCGAATAAATTTCTCTCTTACTCCTCTTACTCTCTGCTTGATAAGAACTTATCCATTGGAAGTTGAATACCTAAAGCGGAACTTAGATTCTAATGTTTAGTTCTGGTTCTGACATTATTCCCAATATACTGGTGAAATTACTCTTGTTTTCCCCTCTGTATTATCTATCACTTTCAATATTATCCTTGCCTCTGGTACAATCGTCACCCCAGCCTTCGATTCCCAACTTCAAGTTGAAGTAATATCTATGGACTTTTCAAAGGCTTTTGACTTCGGAAACCGCAATCTGCATCTCAGAAAAATCCGTCTCTCTTAATTCCTATTTTTTTTTAGACGACTTTCACCAATAACGGCTATTTTCTACTTCTTTTCTTTTTCATTTTCGGAGCTCCTCAAGGTTCTATTCTCGGCCCTTTACTTTTTATTCTTATTGCCAATAATATTCCTTCTGTTATCAATTTTTCATCTCTTCTTTATGTGAGTGACCTTAAATTATACAGAGCAATTAAATTTGTGGATAACTGTCACCAGCTTCAAGGTAAATTGAATGCCTTTTGGCACTTTGAACTATCTCGAAGTATCACCAGCTGTCATTCACATACTAAAATTTTCATATTTTTATTTTCCAATTCTTCAAGTCTGGTATTTCCTGCCTGTTTTATAGCAGTTTAGACATATTGGAGTGTTTTTTTTCTCGAGAAAACAGAGCTTTCTTCGAAAAAAACAGAGCTTTCTTTATAAGTTTCATGGAAAAAGCATTGTCCCTTAAATTCTCCAATACCTTGTTGACTGTCAGAAGTGTAATATCGTGGCTCTTGCAGTGTTCATCTGCCAGATCCAGTTTTAGCTTCCGAAAAAAGTGGCGTCGATTCGCGATACACAGACTTTAGCACAGAGTCCTGCAACATCAATCGAGATCCTGATATGCTAATATATCAGCTTCTTTAGGGTTTTTTTTTAAGAATCACATTATGTTGATTTTATGGTGAGCACTCTTAGGTTTGTCCATTTCTCGGATGCTACCCTGATTCGGAAGTATATGGCAAAAGTACGTTGCAGTCTTTAGGGCGTAATTGGTCGTATTTCATTTATTGTGGTGGCTTTGTAAGGTCTGAGAGTACCTTCTGGTACGGTACGCGTCCTGGAAGGCGTTAATGGGAATCTCCTTCAAGCATTTCGTCGTAGCCTTTTGGATCACTTATAAGGTCCTGAAATGGTGACCATTGAGATGCCTCTTGATCCTTAGGAATAAGAAAAAATCCGAAGAGGTCACTTCCGCGCTGTAGGGCGGCTGAGGCAAAACTGCCACACCCCGTTTGGCCAGATAGTCGACAATAACGAAGGCCGTGTGCGACAAGGCATTATCCGCAGTAACAATGCGATGCGTGGTACTTTTGGAAACATAACACTCCCCTGCCAACACTTTAACGAGTTGAGCATGTCCTTAACTTTCTTCACCTTTCTTCACTACATGGCAAGCCTCCAGGGTGGTTATCGCTTTCGGCGTCCTCTCTGCCCTCCTTGAACATTTTTTGCCAGCGATAAATCATGTTTTGAGGCATGGTATCATTGCCAAAAGCTTCCCGTAGCATAACAACAGTCCCGGCACCCGTTTTTTTGAGTAAAACACAAAATTTTCTTGCGTAGCACTGCTCTAAGGAACGAGACATCTTCAAAATCCGACGCGTCACTTCAACAGAGGTCCAAACAAACGGTCACGTCACTGTACAACAGCCCGCAGGTGACTGGCGCGGGTATAGTTCGCTTTACTAGATCTCCGTCAACAATTCCCCGTCCCTTGCTGCGCTTCGGTAGCGCCTTGCCTAGGAGAAAAGAAGTCATTCAACTTTATTTTCGGATAGACCCTGTACCTTGAACTTTCCTAATTCTGGGAGCTTCTGTATTTCTGCCGATGTTCTCACGAAATTCACTCTATAAGCCACGTTTGGCTGACGTGACAACTACTGCTTGTATTGGTCTTCTTGTCTCCGTTAGTTTGCCGTTTCACTATAGGAAAACGTTGTTTGTTAAAGGTTTCGCCAGGCGCACTTCTTTGAAAGATATTACGAAGTTTTCCGCTGAAGATCATCCAATTATCTAAAGTGTATCTTTGTTTTCCTCGAGTGAGCTTCCCATTGTGCTATTCTCAAACTTAAAACTCTTTTTCTGGTAAGATTTCAGGACTAGCACTGTTCTAGCATTACAATAGAATCCCCACCAGCTGTGTGCAGTTTCCGTTATACCCGGAGCTGCTAGAGTAATATCCTTGTCCCTGGTAGTATATATATAGGTTTTATTTAAAATAATGTTGAGGTTAATTCAGATTTGACTCTGTGGTTTCAGCTTCGTTGGCACCGCCCACACTTCAGCTCCTTTTCCGTCCCAACCTTCATGATTATCCTATTCGGTTCAAAGTGGAGCAAGCCTTTGTTAGTCAGTCTTTTATTTGCCGACTCCCAGGAGATAACCAACACCGACTAAATCGGGCTCCTCCTATTGATCTTTAAGTTCTTAAGTAAAATTTCAGACCAGAGTTCTGTCTCTTTAAAAGAAACATAGTTTCTTACACATTTGGGTGGGGTACCGCCTCCTAAGTTGCGTTCAGCTTGAGCAGGAACGTCTTTTCTACTACGTCCATGTCAATGTTGCAGTCTTCAAAGCAAGGTGACACCTTCTCCCATATCCTGGGAATTTTAAGTAATTCAGCGGTCATTAGCTTAAAAATAACATAAGCTACGTTATCCCCGAGTCGCCATTCCATGTGTTTAGTAGCTTAGCCGCCGCTTTCGTGGAAAAAGCCGGCAACTCCTCAAGTCGTCTCTTCAGACTGCCATTTCCATTATATCAGCTGACACAACGTGATTGATGCAGACATCACTTCACGGTCCATTACTTTTCCATGCTCGTTTTTTCTTTCAGGAAAGCCCCGATAAAGGTTGGAAGTCAACCCTGAAAAACGTCGTAAGTCAACCATATGGAGCCCACTCCACGTCTCCTCGCCTTTTCGACACTGCAAGATGTCCCACCAATTTTATTCTTCGCAAGACTTACTGGACCATTTTGCATTTTTGAAGGTCCTGGTTGGTAAAAGTCCTAACATTTCGAGGAAAAACGATTTTTTTTTATATTGGCAACGATAGAAGCTCCGTGCAATTCAAAAAACTAAATTTTATGTTCTGTGTCGGTAGTTAAAATTTAATGGTATGCCAGAAATCTAGTTTTTTAACCATAGTTCCATAAACTTGGTTTACACTAGGTGGTAGGCTTCGCGGTCGATGCCTCCAAGCAGATCCTAGCACCATCGCTGGCTAAGACCCTCATGATATCTTATTTCCTGAACCATTGGTGAACTTTTTTTTGTTTTTTTTTTATAGTGATTCCCAGACAACTAGTTTGTTGGTATAAGGGATAGCACAAAGTTTTTACGTTCCAACGACACGCGGTGTTCCCAAGTGGTCCCCCATCTAGGTACTAACCGGCCCAACACTGCTTAACTTCGGTGATCGGACGAGAACCGGTTATTCCAGTGTGGTATTGCCGTGTATTAACTTAGAGCACCATTCTGAGTCCTTGATGAACTGAGTGATTGGGTCAATTGACTTAAGTACGGTAAGACTTGCGAAGTAGTATGAATCAAGGAATTGATTCCTTTTTCTAGCAGGGGCTACGCATTCACACAAGTGGTGAAAAACGGTTTCTTCTTTCTCCTCGCATCTGTAGCTGGTTAAAACAGCTACTGTCGCACTGAGGAGTAGTTCCCCAGTGCGACCAAATGTCACTAGTTCTCCACAATTATTTTCCGATCGCTCAGAAAGCTTCTTTCAGCCAGAAATTAACAGCGTCCTTTTAATGTTCTTCTGGGCTGGTGGTCAGCTTAACTGCTCCCATCGGAATGCGAATCGGGAAACTGCAGGACATCTCCGATTTTAAGTTCGTTCGCTTAATGTGCCTATATTCTGGCATCCAAAATGGCTGCATCGTCAAATTTCTCTACATCTCTTTGAAAGACGTACGATATTTGAGGACCAAGCTTCGAGTAGACGTAAGCTCCAGCAGCGGACTGTATTTGGCTGTCTGTGAAACTTACACTAGGGGCCATTTACTATGTGAATTCCTTGAAGAACTGATGACTGCTTCTTAAGCTTTGGGGAAAAAAATTATTTTCCTTAGCGATTTTCACTGCCAAAATTTCAAAACACCTTCATATATCTGTTATCAAACCGGGTGCTACTAAAAATTAATACATTCTGCGAATTTCAATTGATTCTGATGTTAGGGTCATCCGTTCTGCCGAATGTAAATTTTGGATGCTAAAGATAGAGATAATAGGCGTGTTTTTTTTTTGCTCCCCCTATCTATAACAGAACCATGCTATCCACTGCAGACGCATTGGAAACAACAACAACTCCCCCTATCCATAACAGGAGGTATTGTTGTTTCCAATGCGTCTGCACTGGTTAGCATTGTTCTGTTATGGACAGGGGGAGCAAAAAAACGCGCCTACCGTTCTTGTTGGAGAAAATTTTTTTTTCTGTAGGCGAAGCATGAATTAATTCTATCAAAAGAATTCGCATTTTTTCTCTCAAAAAAAAAAACAAAGCGAACATTTTTCAAGAGAGTTGATGAATAGAAGGTTTTTCTCCTGAAGTACCTGGCTTAGGTACAAGGTTGCCCTGGCCGCGGATTTTACATGACCATTAATCCGTTTTCCTGTAAATTTTGTGTTACCGATCCGATGACTCTGCGAAAAGCTATCACAATTTCAAATTTAACGAATTTTTTGCCTACTTTTAGGCATTAAGCGCCCACATAGAGTGAAAAATTTCCGAAAGATTATCATAGTCAAGTTTTAGAAACATTATTAGATTTCACTTCTTGTACTTGGGTTTATCAAACATTTTGTTTCTGCAGAAATATAAGTGGTCCTACGAATTCCCACTAAAACACCTGCTGCCCGTCAAAAGATTAAAGATATTTGAGTGTAAATTAAAATTATTTCTTTGGATGTCAAAAATCTGCCCGAAACAACAATCAAATAACATTTTTTTTTCACACACAAAATCATTTATGTAACATTGATAAAGTATCTAGTTGTTGAAGACTCACAAAAAATAAGGTCCTTTAGATATATTCTGTAGATTCACGATGAAAGGATACTGGAATAAAATTCGAAAAAACTAATCTTTCCTAAAAACAAAAAAATGTCCCCACAATTTTAATGCCTGCTTTCGAATCATTCTCTTCTAACACGAACAACTCACTCCCGCATCTACACACCTTATCGTTACGCGCTCCATGCTCTTTCTTAAGAGAATCATGTTTCTTCAAAAGCATCTTATTCGTATTCTCCTTCCTGTGACAATAATCGTATGTATCTGGACGAGCAGAAGTAAATATCAGAATTTCACTGTACTCGTATAATTCACTCTCAACTACCACGTTAATGAGAAATCACAGTTGGAGTTGGTGGTGTTTGCTAAAAAGGACCAATGTTACCCCAACTGAAAGTTGGAGCTACTTTCTATCTATATGCTGTACTCGTAGTTTCTCTTCGGATAGGCATATTATACTCAAGGAGGAATGCAAGAACGTGAGACGGTAAAAGACGTAAAGCTATGCGCTCAAGAAAGCTTTCTTATACTTTTATGGAAATCTCCAAAGGGAGCGTTATGATATGCTGCTCAGAGTCAAGTAATCAGTACATATGCATATGGGGATGAAAGTAATTATTTTTAAGTCATAAAACCTGTATCTTTTTTTTTTAGAAATAATTCCACGTGATAGTGCACATATAAATTGAACTATTTAAATTACAATTGCACAATCTAATCCTATTCTGTACATGTGTGGACCGTGTAGTGTATAGTTTCGGTAAAATAACAACAAAACCATTTCCATTGAATACTGTTAACTGACCGGTCCTTGAAGTGCAACGTTTAGGGTTGATATCATGATATCAATTAAACTACCGACAGGAAAGATACGAATTCCAATGCAAGGTAAATGCATACATTATTCCCCTCAAATATTATTTGTTGTTGCTTGGAAATGGAAAAGGGGTTGGACTCACAGGACCCTTTCGTCGCTGTCGTGTTTTTTTTTTTGTTGTTTTGGATTCGAAAAAATTACAAAAGCAGCGTAAAGAGACATCTAGCTTTGGATAGGCTTTTGGAAAATTTAATTTCACAGAGTGTTCGAATTTATGCCGATAGATGGATTTTGATGGATGGACGATGAAAAATTGAATTGATGTGAATGATGCTTTGATTCCTTTTGCGGATGAAGATACATGATTTGTATTGGGGGAAAATTCATGTTTTCCGTGTACGAATAGAATGAAATTTTTTCAAGGTACAATTGACTTAAAGACGAATTTCAGTTGAAATGAAAATATTTTGTAATAATTGTGTAAAATATTACAAAATTAAAAATAAATTTTATTAGTGTTACTATATGAATATTGTCTTAGACTAGAAGAAATTGAGCAGCAAGAGCGTTCTTAAGGAGTGTAAATGTAAGATTCCTGAAAATGTTAGAAAAAAAACTCATTTTGATGCAATTCAATTTAGTGAACTTTTGTTACCTCGATATATGTATGTACATGCTTTAATATGTCATTAACTACCAGAAATGTGAAAATAGAGATTTCAAATAGAAATATAATTTGGTGAAATTGAGGTTCTTCGAAATTTCATGAGTTTATAATGAAAAAAAATTGAAATGAATGTGAGAATGAAAATTAAAGAAGATGGCAAAGCAAAATAATTTCTTCTACGTTACTTACGGAATGTCTATAGTTGGTTAGTTCTTTTCAAAATCAAATTCACAATAAATTCAGATTCTTTTGGCCAAAATGTTGTGATGGTGAGCAAGAGCTGTGATGTATTTTCTACTGCGATTTTTGATGTCCTCTTGTTTCGGTTTGTAGGCCTTTGTGAGTCTTTGTTTAAGGGGTTACCCCCACTTGTAGCGCAATAAAATAGGTCATTTTCATGAATTTTTTTTGACAAAACTACGAAATGTTTTTAAACGACTGTTATATTTTCTTGAAGTACATACTTTAAATACCTTTCAGTAATTTTTTTATTGAAAAATATTACATGATTTAATTACAAATGGCCGTCAAAACAATGGAATTTTAATTTTCACCTTTTGCGGTGACCAAAATTGTGTCGAACTGGATCATCTGAAACAACAAATAGCGATGGACTTAGTTAAATAACAGTATAAACTAGTGTTTGATCGAAGGATTTAAAACAATATCCATTTTTCACAAAATGGCGGACAGTCAAAGTTAATATTTCGATTTTCACTTAAAAAAATGGTCGTCTTTTGGCTATAAAACGGCCATTTTTTATTTAAAATAAAAATCGAACGATCAAACACTACATTTTTATGTATAAAATAAGCCTGCTAAGTTTCAAAAAGATTGGTTCAGTAGTTTTCGAGTAATTTTGGTCACCGACTTCAAAGATGTCATTTAGAGAAAAACGCGTTTATAATTATAAGTAACGGTTGTATAAGCAACAGTTTCTTCTCTTTCAACACTCATATCTCGGTTAATTATGTTTGGATCGACTTGAAATTTGAAGGACGTATTCTCAGATAGTTATACTTAAAAAAAATGCAACAAAAGAAAACGAAAAACTTCAAAGTTACAAGTGGGGGTAACTCCTTAAAGCATAGGGTCTTTGTTTAGAGTGCAGCTCCTAAAAGACCCACTTGTGGAACTTCAGCTTGGACTTGATGCTCTGCAGTTCTGATGCTTTTATGTCGAACCTGAAATGTCCGATAATTAAGGTAAGATTCAGGAATCTCATGAAATCGCTTTGGAAGCTAGACTGAATTTTGTTGATCAATCCTTGATACCACACTGTATTATTAGCCAGAGGTTCAATGTGGTGTGCGTCATAGATATTGAATTCAGAATTTAGATCTCGTGTTGTGGTATTGAGAGGTGATTGCTCAAAGTGAATTGCGACCTTAGTGGCTTTCTCTTCGTCACTTTTGGCCCAGCTTCGATTGGATGTATTCAGTGGAGCTTCTCTGATGGTAGGTTTGGTGATTTTTTTTCGACAGCTATCCACAACGAATGCTCAGTATTTATTTAATGACTGAAGTGACATTTGAAGTGATTTAATGACCGTGTTCTGTTAAGGGGTCAGGTACATTTGACACGTCCAAAAAAAGCTCTTTTTCAGGATTTTTTTTTTAGACACACATTAAAATAATTAATAGCAAATGTTTTTTTTACTTGAAAGAAATATATTTGAAGAAGCTATTGTAATTTTTTTAAGGCACAATGTTGAAAATTAGTCGAAATAGAGTACATTTTCGAGGGGTCCAAAATAAAAAATTGTTTTGCCGTGATCACTGTAGCTTGTCACTGGATCATCCGAAATAAAAAAAAAAAATTGGGGATTATTAGTTAATGACATAGTGCTCCGGATGGACGAAAGACTTTGGCAGATTTTGATTTTTCGAAAAATGGCGGTTGTTGAAATTCAAAATTGTTTTTTCGACCAAAATTTCACTCACATTTTCGGCTATTGAAAAAAAGTATATCGTCCAATCGAAAAATCCTTAATTCATCCGGAGGATAATTACATATCAAATAAGTGAGGAAAATTTCATGCTGATCGATAAAGACTTCGAAAACATAGTTTGGAGAAAAATGTTTTTAAAGCATGCGAAAAACGCTTTATGCAATAGAGACGACTTCATTCAAAGTTATTTATCTCCATAAAGAATTGTCCGATTCGACTGAAATATGCAGAGAATGCTCTTGAAATATGGTACTTTTAGAAAATGCAAAGAAAATATAATCGATTTTCTCAAAATTCTAAGTGTACCTGCCCCCTTAAGGCTCATTGTGTCCTGAAAGCTTTGTCAAGCTGTTCGAGACGATCTGTGCAGCTGTCAATATTTGCATGTTTTGTCTAGGATGCGAAGCAACAAAGGGTAAGTCTGTGTGCTTAAGCTTTTGGTGTAGCATTAGCAATTCCATCGAAAATGAGCTCCGTTTGAGTTGTTAAGTTTTTTCTTGAAGACGTCTCAGATTATATTATTTCATTTTGTGCATTAGTGCCTAGTGAAGTTGGGTTCCATGTCCAGGGTAATAATGAGAGAAGAGCGGACTGAAGAGATCTCAACAAAACTGCTTCTGCGAATGCCGAGCGAAGAAGTGTTCTTTTCGAAATACCAAATTCAATGATGTCCGAAAATGTGTAAGTGTTCGATTGGCACTATGTTGGCTAACCAGCTAATATATGAATCAAGCCGAGAGTTTCGTAGAACGCTTTATCTCTACTAGCTATGAATCGAAAGACTAAAAACACGTGATTTGAAAAAGCTATCAGATTTCACGTTGTGTTTCGACGGGCAGTAAATAGACGAAATATAACAAGCTAACACTACTGTTCTCTTACGCTTATTGATTTTGCTTAAATATGGTCTTTGCTGACCACTTCCAGCAGTGTCTCAACTGAGACACTTGAAATCTTTGCGCTATTCTCTTGGCACTGATGCTCAGTTTTGAATTTACCATCAGCAATATTTCATCTTCTACGCCTGGATATTATCTTGATGCTCCGTGTTCCAACCTATTAGAAATAATTTTCCCGCGTTCACTTAAGCACCTGTCTACATTTTCAAACGTTATGAGATAAGGGATTCTCCGATTAGGAAATCTTTCGTGCTATAATCGTCTGGCTAGCCCACTGTCTTTTTAAGCTTCACTATAATATCAAATGAATATCTGCATATTATTCATTTGAAAAAGGCATATTTAAAGCAACCGAATTTATTATCATATTAGTTAACATCTTGCAAGTTTTAATGACAACTTCTTCCCTGCCTCCCCTTCCTTCTTGTGGAGTTTAATCACATTTTTATAATGAGCGCCCAACGTGGGCTCATTCCTAGAATATTTTCCTATAATTCAGACTTGTAAGCAAGACTTTCGGTTCTTCATTTTGACCACCATACTGTAAAGCTCTTCTTGGATGAACAATGGATTAGGAAAGCGTTTTCTACTCTCGCGTGATGCAGCGGAAATATTGAGTATACGACAAGCTTCAGAGTGTGTGTGTGGGTTGGAGGAGAGGCGCATTGACACCTCTAAACACTCAGGCTGAAAGATCCATTGTACTCATTACTCCCTGCCTACCATAGTTTCCCGGACTTCTTGATTAAATTTAGGATCAATGTTAGGGGAAAAGAGGCGATCTTCTGCATACGTGCCACATCCCAGCCAAAGCACTGATATCTGAGACACGCAACCGCTGGACATTCACAGAGGAAATGCTCCGCAGAGTCAGCCTCTTCTCGGCCAGATGAACAGAGGTCATCCTGTACAACACCTATTCGGTACATATATCCTCCTAGTAAGTTGTGTCTAGTCAGAATGCCTGTCAAATTTTCCTGCTCTTACTGAGCAAGAATCCTGTAGTCACATGGTTGGGCTCTGATACAAAGATAACCGGGTTCAGGGCCCTGTAGTGAAAGTCCCAAAACTTGCTTCGCAATGGCGTCAGCGGTTAGAGTATCCGGTTCTATAAGTGGCGTGGAGTCTCTCAGAAAGTAGTTTCCAGCCCTGCTCACGTGGATCCAGGTTCAGTTCATTGCAAACCGTTATTTGCCACATTTACTTTTTCCTCATGTTTATAGTCTAACCCCGTTTTGTGGCAGTTTGGGGTGCTTTCGGGCTACCGATAGATTGTTGAGTTTTACGCCTGCATGCTAGAGCTCTTTGCATCAGTTCCTATATCTCTTTGGTTCACTAATGAGTCCGTTGTTTTCCAAGAGATGGTCTCTGCCGCCTGTCGATCCAAACCTTTGGAGCACCAGCAACTCATAGAGCTGCATATTCCGAAGAGTCTGTATACCATGTCTCTGGATTTTTCCTATTATATGGTCCGTTAATAATTCCAACTTAGGCTCTGCAGTTCAACACTAGCTTCATGAATAAATCTTCCGCAGTGCGACCCCTGTACGTATTTGGTTAGAGGACTCCCATCTACGAAGCTTCTCCTGTTTTCTGGCTTTTCATTTTACGTCATTTCATTTCACTTATTTTTGCGAGATCGCCACTTGGACCACAATCGCAACAGTTTCCGCTCTGATTTGGGCATTTGCAATCCTTTTTCGTGTGCACTTATGAAAACGCAGTACTTTAGGTAGCTTCCTTACTCTGGCAGTTTATTCTACTTCGTCCATCATTATTTAGCTTCACAGATTTTATGCCCTCGAATTCTGCTGCGGCTTTTCTCTGTTCCCTTACATTTGTAAGGAGCAACATAGTTTTAACATCCTCTCTCTTAGATTGCTGCGGCCAATTCGTCCTCGTTTGTGATGCTATCAAGGTCAAGCACCTCGGTTTTTCCCTTGTTGAGGTCCTTCATCACCGTTTAAATCTCATTATGTCCTTGTATTTTACAAACATCACTACCACTTCGCTTATTTTGACGTACCTGTGCCCCTTTTTGGCTTCAGCTCACGCCTTCGCGAATCTGACGAAGGACATGGGCGTAAATTTTCCCTAAGTGGGTTTGATCATCCTGCCGTCTTAGCTCTGGGTGCTTGTGTTCCCTTTCACCTGCGTTTGTCTGTTACGGGCTGCAATTTCAACGGAAATTTTCTAAGTGCAGCTTCAGGACATCAACTTCTCTTATTTGCCGTTAACTTTTTGAGGTCTATCAGCAGGGACTCTAGTCAGTTGCTTTTGTCTAGATTCAGGCGCCCGTACCGGTTATTGTACTGTAACTTGCTCAAAATATTGTGTGAATTTTGTTGAAATGTGATTGCTGAATCGGATTTTATAAGCCAAAAAGCAGTTTTTTTTTCTTAGTGATTTTTTTAAGATGGTACTACTGCCACAGGGTTGCTCGCATTTTAAAATCACTTCTATCAGATCTGGTCCTAGCCACTACCAACATGTCCTGTAAATTTTATTATGAGCGGGTTATCCGATCGTCAGCTCTCGTGAACAGAAGTTTCGAGTGCTGAAAATAGAGGTAATTTGATGGTGGGTTGCCGTTCTTGTGCAAATCAGAATTCTGAAAATTTCAATTTGACATGATGGACAAAGGTTAAAATCTATCAATGATTTGAAGTTTTTGGCCAAAAGCAAACATTTTTCAGGAGGGTCGATAATTTGAAGGAATTTTTTTTCAGAAGCCTGCCGTAGCTACAGTGTTACCCGCACTGTCTTGAAAATCCATATGTGTTTCAAATTCAAAATCCATATGTGTTTGCACGATGATCCAATGTTTCTGTCAGAAGTTATGACAAATGAAAATTTACAAAAAATTCCTTGCCTACTTCTAGGCACTCAGCACCCACACACGGCTTAAAATTTCCAATTCTTTATCATAGGCAAGCTTAAAACATAAGAAGCTTTCATCTCAATACTTTTTTAACAAAAATTTACAGTGCATGGAAATATAGGTGTACCTGAAAATTCACTAAAATGCCCGCGGCTGCCAAAGGGTTAAAGATATCTGAATTTTAGTAAATTCTGGACCTATCTACTCTATACATCTATGTCCTCCGAAAATTTCAGCTCAATCGGATCGGCCACTTCAGAGATTATCTCCCTTAATCATTTTGCTGATATATATATATATATATATATATATATATATATATATATATATATATATATATATATATATATATATATATATATATATATATATATATATATATATATATATATATATATATATATATCTATATATAAAGAAATATGAATTTCCGGCGAAACGAGTTTAATACTAAATTTTCTACGAAAATCAGTAAAAATATGCAATAAAAGTATCTTTTCACTAACTATAATTCCAAAGAACGTCAGCTTCTTCAATTTCCTTCATTTTCAGTTTTCCCATTAGACTATATTGTCAGCACAATTTCTGGTCCACGTTATTTTTCTCGTTTTTCGTGTTTGCATCATCCCACGCGGCCGCCCAGCCGAGAAAACAAATTAAACGAAAGCCGACTGCTTCCAAACCAGCCTTGGATCATTCCGATTATGTTCGCCACCGTCATCGTCGTCGTCGTTGTAGTCATCGTCCGAAAGGAAAATACCTTTCGTCCTGCGAACGAAGAAAACGAATTGGAATTGTTGAGGGTAGGTAAGCTAATATCGAGAGGGTTGATGGTGGTAGGTGATGGTGGCGATGATAGTGAGTGGTAGTTGAATTGCGCCCAATGACTGAGAAACAATGGAGAAAAAATTTCTGGGGACGAAGGAAACCGAAGCTGAAGCTGAGGGACATTGCAAAGTATTCAAAAAAGAGGGTTATAGGACGGGCATAGAATGAGAGTGACATTTTGCTGTTGGTGATTGTGTTTCTGCTTCAGGTGCTGTATAGCTACTATAATCACCGTATTATAGATTATACTTAAGCCAGCGAACCGGCGATGGGCATTCAGTGTGGGCGGTCGAGGACGATGACTACGACGACGACGAAGAAGTAAAACATTTTGAGCGATTTGAGCTGAGCGGCGCTCGGAGTAGGATGGGAATTCGTGGCGGCAGTGGCGGTTGCCAAAGACGTTTCTGGGTTTTTTATTTGTGCGAGAAGTAATCGTTTTATTAGACAAAATGGACAGAGCGAACATTTCCATTTTCGCCGCTGTGAAACTTTTTCGATTTTGTGCGCAAATTCGAAATAGAAGAGAAGCAAAAATGGCCAAGGATAATAGTTAGCTATAGATATGGAAGATTGAAATTTTTGGCACTATATTTGATAAGGTAGACTAGTTTAAACAATTATTGTTTGTTCCCAACGATTCTTAATTAGGCTGTTAAAATATTGCGAAATAATTAAATAAGAATTACAGAGCATAAATTCGCTAGAGAAGAGAAATCATTTCGTTCGAAGATGGTTCGTTTTTCAATAATCTCTATTGTCGCATAAAAATTGCGGGACACCAGATAACTATAGCCTTCAAATGCATCATCAATCATTCTGAAATGCCTTTATTAATCACAATACCTGTGCAAACGAAAATGATCCAAAAAAAGGACCAAAAAATCAACTTCCTCCAATAGCTGGTTTTTGTTTTTTTTTACAAATTGTCTGCAAGTAACACATCGCTTATTTCAATCTTGATTACGCTCATGTGGATACGTTGCATCTATCATTGTCATCCGTCTAGAGCTCTGAAAATTTAATGGTAATTTTTCATCTTGAAACTTTTCTTACTCTACAATAGCACCAGCAGCAGCAGTTATTTTTTCTCCAGTCGACGACCCCCCCAGTTACTTGCACCCCTTTATCCTCACCGCCCTCCACTACGTGCTCTATGGACTATCTAGCAAGTACGTATGTATGTATCTTTCGTCGTCGTTAATGCCTTCCGTTCTAGATTCTTTCCACTGGCTTTCTATAACCAGACCGGAAAAACTAAAGCAGGAATACAACAAAACAAAAAAAAAACAACCAGACGATTCTAGCAGAGGATGTCTCGTTCTGCAGTCGAATACTGCTCCTCCGAGACGACAAAGAAGAAGTTTTCTTTTCTGGACGCAAAAGCCACCACAAGATACATTCTGCGTTCCATTTTGCTGGATGATGTCCTTCTTCTCTTCGATGTTGCCGCCACCCAAACTGCCTGATACTGCTGGAAACTTGAGCAACTGGCTGATTGACTTCTTGTTTCTAGCGCTACATTCCACACACACACATACACACATACTAGGTCCTTCTTGTTCTTTGGCTTCGGAGCAAACGAATATTCTACCTGCGTCTGGCCGCTCGTGTCGCTTTCTTTCACTGCTCGCTACCCCCGACCCTCAAGTCTTCTCGTCTTATATTCCTTGATATATGCACGCTGCCGCTCATCGGTCGGACAAAAATACTTTTGTGTTTTTCCCAACAGAGAAGTATCGCGTGATCTTCTTCTAAATTAGATCCACTTAAGAGGCCCTAACATTTTTGCGGAGCTGAATAATGAAACAACGGGTGTTGACTGAAGCGGGGTGGCTTGAAACGCGTCCATATGGCCACCAAGAAAATGGTCTTGGATACCAAGAAAAGCCAAGGAAGCAGCAGGAGGCATGGAAGGCGGGGATCGACAGGAAGAGGGTTGGTTGGTTGGGCAGCCATATAAAAACGAAAATAATTTTAAAAACAGACAAGGATTTGCATTAGGGACCCAGGGTTTCTTTCGGAGCCTAATACACCATCCTATGGCTGTCATATTCCTCCTGCACATATTCCTTCCGTGCCATCTACGATTTTTGTGGCGGTGTTGATGACTGGAGGTAAAGTAGCTAAGTATCAGGATATTACTACTTTTTGGGGGTTCCGTGATTTTTTATGCGTTATCCTCACACCAGGCTCGGATGAAGACGACAACGACGACGACGAGAAGAATCTACGTGAAAAATTACTCTTGTCCCGAGGGTGGTGACGAGGTAGATTTCGAGATAGGAACGAATAATGAAGCTGATTTCATGTTACAAGTACCAAAAAGGAGCGGTAAGCAGAGGAACGGATGAAAAAGCAAGCAGCTAGCATACGGCTTGAAGTGAACGGTTATGCGAAAAAGAAGAACGAACGAACGGTGGACGTGATTACGTAAATTTAGAACCCCCAAAGTCACTTAATGATGGCGCATTAAATGAAAAATACAGTTAAAAAATTTTTGAATAAAATAAAATGAATGAGTCACCAGGGAACTTTACAAGTTTTGCGAAATGTGAGCCAACCGATAAGGTGGTGTAATGGAATGTGTATAAGAAAATGGTTTACATGAATGTTGTATGAAAACAAAACAAATATGTATTTGTCATATGGAGTATGCATACAACTCTGGTGAGAATTGTGTTTTGAAAAAGTTATGTTGCTAGTGCGAATCGGTAATGTGTTTTGAGCTGGTGAGATCACGTTTAGCATAGAGAAAGGTAATTTGAATCAGGGAAAGTTTCACAGTTTTTTTGCGGATTTTCAAAGAAAATTACTTGTCAAATTCATAATTTTTTTAATAGAAATTCATTAGTGTTCGATTCATATTCAAGGTTCATTTTTACTAATGTTCGAAGAAAAACATTAGTATTAAAATCACTTTGTCCAAAAATTCATATTTCTATATACACTACCGTTGCAAAAGTATAAGGACATCACCTAAAAAGGCGATTTTTGGAGTTTGTGATTGTTTTTTTATTGTGTTTAATAGCTTTTTATGATCAAATGTTGTATATAAACTAGAAAATATACTATTTTGATATGATTTATGTTCATTGATTGCAAATTTCGCATAAAAATTGTTAAAAATACCGAAAATATCAAGACAAGTCATATCAGGTTTTTTTTTCATCAATGTGTCCACCTCGTGCTTTGTTGACTGCAGCGCAAATTCTTGGTAGCTTTTTGACCAATTTTTGAAGTGTTTCAGTTGCGAGATTGTTCCAAGTCACTTTAAGACTGTCGAGCAACTGTTTTTCACTGGTCACCTGCATTTTCTTCACCTGCAGGTCGAGCTCATCCCATAATAAATCGATCGAGTTGATGTCAGGGGATTTCGGCGGCCAACCCATGATTTTGAGCAGACCTTTCTCTTCCTTGGACCGCAGATAGTTTATGTACCGATGGGAGATGTGCTTGGGATCATTATCTTGTTGAAAGGTAAATCCGTTGTCGATCAAACCAATGCCAGATGGAATGGCACTTTGTTGCAGAATATGTTGATAGTGTTCCTTTCGCATTATTCCGTTGCTTTTGACCAGTTCTCCAACACCATCGTAGCGGAAACACCCCCAGACCATCACGGAGCCTCGGTCATGTTTAACTGTTGGCGCAATACATTGGGGATTAGACCGCTCATCTATATTACGACGAACATACTGACACCACCTGGATCTCTCGAACTTTGATTCATCGGTCCATAACACAGATTTCCACTAATCTATTGGCCAGTCTTTATATTTTCGAGCAAACAATAATCTTTTCCGCTTGTTTTGTGGTCGTAAAAGTGGTTTCTTCATAGCAAAGCGACCAAAATAGCCCTTCTCTCGCAAACGACGTTTGACAGTATCCACTGAAATTGGGTTCGTCAGGTTTTCGTTGATTTCAGCACGAATATCTGGTGCTATTTTGAACCGAATTTGCTTGCTTATCAATAAAATGTGTCAAATCATCAGCTTGAATGGTATTTTTTTGGTCGACCAGAGCGTTTTCAATTCATATTTGAGTTGGTTTCGGCGAACCGCTTCAACGTGGTTTCAACTCCACACTTTGAAATACCAATAATATTTGCAATTTCACGGATTGTTTTACCCACTTTTCTCAAAATAAGTATTTGTGAACGTTTTTCAAGTGAAAAATTCCTTTTTTCGAGACATTTTCAACGAGCACAGTCGGTTCTGCGCGTGTAAACAATAACGGGAATGAATTTGACAGTTATAGTGCACAAAGAACCGTTATTTTTTTTGACAGGCACTCAAATGATCCAGAATGACTGTTTAAGCCATTAGTGCCCATATTTGAATAGATTAAAATAAAATAATAGTTATCATATTTGAAATTACAGCGCAAAAATAATGCTACTTAAAAATAAGAACTTTTTGTTCCTTCTTAATTTCATCATTTTGACTAATAATAATAATAAGCACATCTCACAAACTGTTCAGTAATAGGGAGACGAAGAGTAGAGCTTCTTAGATTTTCGTACACCCCCCTAACACCTCCCTAATACCCCCTGGAAAGTGCATACACCCCCACTAACATGGACAATTTTCCTACACAAAGAGACCTCTGTGTCCTATGTTCCAAAGAGACACCCCTCCTAAAATTCTGAACACACCCCCCAAGAAAAATGCCTGAGAAAACGCCTGCTACCCTCCATCTAGGATATAGCTAATGGCCCGTCAAATTATATCTTCAGGTTCATAGGAAGTATGGGTATCCTACAAAACATAATGCACTGAAGGACTCATAATTTTTAAAAAAATTCCAGAATTTTTCCTAGATCATCCTGATTTTTTATAGACCACCCTTATTTTTCTCATGCTTCTTTGCTTTTTCTTACCATCCCTGGATTTTTTTCAAGACTCTCAGGATTTTCTCAGGACATCCCTGATTTTTTCTAAACCGTTCTGGGTTTTTTTTTCAAGCTCCTATGATTTTTGATCTCGAGTGCCAAGTTGTCGCAAGCATTTTATGATCAGGTGAGATACGGATGTTGTCCCATTTGTGGCAGTATTTCGCTTATACTGCCCTAATGTTTGATATGTTTTGATTTTTTAAGCAACATATCATTTTTTTCCAGCAAATGAAATTTATTTTTGCCTATGCAGAACTATAATTTTCTTAACTTTTTGCCCTTACTCGCTTTCCGATGGCACTCAATCTTAATACACTTTGAAAACTTACTTTCCTTAATCAACTTATAAACTCAACTAACAAAATATCCAGTGTAGAAACGATTATGTGCTAATCGAACGGTGTTTTTTTTTTAGTTTCTCAGGAAATGCAATTATTCGGAGAGTGCTTTAAATTTTTTTTTTACGAGTCCAGGAAGATTTTTCGATCGTACTGCATTAAACAGTAGTTGAGTGAAAACTCTAGAGTAAAAAAATCAATTTCAAAACTTATAGTTGAATCAAAAAGCTCAGGAGAAAATATTATCAAATATCAAATTAAATTTGCTCATAAATAACCGGCAAAAAAACCAATTATATTCAAATCTTAGATTTTCATTGAAACATTTCAAAGTTTCGATAAAATTAAAACACAAAAAAAAATCGAAACAGATTTACGATTCAAAACCATTGCAACTCGATATTTACCTATTAAAATAACTGTTTCGACAATTAATATCAAAATCCATTCCGTATTCAAACGAGAGAGAGATAAATCTAAGATATTTTAAATTTATTTAAAATTTAACACACTATTTTATCAATAAGCCTTTTATACCGTCACACTGATTCGCATACAATTACTCATATTCTTCTTCCTGTTTCACGTCGCCATCTATATTCGAATTGAAGCAAATAAAGCATGTACTATATAAACAAACACATGGATGCACTAGCCACGACAGGAAATTATAAATTCGATCTATTACGAATCAATCATCCATGCAACATGTCGTTTGCCTTCGAAAATACTACCCCTTCCGACTTGAGATCGGAATCGGAAGTCGAAATCGAAAGAACGAAGATCGCGAAGACGCGAGCTCTTCACACGGCGAATACATGTAGGTGCTATATGATGTTTGAACGCGTGCATAGATGCAGGTGCATAGACGCGATCCAGATCGGATGTTCTTTAGTAATTCGAATTTTGTACAATTATGGACGTGTTTAAATAACAGTGATAGTAAATGTGAAGTTTAGTTTAGTGAAGTGATCGAAAAAACTAGAAAGGATGTCACAAAACAACAGCACAGTGAGTAAACTTTTATCTTTTGTACAAAGTTTCACATGAAATACATATATTGAAATGGCGGACATTATGACAGTTGATGTTCGAAAATGATTTGAGGAGAAAATATAACTTTTTAAATACTATTCGGATTCAAGTCGAGAACAAAAAAAGAGAAAGTTTCAGTTAAATTATGTGAAAGTACGCAACGAAGGGGTGTTTACTTCGGGATGATAGAGGTTTTATTTGTGTATGCATGCATTGAGTTTTGCAGGTGAACGCAAACACTGCAATATGTTTCTGAACTGGAAGAAGAGAAGAATTGCATGGACACATGATGGGTAGACACATGAATCCATGCATCATGTTGCATGGATGGACACATGAGGCCATGCATCATGTTGGATGCATGGACACATGAATCCATGCATAATGTTGGATGCATGGACACATGAATCCATGCATCCTATTGGATGTATGGACACATGAATCCATGCATCCTATTGGATGTATGGACACATGAATCCATGCATCTTGTTGGATGCATGGACACATGAGGCGGAAGTGAAATTGAAAAAAGGCGAGTACGTTTGAATTGTACTTCGACTTCACACCCGCCTTCTAAAAAAACCGATTCAAATGCAAGAACTCATGTGCATATTCCTCCTTAAAGTCTAGTGAAATCTTAATGATACGTTTCAAGAAAAAATACATTTTTTTCGAAATATGATTTGGAGAGCCTGAACCATTGAAAAGTTTAATAAATAAGACCGGAATAACCGCCGTTTTTGTGATGAAGTTTTAAGCAAATGTGATTCAAAATAGTTAATGCATAAAGAAATGAAATTTAAAAGAGCTATTAAATGATAGCAACTTAAAAAAAATATATTGAAATCAAGCGAAGGATGTATACGGAGTATTTTTATTGCTATTGTTTTTACGGAGTACTTTTCATTGTTATTGGTTTTCATTTCTTGCAACCAAAAAAAACAAAAACAATGCATATACTCTAGGTTTCAGAGTTATTATTGTTGAATCATATTGACAGTAAATTGAAATTAACGTGCAACAGCTCGGTTGAATGCTGCTATAGATTTAGGTATTAAATCGAGCAACTTAACCGCAACTTACTCTCAAAATGCACCATTTTCTACTTTATTTTGATGACATAGATTTTTTAAAACTATTTTTTCAATGTTGTCAAACATTTTGTCAAAAAAAAAACTGTGCTTTATATTGTTATAAATTCAGAATGTCGAGATGTGTAGTAGATGCACGTGTCGTCTGCAAAAAAAATGAGATTTTTTTGTGGACAATATCGGGATGTCTGCAGTATGCAAAGTATACAACAGTGGAAAGAGCGGAGAACCTTGCGGAACTTCATCGTAGACTAAAAAAAGTGGTCGTTAATTCGAACGGAAAAAGTTCTGCCCTCAAGAAACGATCCAATCAATTGTATTAGAGGTTTCGAAATGTAAAAATCGTACATTTTAACGATAAGACCATAGCATGCCAGACCTTATTGAATGCCTTGGCAACGTCAAACATGACAAAACCTGTTGACTTGTTTTGTTTGAATGCAGGTATAATGTGATTAGGCACTCTAGCTAGCTGTAGCTCGGTAGAGTGGTGTATTTTTAAGCGAAATGGCTCTTTTGAGACAATGGATTTGTCGGCAGCTGCTTTCTCGAGTCGCGACAGCATTAAGCGATCAAGGATAAAAGACTGATTGGTCTCTAGTTTTGCAGAAACGTGAGATTTTTGTGTGGTTTTGAGAGCACAGTAATAGTAGCTTTTTCACCAATGATTCGAAAAGTTTGTTTGTTCGTAAAATTGCATTGGCAATATCTATTATCTTTTCGATTTTTTAGTCTGGTAAGAGTCTGAGGCAAATAATTGCTATCGTGTCCAGTCTTGATGATTTATGTTTGTTGAGCCGAGCTAGCAATTGTTTAATCTCTCCTATGACCGTGTGACGGATCTCTTTAGCTCATTGGGTCATTGTCGCTAGAATGATAGTAGCCCGTTTTTTTAATCTCTTCTTCCAGGTCGTATTCCTCTGAATTTGCTGGTTTCTCTTTGAATTGCAACTCTACTTTTCCCTTGTTATCAACTCTACCTTTCCCTTGTTGTCATATTTGTGACCATTAAGGCCGTGGATTGTTGATGTATTTAGTCAATCTCCAAAAATTGTGGTATCCTGGTTCCATACTCATTTAGGAAGTTTTCCCACTATTCGCTCCCAAACAGTGAGATCTGTTGACTGATGTGATTTGTGAGGCGGTTTACTTCCTGTTTTGCGCTATGGTCTCCAATGTGTCTAGCTCTCCTCTAAACTCGGTTTCTTTTCCGAATCAGCACTTTAATGTCGCTTGGGAGCTCGTAGGGGCTATAGCCCGCTATTGGGGTCTTTGTGGTGAATTCTTCCTTCACCTAATAGACTTTCAATAGCTCTATCGATGTCGCTGGTGGTTTGAAGTGATTGCTAGGAGATTTCGGCTGCCACTGCGCTCTCAAAAAACCGCCAGTTTGTTTTTGTTTTAAATTTCAGGGGATCGTCAATATAGACATCTTCTATTAGAAAGAGTACTGGCTCATGGAAGGCTCTGAGCTCATTCAGTACTGTGGTCCGCACATTGTGCTGAAATTCCAAAGAAAGACCTATGTCCAGTGCATGATTGTTAGCTGTTTCGAAATGGACAGGTTCATTTGAAATATGTGGCTAACCTTTTTATCCGGGACAAACTTTTTCAGCACTTTCCCCGCTCTATTGCTACTCCTGTCACCTCACAGTCTGCGGTAGGCATTTCGATCTCGTGCTATAAAGACTGGTCCTTCTTGGTCAAACAGTTTAGAGAGATTTGGGGGTTTGTAAATAGAAATCACTACAAATTCAAAAGACTGAGTGAGTTCTTTGATTGCTGTTGCTTCTTAGACCACTAAGTTCAAAATAGTGGTATGATTGTGATATGTGTGTAGTGATTTTCTTCTTCCGATGATGGCGGTATCACCTCCTCTGCCAGAGAGTCTATCGTTTCTATACAAGTGCTAGTTAGGAAAACGAAGATGATCTACAGGTTTAAGGAATGTTTATTGATTGAGAACTATGTTGACCTCGCAGTCAAAGACGAATTGCATTAGTTCTCCCGTTTTGTTTCTTATGGACTTCGAATTCCACGTGAGGACTGAAATATGGTTGGAGACTTTTTCGATAGAGTTTTCCAAGCTGGGAATGCAAAAAATACTCCTTGCATAATTTTTGCCATCATGTTTTTCATCATGCATGAAATATGCTCCTACTTGTTGGAGTAAATATGATTCATTTATTCTGCATTCGAGATCCGATTAGTATGTTGTAGGGGCGAGTTTGATTTCTGGGTTCTGGGGGATTCAAATGGCTTAGCCTCAATAATGGCGGCAGGTGGTCGCTCCTTAGCAATCTGCGCAAATGATTATTTTTAGAGTTGTGGATGTTCCAGGCATCCACCATAATTGGCAGAGTGTTTCTCGCCGCATTTTACGCACTTAGGCTTTTTGTCTTTCTGTTTGGCGCATTCCGAGTGGTGGTGGTGGGTGTCGAAAACCTTCAATAGGTTTCCTGCGAACGATACAAGATTATGTGAGATTCATACTCACTAAAACAACATCACCCGCCGACCACGGAGGTCCAAGCCGGAATCACTTTCGCATTACTTCAACTCAGCCGTGCTACTTCCATCTATTAGGTGTCCCATTCGCCTATTTCCGTTCTGTTGGGCTTTCAGGAGTCTGTGAGGCATCCGTCCTCTTTTGCACGATTGACTCCGGCGTTACAGGGCCGATTGCAGAGAATTGCTCCTATCTGAAGCGGGCGCAATGGAAAAGGTATGCAAAGCGTCATTACTTTCGTTAGCACTGTACTTATAGAGCTCCGTCCTGACTTCCCTCGTTCTGTGAAGGTATTTCCTAAACAGCCGTGGCCCGATCAGAACTGGCACAGGTAGAATTTTATTTCACCGTGGTCGCGATTAAGCCAACGCTTTAAGGCGCGATTTAGCCTAACCATCCATGCCCCTTTCGAGCTCGTTGCCCAGCGTCCCTCCCAAAGCTCAAGCGTTCGCGCTCGTGCTTGAGCAGCCAGAATTTATCTTCCCACTTCTGCTCTGTTCAGCAACCACACCTCTCTGCGTTCGCTCGCCAATAGATCAATTGGGATTACTTTTCTGAAACTGTTCTGTAGCTTCATGCAATTTGCAGCGCTTCCCTACGCTCGATGCTCACCATCCTAGCTCGATACTTTTCAAACCTTAATGCAGTGGCCCATATATACGCGGCATACAGCAGCATTGAATGAGCCACCGTCATAAGGAGTTTACGTTTACTCGCTCTAGGATGGCAAGTGCTTCTAAGTGAGCTAACTCCCAAGTGAGGTAGCTCCCAAGTAAGCTAACAGCAAGTAGCGTCCTATCGCATACTTTTCGGAACTGTTCTCCATAAGCCAGCTTCGAGTCCAACATCACTCCAAGGTACTTTTCCGATTTTCTGATCTCAAGTACTTCAGAGCCAACCCCCATGGGTATAATGGCTGGTATCCTCCTCTTGGTCAGCATGACAATCTCAGTTTTTGCGATCGCCAGCTGGAAACGATGGCTTTCCATTCAGCCTTCAACTCTTCTCGCTACTTAATTGAGTTTGAGTTGGGCGAGGTGAGGATTTCTAGATGTGATGACAGCGGCTACATCATCAGCATAGTCTACCAAGAGCATCATACGCCATATTCCATAAGTCTGGCCCAAGAATCGACCCTTGTGCTGCTCCAGCTCTAACGGTTTTGCGTACAGTTCCCTGATTTGTTTCATAAATCAAATGGTGATCCGTACCATTGCCAGCAAATATTCCGCTATCTGAAAATGTCGCTGAAGAGAATCCAATATATGTCTGTCCATCTCGCCGAGTTAAAATCGTTACGGGCGTCCAGCGTTACCAAAAACACTAAGGGTCTAGTCCGATGACAAGCGGCTTCTGTGCAATCTACTGCGCTAATAACTTCGCAAATGGCACTTATTGTTGAGTGGTCACTGCGGAATCCATGTTGGTTTTTTGAGAGGTCACCAGCAGCCTTCAGCTGATTGTGTGTTAGGATCTCCCTTTCCCTTTGCAATTAGGGCAACTCACGCCACTTTCCAGGTTGACGGAAAGACACTCGCTAGTAAGCATTCATTGTACATACGTAGTAATGCTGACAAGTGTCTCTCCACCACTACTTTTAGGACTTCTACTGGAATATTGTCTTTTCGGTTCTTCATTCTGACACTCGCGCTTCGTAGTTCTTCTTCAGTGAACAACGGTATATTTTCCTGACGGACTGTGGAGTCGTCCTCTGCTTTCACGTCGTGCGCTGGGAACATTGAATCTACAATATTCCTCAGGACTTCCGCCTCCATGCTATTTTGTAGCCTTGGCCTCATGGATCCCGGTCCACTTCTTCGTATAGAATTTGCCATATTTGCTTTTTCCTTCGTTTTATAGCTATGCCAATATTCAGATCTGTTATAGCTCTAGTTGATTGGGTCTATTTCTCCGGTTACTGAATAATGATTCGCACAGTTGATTTCGTCATGGCTGTGTCCTTTTTTTCCTAGATTGCTGTGGATTTCTCCTGAGCATCTGTTTTGCTCGCTCGTTTAATGCTACGATTGGAGATTGGCTTCGTCAAGACCATTGGTGTTCGGTTTTTGGGCGCTGGCAGAATGGAGAACTCTCTCTGAAAATGTTAACCTGCTGAAGTCACGGCCTCCATTGGCGTACTTTCACTTTTGCCTGATGTCGATGCAGTGCTGGCCGGCTCCTACTTTCTTTTTCGTTTCGTTGAAACTGCTGCTGGCGGAGAGCTATCTATTGCCCAAAATTGGTGTCAGATTTTCTGGGAACAGCTAGGCGTTCTGCTTCCTCTACTCCGCCAATTTTTTTCGGGCTCTCTTTGAGTTGTTGCAGCGTCTCGACTAACTTATTTAACTTTATTTAACTTATCTGAGGTTACGGTCTTGTCCTTCTTTCTTAATGGTTCCTCCTCCTCCTCCTCCTCCTTCGTTGTCGGAGTCTAGGTCTGATTCGCAAGTTTCGTTGTCGAAGACTTGCTTCCAGCGGTCGTTTCCTTTCATCCCGGCCGATAAGGAACTCTCTCACTTACACCCCCCAAAAGAAGGATTCTACGCCTCTGCACTGGCTTGTTCTACAAACCAGTAACTTAAAAGTTGATGAAAAACCATGTCCTGTATCAAGAATTGCGACTGAATCCTCTAAGGGACCAAGATTTGGTCAAGTTTTTTTTCTTCAAAAGAACAGGATATCTATGACTCGGTGCAGGTCGTAATATGCAAACGGCGAGAAACTCAGGTAATATGCAAACTACACGATATGATCAGGATCATGTGGGGGTCGTAGAACCCCACAGCTAACAAATAACTACTTGAATTTACCCGAACTGACTGAATATATACATATATTTGTATATATATATATATATATATATATATATATATATATATATATATATATATATATATATATATATATATATATATATATATATATATATATATACATATATATATATATATATATATATATATATATATATATATATATATATATATATATATATATATATATATATATATATATATAAAATACTGATTCAGAAAAAATTCAAATATTTCGAAATTGCATTTGTAATTATTCTTATTCAGTTGAAAATTCGCTGTGTATCTTTAGTCACGTGCATTATCAATTCGATTATAGTATTTTTTTTTCTTAATATAAAAACAAACTATATTATTTCAAAGGTTTGCTCATAACATCTGCCTAGTAAACGGATTTTCATTTCACATTCAAAATCCGAACGTATTTTATTTTATAATTATCTTGTATCGCCCCATTCATATAGTACACATACGAATGTACGTTTGTATGTAAATATTAATGAACAGCCGCAGCCGGACAGTGTGTAATTTATGTACGCACGACACTAAAACTGACCACTGTCCAGATTTCAATGTTGAATGTGTGTTGAATGAATGACCAGCTCAGAACCGAACCGGTTTCTTTACAACAACCCCTTTTTTGTACATCAGGAGATTTTTGTGTGAAAAGAGTCCTTAGCCAAGGTCATTGTATTTAAAGGTTGTGTAATATACATTATTGTATTAGAAAACGAGTTACGCGAGCCCATAATTCGACTCAACAGCAGCAGTCTATAATGGAGCAATTTTGGGAAAAAAATGAAGAAAAAATATATTCAATAGAAGGGTGAAATTATGGTATGATGACATTAAATTCAGGATGTAAGAGTTTGGTAACTAAAATGGTATTGTTCATTGAATAAAACGTTGGAAAAAAAATATCGAATGATTGTAAAATGTATCTTTAAGTCTTGCCACAAGTAATCATCATTTCAATTTAATCGTTTCGTTAATAAAAGCTCTGTATTTGTTAGACCAGCCCACTTTCTTATCCATCACTTTCACCTTTATTGAATTCGTCGACTCCACAGCCCTTCTCATCTTCTCGGGTCCTTCATCTTCTTCTTCTTCTGTTTCTTCATTTCGTTTGATTACGAAACGAATTGTCGAGAATTGTCCCTTGTACGAAATCCACCATAAAAAGGATATCGGGGGAGAGATAGATGTATAGTAGTAGTACAAGTGGAAATGATGTAGATATTCCTTCTACCACTACTCCTTATATTTCTACAAACCTATTATGTATTTCGTCTCGTTTTGCAACGATTATGATGATGGCGACAACGGGATGATGGCAATGAGTCAGTTTCAAAGTTTTTTCCTTTATTTTTCCGCGTAGTAATGAAGGAAAGAAGAAAGAAAATCAATGATTGAAGTCTGGACCGGAATCTAGAACTGTATAGAGTTGTATTTTAAGCTGACTAAACTGTATAAGTATGGAATTTTATTGGAATGAATAAATTTAAATTATTTTATAATTTTCTGTATATACCGTTCTTTATGTTAATTAATGTTGATTTAGTACAAATTTTTTAGTTACGAATTCATAGTTTTCGCAAGTCAAATTCATAAATTTATGACTAGCGTTCATCAATTTCGGAGACCAATTCACTTTGTCAGGTTTTTAGAGAGTGGTATTGGTGAGAAAATTGAAATACTTTACTAAAAAAAACTATTTATTTAAAGAGATGAT
>OX376376.1:2456714-2701909 GCA_947369275.1 Nemotelus nigrinus
TCTGCAAACGAAAATTATCTTCTCCTCCTCCTCCTCCGCAAAATATGATGATTTTTTTCAGAAATATTTTTTTTTTTTTTTGTTACTAAACAGGAACAAACATATCATCTGCGATTATTATCTTCAAATCCGTTATTCATCATCCATATCGTGGTTGCGATTCACTCTATTTCCAAAACAAGTCTTCTGACTGTTGTAAACTGTGGTTCACACACCTACATTGACTTTCGGTGTCCAAACGTACTCGTGCAGAGTCTTTTTCCGAAAAACAAGTAAATTTCAATTTTGTCCCGGAAGGGAAAAAATCTCCAAACTCGCATCGCATACCAACACCGCAACACCCCGTCTCAAAATAAGGACACGACCGAATATACTTTGTTCCCATCACGAACATATCTACATGCATGGAAACATACGTGAATCGGGTGCCGATGTCGCCGTGAGAACATTCACTTTTTCCAGGATTAGAGTCGATATGTTTGCTCAGTTGTTGTGACACTGTGTTTTGGATTGTTGCTCCTGTTTTTTTTTTTTTTTTTTTTTGGCTATTATTAATTTGATTGTTCCCCGGCTGGACGTGTGTATGTCTTTTCCGACTATCTGTTGCATGAATCTTCGGAAATATCATGAACGGATGGCCACAAAACCAGTACGACAACGGCATGGGTGTAGTAAGTACGGTAAGCCCGTACTTCGACGATGTGGAGCATCAGAGGATGAGTAAATAACGACGTGAATGAAGGGATACAGAATTCATTAACTTCATGTGACTGCCATACGGCAGAAAAAATTTAACGTATCCAGATGGGAATCGAGTTGTTTCGTGGGCCGTTACCACATTTATCTTCATGCATTTTGTTCTGTCGAGCTAGATATTTGGGCAAGTCGTCAGGGCTATTGATGTCGCCTGTTGATTTTGATTGTAGTTGTTGGTAATACGAGAACTGGTGGGTATTTCATTAATCAAAAAAAAAAAAAACAATAATATTTGGCCCCTTGATCAGACCCTTGTCATAAACATAGCCTTAAGTGATTCTAGTATTTAACCAATTAGAATAATTGAAATATCAAAGGTCCTGTTTAATAACACGTTTAGTAATTTAAGTGTCTGTCTTTCCTCTAGATCCAGCTTGCTTTCCAGAATAAGACCTAAGTATTTAATAAACGCCCACTCATTAACCAGCCCCGGCGCATAAGCAGTGAGCTGGTCAAGGTTGTGTCGGAACCTACCTGACACTGTGATTACAATGTCATAGGCATAGGTCGAAACTATGAGCTCTTTGGTCTTCAACCAGGTTCGACAAGCGAGGAGATCAAAATCGTATATTTGAGCCTTTCTTATGATACACACTCTTGTTATGAGCCTTTGCTTTTTTTGCCTAGTGTAGATGGCCAAAAAAAGTTCTGCCAGATCCCCGGGTGACCTATCACCACGGGGTATGTTAGGTTACACTCACTTAAAAAAAGGACCATCTACAAGCCCACGAAGTTCCGAGTCGGGACCCGCCTAACCACTGCTTCAACCCGGTCGTGCTGCCTCACCTATCGGTAACCACGGACCTCAGGAACTACCACAGCTCATGGGTCGGTAAAGTAACCATCCTCCTTGTTTACGCGTAGAACTTTCCCAACATATGTGGAGACTGCGCTCCACGTTTCGCAGTACTGCATCCAAGCCAATCGTGGACTCAATGGTTCGCCTCAAACTTACGAAGCAACTGCACATAAAGAATGTGTGCTGACCATCATCGAGCTCAGTCACACAGTACCGGCAGTACGGTTTGACCACCTTACCCATTCTCTTCAGGTATTTCCTGAAGTAACCGTGCCCTGTCAAGAATTGATAAAGGTAAAAGTTTATCTCTCCGTGGCTCCGGTTAAGCCAAGGCTCAATAAGACCAATAAGCTTAGCCGTCCAGCGTCCTCTAGCACTTTCACTCCAACGTTGTTGCCAAAGTTGGAGCCTCAGTTCTGCCCAGCTCTGAGCGAAAGAGATACCCTTCTTTGCGCTCTCGCGCTATTAGGTCGATCGGGATTACTCCCGATACCACCATCACAGCCTTTTCTGAGACACTGGCAATGCGTTTCCGGAACTTCTCAGTTCGGAGTGCATCTCTCCAGATTTTGGCTCCATATAGCAAGATGGAATCGGTCGTTAGCATCATCACTGGGTCCACCGACATTTACTAGAGCCCTGTCACATGCCCTGCGGATATGATCCCAATACGTCAGCTTGGTGTCCAGGGTCACTCCCAGATACCTGACCGATTTGCTGGTCTGGACTTTGATGGAGCCAACTGTCATGGGTATGACAGTTGCTATCCTCCGCTTCGTCTGCATAACAATCTCTGTTTTAGAGACTGCCAGCTGGAGGTCGTGTTCGGTCATCCACCGATTCAACCTCCTCATGACTTGTTTAAGTCTGAGTTGAGCAAATTCGGCAGATCTGGAAGTGATCACCGCTGCGACGTCATCAGCATAACCTACCAGAAACATATCCGCAGGCATTTCCAGGCGCAGTAGATCATCGTATATGATGTTCCAGAGGTCAGGTCCTAAGATCGACCCCTGAGCCGCATCTTGAGGTGACAAACCTCCTTTTAACTCCTTCGTCGATGTCGTAGAGCAATCAGCGGTCGCTCAGGTCCGGAACGTCTGCTCAAGGGCCCAGAGGATGTCCGTCCACCTCACCGAGTTGAAAGCGTTTTGTACCGACTGGTCTGGCTTGATGGCATGCCTCTTCCGCCTCAACAACTTCTGAGATGGCATCGATTGTTGAATGCCTTTTACGGAAGCCGTGTTGCCTGCAAGAAAGATCACCAGCAGATCTCACTGCTGACAGCAGGCGCGTCTTGAGCAACCCCTCGAGAAGCTTCTTATCTTTTCCCTTGTGTACAAGTACCAGTCGAGCTACTTTCCACCGCGACGGGAAGACCCCCGCGGCTAAACATGAATTATACAAATCCAATAATAGACGCGGTTAGGTTTCCGCCACAACTTTAACAACCGCGACCGGTACCCCACCAGGGCCCGGAGCCTTCCGGTTCTTCATCCTGGACACTGCACTGTTCAGGTGATGTGATCATCAGTCCTTGGCAGATGCACCGGGAACAGCGAACCAACGACACGCTCCATGGATATTACATCCATGAGAGTGCTAGGCCGCATGCAGCCAAGTCTATGAGTGACCAATTTGTAGCCATCTCCCCAGGAGTCAAGCATGTTGCTTAAACAGCAACATGAAGCAGGGTCGCCCTTCTGATGCCTTCTCTGCACCCACGACTTTTTTCTAAACCGAAAAAAATTTTTTTAGACCCTTTGACTTTTTTTTTTAAGATTGCATGGTTTTTTTTCTAGACGCTCAGGATTTTTTCTAGGCCCTTCTGATTAACCCTAATTTTTTCTAGACTGCCGATTTTTTTTCTGAGACCCCACAGATATCTTCTATGCTCCCATGATTTCTTTCTTGACTGCAAGAATTTTTTTTTACACGTACAGATTTTTGCTTTTTTCTAGACCCTCTCGATTTATAACTGAAATAATTTTTTTCCGAGACTACCAGGATTTTTTCTAGACTCCTAATTCATTCGCGAACGCTTCATGCAGATTATTAAACAATCTCTATGAAGTGATACTAGCCAGCATATGATGAGCATTTCCGTCATCTGAAAACTGACAGGTAGAATTTCATTCGGCCCTGGGGACCTGAAGAGCCTAAGCGTGTCGATGGCCCAAACTAGTTTCTGGCTGTTAACAATGCCTTTTGCAACATTAAGGCCGGACACTTGGTCATCAATTGTTGTAAAAGTGGAGTCATGCAAACAGCCCGTAGGTTCCAGGATTTTCTCTAGACTGCCCTGTTTTCAAGCTGAAGCTCCTATGATTTTTTCTACAACCCTCTTTAATTTGTTTAAGACTTGCAGGTTTTTGTCTAGACTGGCTCTGCTCTCTGGCAAGTTTCTATGATTTTTTTACAGTCCTGTGATTTTTTCAGGACTTGCAGGTTTTTTCCTAGACTGGCTCTGATTTTTGTCAAGCTCCTATGATTTTTTCTACAGTCCTATGATTTTTTCCGAGACTTCCAGGATTTTTTCTAGACTGGCTCTGATTTTGGTCAAGCTCCTATCATTTTTTCTACATTCCTGTCATTATTTTCAAGAGTTCCAAGATTTTTTCTAAACTGCGCTGATTTTGTCTAAGCACCTATAAACTACAGTCCTGTGATTTTTTTCAAGAATTCTAAGAATTTTCCTAGACTGACCCCGATTTTTTTTCCAATTTCCTATAATTTGTTTTACGATCCTGTGATATTTTTCAAGACTTTCAGGATTTTTTTCTAGACTGCCTTTGTTTCAAGCTGAAGGCCCTAGGTTTTTTGATTGCCCGGATTTTTCGCAAGCTCCCATTATTTTTTCTACAATCCGGTTATTTTTTTTTCAAGACTTCCAAGATTTTTCCTAAATGGTCTTGTATTCTCTCGTACTCCTTTGATTTATTCTACAGTCCTGTGATATTTTTCAAGACTTCTAAAATTTATCTATGAGTGTTTTCTACGTTCTCAAGCTCTGTTGCTTGTCAATTTTCCATATGGTTCGCATACTAAGCTTGTATTTTGACAGCGTATGTTTCCTAAAGTCCCGCTGTTTTTCCAAAGCGGCTTCAATTCAACCACCAATTTCCCAACAGGATTTCCACCTGACTTTCCATATTTCTGTTTTATAAAGTACGACGACCCAGATCCCTGTTCTACCAGAATGGATTGGCGTTGCAATTAGTTTGAGATCTTCCTGTGATTACGAAACGAATGAAAATTGCAGGTTTCGCAATGAAATCAATGTATCTATAACCAAAAAATGATGATTCTTCAGGGATCCTTCAATTCTCTATAAATTATTCGTTGAGCCCATTAAAATGCTATCTAACACGTTACGTAACACAAAAGGAAGGGAAATTTCCCTAATTTGCTTAGACTAGACTATAATTGATAGTAAAGCTGAGAAACTTTTTTCGTTTACGTATCTTCCTGAATGACTCTGTGTTAACAAGCTATATGTCATCTCCTTCAAAGTAGTGGTTCTGTTTTGTGCTGTTCAGGCGGATGCTAAAAGTGCATGCTCCTCTTTCTTTAAGTGCTAAAAGTTCATGCTCCTCGAACTTTAACAGTAATTTGGCTCAGGCACCTTTAGACCTCACCCCATCCTAATTTTTCTAGACTCCAGGATGCCCAAGATTGTTTTCTAGGCTTTCGTTATTTTTCGTAGACACTTTTGTTTCTTTCTACTACGATTTGATCTCCAGTATTTTTTTCGACGCATGCATTATTTTTTAACGGTACCAGGCTTTATTATAGACCCCTCTGATTTATTTTCCAGTCCCATATTTTTTTTGGACTCTTTGATTGAAAGTTTCATGTCTGAACGAAACCTTTGGCAAAATATTCAAAAGATTTCCTGAAGATTCCATCAAATTCATCATTTTGCTTTAGTAATTCTATAGTAGTAGTAGTAGTAGTAGTAGTAGTAGTAGTACTAGTAGTAATAATAGTAATACTAAAAATAATGGTAATAGAAGTAGTACTACTAGTAGTAGTACTGTAATACTAGTAGTATCTATAGTAGTACGTGTCAGTTATAGTGCAAATCGAAGAGTTCAAATATTAACTACAATCAACTAGGTTTTTGTTGAATTTTTATCATGATCTATAATTTTTACAAAGAAAAACATAAATAAACATAGATCGATTGGAAATCCACAAAAATCAACCACTTAAGAAACCTCTCGATCAACCAATCATCGCCAATTTATGAAACACGCATCTTATCAACGTGTCGAACAAAATAACATGTTTTCTTAGTTTGAAATCCTCACTATAAAATTCTGCACTTTATAACAGCGCACCTGTTTTGCACGCATATCATATGAGAACTGTACAGTCAACCGAGCGGAGATTCGGCACATGCATTTGTTCATTTTCTTCTCTCGATTTTTATCGACCAGTATTTAAACGGCCTGCAACTGCTGATTGTATGAAAAAAACGGAATGAACATTTGTTTTCTTGAATACTTTTAAATATTTTTCGCTCGCATCTTTATCTTCTGTGACGAGCCCAAAAACGCAGTGGGTACATTACATCGAAATATGTATATATTTCGCCCAAAAAAAAAAAAAACAGCAATGTAAGAATGCAACTACCCGATCAGGTTATATGATGAAAGTGAAAACAGATGTTGCAATTGATCGTTTCAGTAAACAGACGAGGAGTCCACTTTATTGGCCACTTAACATCTATTACTTGGCAATTTTTTTGTACGCGTACCGCGAACAATTGCAATTGTCATCGTTCCCTTTGCCCGCGCGCCCCCCGCAAGTACGATGCACCCTAAACAGCACCACCTTCCATTACATACGTTCGGTGCATATCACTTAAATTGCAAATTAAACTTTTCGCATCGAATCGAATTTTTTTCACCGATTCAGCGAAATTTCGAAGGTTTTTTTTTTTGTTGTTGTGCCTGTGAGTATCTATAGATGTGCGAAGGATTGTGCCGTCTTGCATATGACTATGGCTCCGTTGGTTTCGTTTATTTTTTGCGGAAGGAGATCGTTCACTTCGCACGGATGGCAGGAAATGCACCGAAGGAAAAATTAGTATTTGGTTTTGTTGTATCGAAAGTATGCGGCAAATGCATTCGCTGAACTTTCAAGTGAAACAAACATAAGCAGCAGGTATTACATTTAAATGCAGTCAACCAGGGGGGAACTGCCTGGTTCGACGATACGCGCAGATATCAAAAAGCGAATCATTTAAAATTCTTTGCTGTTGTTGAAAGGTGAATGAAATCTGCGTGTCGTAAATAAACGGTTTGCGATAAGATTACATGCCAAGATACGCTAAAACGAAGGACTCTTTATTTTGTTTTTCGATTCCCCGTCTTCAAATTGTCGAGATCTTTCAGATATTTACGCATCGCAGATTGTTTTTGTTTTAATGTGGCTTTTTTTTATTTGACGAGTCATAAATGCTTAAATGAAGTTCAGTAGTAGTAGCTTCGTTTGGTGACAATTTGAAAGGCAGAACCTCCTCATGTCGATGATTAGAATGAAAAGTATTTGATGTGTTTGAAAAATTTAGTCCTGAATAAGTCCTGAAAAATTTAGTCCTGAATTCTCAAACATAACTTTCATTCATTCTATAAAAAAACACAAAATCTCTAGCGCATTGAAACTCTAAGGAAAACTGATTTTCCGCAAAACGTTGGCTAGAATGGTTCCCAGGATTGCAACACGTAAGACTTTCTAAAAATTTCGGAAAGAAATTCACTTTTTATATGTATCGTGATGGATTATGTGTGAAGCTATTGCAATTCGAAATTTTTGCCTATTTTAAGGCACTGAGCGCCCGAATGGAGTTAAACCGTTTTCAAAGAATATCATAATCAAACTAAAAATATCGTATTGACTTTTAGATTACGTTCAAAATTCGTTCCATAAATTTTATTTTTGCAAAAATTATACGTTGACAGAAAAATAGGTATATTTAAAATATCACTTAAATGGCCGCTGGTGCCAAAGAGTTAAAGATCATTATATTTTTGTGAGACCTGGCACTATTTTGCATATACACCAAGGTATCCTGAAAATTTCAGTTCAATCGGATGGCGCGTTCCTGAGATTTATAGAAATATGTGCAAGGTGATTTTAATACTAATGTTCTTCTTCGAATATTAGTAAAAACATGATCGATTTTCAGTCCTTGAACGATTTTGCTTTCCAACTATTTTGTTCCACAGGGATAATGAGGAGGAAAGGGGTTTTTTGAAAATAAATTCACTAAAACGCTCATCTTTCTTGCCAAAGTATAATAGCTATTCTTTTGTAAATTCAAAAATACACCTACAACTCATAATATTGATTAAATTGTAGGTTAGGTTAGGCTGTACTGGCTGGCACATGGCCACACATAGACCTACTAGTCCATAGTGATACCAGATAAATGGACCTTGAGAAAGAAAGTTCAGTCCAAGCGACCATCAAAGGCGCCGGACTTTTTCACGAACTGAACGATGTCTTTCAGCTTTTGCTCTGATCCGAGATATCCACCAGCCAGGGCTCACCGAAGTATCGCAGTCTGGTTTTCCCCAGTGCCGGGCAGTGACACAGGAGATGCTGGATTGTCTCTGAGACCCCCGGGTCTTGACACATCCTACAGCATGTGCATGTGCTGCTACAAGACAATGGCCAGTAATGATGCCAACCAGTCGTTTGCAGTAAGTTCGCGTTGACTCGAGGAGGTATTTAGTCGATGCGAGATTGTATGACTCCTACATGATTTTGGTTACTCTGCAGGTCTGAGTTGCACCCCATCTGCACGTCGCACCCTGCATCATTTTGGAGTCGATTGAGTACTTAATCGGTTGGATAGGAGTAAGGATGTCTACCGATCCCGAAAAGGGAAGACTAGCCCCATACTTGTCTAACGCATTCACCTTCTCATTTCCATCAATGCTTTTATGACCAGGAACCCAGAAGATTCTGACTTTTCTGCTGTTACCCAGTCTGTTCAGGGCCTGAATGCAATCGAGTACACACTTCGATTTGTATGCGTGAGACACCAGTGTTTTTACCGCCACTTGAACCAGGTAGTCAGTGTTTCCTGCGTATTCCCGTTCAATGTTGCTGTGGCCAAAAAGTCCTGACTCGAAGTGTCCTGATTCCCTAAGCCTGACAGTATCTTTTGCGGCAGTGCCTCTAACAAAAAGATTAAGTGGAGGAAGATGAAGCAGGATGTTCAGAGCAGACGAAAGAGTCGAGGCTAAAGCACCTGTAGTGCAGAGAGCCGCCAACCGCTGAACTCTATTTGCCATGCTAGCAAACGTTGTTTTATTCACTGTTGGCCACCAGACCAAACATCCATAAACAAGGATCGGCCTAGTTATCGCCAAGTAGATCTAGTGCGTTAGAGCAGGGCTTAGACCCCACGTTTGTATTACCCAGCACTCTCTTGCTGGCATAAATTGCTTTGCTTGCCCGCTTAACACTTTCCTCTAAATTCACCTTCCATGTGAGCTGGCTGTCCAGAATAAGACCCAAGTTCTTTGTTTGTAACTTGAGACTTAACCTCGAGCCGCCCAGCATGATGGGGTCTAAATTGGGAGTTTTATACTTCCTAGTGAAGAGCAAAAGATCCGTCTTATTGGGGTTGATGTCAAGGCCCACGGTATTCGCCCACTCCTCAACCAGCACTAGAGAGTAGTCGATGAGCTGGCCAAGGGTATGTGGAAACCTACCCGAGATTCAAATAGCAATGCCATCATCATAGGCCACAACAGTGAGTCCCTTGCTTTCCAGCTTTTCCAGAGTTGAGTTTGTAACAAAATTCCACAAGAGAGGGGATAGAACTCCTCCATGCGGGGTGCCTCTGTTGACCTTTCTTGTGATTTGCGCACCCGACCACTCCGCTGATATGATTCAATTGTAGAATCCAAATATATTCTTTTGCAACGCAGCAGCCCTAAGTCGACCATAACAGGCTCAATCAACCTATCCTTCGAATTTCGTTTTCATCTCAAGATTTCATCGAAAGTTTCAGCGATAAAACGATGTTTGGGGGTTGCCATCCGACAAATTTCCACAAATTTAAATATCGGTTGCTTATTTTCATTATCAATGCTTTACATATGAATATAAAATGGAAACATCTGCTGGCGCAATATTTACATAAATTACTGATACTGGCAACCTTCTGTTCGCATCACACCTAAAAATATACCGGATCTGCTTTTTGCGTTAAATTTAAATCCACCCTGTAAATTTCGTTTCGATTGGATGACTGCGCTGGAAATTATAGGGGTCGAAAAGAATGTTAGAGTTACCACTCGTAAAACTTTTCCAACTTTCGAAAACTAAATATTTATTGCTAACTATCATTTGCAGGATCAATTCCCATTTGAACATTTTAGAACAACATCGCTTTGTAAATATATGTTCAAAAATTATAAAAACTAACACAGCTGGCCGCTCTTTCATAAATTTCCAACGAAATTCCTATGGAATTTGGTTAATTCTAACTCTATTTAAATTTCGTTTTGATTTCAAGACTTATAGGGAAAAAAGTTTTATTTTGCTGTGCAAATTATCAAGACGTAAGAGACTAAAATTACCAAAGCTGGCAACTCTATCCTGATTCTTCAACGAATCGAATTTGACTTAGATTAAGATTCTGCTACTGTCTGAATTTCTGTGAAAATCTGCTGGCTGAATCGGAAGTTATAGGCCAAAAATTAGTTGGTTTTTTTCTCAGTGATTTTTCAAGATGGCACCACTACCACAGTGTTGCCCGCATTTCAAAATCATAGACCAGATCCTCGTCAATACCATTTCACTCTGTAAATTTCATATTGATCAGATTATTCAGATGTCAGTTCTCGCGAAAAGAATTTTCAAGTGCTGAAAATAGCGGTAATTTGGTGATGGGTTGCCGTTCTTGTGCAAAGCGGTATTTCGAAAATTTCAATTTGACATGGTGGACAAAAGTTAAAGTTGACCAATAATTTAAATTTCTTTTCAAAAAAAAAAAACAACAAATTTTTTAAGGAGGATTGATGATTTGAAGAATTTTTTTTCACGTGCCTGTCGTAGCTACAGGACTGGCCGTACAGGTTTAAAAGACCGTGTAAATATAAATGAAAAAATGAAGAAGAAAACTTCGGCAAAACGTGTTTAATACTAATTTGCTTCAAAAATCAGTAAAAATCCTGAAAATTTCCTTCTATAAATCGAAAAATCTATTCGCTACGAGACAACCTCATACACCCCCCCCCCCCCTCATTTTTTACCAGTTTATCGAAATTTAATTGTTGTCTTCAGATTCTATGAAGTCACCCAACAAGCAAGATGATGGGTGTCATGTCCTACCTTCGTTCGAATCTCCGCACTATAATAAGTTCGCGTTAAATTTTAGCGAATCCTCTTCAACTACCGTAATAAAAAGCAGCAGCAGCACTATGGTGATATAATGAAATACTCAGGATGGGAAGTCAAGCAATTTTAAACCCCCCCACACCCACTCACAATTCGCGGCATCAGTTCCAGCTCGCTCATTTCAGGACCTTCCCCGGGCAGGACATTACTGCTGTAACTGTGATTGGTCGAGAATAGGTCAAACAAAAAACAGTGCAAATGGTTTTTAGATAGTATCCGCTACGTTACGGTGACTGGTTAAAAGTTCGATGGAACCTACTAACATCATACCGAAATTTTAGTCGCCATCAGAGAAGCGTGCCCCCCAGCCCCCTCCATCACATCAGTTCGTTTTCTCAACTAACTGTAGCCATAGTACATCGTCACCCACCGACAGCCCATTCGCCAGAAACAAAGTGTTTCAAGACTGAAAAAAAATATGCATAGACCAGACTATATCCACGGAGTTTTCCGACTCTCCACATTGCCATCGCTATCGCCATCATCGTCGCCGTGTCCTGTCTCTGCCAGCAGCAACGTATTTTCCTTCTTTTTCGATCCACGTTTCAGTTGCCACTTTTTCTCTACAGTTTACTCAAGTTTTCCGTTTCCATTTTTCCCTTTAATATCTTTCAAGCAGCAAACGACCGAGCCAGCTAAAATCCTCTGCTCGTTCATCCATTTACCAAGACCACCTCCACCTACATCGCCCCCCCCCCCCCCCACACCTCCAAGCCGCACAAAAAACGTTTCTTTTCTTTCGGTATCCTTTCACTTTGCCCTGGCTATGTGAGCCAGAGACCAAGCATTTTCTCGTTTTCCATACTTTTACAACTTGCTTGAATGCTTCGTGCCCGACTGCTTGACTCTGGGTTGCTTAGCTTTTTTCACCCCATGCCGCTGTTCATTACATTATATTCACTCTCGATGTTAACGGGAACGACGATGACGACCCGCCGCCAGCCACCCAGCACCTCCTCATTTATATTTGACCGACAGACAAAGACGACGACTACGACGCTTGTTCGCTCCTTGTACTTCATTCGCTGGATCTACTTTTTCTTCTGACATTTTTCCATTTTCTCCTTTATTGTCTTTTCAGTATGCTGGCGATCCCTCGCAAAAGGGGACAAGCCATCTTCTACAGCTAGCACTTGGCAGCGTTTACTTGTCCACCTCCGCTCCGGTAGAGATACCGATGTAGCTCGATTTGATTTTGCTCACTGGTTGGCATAGATGGCTGGCTGGCTAGATTTTGGTTGACTGGCGATTTTTCGAAACGGGGGCAGCAGCAGCAGCAACCTATTGTGTGTTGTATCTTCGTAGAAAACTCCAATAGCCATAGTCCTTAAGTTTGGCCCTTCTCATCAACAGCTAGCTATCCGACCGTGCTACGGTTGAAAACGAAATCCTAACAGCGAGTATGCATCGTGTCGCCATAAGAAATTCTTAGCGTCATCGGCGGTGGCAATGCTCTAGCAATATCAACTTTTTTTTTTTTTTGTTGTTTTTGTTTCTGTCAAGACTCTCCTTAATCTTGTACGTTCTATGGAATTTTCGCAATTTAATCGAGAGAGAGAGTGAGAGTGTGTAGGTAGGTATCGTGACTCGATATGATTGTGGGATGGTCCGCCAGTCCGGCAATTCGATCGAACATAATTGAATGGCAATGAAATGGAAAATAACGGGATATTTGATATGGAATGAACAAATCGAATGGTATTTTATAAAATAAGGACGCAGCAAATGTTGGGAAAATGACGGTCTGCTGGCGGTTCATAGAAAACGAATAGATTTTCGTCAATTGTTTGGAAATTTCGTTAGTATGTTATAAAAGAAAATAATTTTTTTTGATATCCTGGTGAAACGTCTTCGCTTTTGTTAAGGGGGCACTTTATGCATTTTTAAGGATTTGTTGTAGGTAGCATCTAAAAGGTATATTATCTAAGAGGCTTTCGAGAATTACTCCCACTCAATTGCCTTTCGAGTTTGGTGAAGCTTGCAGAACCACTCGACTGTGGGTCCTGTGAACAGCACGTGTATATGCTGGGTTGAAAATTCGATGTTTTCTTGAATATCTTTTAAGTGAGGTTCATTATATAGGAAAAGATCCATCATTCCTCGCGAATTTCAGGTACCAAGCTGCCAGTATGATGGGAACCCAACCGTGGTAGCACACCACCTTGTTCTTCAACGGTGACACTGCACTGATACAAAAAGGCTTGTGTGCAATCGCAGTTGGAAGAAGGGTCAAGTAAGCCGAGTTCTTCTCAATTTGGTCGATGATACTATGAGATGAATAGGCTTCGATTTCCTCCTGGTGACTGATACTGGTACTGGTGACACCTGGTGACACTGGTGTCACCTCTTGTGATCCATGAGTCTCTGTCGTTGGAGCATCTCACTTCATCATTCTAGTCCGTGGCCTTGCCCAGGTATTTTTGGGCTAAGCTATCCTAGGCTCGGAGAAGTTTTGTCTGCGAATGGGGGGGGGGGGGCTAACCTGGTGTCACACGGAAGCGGAGTGCTCTTCTACATAGTGGACATAGTGGACTAGTTTCCCGCTATCAATGCATTTGGTTGATGAAAAGTTTACTCACAAGGAGTAGTTCATCCTGGTTGGTATCGCAAGTAGGCCTGCTTGTATATAGCGCGAAAAAGGCAAAAAAAACGATATTTTCCCAAACGGGACTTAATCACAATTTGATTCGAAAAACTATGAACCAGACCCGACAATATTATGAATTTGTACCGAAAACCTATGAATTTGACTCGAAAATGGTCTACATTCAAATATCAAATTTAAACGAGTTAAACTAATTTTTTTAATAAACTAATTTTTTAAATTTTTGGTCTAAAATTTGGTCTAATCAATGAGCTAGACTGGACCCGAACTTAGCTCAGAATCGCTAGTTGGCTGTTAAATATACCCCGCTCTTTTCACATAATGAAACTTTAGAGTTAGTGCTGTTTTGTTATAATATGTTATGTTATAATATATGGTCGTTATAATTTTCTTGGCAATACAAACCGCAACCAAAAAAGTGATATTTGAAGAAAGATTAAAAAGAATTGATAGCCAAGACTTAAAAGAGGAAAACAAAATAAATCATGCCATAATTTATTATTTACAATTGATACAGAAAAACAAAATCGAAATACTAATGGAAATGTTTATCAAAAACTTAACGAAAAATTAAATTTTTTTTTACAATTTTCAAATCAACAAAAAGATATAAAAAAGTCGAAAGTCAAATTAAAAACCAAAAATTATAATATACGCTCGCGCTAAAATCTACCTGAAAAGTTTTGGTAACTTCATTTCAAATTTTTGGGTACTTCTCCAGACACAAAAATTGCCCTAAGTTTGGTCAAATCGATAAGACGTGGTGGTGGCACGATATCTACACTACCTAATCTGTCAACAGTATAAACCGAACCCGGACAAATTACCAAGTCCAAAACAAAATCAAATCAAAAGTTGGCGTAGCATCCACATTAAAAAGGAACAGGGTCACTGTGGATGATAAGGACTGGGAATGGCAGTAAACCACCGATCATAGAAATCTTAATTCAACCTTCTTGAAAAAAAAATCTGAGAAATATGATCACAACGGAAGCTACCCAGTGATATACTACTATTTATAGGGATGTAATTGCGGAGAATATTGCTACTAGTAAATAGACTTCTACAAAGCGTATTCAAATCGTGAGTTAAACTATTTCAATGAACAGCAAAAAAGAAGGGGTAAGCAGCTCAGTTGGAAATGGAAATGAAAATCAAACCTTAGATGGAGGGAATTATTTTTAAATTTATTTTTCCACTTGGACATTCCCACGTTGGGCGCCATTTGTAGCGGATTTAAATGTTTTTCACAAGCTACATTTTAGGACCCTGCAAAAACGAATCAATGACTTTCATCGAACAAAGCGAGACATTTTTCATTTCCAATCTATTTCTTGTTGTTTTTCTGACATTAGAACGCTAAAAGAAAGTTAGAAAGCTTTAATTTGTGGGAAAAAATTAAGATTAGAGGGTGTAAAGTTTTGTTGAAAGAAACGCTTAGATAGATCCTGTTTGCGGTAAATCAAAACCTTATCTACAAAAGCAATAAAAATAGTGAAAGGTCAAACTACTATTGCAGCCTCAAACCAGACTAAAGGTTGTTTTGCCGTTCATATTGAAAGCAGCAGCAATAGAATGTTGACTTTATAGTTAGCGAAAATCCTGATTTCCATTGAGTTTGGCACCAACACTAAAGAATTTTTTGTTAAGTTTAAATAAAAAAAAAAACTGTAAAAACTGGTTTATCTATTTTGGTTTTTTATGCCACTATGCTACTATAAACTTTCTCGTTGATTATTTAACTGTATTCGAGATGAAAGTAGAATTTTCCAAGTCTCAAATGTGAATTTAATTAAAAATGGTATCATTTTCCCATACATACAGTATGTTATATATTCCTATACAAATACCTTAAACCTATGAAATCTGTTGAATCTGTTGAATTTATACAAAAACAATGCAAATTACAGTTATTGAACCTTGCTAACCTGAAAATCTGTGACGGAAAATTATTGCAAAGAATCTGTGTGAGAGATAGAGATAAAAAAAAAAGTCTCGTACAGTGTTTGCTGCCACTGATTTGTAAGCGAAACGATGATAAAGTGGCATCCTCCACAGCAGCAGGGAAATACTGCATTATGAAGCAAGCTGCTCGCAAATATATTGTGTTCCGTAACGCATAAAAGGTCTACTGGTCAAGTTTCCTTATTTCATTAGCATATGAAATAAAAGTCCGGCCGTCGGTCAACCAGCTGGCCGGCTGTCCGATACTGACCAGGACAAACTTATCCTTTTTCGCCGCTGTTGGTGGCGGTGCTCTTGCCCTCCAGGGAACAATAATGATTTTCTCTGGAAGGATTTAAAAAGCAGGAAAACCGGTTTTTAAGGTTCATTCCCGTTAAAAGCAGCAGAGCCGGGCCAATTGTTTCTGCTGCTGGTCAATCGAAAAAAAAAGAATTTTATTCTGTTTATTATGAGCAAACATGTAAGGATTGTGAAAGTGAGATTAAAACTTGACCTCGTCTAGGACACAATTTTTATTATTTTATTTTGCCCCCCATTTACAAACAGATTCAAGCAATCTTTTGAATCCATTCCCTGTCAAAATTCCTGTCTCTCTGGCTCTTGTGTGCCTTTGAACTTAATACATCTTGAGATATGTATCTAGATAAATCCATACATATGATAATATTTGAAAAATATAGTTTAGTTTTCAGAAGATTTTAGATACTGTATCGCTTGTATTTCAGAAGGATAATTTTCTACATTGCATCGAATCTCTCGTATTATGACCTCTAAAGTGTCATTTTGATTTAAACAAATCTACAACGACACATATATGTCCAAAGGAGAAAAGTAGCAGATAACAGTACCAGCAGCGGTAACAACAACAACAACAACAGCAATGCAAAATTTTAATGTTACACTCCTTCGGAAAAACTTTTTCACATTTTCTTATCTCTACTGAGGTTGTTGCTGTCATTAAAATTTCACTCATAATTTTTTATATGCCATATGCATGTAGAGGAGGGCTGGATATAATTTAGATATGTGTGCTTGTGTTGTAATGACTGTTAGAAGTGTTTTTATAGCGCCAAGTCCTTGTAGTTTATATGCAGAGAATGAGATTGAACGGAACGAGAGAAAGAGATAGAGAGAGAGAGATAGAGAGAGAGAGGAGGTAAATGGATGGTAAGGACTGGGAAGATAGAAATTCATTTTCGAAGAAATTTCAAATTACTATAGTCGAAAAATGTGATATGGAAAGACATATATAAATACATATTTTCACTAATGTGGAGTGCATAATTAATGCAAGATGAGATAGTACACGCTTTGCGATAGTCTTTGTACAATCATATGTCATACTTATATTTCAAAATTTTGAAAACAAAAACAAAAAACATTTCAAGAAAAAACGATTTTCTGTTGGTTACGGCAATTATATGGAAATTTGTTAAACCCCGTGCTGACGCATTCTGCCTAAAAGTAGGCAAAGATAATTTATCTACTTTTAGGCACTTTAGTCTCGTGAAAAAAAATCTATACTTTGTTATTCCGGTCAAAGGCTTCGAAGCAGTAAATGCATAGTAGTAAGTGTGTCAAAGGACCAACTATGCTTATTTGAAACGCTCAAGTATCTCATGGCCAATCGACAAGTGTCCTTGTTCATCGAAAGCTAGGATAATTTTGCTCTAATATTCTTTTAAATATCCGGATAAGCTATTTTGTGTTGTTGGCGTATGGTTGGACTTAGAGATTTCACAAAAAATACCAGCGTTGATATTAAAGGCAGGCTGATTTCTAAAGGTTTGCTTTGAGTTCTTTTGCATCTCTTTGTTCCATTTTCCGCGACAAGGCTATTGTGGCAAAGTCAAAATTACTGGAAAGAATAAGTACTTGTAGACGTAGTTGATTGTTGCAACCAGACACATGCCAAACTCACTAGTGTAACCTTGATGTCTCAGCTGATGAGTTGTGGTCTTTTCTGGCTGTTGTTTGAGTAGAAAAGTGAGCGGCTCATAATGGCCTGTGTACAGTAGAAAGAAAGGCGGTGAAAGTTTGCGCTTAGTTCAAAACATTGTTAATTTGAGGTCGATTTTAAGCCGCAAAAATAGGTGTTAATTGGCTGGTCCACCTTTGTTCTGTTGTCCATCTCCGAAAAATTTGCCTAATTAGTTTAGCTATTAAAACGGCCGCAGCACAATCTGGGAAGAATTGAATGCCTTGCGGTGAAAACTTATGACCAAAGAATTTGACAAGAAAGTGACATTTCTCCAATTTCGCCATTGTTTTGTAGTTTGTTATGCAGAATTAACTCGGGCTATTTGAGCGAAGGATCTTTTAATACTTTTGGGGTTTTTAAGACAACCACTATAGCTTGCGGGATGCTTCCCGCCACAGTTGACACATCTCGGTTTCTGTTCCGAGTGCTTATTGCAGTGCGTGTGGTGATCAAGACCATTACACTTAACGCAACGTTGTAGGAGGAGTGGCCAAATTGTTGGCAGTTGTTGCATTGACCTTGGCCGGCTCTCGGTTTCTGTGCCTCAACTTGGCAGACTAGGTGGGAGATGGCCTGAATATTATAAATATGTTTTTCTTCCCTTGGAAGAAGAAGGTTTGGAGGTGTTTGTTTTTTTAAGCTGTTTTGATGGATTAAGTGAAGGAAAGTCTTCACTTGAGAGGGAATTAATTATTAAGCCTTCTTGTTTTCTAAATGGCTTTGGGCTGGTTGTGGGAAACTCTTCGGTTAATTCCTGGCTTTCCAGGAACACTGACATATCAGAGGAACTATCCTCTGAGCTTGAAGTATCTTCCGTGCCTGAAGAGTTGGCTTTCTCTGTGTTGGAGGAAGAGGTTGTCTCAGATGATGAGGTTTGGAGCCTTATTCTTTTTTGATTCTGAGTGTTGGATTTATTACTTTTCGCAATTTTTTCATTACGTTTGCTAAGCAGCAAATTATTTTGCTTAGTTAAGTCAGCATTGAGGCGGCGTTGTTCAGCCAATTCCTCTTGTGTTTTCTCAAGCTCATCTAGCAGTGTGTTCAATTTCATTGATATTTCAGATTGGAATTGAATTTGCGCTGAATGATTATGGGGCTGTCCGAGCTGTAGATTGGAAACCACGGAGGTAGTACCCATATTTATATTGCTCATTTTTTTTGTCTATATGATTTTAGCCTAGCCTATGGCCAACCCAGAAATTGGGTTTACCTTCTACAAATTTTCTAGCTGTCGTGATATTGAAAAATTGTTTGTTTTTATGAACAAAAAAAAAGTGAAATGAAATAGAAAAATACTAACACAGCACCGCCAGTACATGTGCTGAAAACTAACTCTAACTCTTACGCTGATTCAGTTGTCACAAAACTGCTTTTCTTCGGGTCCACTCGAAGCAATCGAGTCGTCTTTCTCCTCCTCCACGGTGTCGCGCCACGAATATCTAACTGTGTCGTAGAAAACGGCTTATTTTCTGCTTCAGTGCAGTTAATTATCTTCTCCAAACGAAGTCAACGAATCGTCCTCTTTTTCCCCTCGATGATGCCGCACCTCGAGTAATCTACCTGTGACGTAGTAAACGGCTTTTTCTTTGCAAATCACAAGCTAATTGTCGTCTCGGCGTTGTAGCAATTAAAATTGCTGTTTGTTACACTGTCATTGTAGTGTCTTTCAGGTGGAGGTTGCGGCTATTTTACAGGCAATCGACTGGCTTCTGTGTAATCGAATATTCGGGGTTAATATTGGCATTTTTACAGATAGCCAAGCGGCTATTAAATCCCTCGCTGGTCCTTGTACAGGGTCCATGATTGTTGCTGAATGCCGTGCATCTCTTAGGGAGATGTCGAGACATTCGGCTGTACAGTTGATTTGGGTACCTGGACAAAGGGGTTTTCAGGGCAACTGTGAGGCCGATGAGCTAGCAAGGTTTGGAACCTTGTTGCCAGAGGTCTCCTGCTCCCTCTCAATAGGTATGCCGATGACATCGGTCAAACTGGCCATCAGGCAAAAATATCTCCAGGATGCTAGGAGGTCCTGGGCAAATGAATCATCCTGTGCAATAGCAAGGCAGTCCTAGGTATCCATGGATGCGCATCGCACCAGGCAGCTTTAGGCTTAACTCGAAGTGCTCTACGCTGCACTGTGGGAGTTCTTACGGGCCACTGTCTCTTAGGACAACATGCACAACGACTGGGAGTGCAGTTTAACGATTTCTGCCGGAGTTGTGGCTCTGAGGATGAAGAGGAGTCCGTCCTCCACCTCTTGTGTCAGTGCCCGGCGCTCGCAAGGAGAAGGTTAGTGGCAATTGGTGCTCCCTTTCTCTCAAACCTGACTGAGTTGTCCCTGGTTAATCTAAAGGGGATAACGCGATTTGTTAAGGGAAGCAGATAGTTTCCCGAATTCAGGGAGTTGGAGAGAGTCACAAATCATTGTGGCATCACAACGGGCCTCTTTTGTGCCTATGTGTGCCGGTCGGCAGGCAGACCTCTGTGGACCGGCAGCCACTTTAACCTAGCCTAACCTACAATGTCTGCTGCGTCTGCTCTTCTCGGCGCTCACGGCTGACTTAGTTGTGTGAGAGCCGCAATCTGCGTTTTATACTTGGCAATTTCTGGCTGAAGTGCAGAAACGGTGTCGACAATTTGTGCAGCCGTGTACACAATATTGTTTATGCTGGCTTTTGGAGAATATGCTTCGAAAACCAGTTTCTATTCTAGAAGCCACTGCGACCAAAGAGTCCTTAATAAATATTTTCCAATTGAAAAATCTGCCAACGGCTTCATTTGCCAGACCAAGGTTGATCGGTCACCGATGCTTAGATTTGCCAAAAAAATGTTTCAGCTTTGCTAATCACTGGCCGATATTCATGAAGCAAGAGTCTTCGTAAGGGTCTTTGCAAGGGTCACCATCACATTCCTTACCGATAATAACTCCAATGAGCCTAGCAAAGAGACCACAGTATTGTACCTTGTCAATGATGTTTTGATCTCCGGAAGCTCGACAAAATCAAAAAAAAAAAAAAAGAATGGCTTATCGGCCTAGAATGACACACCTATCGACGATTCTCACTCTTTGCTAAACAATATTTACTGAGGAAAATGCGCGACAGACAATAAAAACACATGATAATACGTTACAGACAATCAAACATATGACAGAGAAGTAAAGAGCCTACAAAAAAAAATTTATAATCTATAATTTTTGTTTTTGAAAGTTTGATGTTCATGGACATAGTGACAATCTAAAAAAAAAAACACCCTGAGAGTATAAAGAAAATTTTGCAAGTCTAGAAAAACTACGGGAGTCCAAAATGAATCGTGAATATCTGAAAAAAAAATCCTGGGAATGTACACAAAAAATTCTGGAAGTCTGGGAAAATCAGAAACGCCTAGAATAAATCGTGGAAATCTAAAACAACACCTTGGGACAGTAAAAGAAAAATTTGCATGTCTAGAAAAACTACGGGAGTTCAAAATGAATCGTGAATATCTGAAAAAAAAATCCTGGGAATGTACACAAAAAATTCTGGAAGTCTATGAAAATCGTGATGGTATCCCTAACCTTTTGGCCAAATCACTATCATCGTCCTTATGTGTTCCCTTGTCAATTATATTTAACCTCAGCCTCTCCTCCGGCTCCTTCCCCTCCAGTTGGAAATCTGCATATATTTCCCCCATCCACAAGTCTGGAGACCCAAGCTGTGTTTCCTATTACCGTCCGATTTCCCTCCTTCCTTTTTTTGGAAAAGTTCTCGAAAGAGTGGTTTCCAACAGGCTGCTTCCTCTCCTCCATCCCTTCCTTGCTCCGGAACAGCATGGTTTTGTCAAAGGGAGATCTGCCACCTCTAATCTTATTACTTTTACTAACTTTGTTGCTTCTGCCTTAGACCAACGGAAATAAGTGGATGTCGTATATACCGACTTCTCAAAAGCTTTTGATTCTGTTGACCACAGAATTCTCCTTGCAAAGCTTCGAAGTTATGGGGTGTCGGGTTCTCTTTTGTCTTGGTTTTCATCCTATGTGTCTGGTCGTTCTTGTGTTGTATCTGTGCAATCGTCCACCTCTTCCCCCTTCTGTCCTCTTTCCGGTGTTTCTCAGGGCTCCATTCTCGGTCCTTTATTATTCCTAGTATTTATAAATGATCTCCCTTCCTTTATTCGTTCTCCCTGCCTATTGTTTGCTGATGACTTCAAGATTTTCAAAGTAGTTGAATCTACCAACGACTGTCTCCAACTCCAAAACGATCTCTGTACTCTGTGCGACTGGTGCTCGAATAATTCACTTGCTTTGAACACATCCAAATGTCATCAGATGTCCTATACGTATAAAATGTCACCCTTAATTTACTCCTATACTCTTTACGGCTCTTCCATTACGGCTGTGAATGATTTCAAGGACCTTGGTGTGCACTTTGATCAAAAGCTCAAATTTGACCTGCACATTGCATATATAACTGCCAAGGCCTCTCGTCTGTCCGGTTTTATTCTTAGATGCTCTTCTTCGTTTACTAGCATCGCTACCTCTTTCCATTTGTTTTTTTCACTTGTTCGTAGCATCCTAGAGTATTGTTGTCAAGTGTGGTCTCCTCGTCATCAATATCTCAGTGTTGCAGTGGAACACGTTCAGCGTAGATTTACTCGCTCACTGTTATTTAAATTCAAAATCCCTTACTGTTGTTATAGTGATCGTCTTTCCTTATTCCAAATTCCTTCATTAGAGTCCCGACGAGTGTTCCTCGACGAGTGCTTACTTTTCAAGCTGCTCCATTGCCCTATGCTCTCCGATCTTGGTTATATGCTGTGTCTACGTAACGTCAATCGATCGGATAGATCTCAATTAATGTTTTCTCTTCCCTTCGCGCGTTCTGAAGTTTATTTCAACTCGCCGCTATTGCGTATGCTCAGGAAGCATAATGATCTTAAACTTGGTCCTTTTCCGCTAACGTTCTGTCAATTTAAGTCCCAAATTAAAGACATAATTCTTAAAGCTTCTTTTAATGATTGATTTTCTATTTAATTTTAGTACTATGTTTGCAATTTCTTCTATGTTGAATTGTACATTAGCTTTAATTTGTTGTTCTTATATTTTCATTTATTTGTTAATTTTTCTATTTTCTTCTTTTGGATTTATTTAATTTTTCTATTTTTGTAATTGGGCAGAAGCCTGTTGAAATGGATTCAAATAAATAAATAAATAAATAAATAAATAAAAAATCAGATAGGCCTAGAAATAATCGTGGAAATCTAAAAAAAATAAATCTAAAACAGAAGTCTATAAAAATCAGGAGTGTCCAGAATTAATCGTGCAAATGGTAAACAATCCAGGGAGCATACAAAAAAAAATATGGAAAAGACAAGGGATTATGTGTTTGGAACGATTTCAATTCATGTTATGCAATAGAAGCAAATTAAGGATATACAAGCGAAATTCCATGCTCATAAACTTGAATTTCTTACTTCGAAAATTCGCCCACACTTCAGAACATCGTCCACGTTGGGCGCGATTGGCAACAAATAAGTTATTTTGAGAATATTATTTTATTTCATAGTTTTACATAGTCGCATTTGATGAAAGTTCACTCTGAAAAAAAAAATTGAAAACAGAAAACCAAAAACAGGACCAAACTTCCAACATCAAACGCATGAAAATTGACTTCTGGATCAATTCATATTTCACACACTAGCTCCTCCATGTTTAGATTTCAAAAATACATTGAATTTACATCATGGCTTCACTCATCCTCAATTTATTCTACATCCAAAATTCAATTCTAATCAATCGAATCTCACCCTAAGGCAAGACTATTTTATACAATCACGTTAACATGATCATCGAACCGGCAACAAATCCGCTCAACTGTTCGAATCACTCGAAATTTTGTCAAATTAAACTCTTGCCGCTCGAAACCACCATACAAATTTCGTACATGATAATAATTACCGAGTACGTATGATGACATATGTACACACACACAAACACAAAGCTTAGTCAATATCAAGTGTAAATATACGGTCTTTAAAAATAAAGAGTCCTTTTCCCGTTCGCAACCAAGACGACTACGATATGATGCAATCTTTTAAAAACGGAACAAAAACAAATTCCGATCGCTTTAATCGTTCATGCCGACACACATAAAACCGATTTTTTTTCTCCCATATATTATTATTATCTTCAAAGGATTCTTCCGCACGCCAAACAAACAGGAGCGATAGTGTGACGCAAAGTGAAGGAAGTCACGCGACAATCAATTAATAATCACACCTTCATCATCACGAAGACTCTTTTAAACACACACAGGAATGTCGGTTTGCCTCTGAACTTACGTATTTCAGTGCCGTTGTATCGTTCTCTACCCATCATCGATAGGGAATTCGGTTGTCCTTTTTTTCATGTCTTTTCTTCTATCGTATCTCATCCTCCTCAACAACATCTTCTACCTGAGACACGGCACGACACACGATACGAAATGTTGACAACGAGGCAAAAGTACTTACAGGAACTATAAAGTGATCCTAAAAAAAAGAGTGGTTCGTGAGGTGAAATAACATTTTATTCATGTTCTCATTACGTTAATAATAGCTTAAAATGAAGACACCCAAAATAAAACGTTTTTTTTTTTTGTTAAATATTCTCTCTAAAGATCCCATCGGAAGGGTTGAATCATTTTTTTTTTATTTCTGTTTTATCCGTTCCTTACCCATAAGTGTGGTGTCCTGGAGAACTCGAGTCCCGAAAAATCCTTCTCTACTTGCTGCTGCTGATTAAGGACATGAAAAACGATGCATCATAAAATAAAAGGCTACCACATCGTACCGCATTCAGTATAAACAAATTATCGCTAACAGCATTTTAAGGGTCATAGCTTCCATCCCTATAATTATTTTCTTCCTCATTTTTTATTCGTGTTTTCACGTTTTTTACTTATTCCTCCTTGACTCTCCAACAAGACCCTGTATACGGACTGGTACTTGCCCGACCCCTGACGAAATTGAAAAAAAGCGCGTGCAACACCTCACACCGTACATGCACGTACGGTGTCCCGATTAGGGATGAAATCGGACAAAAAAAACTGTGTAGGGTGATTTGAAATTAAGTCGATAAAAAATATGGAATTTTCGAAATCCTAATAATGTGGTTTTGATCCTGCATACATTGCACGCAAAGCGTATAATGTAGGCTTAGGAATATTGTGCTTTCGTCGCACTTATTCTGTTCAACATCTATTGTAGGGTTGATGTTTGATGAGCCTATTCACCAATAGATGGACCAATGGATATAGTTAACGAAATGGACTTTACCAGCAAGGGTATTTTCGCGTAGTCGGCAGTGAGTGTCGGAAGGACATTTTGGAAATTTGAATGATTGTTTGCGAATGCCAGGATGTACGAAGCGAAAGAGCTTTCTCGTCCTGTCGCTGATTAAGTTCAATGTGAGTGTAGTTGAATGAAAAGGGGTAGTAGCCTGTGAAAGGATAGAATTTGAATTGGTGAACGTTTTAGAATCTTTTCGCATTCATTCAGGCGAGGACATTTGTGCTGGTAGGTTTCCGGCGGTAGAGAATTTAATATTTAAAAAAAAATGTATCTTTTAGAAAATTTGAATGAACTCATTTCGTTCGGTTCATTGAAAATATGATGCCTCGTTGACTAGTTTCTTTCAAAATGATAATAGGTTGATTAGAGAGCAGAATCGAAATGTATTGGAAGAATTTAAAGTGTGCTCAAAAAATACATGTTAAAGCTGAGAAGTGATTATGTGAGCATCGAAGGTTTTTAAAATAGTTGAAAAAAAACAATATGCGGCTGATATTTTTCATTTTATATCTTATCAGGTTTAATAACATCATTTTAATTCAGAAAATATTGGACTCCTAAAAATAGTAGAATAGAATCGATTTGAGAATATGTATCTGTAATAAGTAGTCCTGAAGAGGACGTATATAAATAGCCAGCAAGTCGCCGAGGAAGAAATGCATATTATTATATGAAAACGGATCCTCCTCCGCGCAGCTCCTCTTCGAGAATAAGGCTCAAATTGTCCTGATCAGTGTGCCTTGTACGAGGCACTCGTCTATTTAGTTTTCGGATGCTACAGATCACGGAGCAGTTGGACTTGCTTACCTTTTCAGTACAAAATCAACATGGCACGTAGTACTATATAACATAGCGCAGCATTTATGGTCATAGTGCTCTGAGCTAAAAAAATATAGGTCACAGCGCCATCATATTACATTTTATTTATTTATTTATTTATTTATTAATGTCCAAATCAACAGAGCAAATCCAATTATAGATTAGACATAACAAAAAAAGAAAACAAATGTATAAATATATAGATATATATATATATAAAAATATATATATATATATATATATATATATATATATATATATATATATATATATATATATATATATATATATATATATATATATATATATATATATATATATATATATATAAATATATATATAAAATATATATATATATATATATATATATATATATATATATATATATATATATATATATATATATATATATATATATATATATATATATATATATATATATATATATATGCAAAGAAAAAAGGCATAATAATATGAGAGTTAATAAGAGAAAAACGACCGTGTGTGTGAAGGAAAGAAGGTTGGTTAAAGTGGATCTACCTTTGACAAAACCATGCTGCTCATAAGCGAGAGTAGGCTGGATAAAGGAGTAGACTCGCTTGTAAAGTGGATTAAAGTGGATTTACCTTTGACAAAACCATGCTGCTCATGAGCGAGAGTAGGCTGGATAAAGGAGTAGACTCGCTTGTAAACCACTTCTTCCAGGATCTCGCTAAAGCAAGGAAGAAGGGAAATGGGACGGTAGTTTGAGATGCATGTACGATCACCGGCTTTATGTATAGGAAAGATGTTGGCAATTTTCCAGCGAGAAGGAAACGAGCCAGAAGATATATTTAAGTTGAACAGGATAGAAAGAGGGACGCACAGAGATGATGAAAGAGATTTAGCCAGGATATTTGGAATACCGTCGGAACCACTACCGGTATTGGCATCGATATCGTTCAACAGAAGTTCAATTTCAAGAGGGTTCGTTCGAAATGAGCGCAATTCAGGAGAGAATGTGGAGGGAAGATTTAAGGAATTAGAAGAAGACTGTTGTGAGAAAAAAGAGGAAAAGTAAGAAGCAAAAAGCTCACACACTTCTTGTGGAGTGGAGGCAGCTGTATCACCCAAGTGCATATCATTCGGAATACTAGGACAATTTTTCAAGGAACGGATGAATGACCAAAAGGATTTCGGGTGATTGGTTCTAATTGATGCTTCAACGCCAGCAATGTAGGAGCGCATCGCCTGTCTGACAACTTCTTTCGCTCTAGAGCGAAGACCCTTATACAAAAGATGGTCAACAGGTGAACCTGATCTTTTATATAAGTAACGAGCTGCATTTCTGGCTTCAAGTGCGATTGAAACTTCACTGCTGAACCATGGAGCACCGTTCGGTTTATTACGACGATTAGTTGGTGTGAATAGTGGAATAAGGTTAGATAGGAAATTATACAACTTTCACAAAGCATCATCAACTTCAAGGCCACGAAAAAAAGAAAACCAGTTAATATTTTTTTATTTCAATCGCCATGCCGGTGAAATCAGCAATGTGTAAGTTGAAACGTATTAAGGATGGGATTTTATTCCTCATAGAACGAATATTAGAAATTTCCAGAATAAGAGGGGGGGTGATGAGAATCAGGAGGAACATAAGGAAAGAGAGCAGCGCTTAAAGAAAGTGATGATTTTGGAAGATTGGACAAAGCGAGATCCAGAATTCTGTTGCTGGCATTTGGTATATTGTTGAGCTGAGAGAGGGAACAAAGTGAGAGAAACGAAGACGTTATTGAAGAAACACTACTAGTTGAGATGATAACCGAATAGTCAACATCCCAAACTAGAGTAAGGAGATTAAAATTAAGTGGTGGAAAAATGACTGTTGAGGTAAGAAGAGAGTTCCGCCAGGAATTGTTCATAAATCGACAGAAGAAGGCTGCAGGGGATATATTTATATTGAAGCAACAACTAAGGTTTTGGCAGAAGGCAAGGAAATACGCACAAAAATACACTCAACAGGAGGACAGAAAGGAATATCACGACATAGTGTTCCGTTGAGTGCCTTATTAATACCGATGAGTACACCTCACCCATCGAATTTACCACTATTCACACGATCCCTGTCTTTACGGAAAACCGTATGGTCAGGTAAGATTTCCGAATCGCAGATATCATCAGTAAGCCAGGTTTCTGTAAGACATATTATGTCCTCCGAAGCTTAAGTGGCAGAGAGCCTGAACTCATTCGTTTTGGTCCTCAAACCGCGGACATTTTGATAATACAGTCTTAATCCTAAGCTCTGGAGCTCCTTGCTCCTCTCGGATGAAAATTCTTACGAGAAATTCTGGTGAATTCTTTGACCAGAACACCAGGAGGCCAGAAGTCCTTTCGTAGAAGCTCGTTGATGCCAGAAGATACCGTTATACGGGAAGAAGCCACTTCCTGGTTTGGTAAGTTGTCAGACGTCAGTTTTTTGCAGATCAGAAGTGGTGGCATGTAGCCAAGCTTAGCAGCTGCAAATTGTTTAATCGTCTCGGCTGAAGTATTGTAATCGATGCGGGATATGATAAGTCCACAAAGACGACTCTCCATATCTATGATATAGTTCCAAAGTTCTTTTTCTTCGTCATCAGAAAATGTTCGAGTTTTTGGCCCTAAAGGAACTTTCACAGAAATCGCAGGATCAACAGGACCTTCCAGGGCTACACGAGCTTCTTTAACTTTTCTTGTCAGGGTCGTTTGTGGCACAAAATATGTTTTCGATGCTAATTCATACCCCCATTTTCCCTCAATTACATCATCTACCACATTTTTCATACTCTGTTCACTCAAATTCCCCCTCGTCGTCTTTCTTTTCTAATTTTTCACCATCCTAAAACAAGATAAAATTAAAATTAAGTTTAAAGGATCATAAAGTGTCATAAAGAAATCATAATTTTCTTCGATGGGCAAGATGGGGTACCCCATACCCCAGATCTTGTCCTCCCATGCACATTTGAATAAAATAACATGCCTTAAATAATAAAGTAAAATATAAAGAAAAAAACATGCTCTTACCTGTTGGTGAAATCTTTGATAAAGAAGAATAACTTTCAGTTAGTTGACAAAAACGAACTTGACAAAAACCGAGTTTTTGGCGCTACGGCAAAAACACATGGACTGACAAGCCTGTCTCAGCGCTGGCAGATAAACAACACAATAGCGCATCGTTACGAGCAAGAGTGGCTATGATTGGTCGTTCGTACGATCGATGAGACCCGCAACCCCGTCTTGCTCGCTACCCCGACTTACCCCCACTTCCCCTAGCAACAATGGTTATAGAATTATTCCGCAAATCATCCAAAGACAGAATTCGAAATGTGAAAAAAGTAAGAGAGAGAGAGAGAGAGAGAGAGAGAGAGAGAGAGCTCAAGACATTGCTTTTATGCATCAAACGATTCAATGTAAAGGAGAACTTCAACTTGAAATTAGTCAGCTTGCAATTAAATCTTATCAATATGGATATTAAATCAAACGAGCAACCATTCAATGCATCCTTATCAAAATCTCTACAACTATAGCGACGTATTTATGTGAACAAAACCAGAGCTTGAAAGCAGCGAATACCCTTCGGTATCAGTATCACATGAATCGTCTGAATTATCTTCGGTATTAATTCTTGGCTTTCATAATTGAATTATCCGCATAAACTGCCCTAATTTAATCAGAATATGTAACACATCCTGCAAAAAAAAGAAAGAAAGCCCATGCACCAGCCAGCTGGCCGGCCAGCAAGCTATCATGTCAACATGATTGTAAATCAATCAAAATTCTGACTATGTGGTAATATAACGACAAGAAGACTACGTACGACACTTAAGGTGTACACGATTGGGGCCCACGAAAACGAGAAGAACAATGTGAACACGCAAGTGATGATAAAGAGACGATGACAACTATCGCAATGACAACAACCGTAGTGATGATGATGATGATGGACAGCAAAGTTCGGGTGAAACAGGACAACACAACAAAATAAAATAATAAATAAGGATGACCATCATGAGGTCATAGCAAATGGATAGGTATGGACGACGAACGATGAAAACGACGTGCGACAGACGATCTGTTTGTTTGTGTGCATAAAATTATAGAGGAACCACATACGTTTTACCTGTACCTCACCAGCGGCAATATTTAATTGAAGGTGATGCTTTGCCCAAGACATTATGCACATTTTGCGGTTTATCTTGACAATTTTGCGGTCAATGTAAACAATTTTTCACTCGTTTACTTTTAAAACCGTAATAGGGAAGCCGGCTAATGGAATGATAAAGATGATGTTTATTTAAATATGTTCAAACCGATTGTTGTTGTTGTTGCGTTGAATACTTAGTTGTTTTATTACAATCAGACTTCAGGTCGTTTTTTTTTTGTAATTGTTTGAAGTATGATTATCCATTTTTGCGCAGGACCGTTGGAAGAGCACCTATCATTATCAGTATTATTATGGTGAGCGAAATTTACTAAAGGATTAAATGAATTGCGTATAGAATATTTTTTTTCATTTTGCGAAAAAAACAAACGACATTTGTCCGGAAAAGGGGAAAATCGATAGCTGTAATTATGTTATTAAGGAAATATGGAATACGAAATAAATTGATATTTGGCTAGTTATACTCTATTGCCAGCACCATAATTTAGAAATCAATTTGATGTATTCGTTTTTTTTAAATAATTGAAAATTGATTCAGGCTTGAAATCATATCAGAATTGTATTAGGGTGATATATAATTAGTCAGGGGAAATTTAACATGGTGCTTCGGATATCTCAAAAACCATTATAATTACAAGAAAAAGTTATATAATCTTTTTTGTTGCAAATTTTTTAAGCTACAAATTCATTATACATTATTTTGCTGAAGACGTGACCGTTACTGAGATATTTAGGAAAGATCACTTTTGGTGACCTTTGACCCCGTATAAAAAGTAACGCAGCACTCGGATCGATGGGGACTTTTGACATTTTGTTCAACACGCCAGTACCAAGGCTCACACCAAAATCCAGCTTTCCCCTAATTATTCCGAAGTTTCGCCTTTTTTATGTCGGATTTCACTGGACTAAATTGTGAGCAAGATATGATCTTGAAAATGATCAATTGTAACGATTGTTTTGCCTTTTTATCTTTCTTTGTCATCCTCAGCCCACAGTCACTTGATCGCTTCCGTCTTAGACCAACAGAAGCAAATTGATGTGGTTTACACTAGTGTTGGAAAATCTTGTGATTTTTCACTAGCCAACCGGTGAAACGATGATTGTGATTTTCAAATCACTGTGATATTAAACAGTGATTTTCAATCACTGTGATATTAAACAGTGATTTTCAATCACTAGATTGAATTGGGCATATTGCTCTTACGGGGAAAACATTTGATGAGAAGTTACTTTAAAAAAAACAATCATTTTAATAACCAAACCGATAAAACTATCTTCAAAATGTACACCCAGTAATATTAAATTATATGGTTTTTGGCTCAGAAATTTAAATAAAAAGAACACTCCAGCGTATAGAGACCGCAAGAAAGACTGATTTGCGAAGAAACCAGAAATAACGATTCATTTCATATTGAATATGTTTTAAATATTTAACAATTCGAATTCTTGTACACACGACCAGATCATCACAATAAAACCACAGTCAATCAATAAAATTACACAGCTATTGAAATCACAGCTATCGTAATCACAGCTATTGAAATTACAGCAATCACAGTATAAAGAATCACATTTAACAGTAGTCTGTGACTTCGCTTATTGTGATTTCGTTGGCTCTGAGACTTTGCTCGCTCTGCTTTCGATCACAGTGGTTTCGACAGTTGCGATTTTCGTGCTTGATAATTTCGTGCACTGAGGTTTTTTTTACCATTCTGCTCGCTGTGATTTCGTTCACTGTGATTTCGAATATTTTGGTCACTGTGATCTTTCATTCACTGTACAAAATATCAGTGACTGATATATGCACAGATTTTACAAATAATTTCGATTTTGTTCGAAAACTCACTGTTCATGGTGTCTTCCACGATATTGAACTGTAATCTCTCACTACCACCAGCGTCCCACATTGCAGTCATACCTGAGATAAGGGCCTGAAAGAGAGAGATGAAAAAATATGAATCGGAAGAAGTAAATCGTGCAAGTCTTCATATTTTCTGTCAGCAGCAAACAGAAAAAAATATATCAATAAACTGTACATAGATTGAATTTATTCGAAAGTTTTCTTCAGATATTATCAACATTAACATCAAAGAAATTTCACATAATTTTGCGGAAAAATTGATTTGGAAATTTTAATAATTTTCCGTTTGGACGATATATACTGTTGGTGTCGTCTCAAAAATCACATTGCCTATAAAATCCTCGAAATATAAGCAACTTTAAATGTAACCGTGATTTTCTTTAGTATAAAATTGTCAGCAAAAAACTTAAATTATTCTCAGAATTAATTCAATTCTACATTCTTTCGGGACATTGCATCAAACATTCAGTTCAAACCGTTTTCAGCTCAACCGAAAAATTGTTCCATTAGTCATAAAGCAGTGTCCACATTGACTGCCACCATCACCACCACTCAGGTCAAATATATTCGAAACGAAAAAAGGACGACATTTTTTTGGCGCAATGGTTCACGACTCCTATGTCCATATGTTAAAGCTAAAGGTCTACTTGCGACCGGAACAGTACGGTTAAGCGAACATAAAGGGTTTTCGAAATTCATTTTACCCTTGTCCAACTGTCTTGGACAACGATTGTTATATGATAGATTTCTCCTGTCTCCCAAAAACGACCATGCAATGGCTCTATGCACGAGGACCAGCAGGGTGAATTTCTTTATAATATCCTGTTCGCTGTTCGCATCTTCACCAAATGCATTTTTATTTCCATCGGCGTACATCATCGAGCGCATTGTCCCCGCTGCACATGTACTTGCGTCAAACACATAACATGCAATAACTTAGTTTACGCATTTAATCACTCCAATCTGAAAGCTGACGACGACGACGCGGTGCAGCGCAGCACTGACGATCGACAACAAACTGTAGATATCCAAAAAAAAAATATATCTATATAAACGAATAAGGTCAATGTGCATATAATAAAATGCGGAAAATATAGCGGCCGTTTATCGGACCGCCAAGTTACCGTGGTGGCCATGTACTAGTTGAGAATGGTTACATGTATAGCGACCGTTTACCTGGCGCTTGATATCCTCCAGTCCCTTCTATTCGATATTATTGTTACCAGGTCAAACGCTAACCCTTTTTTGGGTAGTAGTCGCGAGTTGAATAGCCGTTCTTTCATCTGTTACGTCACATGGAATTGAAACTAATATGATTTTTTTTTGTCACTTCGGGTATATGCATTTATGTTTATGCAATGTCGATGTGAAATTGAAATGATAGCTTTTTGGGAAAATCAAATAAAAAAAATGTTTATCATAATTTAAATCTTCTTTGTCGATTTTGATTGTAGTTTTCCAAATTAAACAAAGAGATTCTAATTAACATTGGTCGTGTTACGAATAGTTTGGGACCAATTTCAAATACTTAGCTGAAAAGTTGTATCTTGCTGCTGTTTTGGCTTGATGACCGATATATCAAAATAAAGATTCAACTCAATCAAATACGGTATTCGCTGCTTTGAGCGGGTTTTGGCTTGACGCGGATAAAAGTTTGTCATCTGTATATAAGAGGACTTCAAGAAGATGTTGTTCTACTGGCATCGGTAGCCCAGCAGTAAAGATCGTGTAAAAAACAGGTCCGATGATACAACCTTGTGGCACTCCAGATGTGACAGGCCTCTCAATTGAATTAGCTTCATTCGCGTTGACGCAGAATTTCCTATTGATAAATCCAACCAAAACTTGATCAGCTTGAACAGAAAACCTTCACGCCCCACACAGAGATGGCATACTACGTGCCACGCCTATACCTAAATTCAGACTGGTATTATGTTAAAACATTATTTGAAATAATCTCCATCGAAATTCTTTTAAAAACATCTCAATGTTACGAAGTAAGAGGAACTGACGGAAATTTCCAGCTTCTTTATTTTATCATCCTTCCGATAATGGTCACGACAAACATTCATCGCCTCAATACTGGTTCTAATTTTTTTAAAGGCAGGGCTCTCATGAAATTTGGCTGGATGACCAACAAGATCACAATTGACACACGCAAACTATGCGTCTTTTGCGGCTTTTTGCAATTGTCATGATGGTACCTCTCCGGTAGTTATGCGTTATTCAGGAGTGAGTCAATCGAAAAGAGCCAATCATTCAGCTAAGCTTAATGAGCCAGCTCATTTCATTCGATTGAAATCATTCACCACTCAGTGCTTAGCTCTCACCGAAAAACACTATCCGCACTGTAAAAACACCATAATTTTATGATGCGTTGTTCAGGAGTGAGTCAATCAAAAAGAGCCAATCATTCAGCTAAGCTTAATGAGCCAACTCATTTCATTCGATCGAAACCATTCACCAATCAGTGCTTAGCTCTCACCGAAAAACACTATCCGCACTGTAAAAACACCATAATTTCAGAAATACGATCAATACCTAATTTTCGTTCAAAATCCTTATTCCAATCAAGGCTTACAACCATATATCTCATATCGCCAAAGAGCCATCATATTCGTATTGAAAGCAGCTCACCGCACAGAATTAAGAGCGATGAGCTGTTAAATGATCAAAGGATTGCTGTACAGAGCTATGAGTGGTAAGCTGGTAAACGATTGTGATCGGGGATTGGTGTCATAGCTTGGGTAATTAAAGCTCTTTTGAAACATTCTAGAAGAGCGGCTCAATGGTAAGAGAGTGAGTATAACTACGAGTGAGTATAACTAAGAGTGAGTATAACTAAGAGTGAGTACAAATGAGCTGGTTCACTCAAAATTTCACTCACTGCCAGGGAATGGACTGTATTTAGTATACAGCAGTTAGTTTGCGAGAAGGCTGGAATAGCGCTATTAAAAGCCTGGACTGAAATTTGAATTTTTCACACCCTGCCGATTTTATCAGTTCACGGTCTTTGTTGGTGACGAAATGCACCAACAAGGACCAACAGTGCACCTTCAGATCAGGGTGCTACGCCACTAGCAACGGATGACAAGGGACTTGATTTTTTCATTGGCTACAGTGTACGTAGCAGCACTTTGATCATTGCTCAGAGATAAATTCAAACAGCTTTTTTGTGCTCTTCATGAGAAGAGTTTAGAGTGAATGATTTGTTTCTCGAGAGATTTTCAATGGTTAGCACTATTCTTTGTGCTTTCATGTCTTCAATGAACTTTAAAACGTCCGTTTTGTGACCCTTTATGGGAGGAATTTTTATGTTTTTTCCACAATTTTACCTGTCTCCTTATTTGTCCGTAGTTCCTGAATTTCTAAATCTTTAGAGCTGGATAGTGGCCACAAACTAGCGGCCTTCCGTGACCGTTTCTAGGACACCCTAACCCAGGGGCATTAAATTTTTATTTACCTCGTAGATACTTTGATATTAAACTTTTAGCAGACTCTTTTCTGGACGTTCATTGAACTGACTTTCAAATTCCCCTAAATAACTGCACTATATTAAACAGACAAAAATAAAATAAAACTGCTACAATTTGAAAGTGTAAGAAAAATACATTTTTTTTTTGCTTATATATATAAATTATAAATTTATTGGTAACATCTCTCGGTACAAAATTTACAACAATAGCAAAATACTTGAAAATTTATTGACTGCATCTCTTAGTAATGCAAAATTGACTGAAATCATCATATTCGGCAACCGTAACCTCATTTTGCAACCGAAAATCTATTGAAATTTGACTTAAATTAAAAACCAAACTACAGACAGATATTGATTTAACCGCATAACTGTATCGGAAGACATTAGACAAAAACAATTGTTTTTATGATTGTCAATATTTTAAGATATTGCATCACAGCAACAGGGTTGCCCATATATTTTAATAACTTCTATCACTGGTCCTACCTAAAACCAATAAATCTAATGAATCTCATAGTGATCTGATGATCTAGTCGTGAGTTCTTGTGAACAGAAATTACCGTTACTCAGATAATAGTTAATTTGGCGAAGGATTGCCATTCTTATAAGTCATATGTTTGAGTGAAAAGAGCATTAAGTTTATTGAAATGAATTTGAAAATATTTTTATTATAAATCAATTGTACATTCTTAACCTAACTTAAAGTTTGATTAGCAAAGAAAACTTAAAATCTAGCGGCTATACTATTTTGGCCTGCTGGCTCTTATTGGTTTATTTTTTAAAGCTAGTTTTCGGCAATTTTTTTGGCATTTTATCATAAATGGAAATTCGGCGAAGAATATTCTTTGTCTACTTCCGGGCACTCACCACCCACTGTGGGCTAAAAATTTCCAAAACTTAATTGTTACCTTAAATAAGAACATTACCAACTTTCATTCTTCTGCAGACTTTTTTCCCCCGAATTTATTGGTTCCAGAGAAATATTGTGGTAGCTAAAAGATCTCCATGATTTTAATCAACCTAAATCTTCAGCTGATTCTCAGAGAATATTCGTTTATTCTCTATCATAAGTGATTTTATTAGATATTGTTTGTTGAAAAATTATTTTAAATTTGATGCCTGGTACGAAAGCACAAAAAAAAATCGAATTTCCCGTGAATTTGTCAATGTTCAAGATCTTTGAAGCAAGCCAGATAATTTTTCGAAGACTTTCACCCACACGGGGCGCCAATTTAGATGTAGTTGTAATTAGCGTCGTGAAAGTTGTTTTAATGAAAATTGAAGATATTTAGCGTTATGAAAGCAATATTTCGATATTTTACCTGCATTATATATATTAATTTCGATTCGAAATCTTACGATATTCAAAAATCAACGATCTCCCATTTCAGCTCAATAATCAATGGACAAACATGCCAGTGTCAATGAAGTTTCCCTACCATTTTATCAAATTCTAAAATTGACTACAGCCCCTTTTTCTCTGCTCCAACTTTTTCACGTTCTCTAATTTCTGAACTTTGCAACTTTCGACAAAAGTAAAATACGAATCAAAGTAACTATGCAAGAAGAAAAAAAAATTTGTTGCCCGAGTAAAAGTTTCATTTCTTTCGCTTTTCTTCATCTATATTTCTTGTGCTTACTCGTTTCATGTCGTTTTTTTTTTTGTTTTTTGTTCTGACTGTGTGTTCCAGAACTTTAATTCATTTTCCTCAAAGACTACAATTTCTTTCGTTTTCGGGTCAATTTTTCCATTGCCATTTCTGTCCAAGGCAGATAGCAATCGTACTATTGTAGAAGGCTTGAAATATATACGTTCGCTAAGTATGTCGTATTATATTGCTATACCATGCGAATTGAAAACAGAACAGCAGTGGCTGGCTGCAGGCTTCAGGCGGCTCGAACAGCCAAAGCCAAAGACATATACGGGCTAGATTTGCTGCGAACGCTTTTATAACTTCGAAATAGTTTCCAGGACTAAGAATGAAAAATGAAAAAGTTTCTTTTTACATCTCTCTCAGAAGTAAAAAAAAAGTAACAAAATTGTCCAAAGTCGTCAGAGTTGGAGGAATTTATTTTTAATTTGTTTCGACTAAGATGAGCTCGGAGAACGAAGGAGGACACTGATGATGAACAAAACAGCTCTTGAATGCCACCAAGGAAATTATTTTGCAATTCTTGATGAAAGAAAAGGCGTTATCTTTGTTTATTTCTTGCCAGCAGTTGAAATAAAAAAAAAAACTCACAAAAAATCTCAGTACTAAAACAAACAACGATTTAAGATCCCATTATGGTTCAGTTGTTTCCTTTTTCTTGAATTGGCCTCGCGGTTCCTCGGGCTGGCTGTCTTTGGTTTGCCGGCAAATTTTTCACCCTATTTCGATGGTCGCTCTTTCTCTCTCTCTCTCGACCGGCTGGAAAAATCACCGAAAAAAAAACTGGCCGGAACAAACACTTTTTGATGATTTTTCCTTTTACGAGACGATTTTTCATCCGGTATCTCTGAAGGCCTGCAAATATCAGCGGAATGTCTTTTGTTGTATCTTTTCTGGGTGACGAGTTTCAAAAATTTTTTTTTTTTTCGTTTCTGGTCGTGGCGCTCCCAAGCAGCAAAGCAAAGAACGCACTGAAAGGAAGTGGTGAATGAAAAGAACTGGGGACCAAGTTTTATTAAAGTAATTTACTAGTAAAGTGTTCGAGCCTTTCGTGGACACAACAAGAACAACAACAACAACAACAAAATACAGAATAAGAAAAGGGAAGCTGAGTTGGTTTTTTGCTGGCGAGGAGATGTGGCATTTGAAGAAGAAAAATTTAAAACCAATTAAACATTTACTTTAAGACCGGTAATTAAGAGGAAGGAAGAAACGACTACGGAGGGAAATTCACTCTCGATAAGTACTTATTTCGTTTGTTTAGGGAAAATTTTCAATTTTTTATTTGTCTCGAATTTCTTCAAATAGTCCTTGAGTTCATTTTAAGCTGTAACCGTTCTAGATGTGAAATACCGTGCTGCCACCCCAGCGAACAGCATATTTGTCACACAAATGGCTGTCTCACTATTGCGAACAGAACGAAGGCGTATCATATGGTTTTTATTCATTCGGGCCGTTCGAAAGAAGAAAAAAAATCTAACCAGGCCCGTAATTCACCTTCGCATTTTTTCTCGTCCTTTTCACTTACTTTCCAACAAACTATCCGGCCTATACTGTGTACTTTTCCATATATGAGTGGGCAGAGGCCGTGCACAGTTTTGTATCGTAGAGGGAGGAGTTACACAAAAGGAATATAGAAATAGAAAAACCGATCTTTCATCCCTCAGTTTATAAACTATAGGCTGCACTATATTCGCGGCATGGCATTTTATTTTGATGTATGGGATGTGTGATGCGGGTGAATGGTTCGTATAATAGATGAAAAAATTCGAAACATTAGATATTTTCAAAGGCAACTGGGAAAAACTTACACGACGGGTATGGGGAGCGTGAAACTAAGACTTGCTTATATAGGGTAGTGAAATTTTAATAGGATATGTATACGCGTACGGTATGTGAAAGGGGTGGAAAGCCACGAAGAACCGATAAAAGCAAAAAAAAAATAATGTACTTGTAGTTGAGTGAACAGGATAAAAGAACATATCAGTGTGAACGAGGAAGAGTTAGGGAGTAGACAATTTTATAAGTTGTACGATATATTGTTTTACTTTAAAATTCAACAAAATGAAAAGCTGCAGGAAAACTTTGAAAAAAATTTTATTGCAATTTTCTGACTCCTCAAGCAAGATTAATTCAATCAGCCCGATTCCTCATTAAGCATCTGATGCAACGTTACAGTTTAATGATAAAATTCCATTTTCGTCTGTCGAGTAAAATTTCAGTGAACGATTTCCTCAAACTCTCACGTGCATATTGAATTTTTTCGCGACGGTTACTATTTCAAATTTTTTCATATCTACCAGTAACATATAATAAAAATTCCTTTTCTTTCATTTTCTTGCATAATCCTTGAATACTTTGATGTCATGTCCACAGCGCAAAATTCCTTATTCCCATATCATATGTTCCCATCCCCCATATCACACATTATTCCATATTGCCCGCTACGTTCTCCCCATTCAACATAGAATGCCGGCACACTTGGAGCACACGAAGAGCCTATGGATTCGACCGTATCTTCGCATGCGATAAATCTTTGTTGAGGTGTTTTATGAAAAATTATTGAGAGGGCAAACCAAGAACAAAAAAAAAATTAAGTTTCTCGTTGCCCCAAAAAGAGTGAGATTTATGAATGGGGATGCCGGCGCAATAAGAAATGGGGGGGAAGGTGTTGGTAGTTCACGGTACATGCTCCTAGAAAATACAAAACAGAAGCTGGAAAAAAGGTGAGAAATGTGCGTACTGGAAAATCACAATGAACCCAAGAACATCTTGCGTATATTTATAATATACATATATGAAAATGTTCTAAAACTCTTGTCTGCTGCCGTAGATATCCTGTATCGTATCGTAGATGATATGATGATGATACAGCCGTTTCTTGAACTATATTTCTAGAATGTCGTCACGTTTCGTAGCTACATACATACACAAGGAACAAACGTATAATAATGCCGGTTTCTGGGTTTTATCAAATGATTAAGTGAAATTAATGTTTAATTTAGGTATACTGTGCAAGGACGATCATAATATCCCGTTCTCGTATTAGGGGTTTAATTTTCTCATTTTTGTTGTTTTATTTCTCTGACTTGAACTCGTTTCGATTCGATTCTTTTCTCTCTCTCTCTCTCTCTCTCTCTCTCTCTCTCTTTCTCTAGGAAGAGTATATTGCAATAAAGCGTTTCGGTGGATGCAAGGTGCGAAAATAATTTGTTTCGTGTATGAGAAAATTCGAATGATTTATATTTGAATTTTGATATGAATGATGTTTCGATTATCGTAACAGACAATATAAATAGAATGAATTGAAATCTCTTTTCATACTACTGGTTTTCGAAGAAGACAATTACAATATGAACCAGTTTGTTTGGTAGCTCATATCTCTGTGTCTTTATATAAATAAATAAAAAAATTATAAATAAAAAAATACGGTCCGCATCCGGCCTATAAATTACTAGTGATGGGCGTTTCTGTTGTTTTCAAAAAACGAAAACGAACTGTTTTTTCTTTTCAAAACCAACTGTTTTTTAAAACTGTTTGAAAAAAACAGTTTGAATTAACGAGAGAAACAAATTTTATGCTGTACGACAATTAGAGTTTGGTCGTACTAGGATTTTCACATACTAGGTATAACTAGTACGAGTACGAAAAAATACCTGTTCCAAATACCTATTTGAAGTATGTACATGTATACATACAATGCATCCGATTTGCAGTAATGTAATGAAATGGACTAATATGCCCTCCTCCACCCTCGGAACACAACGTTCCCAAGCTAGAATGGTCGGTCATTTATTTGACAAGTCTTTCTCCAATCTAGGGGCCATCTAAAGGAAAACAATCAAATTCAATCAATTTAATTTGTTTTTCTTTTTATTATATGCAGAAAACACCTCCTGTATTCGTTCAAATTTCCAAAGTAAAAAAATTACTAAAATAGGACCAACTAAACCTGTTGTCATCTATATGACTTTTCATTGAGCAATCTCTGATACCAAACTTTTTCTGGCTAATCTAAAACAGTCGGATTTCCACTTCACCTTACTGGAGCATGAAGTTTGCCGAAAATTTGATTAAGAAATGATAAAAAAAAAATGTTCGTTTATTAAACATGCACCCAATAGGGGGCCAACCTCTTCCGTATGGCTGGACATGAGACCAAGGGGCACCTTACCTCCCGCGGTTTCGTTAATTGTACAACCCCGGTAGGGTTGGAGACACCCTCGTGGCAACCTCCAGTCACGAGGAGGGCCTCAGCACACCCAGAGACGCCAACTGGTGATCCAAATAGGATCTCAACCTTATCCTCTTTGGCGCTTTTAGTGCTACTTTTAGTTTTTCCGGAGGATTTCATTTTGCCGTATCTTCGAAACTAGACCGCTTTTCCCCAGACTTGTATGGAATACTTGCCCGAAACAACTCAGAATGGTCCCTGAATTAGATTAGACCAAAAAAAATTTTTTTTGGAAAAAATTGACGTTTTTGCCCAAATGCCCCTATAAAAAAATTGTTTGCCCTTAAAATATCACTATTGTACTCCCCGAACACTTTCAATCATCGAAAGCGCCGTGAAGTTAGTTTTTGCCAAACTATGGCTAAAAAACCCCTTACTCCCCTACAAAACCGATTGTTTTTTTTATCACAGCAATAGGTATTGGCCCGTTATGTCCCAAACCACTCTAACCTAAAATTGGCCGATTTTGTCCGATTTCAGCTCCTTTTGCCCTAAAAACTTTTTGAATAATAAATAAAATACTTGCAAGTACGAAAATGCTCGCAAGTACGAAAATATTGTTTTCCGCAGCTAAACAGTTTTCCACTGCCAAGCAGTTCGTTTTCGTTTTAACAAGCGAAAAACGGTTCGTTGAAAAAAAAAACGAAAAACGATGAAAAACGATTCGTTAAAAAAAACGAAAAACCATTCGTTTTAAAAAAACAGTTCGTTTTTAAAAAACGAAAAACGATTCGTTTTATTAAAAACAGTTCGTTTGAAAAAAACGATTCGTTTGAAAATAACGAAAAACGTTTCGTTTGAAAAAAACAGTTCGTTTGAAAAAAACGACAAACGTTTCGTTTGAAAACAACAGTTCGTTTGAAAAAAACGATTCGTTTTAGAAAAACGATTGGCTTTAGAAAAACTATTCGTTGTAGAATAGTTGGAATAATTGGTTTTAGAAATACTATTTGTTTTAGAAAACGGTTCGTTTTAGAAATGCTGTTCGTTTTAGAAAAAAAAAATCGTTTTAGAAAAACTGTTTGTCGCTATTTAGAAAAACTGTTCGTTCGTTTTTTGCTGCCAAACGTTTTTTTCAAACTGTTTGGCGTTTTTGAGGCCATCACTATAAATTACCCTCACTCAGTCCTAACAAAAGCCCTCTCTCTGCCTTAAAATTATCCTTTCTCCGCCTAAAAAGTGTTTTTTTATCTTACTTATTTATTGATGGTGTAATAAATAGATAAATAAATAAATAAAAACTTAATTAAAATATATATATATATATATATATATATATATATATATATATATATAAACAAATTAATAGATACATAAAAAGAACCATTTCCCGGCCTTAAAAACTACCTGAAACACAAAATTTCAGAAAAGATAAAATTACTCCAGATCGTGTAATCCGATCGTGTAATCCGATTTTTTGTCATATATATATATATATATATATATATATATATATATATATATATATATATATATATATATATATATATATATATATATATATATATATATATATATATATATATTATTTTTTACTGCTTTAAGCAGGGAAACTTTCTAGAAATAATATGTGGTCATAATTATTTTTATCATTATAGTTATATATATATATATATATATATATATATATATATATATATATATATATATATATATATATATATATATATATATATATATATATATATTATATATATATATATACATATATATATATATATATATATATATATATATATATATATATATATATATATATATATATATATATATGTATATATATATATATATATCTCTTTATTTTGTATTTTTCGTCTTTATATCATGAACTCTTGTACATAGTTGATTTGAGGATTTTTATAAATTATAGCGGTTAGCACTGTTATGCATTGACCAAAAATTTCTCGAAGTAGGTAATATTATATCTTGGACTACTATATATTCTAGCTCTGAGCGCCATGTACTATAGTCCCTGGAAAAATTTCACATAAATTCATGTTTGCCCGAATTCGAATTTGATCTAGAGACCTCAGCCTCTATGATTCCTATGAAATTTTTGAAAAGTTAGTGTTATAAAGCCTTCTCTAATAATATGCACTATGACTATATGCATCAGAGCCAGGACTATGTATACAGGAATTTAAGACTATATGCATAGAAGTCGAGACTATGTGTATAGTAGAAAATCTCATATAATCTGAAAATATTCCTTGTGAAGTCAAAGTCAATTGTTTATACGTTTTTAGCGATATTTTATAGCTCGGAGTACTATGTTTATTGCATATACGAACATAATTGCAAGGCTTGTGAATTTGATTCTTAAATTTTCGCAATAGATTAGATTTTCTTTTTCATAAATTGTTGTAATATTTGGTGATGATGATGACGACTTAATAATATTTACAAGGTCAATTCAGATTATTTAAATTAACTTCAGCTTCTTCTCAAACAAAGTTCAGGAAAAAAAAAAGTTTTCTATGGCGTAGATATATGATACTGCTTTACGTCGGATGCGATTTTCGCAACGCCGATCAACTCAGAATATAGAGACTGAGTTAATACGCGTTAAAAACTTAGCCCCCAAGATGGGGACATCATTTTGTCCACACAAAAAATTTCTGTCGAAACTATTCCCAACGTATGACTTGTTTTTAAAAGTGATTAACAAATTTATAAGTCTATCATCAACGACGCCCCAAAAGTCGTGCGACGTTCATTACTAAAGAAGTGTTTTTGTTAACCAGAATTTACAGCCGAAGATGAAATTTTTAACGATTGAAACGACAAAATTTAACTACGAAATAATTGCCATAATATCTGAATCCTGATAAATATCCAACGAAAACCGTAAGGACTTATTAGCCTATCACAAAGTCAACCTGAAATTTTATCCTCAAAGAACTTATAACGAATCCAGAAAGCACCAAAATCATTTTTGAATGCCAAATTGGTTTTCAAAGTAAACATAACCCTGAATGACATATCAATGAATTCATTGAAAATTCAATAAAAGACCTTTAAAAACAAGAACATCAAATTTGGACTGGAGTGCCTAAAAGAAGTTTATTGGGGTCTATTCTTTTTGCAGTTGTAGTGAAATTTTTAAATGTAATCTCTCCACTGTCGAAAGAATACCAACTCTCGCAGATGATTCACTATAACATATACTAACAAACTTATACTAATATTTCAGTTTCCTGCAATAATATCGACGAATTATTGAATATTGGTAAAAAAAAAGTGGGAAATATGAATGAATGTAGTCGAAACATATCTGAAAAAAACCTTAATCCACAGTTAAAGCTGTTCCAATACTTTAAAAAAAACCCCCTAGCACATCAGAACTGCTAGAAACACTAATGTTCGAAGAACAGTAGAGAATTTGTGCAGATTTTGAGTGTTATTCTACCACCAGAGCTACTTCTCCTACTTAAGACCACCTAAGTAATATAATAGACCCTAAACCATTTTAATAATTTCGATGACTTCATCGAAAGTAAGAGCGATAGAAACGTGTTTGGGATTGCCACCCGAAACATGTATAGACCTTAGATAATTTCAACATTGTTTACTTATTTTCATTGCAAATTTTCGCGATGTGAATACTTAATGTGAGCATTTATAATACGGAAATAACGAAAACGCTTCGTGCTGGTAGCCCTTTACTAACACCGAAGCCAAAAATATGTCACATCTGTCGCCCGTTGAAGTCAGCCGACTCTGAGAATTTCGTATTGATCCGATGACTACATTGGAAGTTATAGCGATACAAGGAAATTTAGGGCTACCACTCGCAAAACTCTTCAAATTTTTTAGATCGCAATGTTTGTTGTTTGTTTTCACTACAAGGTCACTATGATTTGAAAATTTTATGACAGTAAAGATATGCCAGAAAAAAAATACAAATCCAACCCTAGCTGGCAACCCTGTCATTGTTTTTCCAAACTAGATTTCTGTTGAGTATTGTCTACAATAAGTTTAATTTGCCATTTGAATTAGGCTATGATTCCACGACTGCACTGCAAGCTATAGGGCAAAGAGCTTTATTTTCCTGAGCAAATTTTCAAAATTTAAGACACCTAGATTACCAAATCTGGCAACACCAATATAATTTTTCAAACAAATTTCTATCAAACGTGCCTTAGAATAAGATTCAGCTACTTTATGAGTTTCGTCCGAATCTGGTGACTGAATCAGAATTTATAGGGGCAAAAGCGCAGTTATTTTTCTTAGTGATTTTTCAAGATGGCACCACTGACATAGAATTGCCCAAATCTCAAAATCGCTTCTATCGGACCATTCTGTAAATTTCAACTGTATCTGATTATTGGATCGTGAGTTCCCGTGAACATAAGTTTTTGATGCTAAAAATATAGGCAATTGTCCGACATGGAATTTCAAAAGTTTTACTTTGAATGTGTAGAGACAAAGCATAAGATTTTGTTTTTTCTTCTAAAAAACGAAAATCGTTCAGGAGAGTCGATGGTTTCAAGGTTTTCATTTTCAGTACCTACCGTAGCTACAGGGCTGCTAGCACGCTCATGCAAAACTATACAAGCATATAACTTAGTTACGTTAATATGATCTGGAAGTTTTGTAACGACTTAAGAACTCTGTCAAAAGTTATCGCAATTCGAAAAATTTGAAATTTTCCCGATCTCATTTTAGGCACCTAGCGCACACACTGGGTTAAAAATTTCCAAAACCTTAAGAACACGTTCGAAATTCATTTCCCAAACCAGTTTTTTTTTTAAAGCTATTGTCTGGTAGAATAATAGGCATATTTAAAATGTCACTAAAATGACCGCTGGTGCGAAAGTATTAAAGATAATTAACATTTGGTGAAATTTGGGCCTATTCTGCATATGCACAAATGTATCCTGAAAATTTCAGGTTAATCGGATGGCGCGTTCCCGAGAAACAGTCATTGAAGTTTTTTTGGTGATATATATATATACATATATATATATTCATAAATATATGAAATTTTGGGCCAAATCGATTGTAATACTTATGTTCTTCGAACATAAACTCTTCTATAAACTCTTTAAACACAAAAGTGGTCGCATTAGTAAAGGGTATTCTTAAAACCAATTGAAATTTTTCGGAAAATTCACTTCATATTAAAAAGCACAAATCACATTGAAATCTTTTTTATTACATCGAAATTAGAATCAAACTGAATCAAAAGATCACAAATTCTAAAATCACATCACTATAAGTTGCGACTACAACAACAAATACGATCACCACATGTTACAGCGGCACGATTTCAGCAAATTTCCGATGCTCGAACTCTGATTCATCTTCTACTGTATCAAAAATACGAATAAATCCGTGATCATGTGTTGATCATCATTAGAACCATCTCACGATCACCCCTTCTCCCTTTCCCACTCGCTCCCTCTCTCTCTCATTCTCTGCACATCTGATCTGGACCCTACCTGGACCCTACTTTGAATCGTATCTATCAATCCATTTAACCAACCGTTCATAAAATATCTGACAGATTCTCTCGGGAATCTAATTACAACAACGGGAACCAGTCACTATTTTATGCAAATGACGACCTGGAACGGCTACGTGTCCTCGTCCGCGCGATTCAGTGACCTTTCTTAGCTTGTGCTTTTTCCTCCCTACCAGAGATGAGACCGGCCGGCCGGCCGGCCGATATGGTTGGTCTGTCCGTTAACCAGATCCTGCAGTACTCCCTGTTACTTTTCAATTGAAAATTATAGATTTTTTTTTCGTGCTGAATGCGCGATGCAAAGCGATGATTGTCGTCAATGAAATTAAATTTATACCCATCACAAGATGAAGCTGACGCGATGGAATAAAATCCGAGATAATTATTTAGATTCAGGTAGAGACGTAGTACATACCTATTTTATTCGCATCAAAAAGGGATACAACAGCTCTACAAATAAAATAACGGTAAAACGAAATTGTTCAAGTCCGTCAGGGAGCTAGGAACCAACAACAAAAAAAATCAAATAAAACAACAACTAATATTGAATTTAAAAAAGGTCCATAATAAGGACAGAAGGACACATGATCACATACAATGGTTATTTTGTGACCCTTTTTATGTTAACTCTTATTAAGAATTCGATTTGACCCTTTCGGTTTGTTGAATTGTGCATTGTCTCCTAGTTAGTTTCCTGACACTAAAACTGGTATATGGTTGATTTGGTAAAGTCCAGCAAGACGACCATTGAAAATTAGGAAGGTACACGATATGTATGCATATGATGGTTGAATGTTTGGAGCAGATTGAAGGGACAGCAGGCATATGTGTTATGATAATAATTTTTTTTTTATTGAAATCGAATAATTTGTAGAATCAATCGAATTCTGTAAGATATCAACTTAATAAGGTAATATATATATATATATATATATATATATATATATATATATATATATATATATATATATATATATATATATATATATATTTATATGTATATATATATATATATATATATATTTATATGTATATATATATATATATATTATATATATATATATATATATATATATATATATATTTATAATATGGGAAAAACATTAGCAATGTGATATAAATTAAATACAAATTTTCATGGGACCTGAAAAACTCTAGAAAACGGACTGCTAAAAAAAAGAGGCTCCAAAAATGATCAATCATGGGAGCGTAGACAAAAATCAAAAGGGGTCTTGAAAAAATTTCGAGAGTCGAGAAAAAGTTAATAAGATATTTGAAAAAATTTAGAGCGGTCTAGAAAAAGTCATAGGAGCTTAAGAAAAAGTCATAGGAGCTTATGGAAAATTCCAAGTGGGCCACGAAAAGAGGTGTCTAGGAAAAATTTCTGGAAAGTTTTTGGGAAAAGCAGTTGGTCTAGGAAAAAAATCCTGGAAGTCTAAGAAAAAATCATGAGACATTATAGAATAAATCAAATGCTCTCTAAATCTTGGGAGCGTGAAAAAAATTAGAGAAGTTCTAGAAAAACTTCTAAGAAGCTGCTGACAGAATTGAATGTCCTACAATACCTATTTTCGGGCTAATTATATGTATCGGTATGTGTGATGAGACGGTGTACACCAAACAATATCTCAAACACATCAGAATTGAAGATGCTAACAAGCATCGGGCCTAGATGGCTGCCTTGCGGTACTCCAGAATTCTTTGAGATAAGTTACTTTCCAAATGAAGTTCAATTGTGAAGATAAGACTGGCACCAATTATGACAGAACCCAAATACGTCGAACCTGAGAAGTTTTTCAACTAGAGCTTTATGGTCAACCCGATTGATAGTGTTGTTAAGGGGTTAGTCCACTGTTAAACTGCTCCAAATGAACTTTTTTTTTAAACAGCTACCAAAAAAAAACTATTCAAGATATCGATTTGAAATTTTACATGCATCTTTATTGAAGTTAAGAGTTAACATTTTCATTGGAGAAAGTTATTAGAAAACAAAATGGCGGCCGCCCCAATGGATCGCCGCAGCACCGCCGAAAAAAAAAAGCAAATTGCGCCTCGTAAATTCCTGGACAAAATAAGCGCCTGTGAATAAATTACCAAATCGATTTCATTAGTTTTGATTATAAAGGACTGCACGGGCCTAAATTTAGAGCCCTAAAGCGATTAAAAAAAATGTGGTATACTTTTGAATCAAAAAATTTAATAAAAAAAAATTTTTTTATCAAAAAAATGTTTCCCAGATCTTCAAAACATTTTTTTTTGTTCTAAATTTAGGCCCGTGCAGTCCTTTATACTCAAAACTAATGAAATCAATTTGGTAATTTGTTCACAGACGCTTATTTTGTCCAGGAATTTACGAGGCGCAATTTGCTTTTTTTTTTCGGCGGTGCTGCGGCGATCCATTGGGGCGGCCGCCATTTTGTTTTCTAATAATTTTTTCTAATGAAAATGTTAACTCTTGGCTTCAATAAAGATGTATGTAAAAATTCAAATCGATATCTTGAATAGTTTTTTGTTGGTAGCTGTTTGAAAAAAAAGTTCATTTGGAGCAGTTTAACAGTGGACTAACCCCTTAAAGTCCGTACAGACCGCCTTAATTTGCCGCCATTTTTGCATTTTACACAACACATGCGAAACTAGAATCATAAGATTGGTGGAAATCGATCTATCATTACGCAATTTATGTTGTTTCACATTAAAAAGAGGGCCAATAGTCCAGGAAACAGGAACAGGAAACATTGGACCACGATAAAATGTGAAACCAAGTCAAAGCTTGGTCGTTTGCCGGCTGTTAAATAATGAATCTCTCATGTCAGGACAAACCCGTTGATAAGAGCTTGTGCGACTAATCACTACCTCAGACATAAAATTCTGATAGCCTATGAAATAATTTGGTCAATTTTACTATAACTTTAACCATACTTTATTACTTAATATAACCTTAATATAGGAGTCTTGAGAGGGTACAGTAAAAAAATGAAAAGGCTCTCCTGGGAGTCTGAAAAAAAATCATAGGCCTTAAGGAAGAATCAAGAGACGCTAAAATACATTCTAGGAATCTAAGAAAAATCCCGAAAGCTCGGGAATACTCAAAAGACTCTTAAAAAAATCATAGGAGCCTGCAAAAAAAAAACACCATAGAATCTTCGAAAGTATCAGTGAACTCTAGGAAAAATTTCGGGAGTTCTAAAAAAAAAATATCATCTTAGCTTAGAAAAATTCAAAAGACTGTTCGAAAAATTCTGGGTGTCCAAAAAAAAAATGTGTGGCAGCTTATAAAAAAATCATCGGACTCCAGGGAAAATTCTGAAATTCAAAGAAAAAACTCTGGAAACTTAGAAAAAATTAAAAAAAAAAAACTAGTAACAAATCCTACGAATTTTGGTAGAAAATTAAGGGACTCATGAAAAATTCTGGTAGTCTAAGAAAACAATTATTTTGTCTTCTTCGTGTAAGAAACCTGTTACAGAAGGTATCGAAACGCATACGTCATTGTAAGTAGTTTAATCAGAAACAGGAGGGGGGAGGGATGTGGTTCCATGCTTTCTCCCTCCATTGCACCTTATACGAACCCTGTTCCCCATCATCCTCCCCTCTTTGTTGACATTGTTGTTAGTCTATCTAATCGTGCCAGAGTCTCCGACAAACCTTGTTTCAATTTCAAAAGAACTAGTTTTGATCTCTTAGCTCTCGATCTCAACTCTATTAATTGGTTTGGCTTGTTTCGAGGTCTTGATATTGACAATGCTGCTAAGAAACTATATTCTGTTCTCCTTGAGTTAATCACTGTTCATACTCCAACCTTTCGCTTGCGTAAGCGTAATGATGCTCCTTGGTTCACTGAGACTGTTAAGCGTACCCTGGGTATTAAAAATGCAGCACGTTGCAAATTTTTGAGCTCTCATTCCGCCCAAGACAACGCTAATTTTTCTCGTCTTCGTGCTGCTGCCAAGTATCACATTAGGCTTGCCATGCGCAGCTATCTGTCGCATATTAAATCTACTTTGCTTTCGAATGAACCCCAAAAACTTCTGGTCATACCTTCGCTCCTTAAAATCCTCCTCTCCTATCCCTGACTCCCTTACATTTAATGATATCACTGCTGCTCTTCCTCAGAATGTTTGTGGTCTCTTCGCAATGTTTTTCTCTTCTGTATACTCTGATTCTTGGGTTCCCTCTTCTTATAGTGTCCCTTTTAATCACCCTCCTTGTCTCTCTTCACTCTCGACTAATCCTCTTGAAGTTGAATCCCTTATATGTTCTCTTGATTCTAGTTACTCTCCTGGTCCTGATGGCCTTCCTAATTTTTTTGTGAAAAATCTTGCTTCCTCTTTATGTGTCCCCCTTTCAATTTTATTCAATTTAAGTCTTAGTTCTGGTAAATTTCCTTCCTCCTGGAAGCTTGCAAGCATTTTTCCTATTTTCAAATCTGGTGAACGCAATGTTGCCTCAAATTATCGTCCTATTTCTATCCTTCCCTGTTTCTCAAAAATCATTGAGCGTTTTGTGTTTACCAAAATTTACGACTCTCTTAAGTACACTTTCACAACTCAGCAGCATGGTTTTATTAAAGGTCGGTCCACAGCTACGAACCTCATTGAATTTACTCATGCTGTGTCCTCGGCGTTAGATCGGAACTCTCAAGTTGATGCTGTATATACTGAATTTTCTAAGGCATTTGATTCTGTCAATTTCGATCTTCTGCTACTCAAGTTAAACCACTATGGCATATGTGAACCCTTACTTTCTTGGTTATCTTCGTTTTTAACTAGCCGCACGTGTTTTGTCTCCCTCTCTGGCGTTTCGTCCTTACCATTTTCGCCCTCTTCTGGTGTACCTCAAGGTTCTATATTAGGCCCTCTATTGTTCAACCTCTTCATCAATGATCTTCCTATGATTCTATCGTCATCTTGTTTGCTCTATGCAGATGACTTAAAATTATTTCGAATAATCAGTAGCTCAGATGATCATCTACTTCTTCAGGATGATTTGAACTCTCTTACTGATTGGTGTAACTCTAACTGCCTACCGTTAAATGTTTCAAAGTGTTTTGCCATGTCTTATTCTCTGAAGTCCCAGACTAATACCTTTCCTTACCTACTTTGTGAATCCGTCCTTGCCTCTGTGGATTATTTTACTGATCTGGGAGTAACCTTTGATCGTAAACTTAAATTTGATATCCATGTTCGTAACATTACTAATAGTGCCTCGCGGATTGCTGGCCTTGTTATTCGTTCCTGTCACAATTCTTTTAATATTTTTACTTGTGTCAAGATATTTGCTACCCTTGTTCGTTCCAAACTTGAATACTGCACTCAAGTTTGGTCTCATCGTTTCGCTTATCTTTCCGATGCTATTGAATCTGTTCAACGAAGGTTCAGTCGCACCCTAATCTTTAAATATAATCTTCCTTATATGCCTTATAATGAACGCTTATTGCTCCTTAATCTCCCTCTCCTCGCAAAGCGCAGAGTTTACCTTGATGAATGCTTTCTTTACAAAATTTGCCGTGGCCATCTAAACTCATCTGTTGCATCCCTGGTTAATGAACGGCATTGTGAGAGGCAAATTAGGTCCTCCGTTGTCTTCGATGTACCATTTGCCCGTACTGAAACTTACTTTCATTCTCCTGTTTTGCGCCTATTACGTACCCATAATGGCCTCCAACTTGGTCCTCTTCCACACTCTATTGCCACCTTTAAAAGAAATATTCGCAACACTATTTTTGCTGATGTTTAATCTTATTTATCTTTTTCGTCATTGATTCTTGTTTTTCATATCTTAATTTTCTCAATTTTTTTATTTCATTTTAGTACTAAGCTAATCTATTTATAATTGGGCTTTTTGCCTGTTTATGGATTATTTTAAATAAATAAATAAATAAATAAACGATAGCGCCGGTATAAAGGTAGTCGTGATCCGTTCCAATAACTGTCAACGATTTCTTCGTTGTTTAAAAGCGAGTATTTCAACCTTGTGTCAGTGATCGTTTCAACAGCAACAACAAAAACCTATGGAATCGTCAAATGATGCCGTTGAATTTGATTGAGCAAATTTTTTCAAGGAGTCTGATTTCGACAGCTCTTTCGAGGAGTTTCGAGGAATGAAAAGAAATCTATCTATAATATTTTTTAATACTAATGCCTGTCCAAATCAAATCAACAACAAAAAACAAATTTAATTTTATGGGAAAATCTTTACTTAGGCGAATTGAAAAAAAAAGATACTCTTCTTGATTTCTTTCATCATGAAAAGCAGTTTTTGCTGTTTTCTTTTGTGTCTTTCAAAATTTTGATGGATGTTCTACAGAGACAATACATTTGTTAAAAAAAAAAAACAACTACAAAACAATATTAATCAAGATTATTTAAAACAATTTCGTATTTAAATAAGTAGAATATTTTAAATGAAAAAAAAATATCTGTCGTGCATTACAAAATGAACTTACATTAATTGTCACCATGGTAGTGGGTGGTGGTGGTGGTTGTCGGTAAATAATAAATATAAATGGGTGGCAATAAGCGAGCTTTAACCAAAGAAAGGCGTTAAAAATATGTACACCATTTGCACTCCCTGCCATACTCAAAACCGGTTTATTTACTTTCCTTTGCCCACTTTGTTTTTTTATTTTTTTGCCGATGCACGCATAATTGTTTGTATTTATTTATATCCACCTATAAATGCGTGCATTGAAAATAGCGTTTGGTGTGTGTTGCTTGTAGCTGATAACGACGTATGAGTGTGTTTCGCGCACGTTCGTAAACGCTAAAGTGCAATCGCTTTTATAATCGTCATCATTCAGTCGATGAAAATAATCAATAAATATGCAATTTCCTGCAATTCCCTGTAATACACAATATGGCCTGATCTAGTGTGGGCTCGAGTTTGAGCTGTCCTGTCTCCCGAATCCAACAATACCACCGTTATCATTATTGTATGTGTATGCTGCTTATTTTACATATATATATAGAAAATTTTCACCTACTGTAAATCGTTATATTCGTCGAAAGCGGTGAAAACTTGTCGAAATGGCGATATCTGTTTTTCGCTACAAACGTCGGTTTGCCATCATTCTTCGGTCGGGGCCTGTCGGGTCAACGGAAATGCAATATAGTACCTGTGTCCTGTATACTGCCTATGCAACTGCAACTGCAACTGGAAATGTATGTGGCGATCAGCGGTGCGAGGATATTGTGGTATGAGATCGATTTTACTTGAAAGTATCTTTTTGTTAATAATTGACCATTAGGAATTGTTTAATTTTTTCCACTACTAAAACAGAAAAAAATCCTGACAAATTTCAAATGGACTGACCAGAGCAACTTCAGTTTCAAACTTTCGTCGAGAAAATGAAATCTTACCAAGGAGACTTTTCACCGGAAGGAAAACATAAAGCCTTTTGAATTTTCGCGAAAAATATCGATATCTCTTCGAAAAAATTTTATTCTCTGTCGTATTTCCAACTCGAAGAACTGATTAAATATTAAAGGGAAAGCGTAAAACATTTTAAATTCACTAAGTCCCCTCTTAATTCGAGTATCAGGAAAAAACACTGATGCAACTTCGGTCAAGATATTTGCTGCCTATATTTATAAAACATGATGGACGGTTTTTAATTCCGCTTGAAATTTCTTGTTTTTGATTCGCATCGCCCTTATTAAAAGGATTTTGGTTCATATTGTTCCTTCTATTCGAATCCTTGTATTTTTTTCACTCTTGTTTTTCTCGCACGTCGTTAATTCAAGTCGCATCATTTTACGAATTTCTTAAGTGAAGCAGGCAAATGCGGCAGTGAAAGTAGTTGACCGGCCCATAAGCATAGAAGAAGATTATGGCGGTTTTCAATTAATACGTGGTGGTGGTGGGTGTTGAGAAAAATGGGGTGCACAGTTGCATGTACTCGTCTAGAACAGAGACAAGTCCACCCAGTCTCCTACGAAATACCATCCTTTTATAGCACGCTCTCTGTATTTTTACTTTTTTTTTCGATTCCCTTGGCTATGTGTGTCTATATGTCTGTCTGTCTGTCTGTCTGCCCGGACCAGTAATGGGGTACAATTCATTTTTGATTTTTTCCTAACAGCCACCGACGACGACGTTGTTTAGGGGACTGGATTTGTCAAGATAATGGCAGCATGCAGTTGCAAGGTAGTGGGATCGGCTCAATTAAGCTTTGGGGAGGGAGAATAAGTCGAATTCAAATGGAAAAATGATTGTGATTGTCAGCGATTTTTCCATTAATTTTTTCTCCCTCTCTTTTTCTCTCTCTGCATTATTTCGGTTGATTGATATTTGTTCTCAGATGCTGAACTAATCTTTTAATGTATGGATTTGGAGCAATATTCTATAGATTTGAAGACCCTATGGAAATTTTTACCATTTCGATGCAATTATAACTTTCTAACACTTGAATGCAAGGCTAACACGATTTTCAATTCTAACACTCTTGAATGAATGAATGAATGGATGCATGCACCGGTTAATGATGGCTCATAGCACTGCAATTTCTTCGGATCTATTGTGCTTATTTACCACTAAAGGATATCCAGATTCCTTATGAACTTGAATATATTCCCAGACAGAACCTTTTAAATATAACAGGTAGAGGAAGGAGCAGGGTTTTTCGACAACATGCTCTCAACCCTCTAACACTTCTCCTTCCTTGCAGTAACTACAGCAGTCGTTTCGCTCCTAGCCTATCATATGGTAATAATTTCTGTAAGAAAAGTGACCTGCTAAAGCTACACATTGGCCACTTATTCGAATTTCACACGGAGAATCACTACTTCCTGAGTTCTTTTTGTACCCAGGCTGAGGTTGTCTTTTGAGTACACACCCTCTAGACTCAGCCAGTAGCTTTACGCTATTTTTCTTAGTTCCTGATTTAATTTTCATCCTTCCCAAAACCCCAGTCTCTTCTTTGTCCTTAGTATCAGCTTCCTCATTACCTCGGTACCTCTCGTGGCCAGCGATAACTTTTAAACTTGAAGCTGTTCTATACACCTATTTCGTTAGGGGGCTTTTTTCGCTTCTAAAAGTGTATCTCAGTTTAATTGACCGCGACTAACAGCATGGAGAATCACGTGGCTATCCGATAGGATCGTAATGCTAACCCATTTAGTTCTCCTTATCTTTATCATAAGCGTAGCCCTAAGTATAGCAAAGGATATAGTTTGATAGATAGTGGTTCAGACCCTTGTTTTCATACCTGAGGGATGTAGTCCCAGTAGTACAGCTTAGTGTCCAGCGTCACTCCCAGATACCTTTTCGACTTTCGGGTTGGGACCTATGCAAAGCCTGCTGTCATCGGGATAACAATCGGTATCCTTTGGTTTGTCAGCATGACAATCTTTGTCTTTGACAGTGCCAGGCGCTGGCCATAGTCTGTCATCCACTGTTCCAACCTCCGCATGACCCCAATAACTGCTGGGTAGTACGATCCCTGCTCCCACTCCATAATCCATCGATGAGTCATCCGTTAACCACAGAAGGGTGGTTGTCCATTCTCCCATTTGTTTCCTTATGGCAAAGCGACCTTAAACTCTTGTTTTAAATGTGCCCTAGTCTCTGTTTGATCGCTGAAGCTCAGCATTTCCATTGCGGGCCTGATGTCTTTCAGAATACTGATGTGACCTCACTTCTTTTTCGTCACTTCTAAAAGAGACTGTCCATTTAGCAGAAGGTTCTTCTCAAATCCAGATTTTATTTGTCTACAAGCTTAACATTTTTTGCATGTTTAAAGCTCAGTAAAGTCCAGGGGTGTTTTCAGTGAAGAATGACGAGTAACAGAATTTGACTGTGTCAAGCGCCACGTGGGATTTTTCACCCTTTATAGGGGAAACTTTATAGGGGAAATTTGAAAATTTCGTGGCTACGAACTCTTCTTCAGTGATCTTTCCAGGATTTTCCTGAACGAAATTAATGGGCTCTCCAGGGATTTTTTTACCGTAAAGAAATTCAGCAATTGTTGCCAAAAATTCTTCTCGGACTACGTACATTAGTCCGAAAATAATTAGTGGATCTTTCGCCCAAAATGGAATTTTGAATTTTTCCGGAGTTCTTTGAAATTTCAGGTCCAATAGCTGAGACCGTGCTACTGCTACTGTATAGCAAAAAAAGGCTATTAAAAACTACCTTCTTAGACCACCGTGCTATTCACAATGCTCGCAAGGTTTTTTTTTTTTCTAGACTGCCAGGATTTCATGAGCCTTCTTGATTTTTTCCCGAGGCGAAGATGATGGTAGCTTTCTTGGATGACCAGGCTTTTCCTGTGATTCAAATTGTCTTTGCTAACCCATAGATCAGATTGGTTTAATTAGTTCCCCAGTTACGTGATGAATGATATTTTCATCACAACTGCAACTAAATGAAACAGGCGCTTCACAAACTGTAGGGCCGGAAAATACTGTCAACCAACCGTTAAAAACTAGCTCGAGTTCGCTAGGGCAGGGTTCCACCGAATTTTTGAGATTTTTCGCAGCTCTTCCTTGATCTTGACATCTCCCAATTGTCTCATCTGTCACCCAAGCCATGATCCTTCAATAAGTGATTCCATTTGGAATCATCAAAAAGTTGGGATAGTGGTGTTTGTTGTTTTTGCATGTAAAAGTCATCACAGTTGTTATCCTAAAATATTTCGCGGAGAACTGTCAATTCTCCAGTGCTAGAAGCCGACTTTAAAGGTACAGATTCAAGTTATACTAGTTTGTATCTGTCGATGTGCCATCCGCCTCCTTGTGCTTACACGGATGAAGGAGAAAAGCAGCTGAAGCTGTGTGGTGGAGTATAGTGAACATTAATTTGAAGGACTTTGACTTTTTTCTATGCAAGATCCTCATTGGATCTGATGACCAACTCCTCCTCTTCACCTGATTTGAGGCTTAGGAGTCTAAGGCAGCAACCTAGCACACAAGTCGTGACAGCATTAACTTCATCCTCCAATTCAGATGTCCTTGGACAAGTTTCAGGAAATACTGATCCTTTTCCTCTTATGTGACACTCCTATCTCCTCTTTCGGCAGGTGCGAAATCCTCCGGCGTGCACATTTTTTTAGGGTACCTCAGTATATTATCAGATATATGAAGTCGAAATCTTAACTGATTTTGTAGTCACAGGCCCTTAATTTTGGAAGGGATTCCTCGTCGATGACGATGAGGGCGGCTAAGCATCCGTCACCGGATAGCTCGCTGGCTTCTACCAACGTCCAGCCACTAGTTGCTCAGGCTTATGGCCTCGGTAATATCTTCAGGTAACAAAAAAAAAGTTGAACATGAATCCATGGCCTGAATCAAGGCTTATTCGAAATCCGTACGGAATGTTGAAATCTTTTCACCAAAATTCCATGCTGAGTCAACCAGCGGGGCTCACCATTGTCCTGTTGTAACATTACTTAAGCAACTCTATACTGTATAGCTCTTAGGTAGCGTCAATGATTGATTTTCGGTCAATTTATTTTTTTCATTCGAAACCGAAAAACAATTTCACCATCATCATCATATTGTTTACAAAACACCGTTTTCCATCAACCTATTGTCAATTTACTACATTGCATGAAGAAAAATGTTCAGGCATCGGCTGTTTGCTTTTCGTAATTTAATATATCTACTAGTAATTGGTCAAGTCCATCAACGTTCTCGTCGTAGTGGTCTTCGTCCTTCTTACGTTCTTCGTACCACTCCTAGCGATGACGATGGGATATTAGTTAGACATTCGCCGCTATACTTTCAATTCATTCGACGACGTACGAACTGTTGGGTGGTGGAGGGTGGTTGAGCCGGCCCAAGGATTCTATAGAGGCACAGACTAAAACCTTTTCTTCACATTGCCGTCAACCATTCGAGCAGCAAATGAATTGACCGTCATCGTAAGTTCGCTGTTCCATTAACCAAATACTAAATGATTTTGTCCTTAGGTTCCTTTCGTTTCGGTTCTTTTTTTTTTTGTTTTGTTATTCTTCGATGATGTTCAAGCTAAATTTTCCAGAATATCACCTCGCAACGTAATGGTCAATTATTCAATTAAAATTGTCTTTTCTGTTCTTTTCGGTTATCTTGCTACATTGGAGCTGTCTTTGCTTTGGGGGGTTGAATGTCGGTAGCGGGTTTTTGTTGGCCTGTTTCGCAAAATTCAGTCGGCAGGATGGAAAACGATGGATCAAATAGACTTTTTGTTGCTTGTTTGTATATGGTTTTTGTGAGGGGCTATTGGAATTTATGATGTAGATATTTGATTACTATAGTTTCAGAGATATGAAATACATCATTGGGAGTGTTCTGTTTGCAGTTTGATATTGTTTTTCACACGCGTAATAAATATAGGATGATCAACTTAAAAGTGGTTAAAAGATGGTTGAAAATTATGCGAAAAATTAAAATGTGCATTTCATTTCCAGGCCTAAAAAAATGCAATGAGAGATTTATGTCGTTCTTCGCATTATTTTAAATAATTATTTTTATATAATTACTTTGGTAAAAAAAAAAAATGTATTTATTTGTCTACCAATAAGCTTCATACAAAAATATCTCTTGAGGAGTGACCTTAAAACAAAATTGTCTTATTAACTAGATTGATAGATTGTTACTATTGTGGTCTGGCAAGCTTGCTGGCTAAGGTCATTTTGGGTCCGGACTAGTTTGTCGAAGATAGACTGTGGGTCCCACTTGGGTTCAAGGTTTGCTTCATAGACCTATATATATATATATATATATATATATATATATATATATATATATATATATATATATATATATATATATATATATATATATATATATATATATATATATATATATATATATATATATATATATATATATATATACATATATATATATATATACATATATATATATATATATATATATATATATATATATATATATATATATATATATATATATATATATATATATATATATATATATATATATATATATATATATATATATATATCATCAAAAAAGTTCAGTGAGATAATCTCGGGAACGTCCCGATTAAGCTGAAACGTTCAGGATACATTGGTGTATATGCAGAATAGATCCAAATCTCACGAAATATCAATTATTGTTAACCCATTGGCGCCGGCGGCCATTTTAGTGATATTTTTAATATACCTATTATTCCATACATAAATACATTTTGCAAAAAAAAAGTTGACGAAATAAATTTCGAACGTGTTTTAAATGCGAAACGGATAATGTTTTGGAAATTCTTAACCCCATGTGTGCGCTAGGTGCCTAAAAAAAGAACGGGAAAATTTGAAAATTTTTAAATTACGATAACTTTTGACAAAGCTATTCAATCATTACGAAATTTTCAGGACATATTAGTATTATTTAGTTGTAAATTTTTGTAGCTTCAAATGAGGCAACACTGGCAACACTGTAGCTAGGACAGGCACTGAAAGTCAAAACCTTCAAATCATCGTCTCTCTTGAAAAAATGCCGCTTTTTCAACAAAAACGCCACTTATATGTAAATCTTATGCTTTGTTTACATAGCCAAAGTAAATAATTTGATATGGTACAACGGGCACTCCTGGTAACCCTTGCCCAATTTACCTATATTTTTAGCATCAAAATCTTCTGTTCACGGAAACTCACGATCCGATGAGCAAAATTAATTGAAATTTACAGAATGTATTGGTCTTAAATAAGACCAGGTCTGATAGAAATGATTTTGAAATGCAGGCGATTCTGTGCCAGTGGTGCCATCTTGAAAAATCACTAAAAAAAGATAACTGCTTTTAGCCCTATAAATTCTGATTCAATCGTGGAGGTGGAGATATACGGTCGCAAGTTGTTGGGTCTCTTGGATTCGGGTGCCTCTAATACAGTGGTACGGGGAGAAGGTTGGAGCTGGGTGGGTAACAGGCTTGAAATGAATGTAGCTCTTTCTTCTTTTTACTCTCTACTTAATACCACTGTATCTAGATTTACTCCTGTGTCTCGTACTGGTCGTGGTGCTTGTCCTCCTTGGTTTTCTGTGGCAGTCTCTTAATCTTTGCGCGAGAGAAAGTAGGCCTATAGTTCTTCTGATGTGGCGTTTCAGTGCTATCAGTCTTTGCGAGCAGTGGCCAAATGAGCTGTTGAAGAAGCCAAACGTAGGTACTTCGCCCATATTGGTGCGTGTCTTTCTTCAAATAATACGAAGCCTTTCCGGTCGTATGCACGATCTTTTAAAACTTGTAACCGGCATCCTGACACATTTTTTTGGAGGAAATTTCTGCTTCTATTCCTCATGGCATTTGTGATTTATTTGCTAAGTTCTCTGCTTCTCCCTTTTTCTCTCCTAACATTGCTTCAGGAAACTCTGCTGCGACTGTCTCTTCTCATGAGGATTTTGTGATAACTAATCGTCAGGAGGGGAAAATTCTAATATTCTCGTTGGATCACTCTGCGAACAGCGGTCCTGATGGTATTCCATATGTGTTTGTTAAGTTTCTTGCATCATCTTTATGTGTACCTTTGTTTATTTTATTTAACTTGAGATTGTCCGTTGGTGTCTTTCTTCTTTTGCAGCGATTTTATAAGTTGAGGAGGGTTGCCTGGATACAACCAGCATCCGTTGGGGTAGGACTAAAGGGTGCTCTGCTTTTGCGGACGAGTGGCCTTCACGGCCATTTGTATGGTACACTTCTCTCCCTTTTTTTTATTTGCCCCTGTTTGATGGTCCGCCATCACTATTATCTGCCTGGCAGGCCTTTTTCTGGACTTCGGTACAGTTGAGACACCTCCAGGCAAACCTCCTCATTTTATAAAATCGCTACAAGTTTTGGTTGCATTATAGAGGGCAGATTATCCAAAAAATGTCGTTTTCTGTCAATAAAGTTCAATATATCTAGCTATTCAAGAACAAATGAATCTTCAGATGCCTCTTTTGTTTGTTTTTTTTTGTAGCAATCCAACCTAGGAATTGGTGTCTGTTTCCTGGTTTCAAAGTATACAACCAGTGTTTAATCAAATGGGGAATCGAATAAAAGAAAAAGCCGCACCTTTTTCAAAAATCTTTCTGAAGCTTGTTTATTTCTCGTCCTTTCATTCATTTACAAGCGATTTGAATTAAAAACGTATCTCATCGTTAAACTGATGAAATTAATAATTGAATAATTTCATGAGAAAAGATATACTTTTCAGAAATTTACATTAATTTTCATATGAATCGCATTTAATTTTTTTTTGTTTTGCAATTGTGAAAATGAGAGGAAGGTTCAACAATAATTTCATTTCATATGGTATTTTTTGTCGATCGGAAACCTTCTCCCTTTCTCCTGCCTCTCATGCCTGCAACTGATAAAATAATTAACCAGCCAATCGCGACACATGAATTAATACAATCGCAAAAATGGTATTGGGATGTACGGCTCCGACGAATGTGCAGCCTTGCAGTCCAGCTTCCAACCAGCAGCAGCATAGGTCTGCCTGTCTCCTGTCTCCTGCCACCTGCACCAGCAACAGCAACGACAACGAAAAATGGAAAGAATCAATCGATACAGCGAAATTTTCAATTTTAAACTATTTAATGGATGCATTTTGGTCATTATTTGGTTTGAGTCAGGTCGGACCGTTTTATCGTATTCATGTTGCGCTAGTATGTAAACATATTAACACCAGGACATTTTGTCAGGAATTGTACGTATTTCGCCATCACCATTGTTATTGCCACCGCCACCACTGCCGCCAACGCTTTCACAAATGTCCGGAATACCAGGCCTGATACAAGTTGGGATGACGAGAACGCCACCTCGACGTAGCGAAAGCAGCCAGGACCTAGCGTTAATGTGGCTGACTGCCTGCTGCCATCGCTGCTGGTGGTTAGCCTGTTTCAATTTCGACACCATACCATTCACTCTTTTCGAAATAGCCCAGCAAAATATGAAGTAGTGCGTTATGTACGTAGTTCAAATACCATCAATGTGTGAAAGATTCGCAGTCTTAAAAGCTCTTTGCTAGAATTGTGTTTGCGACGATAATGAGATAAAATTGCGTGACCAAATCTACAATGTCATATTGATGGCCCATAAAAATTAACAGTCTATTGCCAATTTAATGGCGGATACAACAAATTACGTATGTACTTATTGCCACCACATTGATTCCACCGACAATGACTTTTTTTTTTATATTATACTTTCCTGCTATCAAACTGTCCATTGACCCATCATCGATCACATCAGTTTCGAATTCGCTCTCGTTCTACCACCGTGCACAACATGCAACCCACACCTGAGCCACGCATTACATAACGAACGACTACTCCTTGGTATTCATATTTCATTATTATGAGCAGCAGCAAAGCTCCGACATACATGTGAGCATATTATTAATGATTTATATAGATTATAGGTTCTTTGCCAAGTACAATTTTGATAGCACAGTGTTAAAAATTCTTATCGCATTGCTCGAACGAATCGAAACTCACAAAAGATTGGTCGGCTTGCAAGAATTCATTATATTGCAATTTTACAGGTCGATCTAGTCTTTTCTTCGCATTGTGTCCACCAACAACCTTTCTATTGCCTTATCTTATTTTCTTTCTTTCTGTTCTTCTTCTCAATCTAACTGTTTGCCTAATGCTTCTCTCGTTTACGTTCCTTTGCCAAGAAAGAAATTAGATTAGCACTACTCAGCTATTCCTCGTCTGTTGAATCTTCTTTGAAATCGAATAGCCCTAAAAGTTTCTAGTCTTTTGTCCGCTCCTTAAAAGCGTCCTACTCTCTTGCTGACTCCCTAGTGTTTAATGCCTTTACTGCTTCCAACCCTCTTGACATTTGCAATATCTTTGCTATGTTTTTTTCTTCTGTTTACACTATCCCATCGATTCTTGCTACTGACTGCTTTTCTTTTGATTTCCCTGCTAGTCTCTCCTCAGTCGTAACTAGCCGCGTAGAGGTTGAATTGCTTTTGTTCTCACTTGACTCTAACTGTTCCCCGGGCCCGGATGGTATTCCCAATTTTTTCACAAAAAATCTTGCGGGTTCCCTTTGTGTCCCTTTAGCCATCTTATTCAATGTCAATATCTGAGCTGGTAAATTTCCGTCCTCTTGGAAGCTCTGTAACATTCTTCCCATTTTCAAATCGAATGATCGAAACCTTGCTTCTAACTATCGCCCCATCTCCAGTCTTCCTTGCCTTTCCAAAATTTTGGAACGCCTCGTTTTTTTGCCACAATTCAAAATCGCTTCTACCAGATCTGGTCCTACTTAAGTCTAATGCATTCTGTAAATTTCAGTTGTATCTGATTATTGGTTCGTTAGTTCCCGTGAACAGAAGTTTTTGATGCTACAAATATAGGTTAACTGGGAAAGGGTTACCGTTCTTGTCCGACATGAAATTTCCAAAGTTTTACTTTGAACGTATCGATAAAGCATAAGATTTGTATACAGATTGGTTTTATTGTAAGAAACGGACATTTTTTAGGATATTCGATGGTTTGAATATTTTCACTTCCAAATTTTTATTTTTTCAAATTTAAGACACCAAAATTATCATAGCTGGCAGCTCCAACCGAATTTTTCGACAAAATTTGTACCAAACGCGGTTTAAAGTAAGGTTCAGCTACTGTCGAAATCGAACGATTGAATCAGAATTTACAGGGCTAAAAGCAGTTATCTTTTTTAGTGATCTTTCAAGATGGTACTACTGGCACAGAATCGCCCGCATTTCAAAATCACTTCTATCAGACCTGGTCTTATTTAAGACCAATACATTCTGTCAATTTCAATTAATTCTGCTCATTGGATCGTGAGTTTCCGTGAACAGAAGTTTTTGATTCTAAAAATATAGGTAAATTGGGCAAGGGTTACCAGGCGTGCCCGTTGTACCATATCAAATTTTTTGCTTTGGCTATATAAACAAAGCATAATATTTACTTATAAGTGGCTTTTTGTTGAAGAAGCGGCATTTTTTCAAGAGAGACGATGATTTGAAGGTTTTCAATTTCAGTGCCTGCCCTAGCTACAGGGCTACCAGCACGCTCATTAAAAGCTACAAAAATTTACAACTGAATAATAACCATATGTTCTGGAAATTTCGTAATGATTGAATAGCTTTGTCAAAAGTTATCGCAATATAGAAATTTTCAAATTTTCCCGTTCTCTTTTTAGGCACCTAATGCACACATGGGGTTAAGAAATTCCAAAACATTATCCGCCTTAGTTTCATTCACAGCGACATTGTCGCTGCATTGTGCTTCACCAAATTCAACTGCGGCATTCACGCCTCTCCCTGCGGCGCCGCTGCCACAATGCCGCTGTTATGTGTTTGCAGCAAAATTCGGAACATATTTCACTTAATTAGCAGTGAAGTACTCTGAGCGACACATGAAGCGTGTAGTACAACAAAAACAATTTCATCGGCTCTTTTCCAGTATAGGCGATAGTTGCCCCCGTCCATTTTTTGACCTGCTTGCGCACGCTACTGCAAAGAAGCTATAATTTATTTTAATTTAAATACTTTCGTAACTTACAGGACATTTTTAAGTTGAATCTAAATTGCATTCAAGTGGACAATATTGAAAGATTACGCATAGTTTGGAATAGATACTTCTGACAAATCAGTGTTATGTCACTCGAGGTCAAAAACATTTACACGAATTTCGATCAATTTTATATTGAAACCAATAAAATTATATCGAACCAAAAACAAAAAAAAAATATTCGCGAAAGCCCTCAATTCGCGAATTCAACAAATTTTCTTGTCGGACCATTTCGCATTCGTTTCGAAATACTGGCAAATCACATTTAATTATCAACTAATACACATTTTTCTGTAAAGATCTATATAGTCACAGTTGTTCAGTATTCCCATTAGTAGCTACATACATATATTCTACTGTCATGGCGATTGTCCGGGTCTGGTTCGATTACAATTTTCATAAATTATTTATTGAATTAATTTCTGTTATTTTCGCGAAACCAAACTCTCACAGTACATAAACGAGCATGTACATGTATGTGTGTGAGTGTGTATGTATGTATGCAGGATAACAAACGACGACCATCAAGGATCGCGCGACAATATTCGGGAAAAATTTCGCGGGCTCACAACAACGATATGAAAAACCACTCACTACCAGGACTAACCATACCACGATTGCCATTGCATATGATGTGGCGCGATTGCAATGATATGACCATACTTTTGCAACTTCGTTCGGCATATTCCCGCACTCCTGGTGCGTTATTTAAGTGAGCGTGCGTATGGTGCGTTAATTGGTTCTATATACGATGCATTTTCTTGTGCATGTATGCAACGTGCAGTTCAATAAAAACAAAAACCCATGCGCAAATCATCACATTCGCAAGGAAACGCATAAAATCTGCATATAGTATGTGACAGAGTGTTATCCCCGAAGAGTTACATTCTTTACAAGATGTGCGTATCATATCGGTGCGAATGAGACGAAGACATAATGCATTTGGCGTATTAACGAACTTATACATGTAATTCAGTAGCCAGCGATGATACGCAACGGCCTTAGCCTCTTTATAATCAACTCGGCCCCTTTCTTCCTCTCGGGGGAGGCAAATAATGTATTGGCAAAATACAAGCACACACACGCAAAAATTGCCTCCTCTCGACCGAACGTGTCAGAAAGATTCTCCATTCGGAAGAACACTCACCATCCTATCTATCAGACAATATTGTCCGAAAAGGATGTTCAACTGCGTCTCTCACGTCCACCGGTATGCTATCAGTAGTGTCCGAGCACTGATGGCGGGAAAGCAATTGCAACGCGCGAGTAAATGAGCAAACGCAGCCTTTGCCCATCGTTGCGTGTGTTGCGTATGATGCCGGTATGCAAGTGCATTATGTCTGCACCAAGAGTTTCCTCACACCTTTTTTTGCGACTTAGCGACGCATCCACTTTATCCTTCTCCACTGTTTTTCTTTTCCAACGACAGGACAGATGGGCTAACGAACGAGCGAGTAACCAGGCACAAGTATACCTATTTACAGTAAAGAAGCATAATTACGTGGAATGGGTGCGCTGTGGCATGGGCCCGCAATCGATGTCCTTCGCTACACCGGATAGAGCCTATGTCGATAGTTATTGTGGGCCATTGGCTCTGAGTTGCATGTGGGCGAAGTGCATGTATCAGATAAAGTATATGCATGCATCGGTCGTATGATGGGGATGCAGTCAGAAAATGGAAGGACGCAATAACGGGCCTACATGCAAAATAGATTAAGATACTTTTCAGTGCGACGCAACTGTCCGATGGGGGGAGAGGCTGAACAACTCTACCTATGCTGGCGGCCCGTGCATGCCACTGCCAGGATGCACAAGCTCTCTGAGTAGGCTATCGATTGGGAACATGCATGCAAAACGACAGAAACATACTATGCGTGTGCTGTATGTACGATATACACAAGCCGACCAACATATGCAATTTCCCAGCACATCCAGCTGTATAGGTCATATACCAACAACTAGTCTAACTGCTTGATAGCCCCATAGCACTCTCATCCTCCGGGCAATATGTGTATGGAAACATATCGATATGCACTTATTGTTGTACTCGTATCATATAATTCTCAACATTATCATCGTACAACATTGCTGCTAATATGTGGAGTGGGCTAGGAGAGACTTTCACCCGCTCCAAAAAACCCAGAAAGGGTAGTACAATGTTCACAACGACATGGTGTCCTGATACAAAAGGATTGCTTAATACACGGATCCTACCGACCGAAAACCCCACCGACCAAAACGACCGACCGAATCAACGGAACCGAAGGGGGCTTTCAGCAAATTTCGCAATACCAAAAGTGCAGTTAGCATCGTACTTGATGCAGGTTCGACGAGCCTAAAAGCAAATTTTTTGTCAACAGGCCCTAGCACGGTTTTCAGAAACGTGTAAAATATACTAGTAGTATTTAAGAAGTGATATAGTTAAAAAAAAAAACTTAGAAAAAAAAAAGAAAAGAAAGCTAACAAAAACAACAACAGTGTGTACAGTGTTCGAAAGACATCAAACAAACAAACAAAAAACGCTAAACTCGTTTTAATAATTCGACTGTTCGCGGGAAGTAAAGTGTGCGACGCGTCTCGTTACAAGACTAAGTTCATTTTACCATCAGTTCCTTTATTCAACAACGTTCCCATTTTCCTTGGCAATTTTCTTTTTGCATCAATTTCCATATTTTTATGTCTTTCGCGCGCAGAAGTTGCATTTTCAGGATCTCCGCCTTATTGCGGTTTTTCCCTATGCAATTCTTTCTCGACGTCTACATCTTCTTCTTTATTTTCTTGTTTTTGTCTTCATATCGCGCTTTTTCCTGCTTTTCATATTTTGACATTTTCCTTGTTCTTAGTTTCGAATGAAGCTGTGACTTTGTGACAAAAATGGACAACGTATTTGGTTTGGGAAATTTGAAAGAAAAGACATACCATGTCGTCAGCCATCCTTAAAAATTCCTCCTTTTCATTTATATACCGCGCGATTTTATATATGCGCGCGATTCGAAATTAACACGCGCCCGTAACTAATAGCACACGGGAGTTCAAAAATTTTTTGTGTGATTTTAATAATAATAATAATAATAAGTGGAGTGAATTCTGTTTTTGGAAACCTTCCCTCGGCCCCCCCCCGAAAATTTTTCGATATCGTTTTTTTCTTACAGGTTTTCTCAACTTCAGTAAACATTTTCTGAACAATTTTTGGGTTGTTGCAATAGACCGGATACAAAAAAATAATCGATTTGATTATTTAATAAAGAACAAAGAAACTAAACAAACAAAAATCGACTACAATTAGTTCAATATTATTTTTTCGGCGACAAAAAAAAATCAACACAATTTAATAACGGTTTTGGTTTGCTGGATAAAATTTCGCTAGAAAAAAATTGTTTTTTGCAAGTTTTGGATCATCAAAAATTCGTCGACGCCACCGCCGCCGCCGCCTACGTCATCACGTTGTCAGAATTAAGCTCCTTGGACAAAACAACAACTACAACAAAAACATCGCTGTCATTAGGAAGGAAATCGATTTTTTTTCGCGCAGAACGTGAAACAATTCGAATAATGGAAGAAATCTAAGTTACGTAAATTTTTCAATAATAATATTCAGGATATATTAAAAGAACAAAAATAAAAAATTAATTTTCAAAGAAGATATATTTAAGAAAAAATATATACATATAAATAATAATAATTTTTGAAGAAAGACAAGCGAAAAATACACAGAAAATTTTAAAGTACAAAATTAAAGCAAGTTTAGGCACAAAACCAAACACAAAAATTAAGATACGGTCAAAAAATAACAAGATATAAAAAACTTTTGGATTGAAAACAGTTTGCTGTAATTATCATTCTTGAAATTTAGTACAAGAAGTGATACAGCACTTGAGATTAATCTCAAAGCACAAAAAAATTATTGACAGTTCCTAGAGGATTGATCACTCACACGACAGCTTCACACACACAGTCATTACACACACACACACACATACACTCATATACCGCTCTTCCCTTCCAACAAAAAAATAAACCGAAAAAAACTCCCTGTCCCCTTCGAAAAAATAAAAATAACAAATAGCTAAAATTCAAAAGTCATAAACACTTTACACATAAAACCGATTCTGATAATCACTTGGCTTCGAGACAAGGCGAAGTGATTATCAAAATAACCACGCAAAGATATACACAAACTAACACTGACACCGGAACAGACAGTTTTAAATATCATCTACCATACAGCTAGCATTTGCTTAATTTTATTGAAAAATATATTACTAAGCAAATTACTAGAAAATATATTCACACACAAATTACCCCAAAATAACAATAGCAATAGAAAAACAAAAAACCAAAAATTTCTCCCCCCTAATCGTACTAGAAAACTTTCAAATATCTGCACAAACTACAACTACAACACCATCATCACACACCGAAATCACAACAAATCAAAAACACACAATTTTTATGACATTAAGCGGACACGCGTTAAAGTTAAAACTAAAACAACTAATTCATCATCATCATTAATTATACTCATCACTTTAATTAACATAATAGAACCATTATCCGAGAACGATATTAAAATATGCCGTTCGATAGAGTATAATTCGAGAAAACAGATAAATCATATACAATTTTCAAGAAAAAATCTCTTAAGATACAATAACAACAATATTTCACATCAAGATCATAAACATCGCCGATTGATTCGAACCTTTGAAGAGGAGGAGGAGCCTTTGAGGAGAAGGCACGATCGAGATCTTTTTCGAGGTGCAAATTATTGTTGTTGTGGTGGTGGATCCTTGTTGTCCTCGAGCAATTGTTGCTGCTGGAAACGACCAGCAAAATATTATCTGATCTGTTGTTTTTACTTTCATCGAAATCGATTCAGATATAAAAAAAAACAATCTACTTATTTTTTTTCAAAAAAAAAAAAAAACATCAAAGGATTTTTATTTTATTTATATTTTGTTTTATTTAGTGAGACTTTGAAGTAATATTCAAACAGGACACCGCCTAATCGAAGTTTTCACTTTAAGTATACTAGAAATTCAAAAAAAAAAAAATAAGATTATACGAGTGGGCTTGTAAAGATACTACGGTTGCAATATACAAAAGCAATTGTATTTGAACATTGATCGCGAATCAAATTTGCATATCCCTTACTCTATTTGTACTGTGAAAAACAATACACAAAACAACCAAAAGATAACAGCACAAAATCAATCTATGGGCTATAGATACATTTTGGGAGTGTGATCAATACAGTCTAGTAAAAATCACAATCATAATAATCTTAATAATTGATTAAGAAACAACATACAAACGCTAACAATACTTACACTCATACACACAGCTGAAGATCTGAAATATATAATTCACTAAGGGCTATAATTGAAAAAAAAACAACAACAACAATAAGTGAATTTATACTAAAACACAAATCCACACATACACATATAACACTCACTCCATACAGCGTATCCAAACGTCAAGAGGAAGGTACAGAGTGCAAACAAGCACACAAAGCAAACAATACTATTTAATATTTTACAAAGTCATAAAAAAAACAAAAACAAAAATCAACACAATTCAAACAAACAACAAACAATCTATCAACACCATTCAAACATCAATTTTTTTTTTTTAACCCTTTTCACGAACTCCAGAAACTAATTCATTTTTTTTCTCCCAGAATAAATAGTTAATAATATTTTGTTTTGGGACTTTAACAACACACATTTGAACATTTTCATCAACAACATACAAAAAACAGATACATTAAAAATTTAAAAAAAAAAAAAAACATCTTCCGGAAAAAATTTCTATGAAAATTTAACAAAAAAAAAAAAAACGAAAAAAAGATTAAATAAAATAATTAATTCAAGTACATCTCGGGTGATATTTAGGCCTCTGTAAAAATAAACGACAGTAAGACAAAACAAAAAGAACTCAAAATAAACCACAACTATATCGAAAAAAAAGAGCAAAAATTCTTAACGAAATCGAAAAAAAAATATATAACAAAAAAAATATATTTTATAGAGAGACAAAAGAAAAAAGACTAGGAAAAATTTACAATTCAAAACACAAAAACAATTTAAAAAAAACACACACACACATTAAACAAATTATTATACACTCGACAAATACAAAAACTCATCTCCACACACACACACACACAAAACCGACAAGCAAAAAACAAAAATCCGATAAAATTAAAACAACTTTCAAACACAAAAGTAAATCAACCGAAAAAGTTTCAAATTTTTTAATTTTTTGAAGTGAATTAAAATAAAAGAAAACAAAATCGAAAATTCAAAAACTATATACATATATCTATATTTGTGGAAAAAAAATGAATGAATTTTGTGCCTTAATTTGGCCTTATTAACAATTTAATGTTTAAAAAAAAAATTTAGAATGAAAATAATGAAAGAGGTAAAATAAACAATTGAGACAAATACAGCAAAAAAAAAAACCAAACAAACACAAGCAGGCAAATAAAACTCCTAAATACATCATCCAGTTCTCTATACATATATATATACGTAAATAATAATTATGTAGAAGAAACTTTTCTCGATTGAAAATTTCGAGCCAAAAATGTTGGAAATGTAATTAAGACAAGTCAAACCTAGCACATTTGACAACATACACATAAATATATATTTTGTTTTAATACGATACATTCTGAAAAACACACAAATACATACACATCTATATCACACCAACAAACAAAAATCCAAAGGAAACAAAAATAGGAGACCATTTTTTTTCGACAAAATTATTCATAGAAATTTAATTAATCAGTCAATCAACAAAAAATAAACGATTTTATTTAGTTTTCAATTTATATTTTAGTTTCGATTTTTGTTTTATTTTTTACTCAAACATTATATTCGTTCACATCAATGGCCAGAATATAAAAAAAAAAAACAAGAATAGCGAAAAGTTTCTCTTTGACGTTAATATATATTTTTTATTTTTGTTTTTTTTTTTTGTTTAATTTTATTATATTTTGTTTATCAATTTTATTTGAAAAAAAATTTTTCCTCAATTTCTCGTTCTACATTTCGAAAAATTTGCATATTTATCGCGTGCTGTGGGCTTGAAAACACAAAAAAATAAATGAAAGGAAAAATAAGCAAATTAATATTCTGCTCAAAATAAAAGAAGAAAAGTACAAAAGTTAGATATTAAATTTTTGAACAAGAATACCAATTACGTAAATCGATTAAAATCATGCTAGAAAAAAAATGAGATAAAACACATGCAAATAACTTCACTCGAAATAAAATAAATAATCATAAATAAATAAAATAAAAAAAAAATCATATAATAACTTGACTGCAACTGCATTCAAAATAATAAAAAAAAAAAAAATATATAAAAAAAAAATAAAACAACATACGGGCTATTTTCTTCGGGAAATATTTAACGATTAAAAAAAAAATAAGTATGCTTAAAACGAGAAGAGAAGAAAAAATAAACTTTTTACTTTATTAATTCCTATATCTGAATAACTGTTGTGAAAAATACATTACTAAGCTGAACCGGTAATGATTTCTGAAAATAAAATACTGTGAATTAATGCTAAAAAGAAAGTGAATATAAAACCACTACAATAAATATTCGCCGCATCATCATTATCATCGTCAACAATGACAGCCGTGAATTTTTGAGATGGATTAACGGGGGACAAAAAAAAAGGCAGGCGTTATCAATTAATTCGTCATCATCGTCAACAATATCTATCTTCTTCAACCATCACAACAATCAACGGAACTTGCAAAGCCTCATTGCAATATGTGAAAATCCCATGTTATAGTGACAATTGTAAAAAAAAAAAAAAACAAGAAAACAAATGAAAAAGTCCTTATTCAATTTGCCGGCGTTCATACCCCACGGTAAAATTGAGTTTCGCGGATAAAACTAGAACCAAACCGTTATCGAAACATAAGCAAAATAAACATCTAAAGCTTAGCTATCAACAACAGATTCAGCTGGATTCAACTTCTGACACCAGGTAAGCTTAAAAAAAAATTCCATCTAATTTTTGTTGTTGAAACAACCACTAATAAACGTATCATTGTTCTTTTCTTTTAAATAAAAAGTTAAGAATTCGTTAAGTTTGCCAGCGTGGGTACAAAAACTCACACAAATATTAAATTCTATCGATTCTAAGAGAGGAAGTTTTTTTTTCGGTTCTGTCGGAAAATATCACCTACTCAGTTCCGTTACCCCTATAGCTGCCGCATCATCAACCTCCCTGCTCTGTTTGTATAGTGAGAAAGCCTAGACAGCTACTCAGAAAGAGTCCCAGCGCGAACCCTATCAACGGAAACGAACTCTGCGTCTGATGATTCTTCCACAGATGCTGCCACCACTGAACAAACAATGGACCTCTTGCTAGAAGACTCCTTTCCAACTTGAGCCTCCTGCTTGGCCATCTCAGAATCAATCGATACAAAGGCTTTAGGCCGGTCCCTCCGGTTTGGCACCTTTAATTTGACACCTTTAATTTGACACCTTTAATTTGACACTTTTAATTTGACATCTGACCAAAGCTACACCAGTTTGGAGATCACTATCTTGTTTCCGGAGATCAACAAGCGTTGGTCTTTGATATACATTTGCGCCAGCATAGGTGCTGGATATGAGTTGGCTCTCTGCAGGTTACAGCCAGACCTTATTAGGTTACAGCCAGACCTCATAGGTTAAAGTGAAATCACAAATACCTCACCACAACCTACATTTCATCGTGAACTTTAGTGTCAGAGCCTAGAATAAGAGTCCTTATAGCGATAGACACTACATTTTTGACTGTATCGCGACAAATATTTGTGCCGTGGTCTTCTGAAAGAAGCAGCTCATGTAATGTAGTAAATGGAGCACTGGCTCATAGTGTGTGAGGTCCCTGGTTCAAATCCAACTACGGACGAGAGACCTCGCACCGAGCTTTGAGTTGACCTAGCTCTGATTAGGTACTTGAATTAAATCAGGAGTAAAATGAGACGTGAAACTAATCATTGTAAATTTCTGAATGTAGCTTTCTACTAGTTTCAGCCCCTAGACCCAACAAGGGTGATTGTGGGACAACTTTACTTCTGATAGAAACTAGTATGTTCTTGTCATAAAATGTTATCCGTGTCAAGAAAACTGTGAAGGGAACAGAATCGTGGTTTCTCCTGGCTATCGGATGCTATCATTTTGATTCCGTTGTTGCGTCGTGTCCTTCAAACTCAAGATTCCTGGATCAATCAATCACGGCAATACCACACTGGAATAACCGGTTCTCGTCCGATCACCGAAGTTAAGCAGTGTTGGGCCGGTTAGTACTTAGATGGGGGACCACTTGGAAACACCGCGTGTCGTTGGGACGTAAAATCTTTGTGCTATCACTTATACCAACAAACCAGTTGTCTGGGAAGCACCATGAAAAAAAAAAATCGATTGTCTCAGATATGTGGAGAAGCAGGATAGCTGTTTCTGTTTTGAAACTACGCAGATTAATTTGAAGTACCTTTATCATAAACAATAAGGTTCGCCTCGGCTGCAATAGCGGTCCAACGTCATACTCCGTTTCTAGCCTGAGCTGAGTTCTACACAGCCTTCCAACTCAGATATAGTCTGAATCTGAATCTACCTCAGTTGAACTGCGGTCTCAGAATCTGACGATCCAGGGCCATTTGTCGTATCACACCAATACTTGAAGATACACTTTCGGATCTCTAGGAGCAATACTGTCTCCTCATTGCGTATGAATAGACTCTTACCAGGCTGAAAAATTCAGGATTAAAGAGCCTGACAATCACCAGAATTTCTTCTGGATCAGAATGAAAGCGAGAAATTCATGCCCTGCATCTGAGCTGACTCACAACCACACTGAAAAAACATATAGCGCCAGACGCCATAGTTTATAGACTTCTAGCGCCATGTACATAGTCGATTTGGGGATTGTAATAAAATATAGCGCCACACGCCATAGTACATTGCGAAAAGTACATAGGAGCAGACGCTATGCTTATAGCCCTCCACGCCATGTACTATAGTCCTCCACGCCATGTAATATGGTCCTCCACGTCATGTACATAGCGTGGAGGACTATAGTACATGGCGTGGAGGACTATAGTACATGGTGTGGAGGACTATAGTACATGGCGTGGAGGACTATAGTACATGGTGTGGGGGACTATAGTACATGGCGTGGAGGGCTATAAGCATAGCGTCTGCTTCTGTTAACTTTTCGCCATGTACTATTTTTATCGCTATATGTTACCAGAAGTCTACAAATTATGGCGTCTGACGCTATGTGTTTTTTCATTGTAGTGTCTTGCATTCGAAGTTAATGTTTGAACTTTTTCTTATTCAATTCTCTCTACTATTGACATTTATACGACTTGTCACTTGCTGACATTTATACGACTCCTGACACAGTATGGCTGCGAGTTATAATTGAAGACATAATTGAAGCCATATTACATGGCTCATGGTAGTATGTAATATAGCGTGTGGGGCCATAATTTCTGCGCCATGTAATTATGGCGCCGGGAGCCATACTGCGTAGCTCAGAGTACTATGTACATAGCGTGTAGGACCATAATTGCTGCGCCATGTTACATAGGACCATGCGCTATGTAGGTTCTGACATTATGGCGCTGGGAGCCATACTGCGTAGCTCAGAGTACTATGTACATAGCGTATGGGGCTATAAATAATGCGCTATACTACATAGCTCTGGGCGCCATGTGGATTTTTTTCAGTGCATGATCGCATATCTTAAATAAATGTCGAAAAGCGTATATAGACATTTTTTTTACATTATTATCAAAAACGCATTGCATTACACTATGCTTTCCACATGTGTAGCTTATAGTGTATTATGCGACCAACAAAATATAACGAATGCACTTGCGCATTTTTTGTGCCTATCGAAATTGTCGGTAGACTAAATTAGATGAATTAATTATACTAATCGAAACGCGACGGAAATCATAAATAAAAACGCATAGCTGGGCTTCATTTCCAATATTCATATATTTTGGTTTCAACAAAATTGGTTTCACGAAAAATTTTCCAACTGACCAGCACACCCAACCGTACTCGAATTATACAAACCAACACGCACTTGATTCCTCGGAAATTTCACAATGTGAAAAAAATTGCCTCCATTTTAATTCGGAGCTAATGGTTCGATCAACAATGTACAGTTTCTGCATTTGTGTCGGGCCCCAAGAATGGTGAGTGCATCACGAGCAAGCCCAATTTCATCTTTGTATCTCATCCCGATAGATCTGGCCTCTGACACACCACCCTCCATTGCATAGAATGCACATTTACATAACTCGAACTTATTTACTTTAGATAGCCAGGACGAACAAGGCCGCACATATGATGATGAAAACGGTATGGGGAGGCAGGGGACCGGACGGTGACATACCGGGGGTGGGTCGGTAATTTTTGGGATAAGAAAGGGCGTGTGTGGCGAGCCGAGGTCACGGAAAATGCACCACCGTCCATCGTTCATGTTTCTGTTTCTGCTGCTGCACCCTCATGCACACACTTTCCAAATTGCATCGTCTAGCTACGCAGCATGCAATGCAGGCTAGGCTAGCTAGCTGCTGCTGCTGCTTGCTTGTCATTCTGCCTGCCTGTCTACCATCCCTTTGAATCCGAATCGTGTCCAGGCCGTTGTCATAGTTGTGGTCGTGAATCTCACCTGCAGTTTTAGTTTCCAAAGAATGCATCGCAAAGTACATATGCGGGAGTGTTGTTGCCCAGCCCAGCTATATGTACGTTGGTATGCATAATGTTAATAGAAATGAATGCATGCAGGCGCATTTTGAAGTTTGAATTGTATTGAAATCTGTTTCCACTTCGATTGCAAAGGCAATATAAGAATGTGACATCGGGAAAAAATATGCATTTTTAAAAAGTAGTATCACAATTCACAGGTTTTTTCCTAAAACAAAAAAAAAACACTATTTTTTAATAATTTTAATACTTACAGCTACGAATTTCACATTTGCATCTTGAGATAAAAGTCGACTTTTCGCTTGTTTGTCACTAGAAACACACAGATATTCTGGAAAAATGAGTCTTTCGGGTCCAGAACTCTGTTGTAGTTTAATTTTTCTTAATTTGATCAAAATGCATTTTTTTATTATGATAATATATAGAAAAATCAGCCTCAAGTGTTGTTGTGCTATGTTGTTAAACTTTTATTACACCAAACTGAACTCGTAGCCAGCTATGAGTCCACTTTGATTTTTTTGTTTAAATAATTCGTGATATTATCATAATTTAGCTGGCACTATTTTAAGCCTATTTAAAATGCTGTTTTTTTATACTTTTTTAATAATTTTATATCAGATTGAAGATACTTCTAAGATGCTTGCTTTTTAAGAAACATTTTCTAGTCTCTGATAGGGTCTAAATGAGAGTGTTGTCTCAAAAAACTCATTCTCAAACGTAAATCTATTGAGCTGTGATATTTTCAATAAAACTGGATGCATATATATCTATGAAAAAGGTCTAGGTTTGATTGAAATTGAATTATTTTTAACCCATTGATGCTGGCGAACAAATCAGTGATATTTTAGGTATTCTTATATTTCTACCGGAAAAAATTACTTTCGAATAAATTGAATTCAAAATGGATTCTGGATATGTTTCAAAACTAGATTTGATAAAGTATTGGCATTTATCATCCTCCCTCCCTTCCCTCTATGTGGGCGCAAAGTGCCTAAAAGTAGGCAAAGGAAATTTATTGAAATTTTTGAATTCCTTTCAGACAGAGTCATATCATCACGCATATTCATAGAATGTATTGCCACCAGATAAGATTAAGTTCCACGTTATTTCTAGTGAATATGCTGGCAACCCTGAATTAAAACTTAATACCGTTCGATACGGATAATGGACCAACCTTAATTTCAAAAAGATTGGGGTTGATCTTAACGTGAAGGAAGTAGAAATGATTTTCGGCTGCAAGGATCGGGCTTCTACCTACAATCATTTTCGATAGGCTTTTGACTACAAAACTCTTTTCCAATACCGAATTAAATATCGGTCGCATTTGATTGCCAAGAAAGTTACATTTTATACATCTACCCTCTCTGGCCCGGACCAATGACTAGTCGCATTCGTTCTGAGCGGCGTCGATGATCTGGAGTGCTCAAAACTAAACAGCCATTTTGATAGAAAAGCATCATTTATAAGGTACAGATGTAAATTCAATGTGCTCATACGTATTCGTATCCAATAGAGCTACACCAGCGCGAGAATATACATACAAACTCGGATAATGCAGTGCCAAAGTCGCCAGTCTTAAATCTCAAATTGAGTGCACTAATTGTCACGGCAATCATCTAGCCAACAACAAGTACTCCACTACCAAACATTCCTCTACTCTAAACATGTCTTTCAGCTTAATCGTCTCGGTACGCGCTCTATGATTCGAAAGGCTGTGGGAGTGTTACAGATAGACTTTAGGGGTTTAGCTCACACAGAAAAGTCTGAGTACATCTATTTTTGGCAAAGAGTATCTATCGGATTTCGTTATGTCGTTCAATCGTCAATAGCCAACACAAAATCGTGTATTTCCATTTCTGTTTTCGACCAAGACTACTGGCGACGTCTCAGAGTCCTCCTATTTTTCGGTAATCTGAACTTGTTTATCAAGTGGCGATTGGTGGGAAACCTGTCAAATTGGTGATAATTTTCGATAAATTTCAATGCGTAGCCAAGCTAGTTCTTCCAAAATTTTCTCCTCGAGTCGCGAAGATATCAGCATAAAATAGCCTATAGGTTGAACTCCTTGTTGATACAGTCCGTCGCCTAGGGCTCAGGATTGTTGGATATTCTGGTCGTTTATCTTGTTTGTGTCTGCTGAATTCAAAGATGTAATTGAAGAAAGTGAACTGAAGTAGGCGACTATTTCTCCTTTCTTAGGTTTCATATCCTGCTCTGCTACATTCAATACCTTTAAATGAACAAATTATCCATCCTTGATTCTCACTGGGCTCCTTGTGGCCAAAATGTTGTTGAGTGCTAGAGCTTGGGTTGGCTCAATGATGGAAGTGGTCCCCGAAATCACCATCAAATCTGGTCCATATTATGTCTCTTGACGACTTTGGCACTCTTGGGTGTTCGCAGACCCTCATCCCCACTCCCCCTGTTGCCTGCCAAAAAACTTTCCACGCTCGCTCCATAATCCAGGCTGAAATCTTCGGCGCCTAGGAAGCTAATCGCCAGTGTGCAATCATCGGATATTGTCAGTGGCGTGCACGGATGAAACTAAGGGGGCAACTGCCTCCTCTATTGCATAGCCACCCTTTAAAATTGGTTTCTCTGCACTACTCCTTTGCTGTTCCTTCACAATAATTCACTGAAAATCAAGAAAAATTTTGTGCCAACTTTGGATGTTTGCCCCCTCTGTATTTTAAAGCCCTGTGCACGCTTATAGTTATTTCCGCTACGAAGAACCGATGCTGGAATACCATTTTGCATTTTTTTTTTTGCAAAAACCCAGCATAGATAAAGAAAAGCTAAGGTTAACAGCATCATATTGATGCTTAAAGATTCGAGAGGGGTAGTGATTATATACTTTATAAATAAAATTTCTAATCTAAGGGGATAAAATATATTGAAAATAAATTAAATTGTGCTTAATTGATTTAAAAACAAATCGTTGTTAGGATGAAATCTAATTAATCAGAAAATCCATTCTAAAAAACAAAAGGTGTAAAAAAAAATAGTAGACTTTGTATTGTTAGATTTTAGTATTCAGTCTCTGAATGTGTGTGGTTTCAGAAAAATTGAGAATTGAAAGGGGAGCAGCTTAATTGCAGCCAACCGAAATCCATTTCGCGTTAAATGTCCTTTAGAGCAATCAGAGCAAGCAATGATTTCGCTATTTTCTTGTGTATTGGAAATAGCTTAATCAGCCCAGCGAATGTCCGGGATTGATTCATACGTACCTATAACCACTATCCAGTAGAGGCGAGACAGCTAAGAACGTATTTATTTAAAACGATTGTACACGCATATGCACATATATTTGGTGTGATGTGACCACCATGAACAGGAGATGGGGCGATGATGATGGGGGTGCTGGTGCGACAAACATAATTGGTAGAATGTGTCCATAGTATGCATGTGCATCTTTCCTATGGTTAATGATGCGCACACACATACCACGAAATTTACGAACTATACTTCCATTTCTACTGCTATAAGAGAATAGTCAAATATATCAATTTATATGCAAGGACTGAAAGCTGCCTACCCCACATTCACCCTTCGATCGAAAGTTTTCGAGCCTATTTCAGTTTCATTGGCATGCATTGGCATTGCATTCGATCCATACGTAGTTATTTTATGTTTGTCGTTGCACCAAGCCACCCCATCAAATACGGCGTGCGTTTTCTTCGTCATTCGCTAGAATGCAATGCTCTCCTGGTCTCCTTGTGCCCCGTACTCTAGCCAGCAATGAATTATATTATTATGTTTTCACTGCCTAAACTCCCTACGTGCCACGCTTGTGAATACTGACCAGATATGCGAAGCAGGTGCATCATGCAAATGTACACAGTAGGACGATATTTGCCTGGCCAGTATGGGCGGTAGATTGATATGAAACCTCTGAGTATGTGTGGGTGTTTGTTTGTGTGGAAATTGTGAGTGAATTTCCGCTTTTCAAAAATCAATAACGCACATTTGCTTTTATCGCGACTAGCGCGCATCTACATATTAACGCAACCCACAAAAAAAAATGGCGGCCATCGCACTAAGTTAGCATCATGCCCATAATATTGAAATGTACCACGAGAATCATTTCAATTGGACAAAAAAAACCTCTAGAATGACTGCCACTTTACCTTACTCATGATCGGATCAATTATCAAATCAAATATTTAGCTTAAGAAAATTCTATGCTAGCATATCTCTGAGAACAAAAGAGCTGGATTGCCCGAAAATCTCCTACTCATTTTTTGAAAATCAATCCGTACCCAGCAACAGGGAATGATGCATTTCTTGCGCTCCTTTCATTCTTGCACTTTTAACCAACAGAACCGCATCAGCGTATATTTTATGCTCATGTTTTCTGTAAATTTCGTAATGACTCTGTGGATTCGATGCTTCATAATTTTGCTTTGTCTACTTTCAGGCAGTTATTGCCCATATTGGGTCTAAAATTTCCATAAAAATAGATTGATCCAGCTTTTAAAAAAAACAGTTTTCATAACCCTACACTTATTTTTTTGTTTTCCAATTATAGTGTTCACAACTATCTGATGACTCTCTGGGGGATGTTATCATATTTCGATGCTTCATAATTTTGTTTTGCCTACTTTCAGCCAATTGTTGGCCATATTAGGTTTAACATTTCCGTAGAAAGCGCGTAGCCAAGCCAAAAAAAAATCAGTTTTCGCACCTCTGCACTTATGTTTTGGTTTTGTTTTTTAAATATCGCGTTCACAAATGTTTCTGTGACTCTGTGAAAAGCTATCACATTTCGATATTTTACAAAAATTATCTTTGTCTACTTTAAGGCACTCAGTGCCCACATCGGGTTAAAAAATTTCCATAGAAAGCGCCGTAGCCAAGCCAAAAAAAAATCAGTTTACATATCCCTGCACCTGTTTTATTTTTTGTTTTTGGCGCTAAGTGTCTAAATAAATTTAATTTGACAAATTAAAAAAAAATGACCTACAACTAAAACCCTACAACTCAATTTTGCCTGTAAAGTTTCAGCACTATTGAAAAATTCCATCTGTGGCATAAGAAAAAATCCCAAAGCCAATGGAAATCTTTTGCTAGTTTAAGGGGCTACCCCCACTTCTAGCGGAAAAAAATTGGTCATTTTCATGAATTTTTTTTAAAGAAAACTACGAAATTTTTTTAAACGACTATTATATTATCTTAAAGTACATAAATTAAGCACCATCCAGTAATTTTTTTTATTGAAAAATATTACATCGTTAAATTACAAACGGCCGTCAAAGCAATGGTATTTTCATTTTCATTTTTTGCGGTGACCAACATTGTATCGAACTGGATCATCTGAAGCAAAAAATAACGATGCATTTAGTTAAATAACAGTATAAACTAGTGTTTGATCGAAGGATTTAAAACAATATCCATTTTTTACAAAATGGCGGACAGTCAAAGTTAATGGTTCGATTTTCACTTAAAAAAAAACGGTCGTCTTTTTGCTATAAAACGGCCATTTTTTATCAAAAAGAAAAACTGAACGATCAAACACTACATTTTTATATAATAAGCCTGTCAAGTTTCAAAAAGATCGGCTCAGTAGTTTTTGAGTGATTTTGGTCACCGACTTCAGAAATGTTATTTCGAGAAAAACGCGTTTATAAGTATGAATAACGGTTGTTTAAGTAACAATTTCTTCTCTTTCAACGCTCATATCTCGATCAATTATGTTCGGATCGACTTGAAATTTGAAGGACGTATTCTCAGATAGTTATACTTAAAAAAAAATGCAACAGAAAAAAATAGAAAAATTTCAAAGTTGCAAGTGGGAGTAAACCCTTAAGAAGACTTTCGATTCTCGTAAGAAATCGCCTCAGAGATATGGGGCTATTGTTCTTTATCATAAAAAATTTTGGGCGGAAAATCACTAGTAAATATGTTTATAATTTGCTCGATATGTAAGAAATAGTCCTCATGAAGCTAGTTAAATAATTTACTGAACACTTCGTCGAAGCTAGTTAAACTTCTTCTACTTCGAGGCTAGCTAAAAAATTTATTGAACAATTTCGCCCACACTGGGCGCTAATTAAAATATATTTGTATTTAGATATTTCGATAAAAAAGATCGATATATTTGATAATATCAATAAAATAATTGCATATTTAACCTGCATTCATTTAATTTAAAACATTCAATTGAGCTTTCTTCATTAACTTTGACCATTTAAAAGAGATTTACCTAGAAATTTTCGACAATATTTTCTGGCATTGTATCGTTGAATTACGAGCAAACGAGATGCATTGTCATCGACAGCAGCAAAACATGCTGCATCGAATGCATTCGGCTGGCATACTAAACTCACTGTGCGCAATGCGAACGAGATCAAGTGCAAAGACGACGATGTGCAATTTGCTGGCTGGATATGCGTTTCGCACTCAAACTATTTATCTCTCGTGCGCTTGCAGTTGACTTGCTGGCGTTTTCATTGTTTAGTAGAGATCACGTTGCAGTGGGTTTCGAATGTACACTGTTTTCGGCGTACAGAAGACGCAGAAGAAGAAGAGGTAATTCAACATCTAACTATTAATCGATGTGAATCACCGACAGCGTTTGAAATAGTGATGCGGAAGAAGTCGATTCGATCGTAAAAGTAAAATGTTGAGAAATATATATTTAAAGTGCCTTAGGGAGTGACTTTGAATGAGGCCAAGATTTTTTTTTACTGTACCTATGGCATAGACAATAGCTTCTCAAAAACTTATTTGAAAAAATTGTGTTTTTTTCTGCTAAAATCCATATACTTCAAAAAAAATAAACAAAAATAATTAGTCATTGAATTTCTGAAACCACTCTGAATGCAACTTTCGCACATATGCCTGTTGACTGCCAGTCAGTCACTGAATAATTTCCAAGCTCCTAGTTGGGACACATGCTTTATAGCGGAACTATTTTGCACAGCAAAATAGTATTTAAATGAAATACTTCGGTACTTGAGTAAATTTCGAAACAAATGCGAGAAAAGGAGTTCAATCCAAACCATCGAGACAAACGGACAAAAATAGGTCGCTGTTTTGAACAATGTGAAAATATCATCATTTAACTCGAATGATAAATGTAGTGGCTGCTTTTTAATCCTACGTGATGATTACAATTCTGAGCATTTTCTTTAATCTTCTGTGACTTATAATTTCCATACTTGAGGGATTCTCTGAGGCGCCAATCACATGACTGACCATAGGTCGAAGTAGATTTGTCCACGAGAAAAGTCATAACTGTGTTCCGGGATTCGTTTTCCTGACATGATTTCAATCGTTTAGACCAAATTTCTCAGCTCGAAAATTAATTTTCATGCAAAAAATCTCATGGGAAACTTGGTGCTTTGTAATTTTGTTTAAAGGTTTTATAATTTCGTCACGATCTACAACATTTTTGGCATGAATGATATTTTTTAAATACTTCCTTCCTTAACGCTTCAAAATAATCACGAAACTTCATAGTCTGCATCTTGGCTATTCGCTTTTTTTACTATGATATCTACTTTGAAAATTTCCATAAATCATTCAACCTAATTTCGGAATTTTCACATTCGAAATTCACTTCTTGTCAGTTGTCTTCTTTAGGCCTGAATCATTAGCACATCATATACTTTCAAAATGTAGTAAAAAAAACCCCATCCGCATCCGATCGTTTCTTTTCCAACTGAAAAATATATATACCAAAGCAAAACTCAAATAATTGTTTACTACTTATACTCAATACTGCCCCACTCATCTTCATGCTGTTCTTTGGATGTGGTAAAGTCATAGTTTACTCTAGCACCTTCATCCAACCAGCGCTATACCTTTGGATGAATACGGTGCTTTGGAAGGAAAAACAGAAATTGACAGAGACGAAAATCCACAAATGATTTTTCACTAAAACTTCATACATCAGTAAATATTTCGCACCTATGCACTTCTTGTTGTTCTTGTTTTTGCGTTTTTTTTTATTTTTTCTTCTCTTCCAACCTATTCGGCGGTTCGCTGTTGGTTGAATATGTGGAATATATGTTTATTTTGTTCGCCAATTAGTTAAATCCACTAACGGCAAAGAGAAATAAGAAGGTGGAGTTTCATTTTGTTTCTGTTTTCTTCTCCATTTCGAATCGAGGCGGTAGGAGCGTGAGATTGGCTCTTTTCATGCTACAGACGATGAGGTAATGTTTTTTAAAGCACCGGTCATAATCGCGATAGAGAAAACCTACAACAACGCTCACTTACCTGAAAACAACAACAAACAACCTCAAACGGGAGAATGGTCATGTTGATGTAACGCAATGCACGTACATACTTTGCGGTGACGTGCAAATGAATCAAACTGTTGGATTAATGCTGCTATTTATCATTATTCGAACTTATTATTTCAAATGCACTTCATAGAGCAATTGACATTGATTTAAAATAATAATCGAAAATCTCTGACATTGAATTTTAGTGCAAAGAGAATGAGCACAATCTCATAAATAGCATCGTCATTTCGTTAATAGTTCAAATTCCAATCTAAAAACACTAAACTTCCTGCAAAAAAAAAATATTTTGTGATCAATGGCATCAACAGTGCCGCAGTGCTCACAGCTGTGATCATTTATTGCTTTAGTCTTTTCCAGTTCAAAGTCTGTCCTAGAATAAAATATATATCTTCTCTACACACTGCTACTATTTCAAATTTTTGAGCCATACATAATCCCGAAAAACTCGGTCCGCCTGAATCTATGGACTCCTTTGCAAATTCTAACATGTAGGCTTGAATCCCTTAAAAAGACTTTTTTGCGGACCCCTTGATCGATTCTTTGCTTGCGCGATTTTTATCTGAACAAAAAATTTTTTCACGAATACGTAATTTTTTCTATGCTTCCATGCGATTCGTTAAGACTGCCGGGGTTTTTCCAGAAACCCCTTATTTTTTCTCCGCTTCCGGACTTTTTTTCTAGACTGCCAGGATTCTTTCTAGACCACCCCCTAATTTTGTATAAACTGGTATGATTTTTTCGCTACACTACTAGGAGTTTTCCTACATTTTCCTGACTTTTTCTTCGCTCCCAGGATTTTCTTCTGCACTGGCACGATTTTTTTCTAGAATATCTCTCCGCTGTTAAGATGTTTTCCTAGGTTCCCAGAATTTTAGCTTGATCCTTTTGATTTATCCATAGCTTCTATGATTGTTTCCTAGACTGCCAGGATTTTTTCTTGACACCTCTGATTTTTTTTCTCCACTCTCAGGATTTTTTTCGACACAGCCAAACTACCCTGATTTTTTATCCACTCCCAGGATATTTTTTTCGTCAGCCAGGATTTTAACTAGGCCATCCTGACTTATTCTAAGCTTCTACGCTTTTTCTTAAAGAACTTTCGAATTTTCTCTCGATCTCCTGATCTATTCTAAGCTCCCATTAATTTTATTCTAGACTGTCAGAATTCTATCTTTTTATTCCAGTTTGACGATCCACTTGTCATTTTTACATGTCTTATTCTTTTAATAAATTTCCACATATAAAATTCTTTCTGTTTTGCCGCCCATTTTCCCTAACAAGACACTCCAACTACCCGTTTTTGCAGCTCTCTAGAAAAAAATGCTGGGAGTCTAAAAAAAAAAATCGACAAAGCTTAGAAAAAATCAGGGGACTCGTGGAAAAATTTCGGGGGTCGGGGAAAAAGTGTTGGGAGTCTAAAAAAAAATCATGGGAGCTTAGAAAAAATCAATTGGACTCAAGAAAAAATTCTGGGAGTCTAAAAAAATATCATGGAGGCTAAGAAAAAATTCAGGGGATTTTTCAAAAGACTCGTGAGTCTAAAACAAATCTCATAAGTCTAGGACAAAATCATGGGAGCTTAGAAAAAAATTATGGAGTATTAGGATAAATCATTTTCACGGTAGTTTAGAAAAAAATTAAGAAGACTTGAGAAAAAAATCCTAATAGTCTGGGAAAAAAATCATGGGAGCTTAGAAAAAATCAGTTTGATCTAGAAAAAATCTCGAGAGTCTTTACAAAAAAATCTCGGGAGTCTACGAAAAATTATGGGAATTTAGAAAACAGCACTGGACTTTAGAAAAAATCCTAGGAGTGAGAAAAAAACATGCGAGCTAAGAACAAATCAGGAACTCTAGAAAAAACTTATCCCTTTTCTTGTCTTTTATAAATAGGGTGAAGAATTTAGGTGATCTACTTCTTTGAAAACATTGAAGTGAATTTGTTTTGAAGCCTCTCACAGTATCCTAAGGTTCTGGAGTTAACAAAAATTTTGGGGATGTGCGAAAATTTGATTCAGTTTTTGGACCTTACGATGATGTGTGAGTTTTTTTTAGGGAAAATACGTGAGTCTATATCGTCGTGGATGTTTTTGTTGTTAGTAATTGCTTGACAAATTCTCGGGGTTTGGAATTTTAAAGAACAAATTATTGGTTTGGCTAACGTAATTATCATCCCATTTTAGCTTTTAAGGTTGGAGCAGATGATCCATTCCTCTCAGTACGTGTGTCTTTTATGACAGTACGTTAGTTTCCCATTATAAGGGCACTTTGGATTAAACAGTTTCAATATGTAGGACAAGATCGTATTTTTTCTATTCCGTTCATAATCGCCCCAAGATGGGTCTGTGGTGAGAATTTGTAAATAAGATTTGGCGTCGCGAGTCCATAGCTATACAACTTCATCGAAATTTTTTCGTATGAGCCGGAAACTGGCGTTATCACTTCAGATAGACTGGGTTTGCCAAACCTGATTTTTCTCTTGGGCTGCATTTTCGAAATCGGGATGAGTGAGTAGTGCCCACGGTCCGTGTCCAGGGTGGTAGCCCACATTCAAATGGATCTAGGCCAGAATCGCGTATTGCAAAATAATAATTTCAACTGATTTTTAGCCTCTTATTTCGTATGTTGGAATTTTGAATGTGCTACAAAGATTTTCAAAAAAAAACTTTTCATCCTGAAAAAAAATGTAGGGCTTATTTCTGCATACTTCAATTGTTAAAAACCTTCTAAAATTTACAGTTAATTGATTGTGTTGTGTTTTTAAATTTAAAAGCTACCACTACCACATTTTCGAAACTTAAATATTTGTCGATAATTGTCATTGCAGGGTTCATTTCATTTGTTGCCTCTCGAGTACCATTGCGTTATCCTTATGGATCACCAGTTTTTCGTTTTCCTCGCCAGGTGTCCGGTCCATTGCCACTTTAGGGACTTTATCTTCTAAAGGACATCTGTAGATTGGGTCTTGTTTCTTACCCATTCGTTAGTTTTCCTATCCCTCTTGGTTATGTCCGATATACATCTATCCATTGCTTTTTGAGTGATCTGGAGTTTCGTCATGGTGGTTCAACACCCAGGTCTCACAGCCGTATATCATAACCGGTTGCACACATTGATCCAGGACTCTCGTTTTCAGGTTTGTTGGTATGTTCTTCGATTAGAAGAAGATACCTGAGTTTTTCCCAAATACTGTCCAAGCCAGTTGAATTCTTCGGTTTATTTCCGGGAGGAGTGTTTGTGATTTATGTATTACCCGGCCTAAGTATATATACTGGTCTACTTCTTCAGGAGCCTTGTCCTCAACTATTATGTTTCTTCTTTCTACCCATTCATTGTGCATAACTTTCGTTTCGCTAAGGCTCGCGAGCTCTTCGCAATCAGTACTATATCGTCTACGAATCTGAGGTGATTTAGGCATACGCCATCAATTTCGATTTCTTTTTCTTGCCAGTCCAGGTTTCGGAAGGTTTCTTCCAAAATTGCTATGAAGAGCTTCGGTGAAATTGCGTCACTTTGACGTACTCTTCTGTTGGTGGAGAACACTGGGGTTGTTTCATAGATATTTATTCATTTCTTTGCTGATCTGTATCAATTGGCCAATTTTTCTATGTAGGGCTTATTTATTCCCTACTTAACCACGGCCTTCTGGGTATACGAAGTCGAAAGCTTTTTCAAAATCAATTAATGTCACGGCTAGTGGTATTTGGTATTCACATGCTCGGCTTGTGGTCTTCCTTAGTGTGTGTGGATATAGTGTGTCTGGCTTGTCTTTCTGCTTCTAACGCTGCCTGGATCCGGTTGTTTATTATTTTGGTGAATATTTTTTACACTACAGGTAGCAAGCTTATGGGTCTATAGTTTATTATATCCTCTTTGTAGCCCTTTTTATGGATTAGCACTATATTTGCACTGTTCCACTGTTCAGGAACGTGTCTGGAATTCAGGCAGTTGCTGTGTATATTGCCCAGCGTATGCCATGTTTGAGTTCCTACACACTTAAGCAACTCTGCTGTGGCTCCATCGTTTCCTGCTGCTTTACCGTTTTTCATTGTCTTCAGTGCGGTTTCCACTTCTTCCACTAGAACTGCGGTAACCTCTCTTCTTCATCTGTTGTTCATAGTGATGGGTTCATAGATACAGATTTCTGTAGAAGTTGATAACCAGTTAGAGGATTTTGTTCCTATCTGTTACTCTGGAGCCATCTTCCCTCGTGTAGCATTATTCGTCTATCCTCGTCAGAGTTCTCTCGTCCGTCTGTTCGTTCTGTCAGCTTCAGCTTCGCCATACACTACTAAATGTAGACACTATTAAATGTAGACACTATTAAAACTACACTATTAAATGAAAAAAGCCGCAGTGGGGATCGAACCGCGGACCTCTCGAATGCAAGTCCGCCATTCTACTTCCAGATCCATCGAGGAGTTTTATATATATATATATATATATATATATATATATATATATATATATATATATATATATATATATATATATATATATATATATATATATATATATATATATATATATGTACGTAGAAAAACGAGTCTGGTACTGATTTTCTTTCAAAAGCAGTAAATATCTAAATTAAATTCAAGAACTGACCAGAAATAGAAAATATTGGTATCATCGAATCTAAATTTTATGCGGACTACACAACAACAAAAATCGCAACTACGATAAATTATTCCCATAAATGCATCATACTAAAAGAAATGCATCATATTAAAAGAAATTCCGACCCCCCCAAAAATTTCTTTTTGTATCTGCTATAATTCGCACGACTACTGTTCGAATGCGTCGAAGAAAAATATAAATGTTTTATTAATCTCTAATGACAACGGATTGAGCCATGGGCTGCTGCAACGGCAGCGTGGCCACAATGACGACGACGCCGCCGCCGACGACTATGCCGATAAACAACAAACCTACGAACATGCGAAAGGGGAAAGAAACTGCACTAGATGAGATTCGCGTACCAAGTGAAGATCTATCTAGCAAAAAGAATCGCAAAAAGTCATTTGAGTTTTAAAATTTTCTTGGACGGAAAGTGCATGTAAGTGAAAATAGACAAGCGTTGAGCCGAGCACGGAGCAAAGCACCGAGCGAGAAGGAAAAATGAAAGAATAATAATCAAATATGGAAAATGGCTGCAAGAAAACTATGAATAGAAAAAATAGTGGGAGGTTAAAGTTTTTGCAAAATGCAGTGCCCAAAACATAGATGCATGGTGTGCGATCAGCAAACAGAATTACATGTGTGGACGGGAGTGAGGAAATTGCAAACTATTGCGTTCGGGCTGGCGACGGGCGGCTAGGCAACCAAGCAAGCAGGCGATGCAACAGCAGGCCCGAGACAAACGAGAATGAGCAAAAAATAATTTACAAAAAAAAATAAATAAAACGGCTAACTAAGCACGAAACACAAAAATGACCAAATCAAGTCGTTTTTGTGATCTAGGAGTCGCGCGGCTAGAGCGAACTGGTGTATTAATGCAAAAACGCTCGAGAATATTTGAAAAACTAAAATTGGAAAAATAAAATAGGAAAAATAAAAACCCAAAAAATGGAAAATTGCACAAGCTAAGAAAACTATATTGCAGTCGGCGGTGGATGAACGAACGCAATAGAAGGCAGACAAGCAGTCGTAGATGCAGATAGTTAATGATTAGTTTATGGTGTATTGTTTTATAAAAACGTCGCAAACTCTTTTGTGTGTTGCATCCTATTAAAAAAAAAAAACATACGTTAATAAAATCGAAGCGTGTATAGTTAGTATATGTTTCAAGTTCCTGTTCTAATTTTTTTCGTGTATTTTTTTTATTGGTCAATGGCGCGCGCTCTGTATCGAAAAAGTGCGGTCAGTGTACAATTCCAATCAACAATTAGCTCTGTGATCGATTGTATTTGAGTCATAGTGCATCCATAATTCAAACAAAAATCCTAGATTTCAAGTGGAAAGCGAAAACAACGGGCATACGATCATGCAACAGTGTGGTTGTAACAGTAAACTCTGTGCCAGGCGAACTGGATAAACACGTGCGTTGAAGAAAAAAAAAATGCGAATAACATCCTTAAAACTAAAGATTCCCGGAAGTTTATTTTAAAGTGATCCAACCTCTCCACTGTGTCGTGACAAAATTAACCACCAGTACAGCACGTGCATTCCGATTCCGAATAGAATTGCACAATGAAATCGACTGCATGCTTTAGTCAGGATAAAAACGGTATTTTGTTTTTGAGCTCCTATGACGCTCAGTGTCCAGCAATTTTAATTTACATTTTTATCAAATATTCGTATGCAACAGTTCGAATCAGCTTTTTCAAGTGAAAGAAAACCGTAATCAACACAAAATGTTTGATTTTCCGGCAAATAAACACAATACCAGCACACATACAGAAATGTAAAGTGATTTATTCTTACTGGTAAATTTCATATTTTACTTCGTTCTTAAATAATACAGCTGGAAACAATGAAATTCATTCGATTTTCGACACAGTAGGATAGACAACAAATGAAACGAGCTAAGTTCTCCATCAACAACAGTAACAACAAAATACAACACGAAAAATAGTTCAAATTTGATTTGCGAAGGTATAAGCTGAAAATCGTTGAAAATTTAAATAACTTTTTCTTATTTTGCAAATTATCGCTGTTCCTGTGACATTGTCTGCTTGAAATTTCAAAAAAGGCCTCTTCATTTCATGGTTAATGATTCAATTTCAGCTCTGATTTCAAATAAATCTTTTGTTACAGCCATATCGTCTGATGAAAGTTGAAATTATTTTGGCGCCCCGTGTGGGACTACAGCTGTGTATAAAAGATATCTAGACCCAATAATTTTTTTGGTAGCTTATTAAAATAAAGCCTAAATTTTAAAATGCATTGGATCGTAGAATTCTAAAGAATAATCATTAATTTTATGCACTGCAAATCCCATAAATATAATATAATGTTTTTATGCCAAACACCCGAGTGAAATTTAAGTAAGTCTCTTTTATTTATATGATACCTAGTGCAAACTAAATCCTTGAATTATTCTTGAAAACAAATCAAACTGAAAAACAATCAAATCAAAACACGTCAAACAGTCTCGAAAACAGTTAAAATCGTAGGGTTTTGGTACAAATTCATAATATTTTCGACTCTAATTCATATTTTTTCAAATCAAATTCGTTAACTACGAATTCGACCCGAAAAGCTATGAATTTGAGTCCCAAAAAAGTTATGAATGTGATTCGATAGACTTATGACCCGGAAAAATTATGAATTTGCTTCAAAAAAAAATTATGTATTTGATACGAAAGCACCAATTGAGTAAAAAAAAAAAACAAAATGATATTTACTCGAAAAATTGAATGAATTGCTGTCGAAAAATTTCGAAATTGATTATAAAAAAATATGAATTAGACTCGAAAATATTATGAAGTTGTACCAAAAATCTACGAATTTTATTTATAGATTTTTTTTTAATTAAGTTCATATTTGTTCGAATCAAATTCATAAATTTCTGATTGAAATTCATTTGCTATCGAGACAAATAAATTCATTGCTATTAGGAAGGCAATTATCATATATCATACATTGCTGAATAGCATTCACCCAGCTTTTGGATTGAATTCGAAATTAAACGGCTTCGAAATCAGAGATTTTATGAATTTGACATGAATTTGACTGGAAAGTATATGAATTTACAACGAAAATTTTGTGAATTTAACTCGAACGAACAATTAATGGCTATGCAAATCTTTAAGATTATAGAAAACTATAGAAAATTAAAATATTTTCGTTACAAATTCATAATTTTTTACTAAGCAACTTTTTGTAATTTTCAAAAATCAAATTCATAATATTTTCACGTCAAATTCACAAATTTCTAATTAGATTTTATTCGATCATTATTTAACTTTTGAATTCAATTCGAAATCGCAAAGTTTGATATTATCTTGAATTAGCCATGAATTGGTTTCGGAAATGATTGAATTACACAATCAGAAATTTATGAACTTGAATAGGAAAAATGATGAATTTGTTTTGTGAAAATCATGAAATTGAGTCGAAAAAGAAAAGAACAAGTAATCACGACGATAAAAAGATTACTCTTCTTTATCAGTGAAAATCAGTAGCCTGGTAAATGCATTTCCATACTACAATCTAATTTTACACTGTTTTCCCCAGATAGTCAAATTCAAAGAAAATTGAAAACATGAAAAATCATGAACAATTTGATCTTGAAGCTACGGAAAAAGTTAAGCATCTTAATATTTAAATCCGAATCCCATATTCTACTAGATTTGAGAAAGAAAAAAAAATCGCGAAACAATAAGTGAAACAAAACTATTTGAATTTCGTGTTAATATGAATATAAATCTATCATCCACCGACTAGCTATTTCTTTTCGATTTACAAATACACAATAGGGCATCTGCAAATTATGAATGCAAATATACGTACAATATATGCAAATATACGTGGCAATAATACGACTCATATACTTGCACGCACAGCACAAAGCTTCATAGAGTGCATTCTACTTTCTGGGCTCTTTTTTTGATACAGTTGGTAATTGCATCTATTGCCTATGGATATGACAGTGTGGGTTTTATAGATGTTCGTTCGTTCGTTCGTTCTTGTCTTCGGTTCGTATTAGCATTTCAAGCAATAATAATTCGTATCCATGCATCTCGCATCCCATTATCTATGTGTGTGCGATAATATAAATGTGAAACTAAAAAAAAAAATCTAAACAGAAAAAAACAAAACATCACACTAAACTACTGAACGAGGAAAACATTAAAACTACAGTGAAATATCTCGAAAAGGCAAAAAATAAATTGCTATGTAAATTGATAAATATAATACGTAACTGTGTATAGGAGATAAAGGAATTTCTTGTGTGCATCTTGTGCAGATTGGATGCATAGCGTTCTTACGAATGTGCATTAGAAAAAAAGACCGGGTATTGCGCGGACAGACGGTATGATGACGATGGTGAGTGGGTAGTTGTTTCTTAGGTATTCTGACTGCCTGACTCGTCTTGACCAGTCAACGATAGATATGGACAAATATAACATGTATGTATTTATCTATATGGGCTAAGTTTTGCTTCTTCATGATTTTTTCTCTGGAGAGATGTTTAAAGCCAGGCTCCAACTATCTAAACGGCCCCAGCACTGCCGCGCACGCCTGTTTGTTTGGTTTGGCGCGGGTGCTTCGGCCGTTGTGCTATATTTTGCGATCATTAAACAAACAACGCTTGCCAGGTGGCCAGCAGAAAGAAACAGTCGATTTGTTTGCATCATATTTTTATGATGCTTGTAGATTTGGTTGTCATCGATGCCAGAGCTCATGTACCGTTTCTGAGTATACTATCTTGTAATTAATGACAAATTTTCAATCTTGGTTTATTTGTTTAAACACTCAGAGTGTCAAACAATGTCCAAAGATTTGGCGACCTGTACCAGACCTCTAGTTTGATGCCTATTGAACCCTGTTTTTATATGTTGAACAACTCAGGATAGTTGTGGATAGCTCGGTGGAGTGTTGGGACTTAAAGCCGAATTGTTCGTCAGGCAGGACTTTGTTGAGGTGGACTATCTAATTTAAGCGGAAGAGGAAAATGTGTTCTGTTAGTTTAGCCAGAGATGAAAGACAGCTAATAGACATCCAGCTTTGAGTGAATATTAAATATTTTTCTGGTTTGAGGAGGACTGTAATTGTTGCCAGTTTCCAACAATTTTGATAAAATTTTCATAGGAGGAATATACAATATTTTAATAAAAAAACACATTTTTCCTTTCGAAGCTAGATTTATTGAATTTTATGACAAATATCGATATTTCGAGGGTAATCTACCCTCTTCTTCAGTGTCTATCGGTCAAATCTTAATCTAACTTAGGTTAGGTTAGGTTCAACTGGCTGGCACAGGGCCACACATAGACCCATTGGTCCGCAGTGATTCCAGATAAATGGACCCGGAGAAGGAAAGTTCAGTTATCATTAACGGCCATCGAAGATCCCGGACTTTTTTGCGAACTGAAGTATGTCCTTTAGCCGAGGCCAACTTACTGCGGTGCAAGTTGATTTGCAGTAGTCTGAGTCTTGGCCTCGGCATCCTCCTTAGCCTGCGCCTCGTCCAATTTGAGATCGGCCGTTGTACCCTGTAGGTCAACAGTGCCAAGGTTCCTCTCGATCTCGCTGACCTCCAGGGTATTGATGTTACCATCCTTCGGGTGGCGTTTCTTCAGGCGCAGGTAGACACTGCCTACGCCCCAAGCCATTTTTCCAAAGCACGGATAGAGCAGGTCGTCAGCCTCCTTGTTAATTTGGAGGATGTAGACCTGCCCCCCGTCTTGTTCTACTGGTTTTTTGACGTCCAGGGTCTTCCAATCTTGAGTTGGAACATCGGCATTCTGCCTTTGGAGAAGTTTTAGGGCCACCTCCGGTTCCACTACCCGCGGTATTGTCACCTTCGCTCTAGGTAGAATTGGGATGCTCCCTCTGTCCACAATTTCCAGTCGAGCTCCTTCCCATAGACCTGGTAGCTCCGGGACTACGGCTGTGCACCAGCGCAACGTGAGCTCGTCGTTGCACTTAATGATCTTGACACCTCTGAACCAGCCTGCCCCGTCAAACGAAGGCATAGCCAGCTCAGGGTGCTTCTCCATGCGGTCAATCATCGTATTGAGCAAGCCTGACTCCACGGTCTTCCACTTCTCGAGCGAAAATTGACCCAAGGGATTGCTGCATTTGGTAAGAGCCATGATGAGGTGCTGTTTTGCCACATCGCTGGCCTTCATGGCCTTCTTCGGCTTCGAGCTGGAGGGTTGTTGGATCCCTTGTCGACTGGTCGCATTCTTTGGCCTCTTGGACGCCGGTTTTTCATCCTCGGTCGATCTCTGCCTTTTATCTGTCAGCCTCTTAGACAAGCTCTGCTCCACTTTGTTGTGGAAAACAGAGTCCTTGAGAAACAGCTTTTCCTTCCCAGCGAAGTGCTCCCGACCTTTTGCTACCGTCGTTCCTCCGCGGAGAGGGTTGGTTTGTAGCTGAGCCTGTCGACGATGCGCAGTGCCGACTTGTACTCCGCCAGTGCTTTCTTGCCCTCTTTGCTCGGCTTGGACCTGTTCCTCTTGTGGAGACCAGAACCTTTGCCTCGCTCAGGCGATTTGAGCAGCTCTTCCTCCGCTTCGGTCGAAACCATGCTCTCCGAGTCCGAGTCTGCGAGTGCTCTGGCACCCGAGCGAATTAGCTTCGTGCGAGTTGAATGGCAGCCAGCGGAGGTGCTAGCTTCCAAATTGGTTGTTGTCCGAGGTGGGGATCGTTATAGCTTAGAGCTCCTCCTAAAAGGGTCCGCCACCGATTCCACCACCTCTGCGTGTTGTGTGGAACCACTTGTAATTAGATCTGCTACTGTGGCCAAGTGGTCAACCTCCATAGCATTGCAGTCGATGGATAACGACGACCCGGGGCCTGCTCGCTCACCCCTGACGGCCGCCGGTACTGGGTATCCGACTCCCTGTACCGTAACTTTTTCTCCTTTGTCTTCGTCCATATTTGTTCGGGGTCTCCTTCCCCTAAGGTCCCTTTAGCAAGGCAGTAACCCATCTGGTTGATGAGCCACTGCCCTGAGCCCCCTCACCGCGGCAGGGTCGGACCGTTGAGGGGGTAATCTAACTTAGGTACACTCAAAAAAAAATCGTTGTATAAATAAAAATAATAAATCTGAATCAAATATTGACATATTTAAAGAGCGTCGTTAAAAGATCACGCTGTATTCTATACTTTTTCTTTTTGACAAGATTTCCAATTATCCTCTCGTCAAACCCATTTTTCCTCGCCGTATCTTTAATATATTTAACTGCTGAATTAAAATTTTCCTTATCCATGGGCACTATTAATAGCCGGTGAATCATCGAATTAAAGGGTGCCATTTTTTGGGAATGCCAATGATCAGACGTGGATGGTGTTGTCCTCTAGGCGTGTGGGCTTCCGATAGATATTAAATCTAAGAAGACCTTATTTTCTTATGACCATTAAATCCAAGAAGGATAGTTTCTCATTCTTTTCTATTTCCATTGAAAAATAATAGAAAAATTAGAAAAGAATGATAAACAACCCTTCTTGGATTTAATGGTATGTTTGACGGAGGCAATAGGTCCAACTAGTGATGATTCTGCGCGCGTACGTCCGCATATGCGCCGAGGTAAACCACGCCAAGCATATGTTGCACCCAAACATAACTTTCCGAGCATCGAGAAAAGTGGCATGCTCCTTAAGCAACGTTTTGCTCAATTGTTGCTATGAGCTGTCCGTACGTAAAGTGGTGATGAGATACGACTTGACATACGTTCGCTTATGCGCTGTATGGGCAGTTACGTTCACTCCTGTTTACGTATGCCAACAAGTGCCTTTTTTGCTCTAAAACCGGTCGGTTTTGACAGACGATTCCGTTCGCAGACTCATCTTTAGTTAGGGCTAATAGCTCTGTCCGGTAAGTTGTCAGGGGTGAGTTTAACGCAAGATAAAGTGCTAGGCGAAAAGCCGAGCCTAGACGTGTAATAGTAGATACTTCGCACCAGGAAGATTTTTTTTTGAACAAAAATCTGCAAAAAATTGTCTTTAATTAGTTAATCAATGTATATAGGTCAATTGAGACTTAATCAAAACAAACATAATAGAATCTCAAATCTCTCTAAATGCCAATAGCTATTCAGAGTCAACCAATATAATCGAAACTATTAAAACTTATCAAAACCGTTGTTCCACTTTAACATTTTATTGCTCTGTTCGTTATACTTTCATACTATATATGAAATGGTGAAAAATTGCACAGTGATACTAAATTAATAAAACAACAACAACAGCAAATGTACAGAGATGCTAAGAAAAATAGTTAAACCAGATCATCATTAAGAGGCCACATGCACGCAAAGATGATAGTCTATATTTCAAAATAGACTTAAAAAAAAATAGATGTGTGCATTATGATAGCATCGATTGTAACAATTTCGCTGCACAGTATGTCAACCGTATGCAACCTAAATTGCATACTGGACGAATGTATAGATACAGATGTAATATTTTTCAATACGCACCTGAATTAAATGACAAAGAAACAGATAATATATACATACATACATAGGTTTGTTGAAAAATAAAATTAGATGAACGAATAAACTCGAATGGAAAACTCTATGAAGGAATGGAATATGAAATACCCTAGTGCAATAAATAAACAATACAAAAAAAAATAGTGGTAGACGAGACCACATACACAACAGAGGGTATAAGGAGATAAGAGAAATTCAACTAACGATCAAACAGAATTATATTTTATTTTCTTATCTATTTGCAATGCACTTTTACATGATTGTGTCTGTGTGCCATATTTTTCCCGTATAGATAGTGTGCAAATAAAATAACTGCATTTTGTAAGTGAGAAAAACAGCACAAAAAAACAGCAAAATCCAAAGGCGCGCACTATCTTTGCAAAAAAAAAAAAGTCAAACCAAATGGAAAATACAATGATGATTCTAGCTGATTTTCAATTGTAATTGTTGTGGTTGTTGTTGTTGTCTGTTGCTCTCTGCTGCCCTGGTTTTTTCTTTGCGTCGTACTGGCCTAGATTTTCCGAACACAATAGAAAAAAAAAACAATTCATGGAACTTTGAAGAGTGTACAGTTCAAAAATTTGAAACTAAACTGCTTGATTCATTTCAACTGTTTTTCTCATTTAAATATACATATGTCTATGTCTTTCATTTTTGAAAATCTAAAAACAAAAAATAAATATTAGTTAAATTTTTTAAATAAATTTTCCCAACCCCCCGCCCCTATAATTGGTTGCCGTTAATTTTTGCACATTTTCTTATTGCAATTGTATAGTATACAATATTTACCCCCATTGCAAGTGTGTTTGTGTGCTGTAAGCTGACTGTTGTACTGATACCGTTTCCATTTTGCGATTATCATTACAAAAATTTTCACATCATACCTACAATCTTTTTTGATTAGTTTAAACGACACGATGATTCTAATCGTGCGCGCTATGAAAAGTTTTGTGTGTTTTATCCAAGGATTTTCCTCGAATCGATTTTTGATATTTTGAAATAAAATAAAAAATTGCATTTATTTTTTTCCAAAAGAAAATTGCCTTTACAAAGAAAGAGACGAATTTAATTGAAAATTATCAATAGTAAAAGTTTATATGTGTGTGTGTGAGTTTATATGTGAATACGTGGCAAATCACAGAATAGATGAAGAAATACGTTTGATATGAGCAGTGAGTACATAAAAAGTGATTAAACAAAAAACAAAATCATTGAAAATGTTAATATTTGTTATAAAATAAATTTATTCATGCAAGTTTAGGCAAATTTTTCTTTAGTTTCACTAAAGAAGGTCAAACAGTTAAACATTTTATGTCTAATACATCCATATTAATTTGATTTTAGTTCGAATGTATATCTTATAAGCGTTAAACTACATACAATTTCAATACATCATTGTACTGACCTTGTACACTGTTTTTTGTTTTTGTCCAAAAATTATTTGAATTTCGATAGATTTTTCGCTTTGATTCAATGAATTTGCATCTTTTGCAATATGTTGCAAAACAACTTCAATTTTTCTGTATCTACCTTTAGTTTTGTCGTCATTTACTGATTTGACGACGTCATCTCTACTTAACAACAACATTGCTCAACCATACATATTTTTTTTTCTTCTAAAATCATTATATTTTTGCAATAGATACATCTAAGTTCTAAACTGTAATCGATATTTAGTAAAACTAGCGCACTTGTAATATGAATTTTCCGCTTATCATCTAAGTCCATTGAAATCAAATGACAGAATAGCAACGCTTGCATTCATTCTCGATTCGTTTTCAGTTTTGCGGCTAAGATTTAGTAAAAACGCAAAACTCGACTCGAATTTCTGTAATTAATACACTTCGATACACGTACAATTGCAACAATGTATGCAACACATTTCTTTTTCACAAAGCTAAGAAGGCACGTGATAAATATTATTGGAAAATATTAAGATGGAAGCAATTCTAAAGATAGAAGAAAAAAACATGCCAAAAAGTTAATATAAAAGAAAACTTGATTTGTTTGATTTAAATGTCCATCTTAATTTAAAAAAAAATTGATTTAAAAGTCCATCTTGATTATAAAGTGCAGATGTAATTCGTATAAAAACTTTAACTCTCTATTGTTAGCCTGATTTTTGCGGGCAAAAGCAATTCTTATCGCCAATAAAGCGATAAGCATACAGTAATAGTGGCATGTGTATGCGTGTTGAGAGGACGTGCCTAGCACATCTAACCAGACAGGTCAAAGATACCAATTGTACCGAGAAAAAAAAGTATGAGCCCCGAAAAAAAATTTCATATAGGAGCCTAGAAAGAAATAAACCCACTGCCTACCATAATTTCTCAGTTATATCCCAAAAGCCAGGAACAATGATTGAGTGATAGTCAACTTTGTATTAACCTGAAAGCTATTTTCGAGCTTCGTTGAATTTGTTTTCGTTATAACTTTTGATGATGGCTCAGTGCTTTGCCTCCGCTTGCGATAATAAGTCAGATAATCCTCCTTTTGTGGTTTTTCTCGGGTTTTCGTGAAAGAACATTTCATGCTGGATGTTTAGGCCTAAGTTGGCGTATTGGTGACGCGCTCAATAACGCTTTAGACCTGTACTGATTTTGCAGCCGCCGCGCCGTGCATCATCTATGGCTTATTTTGTGGCCAAATTACAAATTTCTAAAACGTGTCTCGAAAACGTTGCACAGGTCCTTACTGCTTTCGAGGTAAACTCAAAACTTATATTAAATACTATTAATCCACTGCCGGATACGGTGATGCCCGATGCTGCTTCTACGTCACGGCTATCTGCTGATGCCGATGTTCCTTCCGTTGGTGTTACACCGCCTAATAAACAGAAGGCACTTGCGCAAGGTATTAGCTCGAATTCTTCCAAGGGCTCTACCAATTCACCTTTTCCGTTAAATCATGTAGCCACTGAGCTTGCTACTTCTGATGCCTCGACTGTTGGAACCCCTCTTCTTTCGTTCTTTGATGGGGTGATTTTAATATTCCCAGCTTAGTCTGGGATACAACCTTCACTGCAATTTTATCGAGGAGCAATATTTCTTTAGCTACATCTTCCTTTTCCTCTCTTTGCTCTTTTTCACAATTGAAAAATGTGCCTAATGTTAATAACAGAATACTTGATTTTGTTCTTACTAACTCTCCTCTGTCGTCTGTTCGTTTATGTGCTGCTCTGTCACCTTATGTCAGTCCTGATCCTCACCATCCACCTCTTGCTATAGAACTTTCCTTCACCTCATTCCCTAAAAATAAAAATACCTCTGCGCTGCGTTATAACTTTGCTAAAGCTGATTTCACTTCCATGTCCAATGTTATTAATGCTGTTAATGTTATTGATGCTTTTTTCAGAGGTCTAAGTGTTGATGATGGCCTTCATGCGTTCTATGATTTCTTGTCTAATATTGTTTTCTGTCACACTTCCACTTTTCGTGTTCACAGATTGATTTTATTGATCCGCCTTGGTTAACTGTTGACGTGATGCGTGCTCTTAAAGCCAAACGCGATGCGCGTCGTAGATTTCGAAGCTCCGGCTTAGAGGCTGACTTACTGAGATACAGAAATTTACGCTCGTATGCTAAAAAGATGGTTAAAGATGCGATGAGTGCTTATCATGCCCACATTGAAGCCTCTATATCATCCTGTCAACAGAAACCCTTGTGGTCCTATATCAGTTCCCTTAAAAAGTCTCCCTCTATCCCTTCTCTGATGCACCTTAATGATTTGTCTGCTTCCTCGCCTAGAGAAATAAGTGAGCTGTTTGCTCTTTTCTTTTCTTCTGCTACATCTCAACCTAATCCATCTTTCTCTGCTAATATTCCCTCTCCAGATGTTAATAATTGTTGTTTGTTTTTAACGAACCCGTTGGAGGTCGAAGGTTTGCTTGCTAACCTAGATAGTAGCACCAGCTGCCGACCCGACGGCTTACCTAACATATTTGCAAAGTCACTGTCATCATGCTTGTGTCTTCCTTTATCTGTCCTCTTTAACCTTAGTATTGCTTCCTGTACGTTTCCTTCTTCCTGGAAGTCAGCAAATATTTATCCCATTCTTAAAACCAGAAATTCAGCTTGTCACGAAATCGCTTTGACTCGTACTCAAAACCCACTCCGATCGGAAGTCGCACGAGCGCCAGTGACACCTGTCAAAGTCGCTTGTCTGGACCGTCCACACACTCGGGCTCGCCAGCTTTCACCTGGGCTCGGCCAATATGTATTTTCCACATCAGATGCACTGAAAAAACACATAGCGCCAGATGCCATAATTTATAGACCTTTGGCACCATGTACATGGTCGATTTGTGATAAAATATAGCACCACACGCCATAGTACATATGATGATGATGGCCTGGAGTGGGTCCAGAGGGACCCTAGCACTGCGACCTCCTGGGTCTATTGTGCCTCCTTTCCGTTATGTCCTGTAGGATGTCCAGGCTTCTAATGAACCTGGATATGTTCCTTGACTGGACATTTGTGATATCCCTGATGGAAGGAAGAGCAGAGCCAAGTAGCTCGAATCTTCTTCTCGCTAGTGCTGGACAGACTGTGAGCAGATGTTCTACACACTCTGTCGTTTCCCCACAGTATCTGCAGCGGTTGTCTTGCTCCTCACCTATCCTATGGAGGTACTTTTTGCATGGAAGGTCTCCTGTCAATGCTCCACATAGGTCTCTTATACCACTTTTGCAGAGTGCCACTGCTTCTTTTGCTCTTTTATTATTGAAGCAAAGGTATTTTTTTGAGTGTTTTAAACCCTCAATATTAAGCCAGTAGTCTTCGATCTTCTTCTTGCTCCATGTTTTAATTTCTTTTTCCGTATCTGCTTTTGTAAAACCCCAGTACGGAAAAGGACCTATGAAGGGCATGTTTGCTCCTTTTTTGGCTCTGGTATCAGCTTCCTCGTTTCCTCGGTGCCCCTCATGGCCGGGGATCCATATCAACTCGAGGCTGTTCTGTGCTCCTATTTCATTTAGGGCCTTTCTCACCTCTAGGAGTATAGCCGAATTTATTTGATCGCGATTTATAGCCATGAGAGCCGCTTGACTATCCGATAGGATCTTAATTCTGACCCTTTTAGTATTCCTTATTTTTATTGTTTGTGAGGCTCTTAGTATGGCAGATAGTTCTGCTTGATAGAACGTGGCTTCCTTTGGGAGAGGGAAATGCATTTTGCACTTGGGACCTACGATCCCTCCTCCTACTCCACAATCCATCTTTGAACCATCCGTATACCACATTTGCGCTCCTTTGTACGAGGGAGGTGGTCCATCCTTCCATTTGTCCTTTGATGGAATTGTGACCTTGAACCTCTTCTCGAATGCTGCCTCAATTTTTATTTGGTCGCTGAGGTTTAACATTTCCATTATGGGCCTGACGTCCTCCAGGATTTTTAGGTGGCTTTTCAGGTCCCCTGATTTATACCTGTAGGCCTATTGTAGGCTTACGGCTTGTCTCGCTGCTTCCTCCTGAATTTTGAGGTGCAGCGGTTCAAGGTTTAGAAGGGCCTCCATTCCTGCTGTTGGGGTGGAGCTCATTGCTCCTGTAATCAGCAGGCAGGCCATCCTTTGAAGCTTGTTGAGCCTATTTATAGCAGTTTTTTGTATGGTTTTCTTCCACCACACTGCAGCTCCATATAGGAGGATAGGTCTCACCATTTGTTTGTATGCCTATAGGGTCTGCCTTGGAAATAGTTCCCAATTGCGTCCAAGCATTTGTTTTGTCGCCCAGAGTGCTTTAGCGGCCTTCATTGTCGTTTTGTTTAGATGATTGTCCCAGGTTTCCTATCTAGGTGTATTCCTAGATATTTTACCTGTTCCTGCAGACATACGGCTATGCCTCTAATATTTAGGGCTCCTATTTCAATTTTTCTTTTTCTGGTAAATGGTATTATGCTAGTTTTCTGAGGATTAATGGATAGACCCTCTTTTTCGCCCCAATGGGTTGTTTCATTTAAGGCTTTTTGCATTCTGGACCTCACGGTATCCATGTGTGAGCCTCTTATTATTACTGTAATGTCGTCAGCGTAGCCGAGAGCAGTTAGGCCCTTACTATTGAGGGTCACGAGAAGGTCATCAACTAGTAGGGACCATAACAGGTGGGATAATACCCCTCCCTGAGGACATCCCCTCCTAGTGTCCGCCCTTACCTTCGACTCCCCCAGCTCCACAACCACACTTCGATTCCTTAGTATTTTGCTCGTCCATTTCACTACTTCTTGAGGAGTATCCCTCCTCTGGAGAGCGACGTATAGCGAGTCATGTCTTGCATTGCCAAAGGCTCCCTCTATGTCCATGAAAGCACATAGTGCGACTTCCTTGCATTCCAATGCCTTTTCTATTATTTGTATCAGCTTATGTGTAGCTGATATAGTTGATTTGCCTTTTTGGTAGGCAAATTGAAATTTGTGAAGTGGCATCTTTGTCAAAAGATCATTCCTTATGTATGGGTCAATCAGTTTTTCCATGGTCTTCAGTAAAAAAGATGTGAGGCTAATTGGCCTGTATGATTTTGGAAGGTCGGCCGGTTTGTTGCCCCCTTTAGGGATGAACACAACCCGCCCCAGTCTCCACAATTTTGGTATATAGCTGAGTTGCAAGCTAGCTCTAAATATGTGTACCAGAATGGTTTTTAGTTTCCCTGTCGCTCTTTGTAGCAGAGCTGGGTAAATTCCCTCTGGTCCTGGTGATTTAAAGGGCTAAAGGAGTTTATTGCATATTCAACCTTTTCATACGTGATGATTTGTTTGAGCAGAGGAGGTGAGTGACGTATCCAATCAGGACTGTCCTCTTCTTCCTCAGCCTCATTGCTTATTTCGCAAAACACATAGCGCCAGACACCATAGTTTATAGACTTCTGGCGCCATGTACATAGTCGATTTGGGGATTGTGATAAAATATAGCGCCGCACGCCATAATACATGGCGAAAAGTACATAGGAGCAGACGTTATGCTTATAGCCGTCCACGCCATATACTATAGTCCTCCACGCCATGTACAATAGTACTCCACGCCATGTACTATAGCCCTCCCCGCCATGTACTATAGCCCTCCACGCCATCTGCATTGCGTGGAGGACTATAGTGTGTGGCGTGGAGGACTATAGTACATGGCGTGGAGGGCTATAAGCATAGCGCCTGCTCCTATGTACTTTTCGCCATGTATTATGGCGTGTGGCGCTATATTTTATCACAATCCTCAAATCCACTATGTACATGGCGCCAGAAGTCTATAAACTATGACGTCTGGCGCTATGTGTTTTTTCAGTGCAGGTGATTCATCGCGATCGAATGAATCGTGATAGATGGCTCACATAGCTGACTCGGTTTGACTGATTCCCTCCTGAGCAATCCATCACTAGTTGAGCGTGTTAATGTTCCGATTTTACCGTAGCATTTACAAAAACTCTACATTAGACACAATTTAGACCCTAATTTGGTACAAAGGGGTCGGACTTTAAACAAAATGCAAAATATACCCAAAACGTCAATTTAAAGATTTGCGAGAATTTTTCGATTTTAATCAAAAAATCTTCGGTTTAAAAAGGATAGTCAATCAAAGTTTAAAATTTCTTTAAGTGTGCAATTTTTTTAGAACAATCACCCTAGAGCTTTAATAGCTACAAAATATCTTTCATTTAAAATTAAAATTCCTGTAGATATCTAAACCGAAACAATATTCAATTGGTTTTCAATCAATTTTTATAGCTACATATATTCGCAGTTAAAAATAAAGTATCTTAGTTTGAAATTAAGTTCACAAAACCATAGTCAGCATTATAAAATCAAAAGACATCAAAAGTCGAAAGTGTTAGGATGAGTGCACCTAGAAAAATTTGCAAAAAAAACAAAAAAACTTAGATACATTTCTAAGAAATAGTACTTAAATCGCGATAGATACAATAATTCCCGGACCGATTTCAGCACACCGTAGTTCAATGCTCATTCACAAAGTATCTCTTGTATCAAATAGTTCATTCACAAAGTATCTCTTGTATCAAATGCACGAAAACTTTTTATTTTGACTCAAATCTATTCTTAATCACCAAAATACTAGCGGCAAAACAAATTTCGCGTTAAGTTTCAAACCACGTGATATATCTTAGCGTTAGTCGACCAAGAAAATATCACTCCTCCGCATAGCTGATGAGCCTTTGAGCTGTCGGTACGCTCTGAGCTCGCATGTTGAAAAGGAGCTCATCCGACCCCCCGAAAAATTGTTGACCGATTCCAAAGCAAAAATTCACACGCGAACAACAGTTTTCGTTGAGTTGACCTATCATAATATTATATATCCTTAAACGCACTGTAGTTCTTGTACTCTTTGAGTCGCGCGGCACAGATACTGGAGAAGGCAAGGACAGAAGAAGAAGAAGAAAAACAACTCGAGTAGTTGTATAAGAGCATACTCTTTTCCTTAAGGATTTGCTCGAGCTTTTAAAGAGACATGTTTTCTCGCGTAACGGTTTTCACCGCGTGCACGTCGATTCCGTTAAGAGAATCGAGGGAAAGCTTTTCGGCTGTTCGCGTGGCGGGAAATTTTCAAGACGTTTGCTTGGGAGGGTTGTTGGTGCTCAAGCTTTGGCCGATTCACACGAGAAACGGCTGCGTTCTTCTGAGTATTCTCGCGAAGGACACACTCATCATCATCTCGAAATTATATGGTTGAGAAAATGCGATAAGGATGCGGCATCGTATGCTTTCTTCATTTGCAGGGATGGTTCATGAAGATGATGATGAAAGTACATGACTGAACTGCTGCAAGAGCGGGAGTAACAAAGCTGTCGTCTATCTTGTTTGATACCGATGGGGCTCGAATCCTTAACACGGCATTCTCGTGTGTAAAAAGATTCCTTAAGTCTCCGTCGTCGCGTTCATGCTCGAATTTCACTTCCCCACGCAAATATGATAACGGTAAGATGAAGACTTTCCAGGCTCGCGTACTCGTTTTCTATTGCTGTTTGCCGTCACCAACCACCACCACCACCACCGTCACCACCCACCCATTTTCCGCCCGCAGTCTGCGATGTAAATCGGTCGTCGTAAAGTCCAAGACATAAGGAGCATTTCTTCCTCCAAGACATCGTTGTCGCCCCGTGAGTGTACACACAAAGTCCTGTATGATGGGAAGACCCGTTAAGGAGATGGATGTTAGTTTGTTAGGGTAAAATACACGCACACTTAAAATTTTGAAAGACAGAGGAGAGCGCAGAGAAAATTTTCTTGGGACCATCATCGTGCGATATTATAAAGAGATGGTGGTGGCTGGCAACGGTGGCGGCGGTACTGGTGAATGAAATGAAAACTCGAACTCAAAAACACCCCCAACAATTCTCAAAACCTACCCTCAAACTTCACAAACCCACCCCCGCCCCCTGCCCCCTCGCTAAAAAGACACGGCGGAGACGAGGACCGAGAACGCAAACGACCAACGAACCGAAATGTTTAAGACGTTGCTCCCGTTCACGTTTCAAAACAGTTTTGACTTTGTATCACGCTGGTTTACAACACCTTAAGAAATAAACAATCTAGTCGTCCTTAAGAATTTCACATAAACCGCACGACAAGAATTTCGTAGTCGAGTATTGTGCGTGTCGTGGCCGAGAGTAGTTTTCCGTTAGTTAGTTAGTCCTTCGATGAAATGTGTTGAAAAGTACGTTAAAGTTTTTGTTTTCGGTTTTTTTTTTCGAAAAACTTGAGGGAAAAAAAATAAACAAACAAAGTATGTTGTGTTGAATTTAAAATCATTAAAAAAAAAGATTAAACAACAATAACAGTAATCGAGATTTAATTTTTTGACGTGCTATTTTTTTTTTTTTCAAAGATAAAGATTAAAAAGATAGATCACAATTTGGCGGTTTTGTCAAAAATATTGTTGTTCACTCTCATCGAAAAACAAAAAAAAATACAAACAGTGGAATGGATATGTAGTATTGTAGGGCAAAATTCGAATGTGATATGAAATTTCCGTTATGAGAAATTTGAAAACTAAGTCAAACTGTTCTTGGCGCTTTTGAATCGAAAATTTCTTGTTGCGGCGAAAAAAATTAAAAAATTATAAATCTGAGCGGGAATTAATGAAGTTGGTTGTGTCGTGGAGCAAGCAATTCGAAAATGAAATATGAATTGTGCTGCTTGTTACTGGTTGACTTGCATATGGTCGCGTGAGTGCGAAAGTGATGCTCTTAATTTGTTTGTTTATATATGTTTCGGTGACTTTCGATAACGGTGAACCAAAACTACTGACCAGAATAACGAAAGAGAGAAATTTTCGTTGTTTTCATACACGGAATCACGAATTGTTCGTTGATTTACTCCATTTACTAATTTTCGTTGTCAGCTGTATGGCGCCAAAAAAAAACAATCTCCTGAGTGATAGTAAATGATTGTAAAGCAGGTATTTTTTTTTGTTGTTTTTTTTTCCGCAGAAGAATAAAGGAAATTGGGTGAAGTGTGATCAGTTTCGTTTTAAGGAGAATAGTAATATAATGATTTGATTTTTTATTGTAGAATAAATTTAGCGAAACTATTAAATTCAACATTGCGGAATATTATTAAAAACAATTTTTTTAGAGCTTCAAAAATAAGTGTTTATTATTGCTAAAAATAAATAGTAGTAAGTTTGATATAGAACTTAAATTATTCCGGATTTTCAACGATGTGAGTTAATTGGACCTGCTTCAAAACTCTTGTGTTGTTTCTCTATCTATGTGTGTTATGGGAAAATACATCCTCAATGGGGGAAAAAAAAACAAATCTTTCGTAATCACGCAAAATAACGAACCGCTTTTAAATCTTTTATTATTCGATAGATTCACTGCAAAAATGTGTGATAGAAAGGAGAAAAATTTGTTGAATTTTCGAAACCTGTGAGAAAAAAAAAATTAAGCAAAAAATTTTTTGAATCACATTCTAACGGAATATTTTTTGATCTATAAATGTATTTCAGAGCATCGAATCACAATCAATAAAACAAATCAACGTACACGTCGTCAAACCACCACCACCACCACCACTATCGCCAACAATAAAAGAACATCACGTCAATGAGAACAGACCTTTCTGCGTAAAACCTGTGCTGACGGGAAGACAAACAAAAAAACTCACGCACGGTAATTGCTCCCTGCATCGGATTGAAAATTGCAAAAGAAGAAAAGAAAAATTTCGTCGGAAAGTTTCAGCTTGTCGGGTTAAATGAAAGTGCGTATTTTTGAATATTTTCATATATATTTGTTTGGTTTTTTGAATGAAAATTATGTGCTATCCAATATAATCCAACTAAAAACCCATAATTAATCGTAAAACCTAATAATATAAAACAAAAACTAGTTCTTCCAACATCATCCCTACAACTACTATCAACAGCAACATTCTTATTTGCAACAACACCATCAACATCACTTTTGTCGTCACCGGAAAAAAGTCAAACGGAAAGTAAAAACAAAAACCAAAATTAAAAAAAAACCAGAAACAACATCTTCCAGTATATTCTACCAAGCGCCATTGATTTAGATTATAATACCGAAATACGTTTTCCATAATTTACGAACGGAGATAATTTGCTATTCAAATTTATCGAGAAAAAAAAAATTGAGAGAAAAATTTAACTAGTGAGACAGGAGTTATTTAATTAAAAATAATAAAATAATAGAAAATTTGTGTACCTGGCTAGCGAATTTAGAGAAAAAAAAAAGTGAATGTTTCTTCTATTAATTTTTTAAATGTTTCTTTGAAAAAAAAATATATTTCCAAGAACAAAATCGCGCGAAACATATTCTTCATAACACAGTGGTGGTTTTCGAAAGGAGAAGGTCACACGAAAATATAATTCGTAAACCGTTGAACCGTTTCGAGTTTGCATCAAACAAAACGACGTGAAAAATTCAAACAAAACGACGTGAAAAGTTGCGTTGGTATCAGGTGCAATATTCAAGTGCAATATTTTACATCATAGTGAATTCAGCAATAAAACAAGAAAAAAAGGGGAAAAGACGAAATAGGGGAAGTAATCTGGTGGTGATTAAAAAAAAGTGGCATTCACTTTCATTTGCATTTGTAGTTCATACAAACGCAAAAATCGATCACTAAAGCACACCCGAAATATAAACAGCAAAAATACAGCAAACAGTAAAAAAAAAACAGGACCCACCGTTACGAACATAATCGCAACACAATCCTAATTAAATCAACAAACACGACCATCGTCGGAATTATCTGTTATATATCGAATTGTACAATAAATCTCGAAAATCTGGAACAATTCACGCATCCGCATCTTTTCAATCACTATACAAATATATTTGATCGAAACAATAAAGTGGAGCAGCAGCAGCCCGATCATTTCGTACGAAAGTGGCTTCACAATACATTCAAAATTTCAACGGCCGACTCGGCACTTGATTTACGCTCAACGCCGCTCCCATTACAAATACCGCTACAAATGACAACCGATGTTCATCCGCACCAGCATCAACAACAACAACAACAGCCGCAACAACAAATATCGCCTGCAAGTCGATCGCATTATAATAAAATGAACACTGATTTTTGGCAAGCGCGCGGACCACCCTTGATCGGTAATAGTAGCAGTGGTAGTAGCGGAAATAGTGGAGCCATACCGACTTCGAATCTTCTATTGAATGCATCTAGTCTGATTAACAATAGTAATAATAATAATAATAGCAATGGTACCGGCAACAATTCGAACGGTAATACTGGTAGTAGCGGCGTTACGCACAACAACACTAGCAATCAACAAAACTCAGAAACACCATCATCCACCCCAACCACTTCGTCAACATCAAATTTGGGCTCGACAAACGGATCAACTTGCCCGACCAATTCGCAACCCAGCAATTCGATTTTGTCGTCCGTTAGTGGTGGCAGCGGCGGTGGTATCCTTTCACCAGGCATCGTGAATTCGATCCATCATCAATTGCATCATCATCTTCAACAACATCATCAACAACAACAACAACCGGGCACCAATGCTCCGAATGCTACAAATCCTAACGGCGGCAGTCCTGGTGATCATTTAGGCAATCCTTTATCATCAAATAATATGGCATCATCGTCAGTGTTGACTATGCAAATGCAGCATCAGCAACAACAACAACTTCAACTCCATCAACAACAGCAACAACAACAGTCGCAACAACATCAACAACAATCGATTGTCAATTCCGATAGTACATCCGCTGGTCTTGTGGTCAGCAACAGTAACCTTCAATCACCTCAGGCCCTAACACCAGTTGGCGTCGGAAATATTGGTGACGAAACCGACACGAAATTCAATAATGAAAAGCTGGTGAATGAAATTCAGGTGAGTAACTACCAGAAAAAAAAAATCCATTCTTGAAAAATCCTATCCTTAATGACAGTTGGATAAGTGGAAACTCAAAAAGAAAAAAAAATTCGAAATATAGACTAACTGTCCATTTGAAATTTCCATTCATTTGGTCGGTAGTTTATTAGTTAAGCACACACACACTCCCACACGCACACAAGCAGTATTTTCTTGCCAAATTTTTTACAAGAAAAATTCATCGTTGTAGGAACATGTATAAATTAACGATGTTTGAATGTATTCCACAAAAACAAAAACTGAAACAGGAAAATTTACCCTTATTTACCCTTTTTAAATTTTTTCCAATTGATTTAGCTAAGACTCAAACCTAAATGATATATTACTAATTGGATTTCTGAATCGGAATCTGATTATGATGCAATATGTATCTTGTAATTCAATTTGAATTCATTTGATATGAATGTTCCAAGAACTAGTTTTTTTTTGTTCTTATCGGAAAATTTGATCCTTACTTGAGTGAATTGAGTGAATATATATATTTCGAATGCGAAAAAGTTCGATGTGTATGTGTGTGTGTGTTTGCATGGTGGAAAATGGTTGAATTTTTCAGACTGATTTTTTTTTTCTTTTTGAATGATTTCACCATTAATTATTGACGTGCTATATACTTATAAGTTTCTCTGAATATAATTTATTGTGAATGTACAGCGAAAATATTTATGGTTTTTGATTGTACATATTTTCATCATTTTGTTTGTGGTGTTTTTTTTTGAATCGCACAGTTCATAGGCTGATCGAACAGCTTTACACTGTTGAAATGAAAATGTTTGTTTGAAGAAAACCAAAAGCGTTTTTTCGTAAAATAAACAGTTTAATTTATATATATCTATATATCTTTCATGAAATCATTTACTGTACGCGTCTCTAAAAACAAACCCGTACGCGTCTCTAAAAATAAATCCGTTTTATCGACTCACTAATTTTCGCGATCCTACAAACATAATATTGGTGTTGAAAAGCCTGAATGTCTTCAGAACTTCGTCTGGATCAGTGTAAACGACTGAAAAGTCATATCCTGTATTTGAGCCGACTGTGAAGATTTCATTCTTCGGCACGAACTTTAGTTCTCGTGGCCGAAATTCCACAATTTGTGCGATTGCCTTGCTTGTGACGATTGACTGAGTCTACCAGACGAAGAACACGAGCTTGTTTTCTGTAGTTCGACGTCCTGCAAAGAGCACTTTTCTGGCCTAAAAACGGATCTTCTGCTGCCTGAAAACAACCTCCTTTTTCAGGCCTAAAAAGACCCCTTTCCCGATCTTTCAGTCAATTAAGATGACTGTCTTTGGAACTATATTTGGAGTACGCTTGAACATGACCTTATATGGTCATGGATAAAATATGGTCTTGGACCAGGGGTGAGGAACTTAAATAGACTAAATGTTCAGAGGGCTGAACACAAAAATTCAAGATAAAATTCAACCAATGATTTCAAAAACAAAAGCGAAAGATTTTTGTGGTTAAACAATTTAAAAAATTTGTGGCCCGAAAAACCTGAGATTTCTTATTATAAAATTTAAATGTTGAAACATCTTAGCCTATGACGTTCGTAGTGATTTAATAAATATAGCAACATATACAAACTGATTGTTCTCGTCAACCGGACAGTCGATTAGCTTGTACACCTTTTTCAATCAGCAAATGAAAAAAATGTAAATTGCTCAATTCAATAATTGTGTCATGGTACCAGCAAAAGTTATAATATTTTCTTTGAAGAAATTTTGGCACTTCATAAACCAATGCATACTCAACTCGTTCGTTTTTTTCGTTCGTTGTCATAACACACCGAACTCATAATAAGTGCACCATCCATACTTACGCTCTATTCGTTTTGTCAGAGCAGTGAGTTTGTAAACTTTCACTTTCCGCTTCGGCATTTTGTTACTTTCATCGTCCTTCGTTCGTTCGCGTTGTCATCGTCATAAATGCCTTTTTGTAATCTTTCGTTATTCTTGGTATTCACTTGATGATGGCTGGCTGTTGCTGCTGCACTTTCTTCGCCGCGATTTGTCTGTATCCTTACCGCTTGCATATCTCTTAGTACACTATCGTCTTTCGTTAAGCGGGAAACACAACGGTCGTAGTAATTTTGTGGTTGCATAATACTATGCCGCACGGAATTCACTTCGGCTTCGCTCCTGTTTAGCGAGTATTATCCGTCGGCAAGTCAATCGTATGTCAACGGTTGGATATGTTGCATTAAGGTACATTTAGCCATAGTGTATCTTTAATTTCGTCCACTATTTTCTTTCGTTCGTTCGTTCTTCTTCGTCTTCAATAAATTTCAAATGTATGCACACTTACATTTCAAACTCATCCTTTTAACTGGTTACCGAAACCCATCCGTGTCTCAACAACTTGTTGACTTTAGAGCACTTTCTTCGTCACTTACTATATATATATTTACAATCAGCATAAAGCCCGATGCCATCGTCTACATCATCATCCCACCCAACACCGAAAAAGCAATAGCAGCAGCACACCACTAGCAAGTCTTCAAATTCGTAATGATTCCATTCACTCACTTCACTCACTTTGACTGGGGTTCTTGGTGGTTGGTTGGCGGTAGATGTTCTTAAACGTGAAATTTTCAGTGTCACAATATGCACGGCAACTTAGTGGCATACATATTTTTTTCGTGCTCCAAACAAATTATTTTCGAAAATTTTCGAACAAAAAATTACTTTCGCTTCAAACCGATGGGCTACTGTGTTGGTTGTGGCAAAATTCCCATGATTACTTCTGGATGAATACGAACGTAAACTTAATCCTGAAATAGTCATTTTGAACGATCTACATACATTATTTTCATGTTTGCTGTTGTTTTCATGCAGGAAAATATCCAAAAAAAATGTGACTAGTGTCTTTTTAAAAAAATGTTGCTTTTTTCCTTTATTATCATCGGTAATATAGTGTCCTCTAAGTAAAATAGAGTGCATGTTAATAACGAGTCTTATATATTATATGTGTGTTCCATAGTTAGAAAGCTCATTATTCACTCATTTATCTTTGAACTTTTCGATAATCAATTAACAATCTTTCTGGGGCTCTGGTGTATTCATCCAATGCTTGCTAAAAAAAAACTGCAACATATATAATCCTACATCAGAGAGAAACAGATCGTCCGACTATACTCTGTTATCGAAAAATAAAGTTAATCGTCTAGCCTAATGGGTAGAGCATTGGCTTTTTTAAACAACGCCGGGGCTGGTTCATCCCCACAAATGTTGAGGATTTTGTCCGTCTATTATTGAAAAAAAATAATCATTTATAGTTATGCAGAAAATCAATTTCAATTCTTTTTTTGATGTCATGTCGAATCTTTTGACTGTAAATCAAAGAAAACTTCATATATCAAATATTTTTTTTTTGCTATCCAGTAATTGTTTGTTCTAAAATGATCCATATTTATGAAAAGCCGTATTTTTCTTCCATACTCACCATTGTTGAAAAGATTTTAACACAGAGTATCAAGTAAAGTACAATCAAACCGCATGTTCCCTTTTGAGGACCCAACATTAAGGAGGTTGATCCTAGTGATTTATTCTCTATTTGACAACACATCATTCGTTGTGCACCTCATGGTCTCGAACCGTTCCTTACGCAGCACCCGTTTCACTAAGTCGAACGAAAACCTTTATATCAATCAGGACGTTCGTATCGTTTTGAGACTATTGCCTCATATTCGAAACTGGTTTAGGCAACAAATACACTATCGTATTGTTGTGCAGACTGTTTCATTTTTGACCGGTTTTTTGCAACTAGAAATTTTAAGGTTTCTTGATCAATGTCTTCCGTTTTCAAAGCTTATCAGATGCAATTTCAAAGCTGGTATGTTCTCGGTCCTTAATAAATCGCATTTACGACAACCGACTTTTAGCTTCATTAACGTTACGTTGTGAAATTTTTTTTCGGAAAATCGCTGCTATCGCTGCAATCGATGGCTCTCACAATAGTCACTGCCCGAGGTTTTCAATTATGAATCACTAATAACTGAGAAACGCACATTTTTTGGACAGTTCCTTTATTAATTTTTTTAAACTGGACATTCGTACTTTTTTTGTTGTTAACAAAATCACAGTTTGACGATCTGTTGAAAATAAGTCCAACTTCTGACACCAACTGTGGCATTTTTCCTGATATATATTTTGTTGAACTTGTGATTCTCTGCGTTGCTGACATTCAACAGTTTTGTTGAAATTCAATAGGCTTTTATTTTGAGTAAGACGTTCGCGTATCCATAACTTTTACAATGCAATATTCCAAATAAGTTCTCATACTTCATTGAGCGACAGGTTGATGGTTGCCATAATTGTTGACAAAAATTCGCCTAGTTTCTCGTTCGCTATGATCTTCTGGCAGATTGTTCGGATAGTTCTGTAAATTTTTTACAAAAATATGTAATATGATTTCAGTGCATTTATGTGCATTACAATATAATTATGAACTTCCGAAATTTAATTTCTGTAAGATCGAGTTTGAAACTCGTTGTACTCCTGATGGCCTCTATGATTTCTTCCTTTTTTTTGTCAAACTCAGATTATTCATTGCTCGAAATTTTTCGAAAAAATTGTATATCTTTTACAGGCGACAACCTCAAAATTATGTATTCGTAAAACCATTCGAAAAATGCTCTGACTGATTAAACCCATGCCAGAAAAACTTGAATCGTTGTGCCAGCAAAAGAATCTCATTTCGCTGAGTAAAGAGACGATTCCTTGATTTTGATGTTGGACATTCGTCCCATTTTCGACAACACTGTCAAATATTTTTACAGAAAATTAAGCATGTGTATTTGGAATTTTCACATAAAATTCTCAGAAACTTTTACATGAAACATACATAATATTTTCAAACAGAGATATCTAGTTTCTAAAAAAAAAGTCATTTTATTCCGTCCCGAGAAATTGTATTGTGGCCCAAAAAAAATTTTATTTCTTACAGTGCGCATCAAAAATGACTAAATTATGTACTCTGGCTCAGAAATATTTCTGCGAAAACGATGTTTGGATCTAAATATCAGACCACAACTGTTCAATTTTTTACCACGATTAAATTTATACTATCGGTCTCCCACGTTGGGCGCCGTTTAAAAATAGCTTGAAAAGTGGTTATTTACAATATTTTCAATTCAGATTTTAGTAGAATGAAATGCACAAAATAGATTTTATCAATAAACATTTGTTTACACATTCACAAACTATATTACAGAGGCCGTAATAAACATTTACACAACATTTACTCTATAAAATTTCGTCTCGAACAAGAAAATAATTCTCTTCATTCTTTACTTATAAGAGTCCCATATGTACAGTTATATTCTCAATCAAACGATGCAATCAGAAAAACTAAAAAAAAAATGATCTAATCTTTTATCGTGTATTAAAATTTCATCAAATTAACTTGTGCATTCTCATTCGAATTTAAAATAATCTGAAAATTTTCCCAATTTAATCAATCTACTCTGTTCCTGATTCGATTTCAAATAATCACCGTAACTCGACTTCTTCAAAACTATTCCTCTTCTGTTGTGCATCTTATTCGCAATTTCTTACATGAAAAACGTAAATATATATATATGTATATATTGGCTCGCATATATCTCACAATGCCGATTCGGGCCCAGGACGACATCCTCCGCCTTCGAACCTTGGACATCGCAAAAAAAAACCTGAAAGTAAGACAAAAGTCGAAAGCCCGTGAAAAAAACACTATCTTAACGAGTACGAGAAGGACATGAAATGTATTTGCTGGAATATTATGTTCAGAAAAACAAAGACAAGTGCATCTTCTGCAAACTGCTTTTTGGAATTTGGCAACAAAGATACGAATAACAAAAACCGGCCGGTAATTATCACTCGCTTGGCAATAGATACCCGAAAGAAAATAATGGCAGAGAAGAAATTGTCAGCCTCTCGTATCTTTATTCGTTCTCTTTCGCTAGTTCGTTTTCGTTGCATTTGAGAACAAACAAACAACGTAACGTTTCGCGAAAAAAAAAACTACCGAAGGAAGAACCATCCTTCGGATGAATGGACGACGACGACGACAACGTGCTATGGCAAAAAACCCTTGAATGACTCTGAACGGTAGTGAGGAAAAAAATCCAACTCGCCAGGACACACGATGCAGTTGTTGAACGAACAGCAGTATGCAAGAGAGAATATTATGCACATAGTAGAGATCCTATGAGCATGGCGTAAGGTAACATAACGATAAGAAAATGATATGCATCCCGTTCTGTCTCAGTCAAATTTATAGTAGCAGAGCTGCGAAATATACTCAAGAGTTTCATCGTGTTTTTTTTTCCCTGTTGTTGCTTTTTGCGCACCGGTACCTCCTTTTTTCGCAGTGGTATCGCTTCAGTTTTTCTCACGTCGTCCGAACAGGCGTTTTTTTTTCTGTCGCCGTCTTCTTCTAATTCTCTATACTTCTTTTTACGACCACGACCGTCGTCGTTGCTGTTGCTTCCTTCCACACGGCTGGTGTCCGGAAGGCTGGGTATATTTACACTACTACGGTCAGCGAAAGATTCCACCTCTTGGGAAAAACGGATCTTGACTACTTGACAGCTGTTTACTGACCCAAGCTATGACTTGGTGTTGTTCTTTTTTCGCTTTCGAAGGGACGACCTGGAAATAGGCCAACGGTGGGCAGCACAGGGTATCGAAAGTTTTTTTTCGCAGCACAGGAAGGGGTAGGACTTTGGATCGCGAAAGTAACAAGAAAAAATAATATATATGTAACGACAAACAAAAAAAAACGGTGGGTGTTTCTTTTCTTCATTGTGTATGATATGTTTGATTTTTTCTCAGTTAGGTCTGCGCCAGTCATATACTGGTATAAAAAAAAGGTCACCTGGTCGGAGAAAGGATGTTTGGTTTGGACATCCTCTTAGTTGAGAAATCTTCGTATTTAGTGTTTGAAAGTAAATTACGAGCTTAGTGGACGCAATGAAAAAAATTCCACTTGCAATATTATTTCGTTAGGTAGATAATTAAGGCTCGCGTCCTGCAAGGACTCAAATCCCAACTCGACCGACAACAATACGAGATGATGATTTGCTTTCCACGGTTACCATCACCGCTCGCTCTCTCTTTCTCTTTGGTCCTTTCTTATAATTCTATATTCCCACGTTGCTCTTTGCCTGCTGCTTACTGACTTCCTCCTGCTTCTTGTTTCCATCCTTTAACCATCGTACGGTTCGAAGGAAACATGAAGACTGAACGACTGTATAATACTCAATTGCGGATGAGGGCAGAATCAGCACAGCACCAGAACCAGCCGTGAACAGTGCTCCTGCTAAGGGGTAAGGATATAGTGTAACGACTAAACCCTTTCAGGACTCGCATGCTCAAGACAGAGACGGAATATCAAGAGAATAGTAGTGGATTTTTCTTGTGTAACCCGTCGTAGTGAGGAAAAAAGTAGGAGGTGGTAAAGAAAAAGAATAAGACGGACAAACGGCCGTCGACCATTGCCAATCGTTTCGGGGAACGTATTGTATTTGCACCGGGAGTAGTCGGTGGAGGGGTACATCATTAGACCGTAGTATAATAGAAGAATGTGTGTGTGTACATACAAGAATACATCGAGTGAAGAAAGACGATGGATGTGGTGGACGTTGTTTTTCGTCTTCGTTTGCTTTTTTCTATTGCACATATTTTTTTTTTGTGTTGGACGCGTTCACGAAGGGATCTGACTGCCGAGCGGAAAGAAAAATGCGAGAACGGCGGAGAATATGATTTTTCCGTAAGCAGGACATTACGAATGGCACGTGAATTGGCGGGAACGAGACAAATTGTCGAGGGAGTGAAGAGGGACAAACTGGCTATGAAAAATTCGACTGAAGACTACTTCCACTTGGAAGAAATAACGACGACGACGATGAGGACGATTGCTGGTCTATATGGTCGTCGTTAGCTAATCTTCTTGAAGAACGAGGAAATATTTCGAGGTTGGAATTTCGGAAAATGGAGGTTAGTTGAGTTGGTGGTGGTGGTTGTGGTGGTAACGGTGATGGTGATGGCGGTGGGTGGTGTTAGATTGCACGTCGTCTTTTCGCTCATTCGTTAGTTTGGCTATTTGATTCGTGGTCGCTTCTCTTTCACATTCAGGACACAGAAGGCAAAGGACGATGTTAGCCCCGGCTATGGGCACGTATGTGTGCCGGCTTTTGGCCATTATGTACTTATTTTTCCTGAAAAGCTCCTTTTTTTCACACTGCGTTGTCTTGTCGTAAGAAAGCCAAGCAAGGATATTGTGATGGAGGAGTGAGAGCTTAGGTTGAGTTTCTTTTACATGTTTTTTTGGAGCGAACCAAGCAACGACTCGATTCGATTCACATCTTTTATTTTTCGTTGTGTTTGTGCTGTTAAATTGCGTTTTTTCTTCTTCTTCTTCTGCTGCCTGCATTTCACATAATTTTCTCTGTGTTTTTATTTTCTCCGTCCTTGTTCGTTACGTTTTCTTCGGGTCCCGTCCATCGTTTTGCTCCTTCGATATTCTGGAGGGTGATTTCTTTGCATATAGATGATACCTTTCGTATATTTGAATTCGGTTCGAAGGAGCGTTTTGTGTGTTTTATGTCGTCGTCGGCATCATTGTAGTCTCCGGTCTTGTGTCTTCTATATTCTCTCACACTTTTTAAGGTTTTTGAAAGTGTTTTGTGTGTTGTTTTTTTTCGCCTCGTACTTTCGAATGGAAAATATCCTTCGAGTACAGTCCTTTTTTTCGAATCGAAACGATATGACGGGGGTTTTCATAGTATAGAGCTGATGTTGTGTGGTCAACGTCTTATATTCGGTCTCCAACCCTTTCATCGTTGTCGTCGTTGTCCTTTACTTTCCCGTTCTTTTTTTTCGCTCGCTCGATTTTCTCCGGAGAAAAGGATCTTAAACAAAATCACGTTTCATTTTACGCATGCAGAAGGTTTAAAGTCATCATCCAGTAAGGATGTTCTTATTATTTCGAAACGAACACGGCAGCAGTGTTGGATAATAGTAGAGACAGCGAAAGATCGTTGCCAATTTGAATAAGTTTTTGGTGGCTATTTTTTTTTTTTTTGATTTGATAACAAACGGTCATGTCGGGGCTTCGAATTTTTCGAATCGCGAAACACCGACGACGGTGGTAACTGTGTCGAAAATATATTTGTGATCTTTTCGTACAAAAAAAAAAAACAGTTTCGATGTTAGTTTTCAAGATAAACTTTGATCAATTTGACGCAAGTTGACAACACTGAAATCGGTGGTGATGGTGTGCTTAAAGACTTAAAAATCATCGTTTAAAATAAGTTCGGGATTTTTTTTGAAACATGCGTTTCAAAAGATTGTTAAGCAAAAAATGAACGACATTTCATTATCAGCTTGTGTGATCCTTCGCATTAAAATCACAGTTTGATGAGAAATAGGTGTGAAATGTTGTTGTTGAAAACAAATTTCTTTTAAACAAATTTGAATCTTCTCAAACGTAACGCAAAATATTTCGGCTAACCAAAATCACAAAACACAAGTCACTATGACTCTTGAATGTAACGAGGAAAATGTAAATAGAGAATTCTCTGAAATGAACAAACAAAAAAAAACAGTTTGCGAGTTTTGTTTCGAGTGATTTAAGTTCGATTTTAAGTGCAAATAATATTATTTAATGTATTTTATTTATTTTTTTGTGTAAATAAAAATTTTTTCACAATAAATTTGAAAGCGTTTCAAGAACATTGTTTAATTTTTGCTAGAGGATTATCGTTTTTTTTCTGTCTTAATTTGATCTTTGCATTGCAATTAGATTGTTTTTTGATTCAGTTTTATAGATAGTCAGTACAACGGTCGAATCTCAGACTGTTGTAAGACAAAAGACTATTCAACGGTTTCTTCATACTGTTGTGATTTCGATTGACGATTTTCGGGATTTCGATTTTTGGCCCATTGCCAATTATCATATTCAAAATTCGCTGGCTTAGTGTGTTTGATGTGTGTGTGTGTGTGTGTTTTGAGTGGATTTTTCAGCAATGCTATAGTTTTCTTATTTTCAGTAGGTTTCGACGTAATTGTTGGTCGGTAGTTCTTCCGACGGCATTTCGCATTTTTCAAAATTTAATTATGAAATCGTATAAAAAGCTTGATTTTGACAACTAAGATAAGTCAGATTAACATTTTCAAATTTGAATTTGACTGAAATTACCGACCGAAATTTTTTTTTGCGGTAGCCTTAAATCGAAACTAACTAAAGTGTCCACAAAAAAAAAAGACAAATTAAACTGTAGCAATTATTTCAAGTTAACGTAATAAATTTTGAATAGCTGGCAATTTCGAATTTCCGATCTCCAGTAACATCAGAAATTCGATTGCCAAGTATTGAAATGTCCTATCATATTGTCGGCTTTGCTAATGATTACGATAAGTGTGATTATGATTTTTCTGAATGTGTTCTGTTTGTAAGCACTCGATAATAATACTGCACAAATTATAAACAAAACCAAAATATTTATAAAAAAAAAACAAAAATTTGAAGAAATTGTTTACAAATCGTACATTATTTTATTAAAAACTTTTATATACAATAAAACAAACAAAAAAAAAATATTTCTAATCAAATTCTTTCCACTATTTTTCTCTTCTCTTTGAACAACTACTGCCTCTACCATATCGGACAACATAATTTCCCGGGCGGGCCTATCAAATCATATTTTGGAAATTTTTCGGTCTGGCTTTCATTTTGGGATTACGACAAAAAAAAAACAAATGAATTGTGTGTGTATGTGTTTCGAAATTAATTTAATGTGCCTACCTCGTCAAAAAAAAATTTGAACAACGTGTTGTGCAAAACAAAAACAAACCCTGTACCTCATTTGTTTGTGTTCGAATAAAAACATATTAACGATTAAAATCAAATTAAAATTAAAAAATATCATAACGTGATAATGTTTTCACGGTGCCGTCGGCTTGTCGCGCTTAATATTTGTTCGTCCGGTGTTTCAACCCCCCCGAAATATATGTTGTGCTGTGGTGTTTCGGTTTTATGTGCGTGTCTGCGAAAAATGAATTTCATATATCCGGAAAATATCGCATAATATTGTGTGATTTATGTGTTATTGGGGTCAAAAAAAAAACCAAAATTTGTGATATCTAATTGATTTCCGAAACCGGTACCAATTATAAATCTTCCATACGAAACAGCTGCAATTGACGAGATCGAATAGTGCAGCAGCGATAAGTGAGCGTACCTTAGAAGAATGTTGGTCAACCCTGCAACGAGTGAGTTGGCATCTATTCCGTTGTGTATAGTACTCTTCCAGAATTCAGACAACCAAAAACAACAACTACAAATACCCCCGCCCTCACCCAAAAAAAAAACAAATATTATTTTAAAAAAAAAATTTCCTCACTTAATTTATTTCTACGAATATAATTTTTACGATAATTTACATACACACTCAACTTATCTGTTTTTCAACCTTCATTATTTCACACACTTAATATCCCCCAAAATTAAGAACAGCCCTTAATTACTTTACCGTCTCGTACTAAGTATTTTCGTGAGCGTTTTTCTTTGCATTTTATTTCGCTAAATTAGTGAGAAAATTCCGCTTTATGTTTGATTTGTCGTATTGTTTGTTTGCATCTGCTATCGATGATACCCTGTTCTTTTGCTTTTCCACCATAGGAGAAAAAAAAAAAAAAAAAAAAACAAAAACCTTGAAACTTCTCTGCAATTTTTATTCCTTTTGCTATTTATGAATTTATTCGGTTTTCTCCAAAAAAAAAAAGATTCTTTTAATTTTGACGTGATATCAATTGTATTTATGCATTTATACCCAAACTGCTTTTAATTGTTGTATTTTATGTAAATAATTTCCCGCACCCTCCATACACGAAACATATAATTTCAATTTTTTTTTAATTTTGTTAATTCTATCAAATCGAATTTGATATGACCGTGCATCTGAATAACGGTGAGTAAATGAATGAAATGATATTTCATATACGAATTTAAATAAACTAATTTAAATTTCACTGATTGGTATAGCTTATAGATTGAAATTATATGAAAATTGGTAAATAAGACAAAATTAAGCAGTTTGGGTAAACTATCTTGTAGAATCATTGACCAGACTGTGTTTTGAAGTTTTGATTATTACTAAATTTCATCATACGAAATGAAAATTAGATAGGGGCAGTTTGGGAAAACAAAACGTATGTATATATGTATTTACACATAGCAAATAAGTCTTGTATATTAGTGGAATTATCGCAATTTTTTTTGGAAAAAAAATTAACCATCATTTTTGGAGAAGATTGAAAATGCAGAGATATGCTCCCCGAAACCCTTTGAAATAACTAATTATAAATTATAATTGTCTACTAAATCTCCGAGCTTCTCAATGTGTAAGGTATAAGACAGGGGAACATCCATAAACTAAGAAAAACAAAACACGACAAATACATACCAATCAAGCCTACAAACCATCCCTAAATAACCAGTTTCCGAGGATAATTAAAAGTCCATTTTTAACTTAAGTACCCCGTGCTCTGTTTTTCGTTGACTTCTTACACAAAGCATGGATCCCGTAGTCCGGAACGATAAAACCGAACACGACGCTACAAAGGTCCTGAAGATAAGTCTCATTAATGATTGTCCATTTTTAATTCAACGAACAACTTAATTTTTCGACCATAAGCTTCTTGAAGTGAAAAATTCGCAACTTTTCTTCAAATAATACTCCAAAGTCTGGTGTATCACAAGGTTCGCTTTTAGGACCCCTGCTTTTTCTTATATTTTTAAATGACAGTGGCGCTGGTTTTGATGATATTGAATACGTTTTGATCACGGCCGACTGCATCATTTTGCAATTCTATCCCAACACAATTGTGTTCCAATCAATTTTGGCCAAATTTCGCTTCCTGGCGAATAATATCCCTTTATTTCGTCGCTTTGATGATAGTTTACTTGACGCGATTGGAGATCTTCAGCTCACCAGAAGTTCACCATCTGCTTGAATTTTCTAACGTTGAGGTTTTCGCAGATAATGGGGGTTTTGTTTTTCTTAGTTGTTCCGGATTTTTCGATGTTCGCTGTGTGTCTTTCTTGTCTGCTTCCTCCATTGGGCCATTTGTTTGTTCCTCATCTTTAGCGGCGTCCATTGACCGAATCTCATATCGATTCGTTTTACTGCATGACGCTTCGGGCTCGATAACCGTTTTGATCTTGCGCACAGTTTTTCCTTTTTTCCACTCGATTCGACGGTGATCGCGCCAGGGTGCTTGCGCAATCTTTGTGTGCACGGCTAATATCCTCAACAGTCTAATTGAACTTTTCCATTATTATTTGATGGAGTTTCTTTGACGCTATGAGGATATTTTCATGCGTCGACTTCTCTTCATTACGTCGACAAACGGTACAATCAAATTGTGCCGTTGATTTGAAGGTTTTTGGTTTGCGTACCTCTTCTGGCTACAGGAGTTGCCTCCGCACAGTAATCGTAATTGAAACAAAAAATATAATCAATTTCTATTTTTTATATTAATTATTTCGAATTCTTTTGTTTCCACATAAATATTGGGGTACCTGTAAATTCACCAGAAAAGTTAGTAGATAATTTTTTTTTGTGTGTGAAAAAGCCTAAATATATACATATATGCACCCCAATAACGGCACAGCAATATTCATCTGCATCAGATGAATGAACAAATGAAAACTTGACCTCTTTTATTATTTCTTCAATTCATACCGTTTACCCCCACGTCTCTGCAATCTTGATCGATAGCCGAATATAGTTGGAGGCCCTTGATACTATGGTGGCTACAAAACTGATCTCATCCGTTGATGCAAAAGAATCAAACTAAACGTATCTTTTGTTTTCGTCGTTTCAATGCCCTTTTTACTACTAAATAGCAGCTGGCCAGCTAGCATGTGCAAGTTTCATATTGGGGAAATTTTTAAATAGGCTGTATGCCCGGCGCACGCTGGTCCTGGTCGATCACTACGCCCCCGAAGTGATAATGCTACGGAGAAAGTTGAGAAATGTCCAGGATTATGAAAGTGTTAGATATTGCAAAACATTTTAATGTTCATATACAATACATAAAATTGCATACTTCAATATTTATGCATAATTCAAAAACTCTTCTTTTGGATGCAACATGGAAGCGCAACGTTTGTATGGAGAATACGTTTCAATGTATAACGCCTTCTTTTCTCCTTAAGGTCAGTCTTGTGTATGTTCGAATGGAGGAAAATGTGCAGAAAACTTGAGAAATGCAACGCAGCAACAACAAAAACAAAACGACATACGAACCAAACGTATTTCATTGAATGTGTCCAGGGAACGGTACCCACACTGGGCGCAATATGCATAGTCTTGCTTAAATCGCATTTGAAATGCACCTCGATCGAAGTGAGCGATCCAATACTTTTTCTTACCTTATTTCACTACATACTTTTCCATCGCAATTGCATTTTTCGCTATCTCTGGGCAAATTTTTGTTTGTTTTTGGTTTATTTTTCGTTAGTCGAAAAAAAAAACCACAAGAGAATTGAATGCATATGCTACTATCTATCTTCTTATTTTGAATTTGTGAAACTACTGCACCGGAGAATGCATCGAAGTGAACATGCGAAAAATGTTTATTTTTTTTTCGATATATATATTTTTCAAGCCCCGTACACATCGTCGATAGCTCTGAGCTTAGCTCTAGCGTCGGACAAGAATTGTAATAGGAATATAGGCAGCGAATGCAACGGCAGCAGCAGCAGCAGCGGTCTGAGCTTGTTGTGGGCTCGAGTAGAAGAGACGCGTGAATGTAACCTCCTCGTGATGCAGATTGCAATGCGCTCATGCAATTTGCTGCAATTGTGCTGTGTAGTGCGCATACTTAGTTCTATTTGCAAGTTCTGATTTTTCGCCTTCTCTTCTTCAACCATATTCATCTCGGCACATATGCACTTACATACGATCATATGTACGTACGTACGTACATATTGTTACGAATGTAGATTTTTAATATGCTATATACATTTTTATGAAAATTTTTCTTGATAATTTATTTTTTTTTGTCGATTCGCGTTTTTCTCTCCCCCTCTTTCTCTCCATCTCTCTCTCTCTTTTATTCGTTAATTTTTCTTTTCCTATGTTAGGTTTTTTTCCTGTTTAAGATTTTGTTCTTTTACTTGTATTTTGGAAAAGAGATTTGACTTGTCTTTTTCCGGACCTGTTCTTCTCGGTTCGTTCGGTTGTGTGTCGTTCTGTTGTGTGTAGTTTGGCGAGGTCTCTGCCATTCGTGGTGAAATGCATGTGCAATTTTCCCGTTCGGTTTAAAAGCTATATAGTAGTAACGAAGCAATCTGGTGGAGAGTTTTAAAGCAATAGTGAAATAAAAAAAAAACAAAAATACTAGAAGTAACACAACATAAAAGCAACAACAACAGCCAGAAGAAACACAACATCAAAACGTTGTTGTAGTTTTTGTTTTTTGTTTTTTTTGTTTTTCAAGTTTCCCGTTTGTCGTTTTTTGGAAGTTTATTTTCGCTTGCTAGCTAGGCAAAGCTGACTTGCATGCAAGCTGGTGCTGCTGCTGCGATCATAGTGCGTTAGAAAATGCTGCAGAAATTTTTGGATTTTCGAAAAAGTAGGAGTCGTGGTCGTCGTCTTCGTCGTTGCCGTAATAGTTATTGCAATTGTTGTTGTTCTTGTTATTGTTGTAGTCATAGTAATAGTAGTGCGTCGTGGCGCCGATTTAGTTTGCAAAAAATGTACGAGATTAGTAGAATGAAGCAGATGGTTTTAGTTGTTTGTCAAATATTTTTACACAATCGTAAAATCAGTTAATAATAATGGAAAATTTAAAATTTTGATTAATGTGATTTATAACGGAAAAATATATTCAATTGTGCCGTTCGTGAACTGGTCAAGAAATTATTTAGTGCTATTTTCATTTGTGCCATACTGTGTTTAGCTATAGGGTTTTGTATTTAAATTTATTCAACATTAATTACTTCGCTAAGTGATTTTAAATAATAATAATAATAACGGGATATCTGTTAATGATTTTGATTTTTAATGAATTGCTTCGTTGGATCATCAAGTTCTCTCTTGTTCGTAAATGTCATCGATTTAGGAGAAGAAGTGGTGTTTTTTCTTTGCAGAAATTGATGAAGATCAAGTGAATAATATATAGGATTGCTTATCGTGTGAGTATTATGCAGGGGATGATTCCAAAGTAGATTGCATACTGTGATTTTTCGCGGTTCACCTAACCTATAAAGCCAAGTGGCGCGCGCGTTCGAATTTTGGATACCATTTTATTCCTTTCGAAGAAGCTTAATAGGTGTAGTTGTTAATTATCTTAGTTTTTTTTTTGCATCCATTTTAACTTGATGAACAAAAACAAAACGTCTATTGACGAAATGAAGTATTCAAATCAAATGATTTACATCAATTTAAAATCGATCTGCTTTCAGTCAACATTCTTCATTCAAACTCAAAATTTTTGGCTATTTTATTCAGTCAGCAAATCGAAAATTGTTCATACTGAGTCGATAGTGCTGGATAATACTTTCTACATTCTTATCCGTTTTTTTATACAACGAATTCGACTTAATTCTATTAATATATATATAAATCGTTAGCCAATGCAATCATTTTTTAATGTTCATAGTTTCGGATTTGTGAGTTAAGGATGAGTTAAGGAGTTAGGAGTGGTCATCGACATGAACAATTGCGTATTTCATATAATTTTTTTATTATTTGTTTTTGTAGTAGATTAATTTATTATGCAAAACAAATAATTTAAAATTATTACACTTATGTTTCGACTTTAATCGACACGATTATTAAAAAAGAAATATTTATTTTACAACAAGTTATCGCCATATTTGTCGAAAACCGCGTCCGATAAGTCGTATTTTGCGATAATGACCATTATAACATTTTACTGACTAAACAACAAAAAAAAATATTTGTTTAATCGTTAATCTAGTGCCTGATTGAAGTTTCTTTCTCTATTTTTTTTTTTTTAAAATAATCAAAATGGCGGCCACTCTAACTCACGGAATCTCAAGAAAGATTATAAGTTTTAAATGATAAGCTTTAATAAAAAAAAAATACTTTGATCAGGCACTAATTTTATTTATGTTTTCATTAAGCTCTATGAATTCCATTCAAATTCTTTAAGTGATTTTTGAATTACCATAGTCAACGACATAGGCGTGTATAGGCAGTGAGGTAGTAGAAATGGAGTGGACATGCCCATAAGATTTACATTGAAGGGGATGGTAGTAATTTTTTGTCCACTCAACGTCAAATCTGGTCAAATCCAAGAAGTTCCCCTCCAATTTGACAATCAGAGCGAAATGGCGGAAAGTCAGCTTTAACATGCTTTGGGCGCGAGAGGATTCAAGGGGCTAATGGTGAAAAGTTATACCGTCCGTTTCCACTCCGTTTCTACTATCTCACTGTGTATAGGACTTTGATATAGAGGGGACAACCATAAGATTTAGGCATACACTTTCCTTAATTTTCATTCAAGTACTGTGAAGGCACAAAAGTGCAACATGTTTTCTTCGAGACAGCTATCCAGTAGAGGGGTAGTTGTTCTCTTCACCCCCGTCTGCGAACGCCACTGGTCACCGACTTGGAAGATATGGTTTCTAGAAAATCTTATTTAAAGTTTTTATACTCGATTTTCGTAGAGAAATACTGATTATTTAACTACTTACATCCCTTCGATCTATTTCTGGGCCATAATATAGTTTTTCTGCCTATTTAGAAGCTTCTAAGATATCGATTTTCTGTTATCTATGTTGCATTTTGCCTCCCCGATTGTTTGAATTAATGCGTTTGTCACGCTCAAAATCAAGTTTTTTTGTTCTGTTCAGAGAGCACTTCAATAATTAGAAGATATCTCGAAATCTGTTTATTGAATTTAGTAAAAATTTTCGGCTGATATATTCCAAACATTATGCTTTAAGAAAATACAATTAAAAAAATCGGTTTTATGAAAATCCCAACTAACCCCCCGCCCCCCCTCCTATAAAATTTTTTTATATTTTCGCTAGAAAAAAAAATGTTATTCGATATAAGGAAGCGACGGATATGAAAATTGCATTTTCATTGAAAATGAAAATCCAAAAAACCACAAAAGCATCTAGTTCTCTAGTTTAGCGTTTGTACAATCATCTACCTACTCGTAATTTATAACTAAAAATAAAAGAAAATTAAGTCTGTTATCCTCAAATTATGCCTCAAATATGTATTATCAATTCAAAACCTGCATTATGCTGGTTTAAAATCGCTAATCCATATTCGAAACATATAATAATTTGCCGGGTCAAAAATGAGCCCTTAAAGCTGGCAGCATTCCAAGGAAAATAAAACTGATTTTCAAGAAAAACAGTTACACGCTATTGTCCTGTTGCGTTCTAAGCGAACAAAAAAAAACTGGCAGCCGTAATTCGATCGATTTCAGGTCTATAAATGAAATCGGTAGAAAGAAAAAGGGGTAACAAAAGAAGAGAAAAGGGGAAACGACAAGGAAAAAAAGGGGAAACGACAAGGAAAAAAAGGGGTAAGGACAGAAGAAAAAAGAGGTGACGATGATTCGGTCTATCTATCGTGAAATAATGAAAAATCTTTCAAATAAAAAATATTAAATGAAACTTACACAAGCTTATGAATAAAAATAATAATATTTTTTCTAGATTTTAACTATGTATTGGCCAGTCAAAAGTTTTAATACCATAAAAAAAGGAAAAGTAGCATTTTCATATTCGAATAACTATTCCTCTGTCATTTGAAGTGAATCTAAACAAGTACAATCCAAATAATTTGGTTAGCCTTAACGTTGTAGTTTGTTTTTTTTTTTATTTTTTGTTCAAAAAAACATTCTAATGTATTTCTAATAATTCCCACCACACAAAAAAAATCGCATCCACACAAAGCCCTCATACAACCATTATCAATTCCCACACGAAAAAATATTCCAAAAAGCGCAAACAAGCAAAAGCACAATGAATGTATTTTAAATGCTGCCCAAAAAAAAACCTCCATTTCATTATAGAATAAGAACACGGCAATGGCCTCACAATGCTATTGCCGCTGTTTTGCTTGCATTCTTCTTGATGATGATGATACTGATGCAGATTCTGTTACGTGATGATGCGTCGTCTCAATGTACTGTTGTTGTTGTTACTGCTGCTGCTGCTCCGTATTTTAAAATTGTACGCAGTGTAACTAACCAGACTCAATATAAAATCTGTTGAGATATTTTTGGGATTTCGGATTCAGAAAGATGAACAGAAATGAACCAAACCAAAAAAAAAAATTAAAGAAAAATTCGTTCATTCGAAGAAAAATAGCAAAAAAAATTCTTGCCTGTCTACACAAGCGAAAGAATAAATAAGACAGTCCTGAGTTGTTGTTCTGTGTGTTTGGGCTGATAATTGAAGTTGTAGTCGTAGCAGTGAGTGAGTTATGTATGCAACGTAGAATTTCTATGACTTTTTACGGCTCTAAATATAGAGAGGATAGACTATCAAAAATTTTCGAATGATTTATTACAAAAGTAAATCTAGATACCTTATTTCCTTTAGCTGTAGATTTTTGATAATTTATTTACGCCTACGAAACAAGGTCTTTCCTGATACTGATGATACTAATATCAATCAGTATCACGTACCTAGATATCATCTAGTGCCCCATTTATCTGTAGGTAATGACAGATGCTACAACATCAGCGTGAAGCTTGAGTAGCCTAGTGGGTAGAGCGCTGGCTTCTTGCGTGTGGAGTCCCTGGTTCGAATTCAGGTTCGGACGAGGGTCCGCGCACCAAGCTTTGAGTTCACCTAGCTCTGATTAGGCACCTATTAAATCAGGGGTAAAGTGAGTCGTGGAACTAATCACTCCACACTCGTATCCACATTGATTAAAAAAATTGTAATGAAGTTCTCTACCAGCTTCAACCCCTAGACCCGTATGAAGGCTGTCGTGGGATTGCTTAACTTTTACAACATCAGCGTAACCAGGGCATAGGAACCAAATCCAAAGATCTGGTCCGAAGACAGAACCTTATGCTGCTCCTGCAGTAAAATTTTTCCGGACATTTTCCTGTTTCGTCTCATATATAAGGCGACAGTTCTTCAGATAGCCCCGAAATATAGCTAATAGGTAGTCCTCTACCTGCAAATTCCGTTCAATCGCCTCTAAAATACCTGCCCATCGCGCTGAATTAAAGTCGTTCCGGACATCCAGCCTCACTAGAAACACAATCGTCCTGGCCTGGTGGCATGCAGCTTCGGCACGCTCTACTGCGCCTATTACTTCGTAGATGTCATTTATTGTTGAGTGGCCACTACGGAACCGATGCTGATTTTTCGAAAAACCACCGGTTGAGAACAGAGAGATTTGAGGAAATGAAATAAGCGTATACATATACGAAATTTAGTGAAGCTATTTTACTACAAAGATAAAATCTATAATTAGAACAAATAGAAAGAATTACTTCCTCAGATATTGCCTTTGGTGTCTCCGATACCTAAGACCTACGAACTTTTGGTTATAGCGTGTCAAATGGCTTCCTATCTCTATCGTACACATAGCCAACTCTGTTCGCGGGGCAATAGTTTGTCAAATTTGCCTATGGTCCCATAGTTTTCCTTCACTACTACTAACGCTCAGATTCAGACACATTGCTTCACTTCTCACTACTGCTTTCATTTCCATATATCTCTCTTTTCTCAGCCCACCGGGCTTTCATATTGCTGCATGTAGTCGCGGCTTCAATAGGCCTGCCAGGAGTTTCCACGCCGTATCAAGCATACAGAGAGTTATGTACGTAGATAGTGTGCTAGCGTTGCCCTTCCCCGTCGGAATCAAAGCAAACTATCGTGATGGGAAGACACCCGCCACCAAACACGCATTATACATTCACAGCAATGCTGACGGTTGGCCCTTCAACACAGCTTTGCTGTCGGGGCCAGGAGTCTTTCGCTTTTTTCATTTTGAGAGCTGCACTACCAAGTTCCTCCAGAGTGAACAAAGGAATATTTTCCTGACAAAACATGAAAGCGTTTTCAACTGCAAAAAACGAGCCCACAATGTACTTCAGCGTATCGGCCTCCAATAGTGAGCCAAGGCCCATTTGACAAAGTCTACCTGAAACAAGTTGTTAGCCCCGCCCCCATGGGTCCCGGTTCACTTTATCGCAAAGCGCTTGCCACATTTGTTTTTCGCTCATCTTTGTAGCATTCCCCAGCTCCTTTTTCGCCCATTTGTGCTCTGCTGCAGCCTGGGATGCTTCTGTTCTACCGATAGATCGCTAAGTCTTCAGCCTGCACGCTAGAGTTCTTCTTCTCAGTTCCGTTATCTCTTCGGCCCAACAACAAGCCTTTTACTTCTCAGGTGGTTGTCTCCGACGTAGCATCGAAGCGTCGCACGTTCGCCTGATTTCCCTCATGGTAAAGCTAACAAACGTATTGACCTCTGCCTAATCTGTCACTGATCGCACTTAATCTGCGCTGCCCTCGCCAGCAAAGCTATCGTCGAGCGACGGCAAGAACTTTCTCCTATCTAACTTGGAAATATTTCAGCAAAGTATTTTTCAACTGGAGCTTTGCGAGTTTTGGTTTACCTCTGATAGCAAGAAGCTGATATAGTTATGACTGCTACCAGAGTACTCTTCCATCACACCCTCCAGACCCACGTCAGTGCTTACAATGCTTCCGAAACGAGAGTTATGTATATTACGTATAGACTCTCCGAGCCCCGGTCTGCGATACGTAGATGTTCAATCCCTATTTAGCACAGTTATAACCCGTTTTTTGTTTTACGTCCGTGCCTACAATGGCGTTTAACGAGACGGTCTTCATTAGTACAGGACTGTCTCGATAGCCGACGTCAACTGAGCAAACAAGTGCAAGCCCTTGCTACTCGCGTCTACCAGTTTGTGTTGGGAGCAGGCCCAGACACCATATTGGCAGATGCGAGGCCGATCCAAATCTATGTTATACTACTGAGTATAACGCCCGGCCATTAATGCGGCTCCATGTCGCCAAGGAGCAGGTGTCTCCTTGACTAGCCAAGGCGATAAGAGGACTACTGTGTAGGTGGAAAACAGTAACCCTTTCGTTAAGTTCTAAATCCACAACCACCGCGTCGCTCCCACTAGGAGGCCAACCCAATGGTAAGGCTGGACAAAGTTCAGTGGCGTCTTTACCCCGCGACCTCAGATTATTTACGATCCCGGAAAGGATTGTTTATCCTCTCTGTGGATCCATGCAGGTACAGAGAGGACCTTTTTTAGCCATGAGGAAATGCCTGGCATTTCCCTTCGGCATTCCTTCAATATTTCGACTACTCACCTCGTCGTCTTCCTCGGCACCTGGGCCCTCAAGATCATACTTAGTCTCTTGCTACCTCAATTCTTCAACATATAGTATTGACATCGTTTCAAACTTCCTTACTTCCTTTGGCTATTCATTTCGTTTTACTAAGCCTACTAAATTTACAGATCAAAAATCTTTCGACATTTCTATACAACTTTGTGTAGCTTTAAGTTTCATTCTGTCTTCAACCCCTTTTCCTCTATATCTGCAATATTCATTTTCAATATTTGGCAATCCAATATCGTCGGCCATCTGCCTAATTGAACAGCATCAATTTAAAATCTCATGCTTCTGACTTTATTTCCTGTTTTCGACATTTGCTGAAGCAGCCAAGTAGCAACTCATTTGATTCTAATCAGGTCTTTTCTTCTTGCTACGTCTCAAACTTCCTTACTACTCTGTCTACTAAATCGATGGTGGCTTTGTTATTTTTCGACATTTCTTTTTTACGTTAGTGCGACCTTCATTTTCAATCGGCTATCAACCTATCCTTCTCTTCGTCAACAATGTCTTAGACTTCCTTCCTCTTTCGGCAACTCGTCTCGCCCTACTTTGCCTGCTAAATTCGGGCTTCTAAAATTTTTCGACATTTCTTTGCCACTTTGAGCAACTTAGAGTTACTAATTCATTCTTTGACCATATGTTAGCGGCTATCTGTTAGCGGCCATCTGCCCAGTTAGCAAAACTTCGGTCGAATATCTGTTGCGTTGAACCCCAGTTTCAGCTTTCCAAATTTTACTGAGTCAACTTAGTTGCTTCTTCATTTCCTTCTTCCTGCATTTTCGTAACAAGAGACTTTTCTGAAATTTTATGCCCAAGTACCAAATCTGACGACCAGGCCTACAGGATCCACGTTTTAAGAAAGACCGCTGGGTCTTGACAAGCCCCCTCATGATCAATGGTGAGGTGAAGAGAGTCTAAGCTCCCTTAAGCCACTCCCGCAAGCGAGAATGACCCTTCATACATCAGCCGAAAAACGTGTGGGATGCCACCCCCTTCGTACTCGTAACGATTCCCGAAGGAAAAACAGGAGTCCTCCTCGCACGAATTTACCAGGGAGGGTGTACCGGAAGAACATACATACAAAAAAAACTTTAACTTCCTATAAAAACTAAACGAAATAAGATATCAACATTATTTAAACGCAGATTATTAGACTAGTGTTCACAATTATCATTTATTTAGTTCATTATTATTTTTATTTTATTTCAATAGGTCTTAACAATTAATGACGAAAAAAGTAACTAAAAACAATGTCACAGCTTATTTCAACCAAGCAACAGAATCAATGTTTAAATTAAGTTGCAAGGCGCAAAAAAAATATTTTAATATTTAGTATGACCACCCTTCTGGTCAACAACCATTTTTAGCCTCTTAGGCATTGAATCGACCAGCTTTTGTGTCCCTTGTGGGGTAATTTTGGTCCATTCCTCAACCAATGCAGTTTTGAGATCGCTTTTGTTGGATATCTTCCGTTTTCGGATGTTTGTATCCAAAATGGCGCACAAATTTTCGATGACGTTAATATCGGGTGACCAGCCATGTCTGTACAATACCCGACTCATGCTTCGGGTCATTGTCTTGATAAAATCTGAAACTATCGCGAATGCCCAGTTTCTCCGAACTTTCAATCAAATTGGACTTCAAAATTTCGAGATAATGAGACTCATCCATTGTAGTCTCAATAAATTGCAAGTTTCCAACTCCCGCTGTGGACATACAGGCCCAAACCATAACGCTGCCACCTCCGTGTTTGACTGTAGCTTTCAAATTTTTGTTTTGCAATTCTTTATTTGGCTTACGCCAAACATATGAGGCTCCATCAGAGCCAAAAATATTAAATTTCGACTCATCAGCGAATATAACGGTATTCCAAAATCCAGAATCCTTATGCAAATGTTCCTTGGCAAATTTTAAACGGCACTTCTGATTTTTGGTACACATAAATGGTTTCTAACGTGCTATTCTACCATTGAATTCATGATCTCGCAGCACACGACGAATAGTTTCCGGATGGCAGGACTTTCCCAACTCAGCTACCACTTCACTTACAATTTTCGGAGCCGATAGCCTTGGGTTTTCCCGGATTTTCCGAACAATAAAGCGCTCGTCCGTTTGATTGAAAATTTTGTTGGGGGCATTTTTCCTTTTATCGAGCGTTCTATTTTCGTGGACAAATCGGTATATGATGCTCTGCTCTGTAGAATCACTTAGTCCAACCATCTCACCAATTTTCCTGCGCGAATGGCCACTTTTAAAATTACTGAGAACAAGTTCTCGCTGATCAATTGTCGTACGTGGTCTCATTTCGAAAAACTAATTTTTCTGCACGACCTTTTCAAAGAATTCAGCAAAACTGAACTTGAGCACATTACAAATATAATGACTAAAGCATAGACAAAGAAATAATTGCTGCATTGCAAGATAACGGGATCATTGCACACCTACAAAGTATTGGGTTGAAATAAGCTGTGACATTGTTTTTGGTTGCGTTTTTCGTTTTTCGTTGCTTTAGAATACTAAACAAATAAAAGAAGTCATATTTGATTAGTTTAAACATTAGACTAATAAACCTGCCTTGAAATAATGCTGATATCTTCTTTAGTTTAGTTTAGTTTTATCGGAAGTTAAAGTTTTTTTTACGTGCTAGTTGTAATAAGCTGTGAGCCACTGTATATAGTTCAACCAGCGCTTAATTTCGATATGACTCACAAATCAATGCAATTTGGGCTCTGGATTCATACGCCAGATACGTGATACAAGTTTCTTAACCTCCCCAACCAAGGTCCTCTACCAGTGCTGCCATTTATTTTTTTGGAATAATGCTAGATTCAATTTTATTTAATGCTAAATAATGCTAGATATTGTAAAATTATATTGCTAAATAAGGCTTTTTTATTTAATTGAAATAAACATGGTTCAATATGAAAACAATATGTATATATATGAAGGTTGATCAATAAGTAATGATAATTGGTTATTTAAATTAAAAAAAAAATTTTATTACTACATATACTCACTAAATCAGCATTGAAAAAACTACATTCATTTGAATACGAACAGTCGAAGAGAGAACATCAAAATGGCGAAAAACGAAATTAAAGCTGTCATTAAGTACCTCTGTTTGGAAAAACTGTCTACCAGAGGCATACTCGGTTACATGGTGGAAACATTAGGGGACTCTATTCCTCCATATTCCACCATTGCACGCTAGGCCAAGGAGTTTAAGCTGGGAAGAACATCCACTGAAGATGAACACCGCGAAGGACGTCCATCCACATCCCTCACTGAAGACAACGTAAAAAAAGTCAAAGATGTCGTATTGGTAGATCAATGAGTGACCCTTAGGCATGTAGCTGAGGTCACAGGGATCTAATATGGTAGTGTTCAAAAAATCTTTGTGAACAAATTACATATAAAGAAGGTCTCTACGCGTTGGATACCGAGAATGTTAACAGACGAGCATGAGAAGAAACGAGTCGACATTTCAAGGATGAATCCCAAAAAAATTCCAGGCAGATCAGGAGAATTTTTTGTCACATTTCGTGACCATGGACGAGACCTGGATCCACCATTTTGATCCAGAAACCAAAATGCAATCGATGACCTGAAAGCGACCCTCTTCATCGACGCCGAAGAAATTCAAAGTGTCAAGTTCGGCAGGAAAGGTTATGGCATCTCTTTTTTGGGACGCTGAAGAAATGATTATAGTGGAATATTTAAAAAAGGAAGCCACTATATCAGGCACTTTTTAAGTTCACCAAATAAGAAGATTGCGAGAGGCAATGAAGAAGAAAAGACACGGCAAACTGCGAACCGGAGCTCTGTTTCTTCAAAATACCGCACCGGCTCACAAGGCTGCAGTTGCGATGGATACAATTAAAGAAACAGGATTCGCACTGCTTGACCACCCACTCTTTTCATCAGATCTAGCTCTCAGTGGCTTCTACCTCTTTCCTCGGCTCAAAAAACTACCACAGAGTAAGAAATTTGAAGATGGTAGAGAAGTGATCGCCGCTGTTGAGGCATTTTGAGAGAATCAAGAAAAATATTTTTTTTCTAAGGGTATCCTGGGTTTGGAAAAAAGATGGACTAAAGGAATTAACTTGTTAGAAGTCTATGTTGAAAAATAAATATATCTTTTAAGTTTAATCACCTTGGTTTATAATCATTATCATTACTTATTGATCAACCCTCGTATGCATAACAAAAACAAATTAGAAGTTTACAATTTACATCTCAAAATGATTCTTTATCTGTTACAGACATATCAGTTATATCTAAATCTTCTTCTCTTGTGTAAAGCTCATTTCTACCAATATTTTTCAAAACATCGTATAGAACCTCAAAATCAAAACAGCAACAATTATTTATTTTTATGTGAAGAAAAAGTGTTTTATGTGAAGAAAAAGTGTCGGATAACGAAGATTTTTCTCCAGCGTTACCCTTGCGATTGCTTGCATTTGAAGCCCTAACAAAACAATTGATTCAAATTATTAAGAAAAAAATATCTAACTAGAATGCACACACTTTCACGATTTAATGGAACGTTACCATATTTAAAGCAATATAGATGACTTTATAATCTTTATATTTTAGACTTTATAGTCACTATCATTATTTTAAAATCAGACAACTATCACTTCTGGCTGTCACTTCTAAGAAAATGCCATGAGCGCGTTTTTGTATTTTTCATGAATTTCCGCCGCCAAATGATTCAGGAAGTTTCCTTTCATGAACGCGAGTAAAAGTACACGAACAGAGCTATTATTGAGAAAAACTTGATGGACGAGATTGTAAATAGATGAGTGCCAGATTATTCCGAAATCTAAATTTAAATGCTAAAAATAATGCTAGATGCTAACTCCGAATTTCGAATGCCGTTTTAGAAAAAATAATGCTAGATCTAGCATTGAAAATGCTAAAATGGCAGCACTGTCCTCTACCATCATTTGAAGGGTGGCTAAATCTTACGATATCTTCGCATTTTGCAACTGTCACGAGTACTTCGTCGTCCACTATCTTTCGTATTTGACGTACCTGTGCCCCTACTTGGTTCAGGCTCACGCCTCCATTGTCTCTTCACAGTACTTCAATGAAAGTATGTACTGGATTCTCGACCTTTTACTGACAAATATAAATACTACCGTTCATTAAGCTTAAATTGAACATCATTTGAGCATCCTTACGCACGCCTCGATCCTATAGATTCAAATGAATCTTTTTGTATTATTTTCGGTACACGCAGTCATCGTTCTGCGAACTGCACAAAAAAAAACTCTTCGCTGACCTACCCTAATTGCCATGAATCAGAATCGTTGTCGTCATATCGGGTCAATGATAATCAGCTTAGCGAAATAACTGCAAAAAAAAATTGGATTTTTATTCGCAAAATAAAAAAAGTAAAAAGTAAATCAACTGCATTATTTATCGTCATCATAACATTGAAATCAACGCCAATACAAAATCAACATCATCAGACTCGGGGTGACAGTGAAAAAGTAACGAGAGAAAAAAAAATGGCAAAGAAACGTGTGGCCAAAACAAAGCTTCGAAATACCGATGAGACGACGACACCGAGCAGTACTCTGGCGAAAATAGCATTGCTGCAAATATTTCAAATCAACCGTACGTACGTACGTAACGTACATACGCCAGCAAAAGCCTTGTCTGCTGAACCAACCCCAATATGCAATACACATATGCAGTGCATTCGCCGCTGCATACTTATTTTTCATATCATATTCGCGCGGACCGAACAGATGGAGAGAACCATTTTTTTTTTTTTGGTTTTCGTTTTTTTTTTTAATTTGTTTTTCAAGATGTGCATTTTCAATATACCGTACATATATCTGTAGGCTTTCACATTATTATATTGATATTTTTCAGAGCACTAACCTACGACAAGACTACGACGCGAGACATAGTTCAATGCCTTCTTCTCGTTCGCTGTTTTGTTTGCTTCCTTGGCGTGGATTTGCGACTTGTTGGTTATTTTCAAGATTTTTTTTTTACAGACTTTTTATTTTTTCTATAGATTTTTTTCCGTTTCGTTCGCGTATCCAGTTTTTTTCTTCTGAATTCCTGATTATTTAGCTAGTGCGCGTTGAGTTGGTTGCATTGCGCCAGGCTCGCGCGACCAACATCTTTCTCTTTTCTCTACTAAGGTTTTAGGTTCCGAGGAGAAAGATACATAGATCAGAATATTGCGAATGTGCATCACTTATGATGATGATGATGACGATGCGGACGGTGATGAAAAACTTATTCGCAAGCTGCGCACCGAATGCAGCAAGCAAACAGCGAATCTTACGAATGAACTGGATATCGAGTGTGGCGGCGAAAATAAAATAAAAAAATAAAAAATAAAAAACATGATCAACTGAACTCAATCGGAGGAGAATAGATAGATATAAGTGAATAAAAGATAATAAAATGAACCAGGAAAAATGCGATATGCAAAAGGCAAACGGATAGATCTCGTTGGGGGAGTGTAGAATCAGATATGAGTGTTTGCATCATGGTCGAATGCGAGATAAAAAAAAAACAAACAAAATCTGAATGAAATTGATAATAAAATATTGGACTGAGCTTAACGACAAGTACTGATGATGATTGTATGAGGAAAATTAATGTATGAATAGAAAAATAGTTTGTTGATATTCCTAGACCTATTTACTAGTTTTCGAAGGAAAATAGTATTTTGATTATAAATTATAATCCATATTATCAGAATGTTCGCGTGACTTGAAACCACAACTAAACAATTCAAGCTTTCTTTCATAATTTCCTCTGATGACTTTATCTATATAGCGGAAAAAAAAATCACGAGACGCTAGGAACATTTTGGGAGTCTGACCGAAAATCCTGAGCTCTTATAGAAAAATAAAAGACTCTAGAATAACTTCTAAGAGTCTGGGGAAAAATCGTGAGAGCTCAGAAAAAATCTGGAGACTCAGGAAAAATTTCGGGACTCTAGTGAAAATACTCTAAAAAAAAAAACTTCTAGGAATCTGGCGAAAAGTAATGGGAGCTCAGAAAAAATCAGCCGACGCCAGGAGAACTCTATGAGTCTGAGTGAAAATTCTGAGCGCTTCGAAACAAAAAAAAAATATTCTAAAAAAACTTATAGGAATCTGGCAAAAAAAATCATGGGAGCTCAAAAAAAATCTAGAGACTCCAGAAAAATTCCGGGAGTCTTAGCAAAAGTCCTGAGCGATTTGAAAAAATAATTGAGTCTAGCAAAAATTCTAAAAGTCTGGAAAAACATCATGGAAGCTCCGAAGAAATCACGGGACGCTAGTAACATTCCGGGAGTCTAAGCGAAAATTCTGAGCTCTTATAAAAAAAAATAAAACACTCTTGAAAATTTTCTAAGATTCTGGGTAAAAATCACTTGCCTTTATTTTCTTGGATTTCTGCATTCTTCTTGAATCGCACTTGTTTTGTTTTCTTGTCTGACCTCACCGTTTTACTCTCCTCTCATCTGGTGTGCCCCAAAGATCCATACTAGGACCTGTATTTTTCAACGTCTTGATCAACGATTTTCTCAATGCTTTATTGTTATCTGGTCTACTCTACGCAGATAATTTTAAAAAAATATTTCGAGGAATCCAAAATTCTGCTGATCATCAGTTTTTTTCAGGAAGATTTGAATTCTCTGTGTCGTTGATGTAGCTAAGTCTAATTCTTATCTCTAAATGCCTGTAAAAGTTTCGTCATGTCTTTTTCTTGGCAGCTTCTGGATTGAACGCTATCAATTGAACTTCGTCGTTTTTTTCATTACCTAGATCTAATCTAATTTCCTTTAACACTTTTTAGATACTTGGAAAAATTCACGGAACTCTAGAAATCTAGCAATCTTATCTAGGAGTCCAAGAATGGTCCAAGAAAAATTTCGGACGGTCTAGAAAAATCGCTCCTGCAAAAACTATTATGAGAGCTAGGCAGAGAAATCTTGAAAGTCTAGGAAAAAAACTATGGGAGTCTGGGAAAAAGTCATGGGAACTTACAAAAAAAAAAAAAAAACACAAGCAATTCTAGAAGAAGTTCTTGGAATGTGAGAAAAAATTTTCGGGAACTTAGAAAAAATTCAGGAAACCTAAAAATTAAAAAATCTCCGAGAGTTGACAAAAATCTCTGGAGCTTAAAAAAAATCAAATGACTTTTGTAGACAAAAATAATCCTAGGAGTCTGGGGGGAAAAAAATTATTTAAGCTTGGAAAAAGCTCAATAAGTCTAGAAAAAATCTCAAGAGTGTAGAAAAAAAATATGGGAGCTTAGAAACAGTCAAAGGAATCAACAACAAAAATATTCTAGGAACTTAAGAACAAATTCAGGTGGTCTGGAAAAAATCTCGGAGTTTCAAAAATAAAGAATGGCAACACCAAAATATCAAGGCAATTTAAAAAACAGTTTTTGAGAAAAAAAAAAAAAGAAAACTTCATGGGAGCGTAGAAAAAAACAATAGGCTTAGAAAAAATTCTAGGAGTCTGAGGAAAGATTATGGGAGCTTTTTTTCGTCCCTATTGGAAGATGGAAATCTTCTAAAAGATGTTTCATGGATAATGCCCTGGAACATGCCGGATGCCCACGGGACTACTTACTCAGCATTACTTAGCGGGGGCTGCTTTTAAATATCCGTTTTTCTTTCCTCTTTCTGTCCCTTTCCGCGTCACGCAATTTGCGGTGAATTTTTGAAAGTGCTGTTTCAACGGCATTCTACGCAGTTCGAACATGCAGTTTACGATATTTACCGCTGATATCCTTGTGCCTAGTACCGTCTCTAGGCTACTGAACGATCCGGCGAGGTGTTGCGCTGGTGCCCACACTAGTGCCGCGTACATGAGAATAGAGGTCACTACTCTTGAGATGAGTGGCCTTCGGCTTTGTTTCGGGCCGCCAATATTGGGTACCATACTAGCGAGTGCTGAACCGACAATGGATGCCTTCTTACCAGCTTTCTCCAGATGAGGGTTGAAGCTCAGTTTGCTGTCGATAGTTACACGGATGTATTTTATAACAGGCTGCGGGGTAGTTATGCAGTTACCAACTTTTATTCGTACTACTGGTAGTTTCCTCCGCTTCGTGATTAGTACCATTTCCGTCTTATGGTTGGCTAGTTTAAGCCCAGTGCAACCAAGCCATGATCTAACTGCCGAGATTACTTCACTTGCATAAATTTCATCTTCTTCTAGGTGACGGGTTGGTATCACGATGCCCATATCGTCGGCGAAACCTACCACCACCACCACCACACTTCTGGGTACTCGTATCATTAGTATCCCGTCGTACATTTCGTTCCAAAGCAGGAGGCCAAGGACAGATCTCTGTGGTACTGCCGTCGTTACCAGATAAAGTTTTGGTCCTTCGTCTGAGCCGGAGCATAAGGTTCGACGACTATACATGCCAAATAGCGTGACACTTCATTATTGACTAGCGCGCCTACAATACGGCTCCACTTCGCGGAGTTAAAGGCGTTCTTTACGTCTAACGTGACCACGGCGCAGCAGTTTCCTTTATCTCTCGCGTTCATTGCTAACTTCGACACTATTCTGACAGCGTCCACAGTTGATCGCTCTTTCTGAAAACCGAATTGCCGGTCCGACAGTCCGTTTTTGCTTTACGACAGAAGTCGTTCGTATATGACCCGCTCGAAAATTTTCCGCATCGTATTTAGCAGGCATATTGGCCGTTAACAGGATGCCTCCCCAATAGGTTTATCTTGCTTGGGCAGGAGAACCAATTTCTGTTCCTTTCACTGCTTGGGGGGAAAACGCTTCCCGTAGGCACGTTGTAAGTATCAGCAAGACTCTGCTTACCGCCGGCACGTTTTCAGGATCTAACTGTATTAACGGTAGGCTTTCTTTCGCATCGATAGCGTTGTGACAATTTCCTGAAGCATCTTCGAACACTTTATTTAAGGAAAATTCTTTCGCTTTATTGTAGTCATAACGGTTTTGTACGTTCCGCCACCATGGATCGGAATCGGTCTCATTACACAGCTTCCTAAAGTGTTCCCTCTTGCTCTTAGCGATTACAAGTTGTAGATTCTACCGGGCGTATTTATACTAGTTCTGTATGCCCTCGTAATCCGGGGCATTCCTGCGGCGCTGGTTACAGGTTTTGGGAGCTTAGCTTCACTTTAAACGATTATTTTGCCGCATTTCGCCAAGATACATGTGAGCCACTCGTCAATTTCTACTTTTCTAATATTACATCTTCCCACACTACCAATCGTTCCAACAGCAATACCCACTCACTTTTACCAACTTATCTTTCCTCTTGAAGCTGAAACCTTAATAATGCTAGCAGTGAGATAGATGAAATACCAACTGCGTTTATTAGTTAGTCTCTTTCCTCATCTTTATACCTTCCTTTTTCCATTTTGTTCAATTTAAGCTTGTTTAACGCTCTTTTTGTTTGAATGCTAAAATCGGCAAGTGTTAGGAATGTTTCCATCTACCGTCCTATATCTTTTCTCTTCTGTTTTTCGAAATTACTTGAACAAATTTTGCACAAAAAGCTCTATGGTGCTTCGTGTCATCTCCTCTCTAAGCAGTAGCATGGATTCATCGGATGCCGCTCCATGATTTTGTTTTTTCAACTTTTTATCTCTCATCTGATGTTCCTCAAGGCTCCAATTTTGGTCCTTCAGTGTACGTTCCGTTGACATTTAACTGCACTTCATTTCTTTTTAGTCTGGAATATCTCGAGAGAGCCTTTTCTTGCGTACATTCACTTCAATGTGCAATAAGTACATTATCTACTTCAATACGATTACTATTCAAATAAGATAGATCTGATATTATCTGTCTAAGAAGAAAAGAAAATACTACCTAAACGCAAATCATCATCATCATCATCCCATCACACTCAGTTCAGCTGGGCAAGTTCACTTGAAAAACCATACAATGACCCTATTTGATCCATTCGATCTGTGCCGTGGTGAACCAATATGAAGTGTGTAGGCATAAAATGTATTCCGTTGTAGGCGAGATAGAGGTGCAATTGAACTGCACAACGAAAAAAAGTACACATAGACGTAAAAAGTTAAGAAAAACAAAAACGAAAAACCGGAAAACCTAACAAATGCACTTTTCTTGAAAGATTGCGGACCGCGCGCATATACAAGACTCCTCAAAACAGTCGGTGTGGCTGCGAATGCGCGCGTAGTTTGCTACAATAGCCCAACTAACTATAAAGAAAAAACAAGCTGGTATACTAATTTTTGTTAAATGAGAACCATCGTCGAACCATAGAGGTATCGAATGTACCGTACATATACACATGCAAGTATATTGCACCATAAATAAAATTTAAGAAGTTTTATTTTCTTCATATTATTCCTTGCAAATTTTTTGTGCTGTTGCTGTTGTTGGCTTAGAGCTGGCAAAACTATATATGCATAGGTGGTACATAGCTTTCTTGCCGACCGACGAGAGATGTGCATCTTCCTTGTGGTAAAACACGCTGAAGCAGCTCACTCTAGCTACAAATCAAATCATTTTATAATAGACATATAGATGGTTAAGTGTTTTGCGAGTAGGCGTATACTGACTATATTTGATGATACCGTTGCGTAGGTACTTTCTGGTTATTGCTGATTCAAGCAGAGTTGTCTTAGTAGTATCCCGGAAGTTGTTTCAAAGCCGTGGAATTTTTCGGTATGAAGTAGTACAAGCTGTTTCTTTTATTTTGTATCTGAAATTTAGCTTTTGCAACCGAAATTCAATGCAATTTTCAACTCTGTAGCTAATATGCAAAAAGCTATTTTTTATTTCATTACGAAAAATAATCATAAAATAAAACTTTGATTCAGAGAGTAGAAAAATAGTTGGTTGCACAATCGATGACGCTCTGCTACAGCATTTTATACTTAAATTTCCCCTTATTTAAAATGAAATGTTCCCCTTATGACAAAGAAAATATTCAAAATGAATTGTTTTAAGGTGATTGATTTCATTTTAGATATTTTCCCCGGACCCCAATAATTTTTCCTACATTGCCGTGTTTTGTTTTTTCGAAACTATCAGGATTTTTTTCTGGATCTCATAATTATTCTATGGTACCTTGATTTTATTTAGCAGTCCTGGAATTTTTTCCTAGACCCCTCTGACTTCTCGGCTGTTTTTTTCCTTCTAAAACTCCTTTGATTTTTGCTACGTTCCCGTGAATTTTTTCGAAACTTACATGACGTTTTCTGGACTTCATTGATTTTCTCTTTCTGCAATTTTTCGTACGCTCCCATGATGTTTTTATTTTTTTGCTAGCCCCTGTGATTGGAAAATCATGGAACTGTACACTCGTATGATTTTTTTCTACGATCCCATAATTACTCACAGACCTTCTGATTTCATTTACGCTCTCACGATTTTTCCTAGACTCCACTGATTTTTTTTTCGCGAAATTCTCCACTGATTTTCTTTCACTTCTTTGGTTCCTGTGAACAATTCGTACAATTTTTCTGGTTCCCCCGTGATTTTTTCGACACTCGGGTGATTTCTTTCTATAATTGCAGCACTTTTTATCCGGAGGCTATTGATTTTTTCAGCTTTTCCAGGATTTTGTTTTTAGACTCCAATGATTTTTTTCTTAATCCCCAATGATTTTCTCTACGTTTCGATGATTTTTATCCAGACTATATATATATATATATATATATATATATATATACATATATATATATATATATATATATATATATATATATATATATATATATATATATATATATATATATATATATATATATATATATATATATATATATATTATATATATATATATATATATATATATATATATATATATATATATATATATATATATATATATATATATATATATATATATATATATGTATATATATATGTATATATATATATTATCAAAAAAATTCAGTGACTATTTCTCGAGAACGCGCCATCCGATTGAGCTGAAACTTTCAGCATACATTGGTGTATATGCAGAATAGGTCCAAGTCTCTTTAAATGTCAATTATCTTTAACCCTTTGGCGCCGGTGGTCATTTTAGTGATATTTTTAATATACCTATTTTTCCGTACACAAATAATTTTTGCAAAAATTCAGGTAGCATAATGAATTCCGAACGTGCTTTAAATGTGAATCGGATAGTAATTAGGAATTTTTTAACCCCATGTGTGCGCTAGGTGCCTGAAAAGAGTACGGAAAAATTAAAAAATTTATTGATTGCGATAACTTTTGACAGAGCTATTCAATCATTATGAAACTTTCAGAACATATTGGTATGATTTAGTTGTAAAAATGTGTTGGCAGCTCTGTAGCTAGGGCAGGCGCTGAATGTAAAAACTTTCAAATCATCGAATCTCCGGAGAAAATTTCGTTTCTTGGAAAAAAAAGCCAATCATATATAAATCTTATGCTTTGTCTACACAGATAAAGTAAAAAAATTGAAATTTTACAACGGACACGCCTATTAACCCTTTCCCAATTAACCTATATTTTAAACATAAAAAACTTCTGGTCACGGAAACTCACGATCCGATAATCAGAATTAGTTGAAATTTACAGAATGTATTGGTCCGAAATAGGACCAGGTCTGATAGAAGTGATATTGAAATGCGGGCGATTCTGTGCCAGTGGTGCCATCTTGAATAATCACTAAAAAAGATAACTGCTTTTAGCCCTATTAATTCTGATTCAGTCTTTCGATTTAGACGAAATTCACAGAGTAGCTGAACCTTACTTTAAACCACGTTTTGTAGAAATTTGGTTGAAAAATTCGGTTGGAGCTGCCAGCTATGGTAATTTTGGTGTCTTAAATTTGAAAAAATTAAGCTCTTCCAGTACAGTCACTGAATCATAACGAAATTTAAATGGCAAATAAAACTTATTGTAGGCAATATTCAGTAGAAATTTAATTCCAAAATAATGGTAGGGTTGCTAGCTATGGTCGTTTTTGTATTTTTGGGCATACCTTTAGTAAGCGATTTTATCATAGAATTTTCAAATCGTAATGATCTTATAGTGAAAATAAACACCAAATATTAAGATCTAGAAAATTTGAAAACTTTTGCGAATGGTAACCCTAAATTTCTTTGCATCCCTTTAACTTCCAATGCAGTCATTGGGTCAAAACGAAATTTGCACAGCAGGTTGACTTCAACGTAAGGCAGATGCGAGAAATTTTTTTGCTACGATGCTAGCAAAGGGCTGCCAGCACTAGGCCTTTTTGTTATTTTCGTTGCAATAAATGCTTGCATTAAGTATTTTCATCGCAAACATATGCAATGAAAATAAGTAAACAATGTTTAAATTTTCTGAAATCTGCTCATTTTTCGGATGGCAACCCCAAACACCTTTCTACGCTGTAAATTTCGATGAAGTCACCGAAATTGAAATAAGCTTCGATTCCATAATTACTTAGGGTTTATTAGTTTTAAGTAGGAAAAGTAAGTAGTGGTAGAATACACACTCAAAATCTGTACAAATAGTTTACTGTTCTTCCAACATTAGTATTTCTAGCGGTTCTGATGCGCTAGGGTTTTTTTCCCTAAACTGATCGGATTTTTTCGAGACACAATCAGATTTTCGGAAATCTCCCATGACTCTCAGAATTTTTTCGAGAGACCCCTGATTTATACCTCTTTTTTTTATCATTTTATCTATTTTTTCTTTATTGTATTTTTTTCCCACACAATAAAAAAATCTTGTACCCTTTACGATTTTACCAAAACTTCGAAGATTTTTTCCGGACCCCTACGATTTTTATCCTGATTTTTATGATTTCTTTCTCCTATGATGTTTTCACTTCGCCAACATTATTAAAGGATCTGAAAAGGATTATTTTGTATCAACCACATCTTATCTCAAATTATAATTCGCCGCAAAAATGGTTCGGCTTCATACCGAGACAGAAGAGAGGTGCAACTGGTATTCCGTTTATCGAACGTCCAAATTCATTGCCCTTGAAGTATCAAAATTCCTTGACCTGTACAGTTTTCCTATTTGACGAAGATGATCCTGAACTGTAGACCATGTGGACTTCCAATCTTCATTAGTTTAGTATACAATACCGGTTTCAAACGGGATTGAGATTGAAACAGTGGAATCGAAACTTTTAAACAAGCCGCTTCCTTTCCATTGTTTCAATCTGAATCCATAAATTAATTCACGTTGTGTACGTAGCTTATGATCGATTCTCAATTGTCTGACGAGGATCTAAATACACCATCGTTTTCATGATATCATCATCTAATTTTTAGGTTCGTTATTTTCGTGCAGCGTCTTTGAAATTTCTGAACATAAAAATAAAGTTTATGTGTTGACTGTTGATGGATAAAATGACTCTTTTGAGTGTATCAGCTCAGTCGCTCTTCCTACTGAGCCGCTCTTTTTGAGTTATTCAAAAGAGTTATAACCAGCTAGCACATATGACGGTCTAACGGTGATGTCATGATGAAACAGCTCCAAGCTTACCAAAATTGTGACATCAGTCCTCTCACATGACTATTTACCAGCTCACCGCTCATAGCTTTCTGTGCGGTGATCACATTATAATTTACAAGCTCGTTAAGATTTTAGCTTAGGAATCAGTTCGAAAAAATCAATCAGGCTAGACATAAGTCTTTAGATTACATAGTTAAGATTGTTGTTTTATTTAAGCATTACCAATCAAGAAATTTAAAGTAGTGTGCAAAAAATATATGAAAAAACTCTTTGAATAAAATTTTATGTTTTTTTTCTTCATGTGATCAAGATTTTGAACCTTATGTTATATACACATTTTGTTTGACTTGACATATATTTTTTTTTGCTCGAACCTTCGAGTAACTTTTATCTTTTCCCTTTCGGATTGAATGTATTTTTTTCGAGTGTCATTTTCTTAATCATTAATAATAAATTTGAATTGAACACAAGGTAAATGCATACTTTTTTATGTAAAACAAAACAAAACTACAAAATCAAAAATTTCTATTCAACTAATTTTTATTGTTTTTTTTTCTATCTATTTTCTATGTCGTATATTCATCATGTTTTCGAATGTAACATCGAATATTACTCTCATCGTCGTAACAAAATCAATCAATTGCAATGCTCGCATACGTGAATGATGTCATAAAACAAAACTACAAACGGAATAACGGAACAAATGTTTGTTTGTTTGATTTTCGAATTTTCAACTACTAAACTATGCAGTTGTTTATGCACAAAAGCGCAATGCAACAAATCCAGCATTTACCACGTGTCGGATTGGGTGCTGGAATGAGTGCTGAAGTCAAACCACATCAATGTCAACAATGTTTGAAAAGTTTCTCTAGTAATCATCAATTAGTTCAGCATATACGTGTTCATACCGGTGAAAAGCCATATAAATGTTCATATTGTGATCGACGTTTTAAACAATTGTCGCATGTACAACAGCATACACGATTGCATACAGGTATGTACATAGTTCAAGTTTTTTTTTTGTCGTATTGTAATATAAATTTGTCTTCTCAAATGTCAATTACAATTTTCTACTAAAATTAATTTCGAAAATGAAAATATAAAATTTCAGATAGATGCAAAAAAAAAAATCAAATTTGCTTGACAATCCAAAAGAATCGAAGCTAGTGCTTTGGCATTATTAGTTTCGAACTCTCAAATAATCCGATTATTAGTGTTTATTGTGTTTGTATAATTTTATTTTATTGATTACAAATTTCGATTAAAATATTAATATTATTAACATACATAACCAACTATAAATTAATTTTTGAAAATCATCCTCAATATATTCTCTCACAGCTCTTTTAAATAGTAAAAATTATTATCATATTTATCAAAATTATACTGTAGCGATTGTATGAATGGGAGAGTGTCTCGCATTAGCACAACTCAGAACCAGACCGAAGTCCGGAACCAAGATGGCTAAGGTTCAACACGGGTGAGTGAATGGCTACTGCCATTCAAGAGGCAAATTAAAAAAAAAAGAATTGCCCCGAGAGCAGGGTGCCCTAGAAATGGCCGTGAAGGCCCCTCGTCCGCATTAGCGGAGCACCCTTCAACCAACCCCGACGGATGCTGGGGTGCCGCTTTGCTAGCTCGCTGCGGCTGGGGTGGGTTCATGAAACAATGGGGTTGGTCTGCTCTCAAGAAAAACGGGATGCTACGTATTATTTCATCCGTCATAATAACTTAGCCGCAAACTGGTATATAAAAATACCCAAGGGTCAAAAGGGGGCATAGTTCCGTTCAGGAAACCACCTATGGATCTACAACATGGGCTTACTAAGCAGACCCATTGCTCGTGACGACGCACGGAGCCAGCAAATTGAAAATCTGAAACAGGGAAAATGGGAAAAAAACGCTGCCTCTCTTTTCAGAGGAACCCGAGTGAGGCAGACAGCCCCGGGCCCCCGATGGTGGCGGAGTCCTGACCCCGATGACCTGGGGTCCTCCGCCCACTGATACTGGCCATGTTCAACAATCAAAATCTAAAGCAAAAACAATAAAACTTAATATGATTGGCCAGTATCCCTCCCTTTGAAGAAAGATGCTGAAACCCCATTGTTTCATGAACCCACCCCAGCCGCAGCGAGCTACCAAAGCGGCACCCCAGCATCCCAGGTTGGTTGAAGGGTGCTCCGCTAATGCGGACGAGGGGCCTTCACGGCCATTTCTAGGGCACCCTGCTCTCGGGGCAATTCTTTTTTTTTAATTTGCCTCTTGAATGGCAGTAGCCATTCACTCACCCGTGCTGAACCTTAGCCATCTTGGTTCCGGACTTCGGTCTGGTTCTGAGTTGTGCTAAGGCGAGACACTCTCCCATTCATACAATCGCTACAATACATCGGCTTGTTCATTGCTAAACAAAAAACGCATGACTTGCAGCCAATGCTGTCGATAATCTATGCAGGTTATCGCAGCGCTCTCTTCTATGAGTCACTAGCCTTATTTTATTCTCTCGCGAAAATTCATTATCATATAAATATAAATATTTCAGCACCGTTATTATGTATAGGAGTTTTGTACAGTTGGTGAATCCAAGTCACAACTACACCAAAACCGGGCTTCGGCCTCCAGAATTAGACTGCACGAATCGTTATGGCAAGGAATTGCTATCAGCTTCGATCGAGTCCTCCCATTGTTTTCTCGGTTTTCCCAATGGGTACTTCCATTGTGCTCAAATATGTTCACTGCTTTTCCGGAGTTCCTCTTTATACTGACTACGACCGGATCTCGTTTCGTGAATCTTTTAGCCCTAAATTTGAAAGCTTGGAGATTCGTGAAACCAGATTCGATTTTCAGGTGTTCTATATTGATCGTTACTAATTATTTCAGGCTGGACATCAAATAATTTCTTGTTTGTTCATCTTTCAACTCATCTCTCTCTACATTATTATACACAAAAATTATTATTATACATAAAAAACAACCAAAAAAATAACATCACAAGCAATTTAGTAATGATTTCCCAGATGGTTTCATTTTTCAAAATTCCACTACATCATGCAAATTAAGTCCTTTCTCACTTGTAGCAAAACAAAAAAAAAGAACGTAAAACCTCCCAATCCAAAATCATTATCAACTCCTTGTTTTCCATTCATCCATATTAGCTGTTACTTTCATTGTCTGCCACTGTGTCATTGTCATCAACATCCTCATCAACATTCTTCGTACCACAGTCCAAGCCAATTGACGCGTCCACCATCGTCCATGGCTTTCTATCGTCATCATCATATCCAGCTTATACATTTTTTCCACTCTTTCAAAGTCATTTTAAAAGTTTATTTACCGATTTCGGCTGACTTATGGACAGCTTAAACTTTTTTTTTGCACCTGACACCAATCCAATTACCGAAACTCTTTAGTACAACAGGTTGTCTGGCTAACTGACTGTTGAATTTCACCGTTTCGGGCTATTGCTGGCCGCCGTGGTATGAACGTTCCTTCGTTCCTTCGCATAACATGATGGTCCTGTGTCCTAATCGTTTGCCATCGAAATTTTTTCTATCCTTGTCCTCTGGTGCGGTACTTGTTTCAAATTCCATCATACCACCTCCACTACGTGTTCTTGGTCGTCATCATCATCATCATCATCATCTTCGCCATCATCGTTGTTCGTCGCCTTGTACTAAAAACTCCCAGGATGGCAGCCAGCCGCCAAACCCGACCATTTTAAAATTCAACACCAGGAGCCAGGCGTGAGAATTCATGTTCCGTTAAACCATTTTTTTTTTTATTCAACCTGCGTTTTTTGCTACTATGAGACACACAAGTAAGGCAAGCAACGTCCCGGATTTACTTTTTTTTTTTATTTTATTTTAGTACTGTCACTCAGTAGTTCTCCGTTGAGAATTTCCCGACGTGGTGCAAACTAAATTCACCAAAAAAAAAAAACAAACAATGTTTGAAGCTGCTTGAACGCATTGAATATTGTGGGAGCAGATGATGATGATGATGGAAGCAAAAAAAACCGTTTTGCATGAAAAAGGGGCAGGACAAATTCCACATGGAAAAAAAACTTAAGCTCTTAATTACGTTCTAGTCATGGTCGTTTTGTTTTTGCATAGGAAAACAATGGTGAGAACGTTGGCTAATAGGTATTCTTGACCTGAACGAAGAGGATTTGAAGGAGGAAGAAGGTGCGGCAGTCTTACCACGGAATAGAAGCAAGTTCAGAGTGTGGTTACTTCTATTAAACAAAGATATTGTATCATGTTAGTGTTTGAGCTGCAATCATAAGGACAACTTAACTTTCGCAATATTGAAAGATGGTAACGAGTGAAAGCAGTAAACCTGATGCCTGCTAATGGATCCTTCCGTACACTTCATCGAACGACTACAAAAGAGTCCTTTCGAAGTTTTTTTTTACCTTATACACCTGCCTTTGGCAATCATCTCGCTATAAAATCCATTATCTCAATTAGTGCCATTCTTAATTCTGCATCACTTCTCCGTGAAAAAAAAGAAAACATCTACAACGTTTAACACGTTCCAAAGGTTTTTTTTTCTCACACCTATATTACAAGAGGACGAAGGACTAAGCGGTTACTACTACGAGCTGGTACGGCTTCAACCATCACGAAAAAAAAAATCATCAACCTTTGCATGCCCGGGCATTTTTCTTATTCAGAGAACAACTCGAACAGTAGATGGTCTCACCACTTTCCTTCGCTCTTTCCAAAAGGTGCTCTTTCCACCTCAAAACCAGTTCAGTGCTAAAATGTCGCATTTTTTAACAATAGCTACTTTCATATATATTTTATTTTTTATTCGCTTCCAGTTTTGTCCTTAAAGTGATTTCATCGTGCGCGCAAAAAGCCAAAAAGAACTCAACGGGCATATTATAGTCCATAAGAATTTCAGCAGAACACAGTAACGTCCCTATTTTTTTCGGCTTCTGCCAATTTTTTTTTTTTTTTTACCTTTTGCAACAGTGCATTTCCATAACGATAAAGGTATGATTTTCTGTACGTGCTTTTCCTAAGCTTTTCATTCAATCGCCTATAATGGTTTTAAGCACGACTAGGATTTTTTTGCTTCCTGCCTTAGGTCGTTCAAACGACTTCCTCCAACCTATTAAAAGGACCGACCGACCGTTGTTGGCTGGTGTGCTGCTTGCTGTCGCTAATGCTTGAGCGGCTTCATCACAGCAGCAGCACAACACCTCGTCATGATGGTCCAACAAAGTGGCAGGGCATAGGGCAAACTGCTACTGCTACTGCTGCTGGCTGCTTCAAGCAACACATTCAAGCAGTAGTTTAAGAGAATGAAAGCCGATAGGCAACTGGCTACCGTTATAGAAACTAGTGCTGCCATTCATGAATCCTGAATCCTTGGCACATCAAAATTTTGTACATTCAATGCATCCGTTCATCCTGAAGATCGAAACGAAATCGTCTAAAACTTGGGGAAAAACGAAAAAAAAAAAACAAAATTCAATTATGAATAGCCATCAGGATGTATCAGGATTATAAAGTTTAAAATTCAGTTTATATACTGATTATCACTTGCATAGCGTAAAGTTTCAGAGAATAACTGTAAAAGAAAATCCATATATTTTCATTTAATTCAAACTTGTGGGAAATGTTTTTTTTTTGGGCGGGGGAGGAAACCCTGGTCAGCTGGTAACCAGACCGGGGACCAAAAAAGCATTGTGGGAAATTTTATCCCATTTGCGGAAAATTATGTCCAGAGGTGACGCGTCGTGCCAAAAAAAAAAATCATCGACGACGAGTCAAGTACTATTAACCGGGAGCATTCTGAAAGCATCAAGACCAATCGAAAAAAAGCACGAGGAGCCGCGTTATAAGAGGCATTTAGAGATTTGAGATTTTAGGAGCGGGACAGGGAGAGGAGAGTGGGTTGTATTCGATTGGTCGAGCGAGCCGAACGAGAAGCCAACTCACTTTTAATCGTATAGTTAATTCAATTGTTTATCAATTAAATGGTTGGGTGAATAAATTGATGCTGAGCTGACTGGACGGACTGGACCCGATGATGATGATGATGATGATGATGTTCGATGAGAAGAAGACCGTGAGGAGAAGTGCAAGTCGAATAAATACTCGGTTGAGTACCCAAATTTTTTTCTCGGGTTTTTCGTGGAAAGATAAATTGGTGTGGTTTGATTGAGCGGAAATAATGGAAACAAGACTGGGAATAATCGGTTGATTAGTCAGTTGACAGCAAATTTCGTTCAGGTCAGGTAAATGAATGAATAAATCAAGGAATGATTGAAAAAAAAGGAATCTGATTTCAATTTCATGGGATTTGAATAATGGTTGAAGAAGCAAAGTGCAAGGATGATTGTATAAAGTGATTGAGCAGTTCAAATAAATTTTAGAAGTTTTACCGTAGTATGGATTATTGGACTTGTTTGCCATTTTCGTTTCACTTTTTAGGCTGTATTGATGTGCCCTAGCTTTTTTCGAAAAAATATTCTTTCTTTCTGCTAAAAAAAATGATGATGTCTTCAGGCACTTGTGCTAATTTGTTACTTAATAGGGCTAAGAGCAGTTTTCTTAGTGATTTTTCAAGATGGCACCACTGGCACAGATTGGCCCACATTTCAAAATCGCTTCTATCCGACCTGATCCTACTCAAAATTGTCCGACAAAATTGTCAATTGGACTTATTGTCAGTAAACAACAATAAATAAATAAATAAATATACGTCATTAAAAAACAAAAAAAAAACAAATCCACCAATACATTCCGTGAATTTCAAATGTATCTGATTACCAAGTCGTGAGTTCTCGCGAACAGAAGTTTCTGATGCTGAGAATATAGGTAAATTGGGGAAGGGTTACCGTTCTTGCCCGATATAGAATTTCAAAAGTTTTACTTTGGCTATGTGGACAAATCATAAAATTTATATATGAGTTACTTGTTTTTCTAAAAAGCGACAATTTTTTAGGAGAGTCGATGATTTGAAGGTTTTCTTTTTCAATGCTTGCCATAGCTTTAGGGTTGCCAGCAGGCTCATAAATTAAAATAGACACATCGCGTATAATAATAATTTATAGACGTCTGACGCTATGTACATAGCCAGTTTCGGGATTGTGATAAAATATAGCGCCAACCGCCATAGGACATGGCGAAAAATACATCGGAGTAGGCGCTATGTATTATAGCGCTCAACGCCATGTATAAAAGTTCTCCATGCCATGTATTACAGCCCCCATCGCTTTGTATTATAGCGCTCAACGCCATGTAATACAGAAAGGCGGTATATGCGTAGAGGGTTCTAAAATACATAGCCTGGAGGACTATAATCCATAACGTAGAGGGCTATAATACAAAGCGGGAAGGGCTATAATACATAGCGCCTACTCTTATATATTTCATACAGCGAGCAATGTACCTCCTATCGGCATGCACGCATAGAAAACTAAATAGAGATATAACTTTTGCGCTTATACTGCACTTCCATTATCAGCACATTAAGTTGACAAGTATTTCCTATAAATCTGAATGATTTAGCTACGAAATCATGCATGCAAACATTTAGGGGTATTATTGTGCTATTATAGTTCGCCGGTCACGTTTTGATGGATGGCGTTTAAAATGATACCCGTCTAAATCTATTAAATCTATTTCATTAATTCAAGCACAATGTAATTCGAATGAGCACTTTAATGCATCAAAGCACCTCAACCAAACTATAACGCCATAATATTACCCTTAAATGCTTACTCGCATGCAAAACACATTGTATTATGATTGCAAACCGACGATACGATATAACAATTGACGCTTTATTACATAGCTCATGGTACTCTGTAACATAGCGTAAGAGCTCGCGCTATGTAAATTCTGAAATGATGGCACTAGGAGCGATGTTGTATAGCTTAGGATACTATGTCCATAGCTTATGGGACCATATGGGCTGGGCGCTATGTGGATTCAGTGCACATCTATTTGATCTAGCCCGAGGAACAGCATGGCTCGAAACTCTTTATCAAGCTACAACCTAAAAACTGATTCCCGATAGAACGTTGGAGATCAGATCGATCCGTAGATTCTTCGGATCGATCTGTTAGAGAAGAAAACGGTAGGCCTGATGCTAACAATTATTAAATATATTAATGGCCGGTCCACAAAACTAAACGATTCGGCTTATTAAAAGATAGCTTCCCATAACGCATGAATATTACTTCCTATGATATTTACCTTTCTTGGTTATAAATCCCGATATTCGTTATTTTTAACATTTTTTTTCTCTTGTAATTTGTAATATTCATTCAAACATGCAATTCAATTGTCCAAATTGTTTGACCAGCCATCGTAATTTATTCACACAGAGCTCACTATGATCATGAAAACCAAAATTTTACTTTTGAATTTCATTCTAAAAAAAAAAAAGAATCCTGTTTTTCTGCACTTATTTTTCAGAATCCGATTTCTTCATTACGTTCATGAAAATTATTGAAAAACTCCGAGAAATTATGTGCTCATTTTTATGGCTTTGATTGATTGCCGGAATCATCTCGAAAAATTGATAATCGCTGATTTGTTTTCCCACTCGAATTGATAGGCTGCTAGGCTCCATACATTTCCGAAAAATAAACAGTTTCAATTCTTGAAAAAAATAAATATACTTAAAACTTTTAAGCTTCGTCTATAAAAACGATTTAACATTGATAGAAATGAAGTAAATCTTATGATCAGACCTGCGCCCAATGTGGGTTCACATAAATATCAGCGGGTCTTGGAACGAAATTTTTCACCCTAAGATATCATCAACTAACAAACACATTTGGAAGTATATGAACTCAATATGAATTGGAAAACTATTTACCCGTTACAATCCGACTAATTGATTGATTGTAGTACCGATAATCCTATTGTTTCTTTTAATTTAATTTAAAAATAAAAAAAAAACAAATGTATATACATCCTCATGTCATGAGAGATCTCTCATACCTCTCTCCGGTTTTATCTGTTGTTCGGACTCATTAAATTCTAGACCACCTTGCTCTTTTCGACGCTCGTAGATTTCATTTTAGATTGCCGGGACTTTCTAGACTTCCCTGATTTTTTCAGGTCCCCACAGTTTTTAATTACTATCCTACAATCTAGGAATTTTCTCCCCAGAATCCCATGATTTTTATCTGCACCACCGTGCTTTTTTCAACGCTTTCATGGTTTTGTTAATGAAATTTAGTGATTTTTTTCTAGAGACTCATTATTTTTTCTAGATCCTCCTCTTTTTTAAAAAGCTCCTGGGTTTCTTTCTAGACTGACGGAATTTTCCAGATATCCCTGATTTTTCATAGGCTCCCTTAAATTTTTACTACTTACTATCAAGTGATATTTCCCTTGAATCCCATGATTTTTTCTGGACCTTCGTATTTTTTCCAACGATCTCATGATTTTTTCTGGCTATCAGGATTTTCTAGGCCTCCCTTAAATCTCACGATTTTCTTCCTGAACATGTAATCTGGACAGATCTGTCGAAAGCTTTTGATGAAGTAAATATTAAATTTCTTTGTTTTAAACTAGGTAGCATTGGGTCGTTTGACTCTCAGCTTAATTGTTTATCTGACTATCGAACTAATAGAACAAGCTTGTAGTAATTTTTTTTTATGGGAAAACTCTTCTCAAAAATCTTCAGTGTCTAATCCGCGGTGTTCCTCGGGATTCGCATCTGAGTCCATTGCTTTTCTTGGTTTTCATCAATGAGATTTAGCAAGGTTTTGGCACAGTGGAATTTCAAAGTTTTTGCAGATGACTTCAAATTGCGAATACGCTTCTATTCGGTGGATACAAATTCTTGAAAATTTCAATCAGGAATACGCTTCTATTTTATGGAACCCATATATCCAGTCACGTTGCATGCTTCTCCAGAAAAAGTCCACTGCAAATTCATTCGTTTTCGTGTCGGTTAAATTTCATGAAAAATTCAATGCAAATAATAGAGCATAAACTGCTTCCTTCTATTGCTTAGTTGGCTATGAAAAAATAATTTTTACTTTAACGTCTTTATAGCACTTCAATGAAAATTAAGCGAAGTGTATTTTGGTGTTTGTCCCCTCTATTTCAAAGTCCTGTGCACGCCTATTGATCAGATTATTTTTTTTAAAAGTTCCATTCAATCTGATGACACAATGAGCCCTTTTGTATCTAAATGAGCCTTCTCCTGGAGATTCTGTATGATGGAAGTAACTGCGGTATTATCCTCTCTATAATTTTTAACAATAAAATAATTTTTCCCCTTTCTAGTTTTCCTTTTATCCTTGTACTAACGCCAAATTTTCTGATTATTGAGCAAATCGAATATCATCTAAACTATGTATTATCTCATCAGATTTTCAAAGCTCGACAAAAAAGAATTTCCAAATCATCTAATTCCAATTTCATCCATCATCAAAATGAAGACTACTGATTTCACCATATTTCAAACATAAGAAAACTTCTTCCAATTTGTCAGCAATCATCTCTCGCAAAATCATCCTACTGTCTCTGAATGAAAAAGAGACAAAACAAAAAGTATTTAATAAAAATTAAGTGCTTTTCCTCGAAAAGGGTTCAATCTACTGGACTCAACTTACAACTACACTGTCACCGAAAAAAAAAAATCCAACCAAGCCACTCCACCAGAATTGTAATAATAAAAATAATAATTGTAATATTACTCCCGAGAGTAGTGTAATGTGACTCGTCTCCGAAAGGAAACTGCTTGTCACTTAGATCCGAACATTTTTTGCAGCCCGATTGAATTTTGCTCTTGGGGCTCAAGTGTTCTAATAATAATGATTAGAACATTAACTGTCATCAAAATGTGTGTAGCACGAACCTTTCAAATTTATGAAAGACCGTTACTACCACCAACAGTACTACAAGATGATAATTTTTTTTTTTTTAAACCACATACACACAACGAAGATAATTCATGCAAAAAATATGAATGTCCGATGACGACATGGAAGTGGAGCAATACCATGCACCCAACATCGATAAAAATTAACGTGATAATAAATTGCCAATGAATGGGGTAAGGCATGAAAAAAAAACCCTAACGAAATACTGAAAGTGTAAACGTTTTCCTGACGAAGAGACGGCAGAAACGTAACATTTCCCGTTGTCCTTTTTGGCGAACACATAATTTTCACTGAGATAGAGCCCTTTTGGCGGCTTGTGCTCATCAATGGGGAGCCGATGGGAACGAAAGGGATGGTGTTGGACGCGTGGGGGGGACGTGGAAAAAAGTCAATTCAAGTCACGTCCATTTGCCGATTAACCATTTATTTTGGGTGTTCGGTGGCAGTCGAATATAACTCTCGCCACCAGCTACCACAGGATGAGGACGACTAGTCGAGCGAGGGCAACAATGTTAATCCAGCGAAAAATAAACTGGAACTCGATTACACAATAATCTTTGCGTTATGCCGGCCAGGCAACAAGCAGGCTGGCAGGCAGGCAGTCGGTCATCTAACCATGCGACTAGGGTAGAAGACCCATTCTTTTTATTTTTTTTGGTTTGCCTTTTTTGCGGTTATCACGTTCGTGCAACAACAAAAACAACAAAGCATTTCGGGGATACATTCCACAGGTGCCGGTTTGATTTATGCATTAAACTGTTCGGATGTATGTTTCCTTGTTACGTAGAAGGTGATGGGAATATGAATGACCGGTTTTTTTAGTTTTTGGGAAAATCTTGAAGAAATCCTAGGCGACTAGTAAAAAATACGGGCAGCCTAGGAAAAATCGGGGCTCTTTAAACAAATTTCGTAATCCTAGAAAAAAAACCATGATATTTGGGAGTCTTTAAAAAAATCATTAGAGCTTATAGAGCTTAGAAAAAATCAAGAGACTCTATGAAAAATGATGGGAGCCTTAGAAAAAATCAGGCGACTTTCGAAAAAAATTCTGCAAGCCTTAGAAAAAATCATGGAAGTTTAGAAAAGTCAAGTTCTGAGAGTTTCAGAAAATCCATAAGAGCTTAGAAAAATCTGGGGACTCTGAAAGAAATTGTAGACATCTAGTAAGAAAAATCAGGGGACTCTAGGAAAAATTTTAGGAGCCTCAGAAAAACACAAGGGACTCTCGGAAAAAGTCTGAATGCATTGGAAAAAACATAAGAGCTTAGAAAAAAATCAGGGGACTCTGAAAGAAATTCTAGATATCTAGTAAAAATTACTGGCAGCCTAGGAAAAATCAGGGGACTCTATAAAAAATTCTGAGAGCTTCAGGAAAAATCATGAAAACTTGAGAAAAATCAGGGAACTTTAAGAAAAATTCTAAAGAAAATGAAGCAACCCTGTGAAAAATTCTGTTAGTCTTGCGAAAAATCAGAGGACTCGGGAAAAAATCCTAGACGTCTAGTGAAAAATACTAGTATCCTATTAAAAATCGGGGATACACTTCTGTTTCAGGATTTTTTTTTTGTTTTTGTGTTCCATTTAGTGAATTTCGTACGAAAGATTGAGTTATATAATTGCATGAAGTTTTTGCAACCGATACCACGGATGCGAACCAAGCAATAGTTTGAAATTTAAGTAGTGCGAGAACAAAAAGTTCCAACCTTGGTTGATAGCGACGCGCCAAACTTGGTCTTGCTCCTTTTCTTCTCGTAATTTTTTTCGTAATTTTCTGAATTTTTTTAGCCATGATTTTCACATTGTTGGTGATTCTGCATTTGCCAACGATGATGGCTAGCTGGAAAAAAATTGTGCTCTCTCTTTCTCTGTCTCAAAATAATTAGAAAAGGATGTTTCAGATCTCCCCTGCAGAGACGGCCTCTTCCTCTAATTCCGAAGAAGCCAGCACATCAGGATCTGGGAAAACTACCAGCTCAGAATACAGATCCTCAGACATGTCGGCTATATTTGCAAAATAAGAATCATTGGATGGGGTAGTTCTCACAATTGGTCCTAAACGGAAAATCCATTAATACAGAAACAGATAGGCTTATTCTGTTTTAAAATTCAATTCATTGGCAAGCGCTGATTTCCCTCTCTATTCTAAACTCAAATCACTGCTCCAGAAAACTTTTACAATTCCCCAAATTATGCCGAATCCTCCAAGCAATCCCTGGCTGATCATTCAGATAATCTTGAGTCTTATGGTTCAGTACCGTACGTACTACATGCCAGAGGAAAAACTACTCAACGTAGTATTGAGGAGATTGTTTTATGGACTCACCCCCAAAGAAGTCAAAATGGACCTCAAAAGGCAATGTTTAAACCTGATTGAGATTTTATGTCTGAAATCACAGAAAAGATACATCCAAACTCATCATATGGCTTCTTTCGAGAAATGAAAAAAAAAATTAATTAATAACATCCAGGCTATGTGCCATGTAATTTACCTGTTTGAGGCACAAAAACCCTACAGTCAGTTACTCTTTTAATAAGAGTCATGCACTGCCTAGGTCTGGCAAATGTGACGGCCTTCACAATCACAAATCGAGCACTGAACTTCCAGAGTACGAACCAAAGTGCGTTAAATGTGGCGGAGAGCATTCCGCTAGCTATGGAGGGTGCCCGAAAAACTCTCTTAAAAAGTCCTTTAGCCAGGTAGCTCGATCCAATCGAATCAAAAAAAAAAATAAAGAACTTCCAAAATAAAGAACTCAGCACCCCCTGATCAAATGGAATAGTTGTTGCTATAATACAGGAGCAATTTGATTCAATGGTGAAGATTATGATGGGAAAAATTGAAACAGAGCTTATTTCCTATCCCGATTCCACAAAAGAATCCTCCTTCGCATTGAATTCCAATTCCTTTCTACCCAAAAAATAAAGGGGAGCTAACGCAATTCCCGAGCGATTGTAGAGCTGATATTATGCTCATTTAAGACACCTTTTTAAAATCGAATAATCAGGTCAATATCTGCAACTATCATACTTACAGAAATAATAGGTTACTTGGCAGGGGGTGGAGGAAGAGACACGTTTACCATCATCGCATCCGAATTTCCATCCTCAAGGGAATGGATTTTTATCTCGGATTTTTATCTAGACCTCTTTTAGTTTTGCTCAATATTTCCATGATTTTTTCTGAACCATCACATCATCATTTCCATCATTTGTGTCTGATTTGATTTTTTTTTTGTATCCTCCTAGTTTTTTCCTTCAATCTCATTATTGCTTTCTAAAAGTCCCATGGTTTTTCCAAATGTAGATTTAAAAAAAAAAACAGATCAGCAATTGAAAAAAAATCATGGGTTTAAAATCCTGTGAGTCTTGAGAAAAGTTCATAGGACCATCGAAAAAAAAACTTATAGTAATTTAGAAAATATCCTGCGAGCCCAGAGAGTTGATTAAAAAAAAAAGAAACCAAAAGGAGCCAAGAAAAAATCGGGGAGAGCCTAGCAAAAATCGGGAGAAAATCAGGAGAGTCTAGGAAAAATCCTTAATGTTTTGGCGAAATGGAAAAAAAATCCTGAGATTATACAACAACAAAATCCTGGGAGTCTAGGAAAAATTCATTAGAGCTTTCCAAAAAAAAGGGGTGGGAGATTTGTGGATGTTTTTTAGAAAAATCCTAGAAGTCTAAAGTAAAATCATGAGAGCTTAGAAACAATTCTGATGGTCTGGAACAAAAAACAATCTCGGCAGTCTAGTCAAACGAAAAAACCCAAACGTGCCACAAAAGGTCTGCAGAATAGAGAAAATCGTGGGAGCCTAAAGAAAAATCAGTCGGGTCTAGGAAAAATTCTTAATGTTTTGGCGAAATTCAAGGTAGCTTAGAGAAAATCAGGGTAGCCTAGAAAAAAAAATCCTGGGAGTCTGGAAAAAAATTAATACAAGCTTTGAATAAATCAGGTAGTCTAAACCAAATCACGAGAAAGCTTAGAAAAAATTTAGATGGTCTAGAAAAAATCGCGGGACTCCAAAAAATCGAAACAGTCTAAGAAAAATTATGAGAGCTTAAAAAAAAAGGCGGGTGACTCTAAAAAATGTTCTGATAGTCTGCTGGAAAAATCCTGCGAGTCCGAGAAAAACAAGCGGGTTTACAAAAAAAAAATCATGAGAGCGTAGACAAAATCAACGAAGTCTGGAAAAAAAGCCCTGAGAGTCTTGAGAAAAATCCATAAGACTCTAGAAAAAATTAGTGCGGTCTAGAAAATATCCTGCGAGTCTAAGAAAAAATCCAAATAAAAGACCAAAGACGTCGATAGTCAACCGTAATTTTCTTGCTGCATCGCCGAGTCAAATCTAAATATCAGCTCAAGGATCGTCCAAGATAGAAATAAAATGTACTGATATATAAAAACTAAATCAAATATTCTCTTGCCGCCCCAAAATATATATTTCTTCATATATTTTGTTAGACTGTGATCCATTCCTTTTGATGCACTTTTCTTGGTTTCCATTTCGTTGACAATCACAATGCAGGCAACAGTACTTTCGACCATAATCAAAGAATTTTCCGAAGAGAAAACCTTGCAGCAAAATACAGGCAAAAAAAATACAAGTGAAGGGATGAATAATAGATTAAAAGTATCAAAGTGTAGAGTTTCATTTCAGTTTTGTTTTGTCTTTTTTACTTTCTTTAAGTTGTATCTATGATTTCACAACTGTTGGTGAGCATCTTATGATTTGTGTCCTTTCTCAAGAAAATTCAAACCGGTTCGCAGTAGAAGACATAGGTACACTCGGAATTAATTTAATTCAGATTTTCCCCCTTATAAGGATGACGCAATTTTTTTTTTTCATCCCATCATCATCATCATCATCATCATCACCATCATCTTCCATTTCGTTGAAAGATATTGTCGCTGTAAAAATAATAAGATATAGTTGCACATGCTGTCCGTCATATTGCTGGCCGGAAGAAGAATATTTCGATAGTGTTCTATGATGAGAAAAGGGTTGCAGCGAAAAAATATGAATTTTTGTCTGTTCTCATTTTGGTTATTATTAGCACCACCACCACCAGCACCACCATCGTCGTCGCGTTGTCATCAACAGCTTATTCTTGAGTAACGCAAAAGAATTAACGACGAAGACGTTTCATCATACCCTTTTCTTGCCCCGTATATCAGGAAAATGAGCGTCTTGGGGAAAGGGTTGTATGATTATTATTTTTTTCTTCACACAAATGATATTTGTATCCTGTTGGGAATTAACCACTTAGAGAAACAGCAAGAAGTATGATAAAAAAAAATTGAAAACAATGAGATTTTTATATGAATTGATGTTGTTATACTCTCTCTATTTCTATCTTTTTTGGATGAATGAATTGAAATAATGGAAAAATGTAATTCTATGGTTAATTAGACACTGGCACGCAAATAAACTTCATATACCGAGGAATCGATTCAATTAAACGGTGAAATGCACAGGCTGATGCAAGGCATTATCGATTCTTTTCGTGAAATTTTCACGGAAGTTTGAAAGGAAACAGTTGAAAAAACGAGGACTGATTGATTCTGTCGGTAGAAACAGTGAGTGTGTCTTTAAAGACTAGCAAGTTAGATTCCAACTGGATTTTGTTTTTAAATAGGTGAAACGAAATGGTGGTGGTGATGGTGGAAGGTTATCTATTGACCAGTTACATAGATTGCCTTTTATTCTTGATTAGTTCTAAGAATTTAGTATAATTGATTGGGTTCCAGTGAGTTTCTTTTTTAATTGGGTTCCAGTGAGCGTAGATTTGGTGCTAAATTCGTAACACCAGAGCCGTTGTAGCCTTTATGTATGTAAGTATAATTTCCTTTAAGCAATGTGGAAGGTCAAGGGATCTAATCATTTCAGCTACAACTCTACTTCTTCTATTTCCCTTAATATCTCTCAACTTTTGGGGCTTTTGACGAGATTTTTTTCGCCTTAAAAGTGTCCTCGTCCCGCTTGAATAATGCTCTCTCATAGTTTACAAAAAAGTCCTTTCTCGGCAAAAGAAGAACCCTCTGCCGGTAAAAAAAAAGTGCTCTCTCGGCTTAAAAAAGAGCCTTCTTCTGACCTAAAAAGTTCCCTCTCCCGATCAAAGAAGTGCCAAAGAATGGTCTCCTCCCGATGCCTAGATTGTTTTCGGGACTCCTACATTATTATTTTTTCTTTGCTCGCATGTTGATTTCTATCAATAATTTAACAACTAATCGTAATAAGAAATCCGAATTGAAAACGAAAAAAATATGTAACCAATTTAGAAAGAAATTACAGAAAACGGAGAGCTTAAGAAAAAATCATAGGATCCTAGACAAAAAAAACTAAAAATCTGTCTGGAAAATATCCTGTGAATCTCAAAAAAAAAATCATAGGAGTTGATGAAATATCAAAAAGAACAAGAAAAAATTGATGGAGTCTAGAAAAATGCATAGAAGCCTAGAGAAAATCAATCGGATCTAGAAATCTTAATTCTAAAAGTTTTAGAAAAATTCATTCATGAGAGCTTTGCGAAAACTCAGAACAATCTGGGAGTCTAGAAAAAATGCATTAGAGCTTTAAAAAAAAATCACGTAGAATACTAGAAAAATCCTGGAAGTCTATGGAACATAGTGAGCACTTAGAAAAAAAACTCAAATGACCTGGAAAAATTCTTGCGAGTCTAGGAAAAATCCCAGCAGTCTCGGAAAAATGTTCGGAGCTTAGGAAAGTCAAAAAACTCTAGCAAATATTCGGAGAATCTTAGAAAAAGTACCCTCTCCCGATCAAAGAAGTGTACTACCGGTGCTCTCTTCCAGCAAAAAAAAAACGAGCCTTCTCCCGAACCGTACAAGAACCTTTTCACCATTTTAGAAGAGCGCTTTTGCCCCGAAAAAGTGCCATCACTCCGCCTGAAAAATTTTCTTCCCCAGAATAGAAAAAAACCCTCTGTACACAAATTATAATTTTTTGGTTAACTAGTACATTGGACATTCAAGGTGCAAAGGTCATTTGTAAGATATTCACATTCTTCAAGAGAATACGTCACTCCACAGATCTTCAGGTCATTCGCATATAAAACGCAAGATGAGTTTATCGCCGCAGAAACTAATCAAAAACAGAAACACAAAGAGATCAAGAATGGATCCTTGCGGAACACCAGATGATATGACACTTCTCAAACTGCAAAAAGTCAAAGAAAGAAAAGCCAAAATGTGTGAACTGCGTAGGCGAACATCCTGCGAGCTATGGAGGATACCCGGGCAGGTATTTATTGAAGACCGCCGTGCACTTCTCGATCATGAAGGCACGGTCTTTCTTGCGGGAAACCTCAATGCCTACAATCGCTATTGCGGATCTGTGAGCAGTAAACAGTTACATCACAGATAGACAATTAAACCTGCATATCCCCAATGAACCTACGCACTTCGACACATTAAAGAGCTACGCCCTAGATATAGGAATTTCATACGCACTCAACCAACATGTGCATATCAACGCCCTTCACGAGCTGTCATCTGACCACAGGCCGATCTTCTTTCGATTAGAGAACATCTACATTGACGACCCCGTAATAGAGAGAGGAAAATCTTCCAGTTTGTGATTTCTGAGTTGCACTGGCCGAAGTAGTCATCGTAGAAACACCCGAAACAGCCAGTGATTTGAAGAAACCAATAGATATTTTCACTAATGTCATAAAGCAGGCAAAAGAGGCCAACACGGTCACGATTCTTGTAAACGATAAACACAATCCTTACGAACTCCCTAAGTCGATTAAGTCACTTATACGGAGGAGGAACCAGCTTCGGAGAAGAGCTACAGGCACAGGTGACCCTATTATAAAATGAGAGCCAAATCGGCTTACCAACTACATACGTGGTCAGATATCCCAGCGCCAGAATGTGCAGCGGGAGAGTTTGATTCAAAGCTTCGAGCCTGGGAATAATACCCTATGGCGACTGTCTCGATACTTCAACACTTTTAATGCTACCAATCTGCAGTATTCGAGGCCTAAAATACAACCGTGCACATAACGGTAACTTTTGGAGACATAATTCCCGAGAAACCCGAGAGCCTGGACGCTTTGGCAGTTATATGCAATATGTGTTGGTCAAATAAGAGTTTAGTGTCGAAAATAACTCCCAGGTCTTTAAAACAGAATACAGCATCGAGAGAGGTACCGGAAACGCAATAAGAAAACACTTAAGGGTTAGTTTTACGCGTGAACGACATTTGGCGAGATTTTAAGACATTCAGAGTAAGATAATTTGCACTACACCAGTTGCCCAGAGTGTGCAGATCATTCTGTAGCTGAAAGCAGTCTTCAACTGTATCGATTACTCTGAATATTTTAAGATCGTCTGCGTAAAGAAGGGACAAGGAGTTTAGGAGACCTGGCAGATCATTAATGAAGATTAAGAACAACATGGGGCCAAGTATCGATCCTTGCGGAACACCAGAGGTGGGATAGAAGAGAGCAGAGGAGCAGGAGTTCACAGTAACAACACAAGCACGTTCATAAATGTAAGAAAAAAACCAGGAGAGCAGCGGTCCATAAAAACTATATTTCTCTAATTTCAAGAGAAGAAGCACGTGATTGACAGAGTCGAATGCCTTAGAGAAATCAGTGTAAAGAACATCCACCTGTCTTTGCTGATCGATGGCAGAAGCAACAGTATTGCTGAAAGATAACAAGTTGGTAACAGTGGATTTACCTTTGACAAATCCATGTTGCTCGTTGGCAAGGAAAGGCACGAGTAGAGGATAAATTCTGTTGTAGACAACTCTCTCAAGTAGCTTGCTAAAGCAAGGTAGAAGGGATATTGGACGGTAATTGGAGATACAAGCGGGGTCACCTGCCTTAAGTATGGGAAAAATGTTGACTGATTTCCATATGGAAGGAAAAACACCAGAGGTGATGCTTAGGTTGAAAATAATGGACAGGGGTACACAAACTGAAGAAGATAGTGACTTATTTAGTATATTAGGAATACCATCAGAGTCAGAAGAAGCGTTAGAATCGAGACAACTCATTGAATATTCAACTTCTAAAGGGTTTGTACGAAACGAAGAGAGCGCTCTAAGGTTAGCGCGAAACGACGAGGGAGTGGTGAAAGAAACATCTGGAGGAGAAAGAGGTTTTTGTGGGGAAGAAAATGAGCAAAGAGCTCACAGGTCTCTTCAGTTGTAGCGGCAGAAGTTTCATCAAGAAACACATTTTGAGGAATGACAGGGGATTTTTTCAGTGAGTGAATAAATGACCAGAAGGGTTTTGAATTGTTGGAACTAATAGAAGCCTCAACTTTGGCAACGTAGTCACGCATGTCTTCTTTAGCGACCCTCTTTGCATGAGAGCGTTGCTTTTTAAACTCAAGCAGGTCATCATGCAAAGCTGAACGTTTGAATTTGGCACGAGCAACATCCTTTGCCCTAAGGGAAGCAGCAACTTAAAAGGTGAACCAGGGAGCATAATTGGGTCTTCTGGGACGACATGTGGGAGTGAAGTGAAGGGAATAAGATTAGCGAGGAAGACGTAAAGCCTATGGAGAGCCTCATTAACGTCAGAACAGCGAAGAAATGAGTAACAGTTAAAATGATTGATTTCGTTCGCCATTCCAATAAAGTTGGCTTTAAAGAAATGACTCTTGAAGAAGTGAAGATCTTGATGAACGGACGGACTGAAACGACGAAAATCACCTGGGATAGATAGCGTCAGTAACATTTGTTTGACACACCTACCAGACAACACACTATAAAACATAACGGGCATAATCAACTCCATACTCCGTCTGAGGGAGTATGCTGATGCATGGAAAATAGGCATCATTGCAGTTCTACCGGTAAAAACCAGACAAAAGTGAAATAACGGTGAATCACCACTTCACTAGCTCCAAACGAGCCCAGTATTTTGTCGTCAATTGTCTGGGAAGTACTAACAAGAAAAAAATTATTTAAAGTCTTCCAACAACTCTGAATAATGTAACAAATTAAACCAGGTCAGCTTTCTATATATGAGGCTATCAATAAAGTTTTTGTATGCGAGCGAAATACCAAAGTAAAACAGAAAATTCTTTCAAAGGTCACGAAAATTACAAACCTTACAAGAAAATCATTAAAATGCCATCCTCTTTACTTCAACATTCCTATGCAAGAGTAAGTGGTTCTTTTCAATTTCTCAAAATTATTTCAATCTGTTTCACCCAAAAAAAAAAAACAAACTCTATCCCATTTTTTTCCATCAACTTATTGCAAGTTCCATCCATACACAGCACCAACTCTTAACATTCGCCAGATTGCTTCGATTGTCATCAAGTGAGAGCGCGCGCGTTTTAAGGAGCGTAAATTCAAAGGGTTATACAAAAGAAAAAACAACACACGCAATATACTAGACAAAACTTGAATTTTAGAGAACAGAGAGAAAGTGAAAAAAAAAATCAAAACCGGTCTATCCACCCAACATTGTCCATCCATATAGCGTCATCATCATCAACGGTACCATAGCGTCATCATCATCAACGGTACCATTTAATAATTTTTCCTGATACCCGAAAAACTCACTCGAACAAGGATATCGTAAACCGTTATTAATTTTTTCTCAACTCTCACTTCAATATAATTCCGTCTTCATAACTTGAGAAGCTGCTTGCGAAAGAATTTTTGACCTGTTTTTTTTCGTCATGAATTTTTCGGAAACGATAGCGCTTCGTATCCTTGTTCTCATCGCCGTAAAAGATTTCTTTCATTTCATTCATTATAGAACAGAGAAAACAGTTTGTATTTTTTCCAGATTTTTTTTTTTTTTTTTTTTGTTTTCGCTCGGCATTACTGCAGTTGATCCTTCATCACCCCATCGATTAGATACGCTCTTTGTACCGGGAGATGATGAATGAAAATTATGTGTGTGTAATGTGAAACGAATGGACTGGAAAAGCTGGTTGAACTAGTTTTTTTTTTTGTATTTTTGGGAAAAATCCCGGATAAATTCAATCTGCAGTTGAGTAGAACTTTCGTGGGACAAGTTTTACTACCTCTTCACCAGGATGTTTCATTTTTTTTTTTTTTTTTTGAATTCAAGTCAGGAGATATGTAAAAAATTCTACATAAATGCAAGTGAATCCAATGAACAGGAAACTTTTTTATAATTATTTTCGTAAAATAGGCAAGTTTAAACGGCGAAGAACTAATAAAAAAAAAACATCGTTTCCACAACGATTTTCAACAAAGAGACTAAGACTTTCGAAATTTTGGTTGCATGGTTGGTGCTGAAAATCTGCAAAAGGGGTTTGATTTGGAGAAGTCAGTTCTAGTAGCTGGCGAATATAAGATTCAATGAACATCATTTAGTTGAATAAGTGAATTTACACCTGATTAGATTTCGAACGGGAGAACATGGTCAAATGTTCAAAGAACGGCAGTTGGTGTAAATTTTCAGCTCGTTTTTGGCTCTCAGAGAGACTTCAATACTTTCAAATATAGAGGGGTTGATTATTCATGTCAGTTTGGATGAATGAATGGATTTTTGTAAAGAACTTTTTCTTCATCATGAATTACATAAAATAAAACAAAATCATGAGATCGAAAAAAAAACATGCCATCATTGGAGCCTATTGAAAAACCCTATGACCCTAGAAAAAATCATGGGAATCTAGAAAAACATTATGGAAGCCTAGAAAATTCAAAGCGGTCCAGTAAAAAAATCAAGGAAGTTCGAAATCCCCTTACCACCTTCCACGACGGCTGAAATCCAACTACATGATCGTCTTCTATGCCACTTCCAGCCAGCCAACAGGTGTTGCAATCTATTGAATTTTTTCTAAGCTTCCATGATATTTTTTCCCAGACTCCTAGGATTTTTTCTAGAGTTTGCCGCTGAGTTGTTCGAAGCTCTCGTATTTTTTTCCGTAGATTTTTTTTGATTTTTCTTTTATGTTCTCGTGATTTTCCCCTTCTTAGGTTTTCTTCTTTGCCTTAGTTCGTATAGTTTTCCTTTCTTATTGTTTTTTCAGTTGTTCTTTCTTTCGTCTGCTTTGTTCTTGGTTTCGTTTCCTTTGTTTATACTGCTTGAACTCCGTTTTTGTTTCTCTAATTTGTTCTTGATTTTCTCCTTCGTTACTAGTGTTGTCCTTTTGGTTTTAACCATTTCACATTGCACTTGCTGTTTTCCGAGTGTTCTATCTTTTCTTCTTTATTATTGGATTGGTTCTTGACTCATCCTTTTGTTCTTGGTTGCTTGTTTACATCTTGCTTTTGTAAATTTTTTTTCATATTTCTATTTTATTTATTAGTTTTCTGCTTTATTGTTGATATTTAAAAATCATATTTTAATCATTATTTAAATCATTATTGTTGATATTTAAAAATCATATTTTAATCATTATTTAAATCATTATTGTTGATATTTAAAAATCAAAAAAAAAATCGTGAAAATGGAAAACTAAGTCATGCTGAAAGTCCAGAAAAATAGAACAAGAGTCTAAAACAAAACATCAAAGGCTTCTGGCAAAATCATTCAAGTTAACAAAAAAACCAATGCCATGTACTATATATTACATGGCATGGAGGGCTATAAGCATAGCGTCTGCTTCTATGTACATTTCGCCATGTACTATGGCGTGTGGCGCTATATTTTATCACAAACCCGAAATCGACTATGTACATGGCGCCAGAAGTTTATAAACTATGGCGTCCGGCGCTATGTGTTTTTTCAGTGAAGAAAAGTTTAATTAGGGTCTAGATACAAAATCATGTAGAGTAGGAAAAAGTTATGGGAGTTAAGAAAAAATCATGCAAAAAATCAGTGGATATGGATCAGCTCTCTGGTCTTGCGGCTGATGGATTTCGCATTTCCAGTGAGATTGGTCATATGGTTGGGAAGACCCTTCAATGTTTTTTTTTTTGTTTTCGTATTAGGTTTCGGAGCTGGTAATGTTGCCAGCATGCAAAGAATGTTCGCTTTCATCACCTGTACGAACCGTTTTCATTAAATTCTTAGGTCTCCTTTGACATCGCCCGTAGCTGGTCAAATGGTCGCCTCCACAATTAGCACATTTGGCAGTTTTTTCGCGTCGTTACGTGCACTTGGAGACGTAGGGCTTTTTTCCTTTGCACCTAACGGTTTTTGGCTTGAAATATTATTCTAACTAAATATCATATAACTTATGTTTTGACAGTCGAAAAATGTTGCAGGTTTTTGTGCTACTCAATACACACTTCATATTTTTGCGTGTGCAAAATTGTCCAAGAATATTCTTCCGAGGAGATACATTGCTTCTTTTAAGCTAACTTAACCAAATAACTTAAATATAGTTGCTGGCCCGGAGTTTTGACCGCCTGGGACTTTGGTTAACCTCTTTATCAACCGTGGAAATTTTCATTCCAGTCTGGGCAGGAGAAATCACACTTAATTTCTAGTTTTTCTTCACTTAGATTATACTATCAAAATGTTCGTGGTTTGAGAACCAAGCTTGAAGAAATTAGAATTGCTTTATTTATTGAAAAGGATCATCTTATATGCCTGCCTTAAGGAAAGCATCCCAAGTTCGGAAATTTTTGCTTGCTATAATGTCTACCGTAGTGATCGATTAATTTTAGTTGTTTTCGTGAACTTCATGCCGACCACGCTACTCTCTCCTTCTACCACAAGCTTCATCAACTTATCCTTGCTTACATCCCTATATATCTAGCTAATCAACCTCATGATGCTCTGTGGCTCACGTGGCAAAAACGTTATTCGCCTGAAGTATTTGCCATTTATTCTCGTTTGTGATCTGCTGCCAAAACGGGAAACTAAAATTACAATGCGCAACTAATTTTCTTATATTGAATCGTCACTTAGCTCAGATGATCCTAAGAGGTTTTGGTCATATGTGCGTAGCTTGAAATACCTGATTCTGTTTCTTTTAATAATTCTAGTGATTCTACTCCGCAAGGAATATGTAATGTATTTGCTGATTTTTTTCCTCTGTATATTCTAATTCTCCAGCATTCCTCCTTTTCACTTTCGCACTTGCCTAGGTTTACTTGAGACCAGCCCTCTTGAAGTCCAATCTATTAGATCTACGTTTGACTTCGGGTCTTCTCTTGGCCTTGATGGAATTTTCGAAATTTTTCGTTAAAAAGCTTACTTCTTCTCTTTTGTTTCCTTGTCCATAATTTTTAGCATAAGTCTTTGTAATGGTATTTCCCCAGCTTCTAGGAAAGTGTCAAGCACTTTTCCCTATCCACAAGTCTGGTGATCTAAACCTAGTCACCAACTATCGCCCGATCTCAATCATTCCTTGTTTTTCTAAAATTTGTGAGCGTCCAGTTTTTAGAGTTTTCTCATTTTGTTGCTTCTGCTTTAGATAGTCCCCATCAATGTCATATACACTCACTTCTCTAAGGACTTTGACTCGGTCTCCTTCTTCTTAAATTAGAGCATTATGGTATATCGGAGCCCCTTCTCTCGTCGCTCTCAAAATTTGTATTTAATCGTACTTGTTTTGTCTCTCTCCGTGGCTCCTCGTCCTCTCCTTTTTTTCCTCCCTCCGGTGTAACTCAGGGATCTATTCTCGGACCTTTGCTGTTTAATATCCTCGTTAACGATCTTCCTAATGTGTTTGCTTCATCTTGTTTAATGTACGCGAATGACCTGAAAGTTTTTCGCGTTATCAATGCTCTTCCTGATGTGACTGTAATTACTTGTCCTTGAATATCTCCAAATGTTACTCAATGTCTTTTACACTCAAGCCTTGTGCTTTGGAGTTCATTTATTCGATTTGTGACATCACCCTTTTAGTTGTGGATAATTTTACTGACCTCGGTATTACCTTCGATCGGAGTTAATAAGATAAAACTTAGCTATATAACCCACCTTAGATTAATCTAATCTAAATACTCAAGAAGTAATGCAGAATTTATGAGAAAATCAATGATTATTTATTAATGGTTTGTTACGAAATGATAATTTATCGTGCAATTCTTTTAATAGAAAACGAATCAATCTTCAAATTTTAAATGTTTTAATTTGCTATTTTTGACGTCATTACAGGTGAGCGACCATACAAATGTCATCTACCTGATTGCGGTCGAGCTTTTATACAACTATCAAATTTACAACAGCATTTACGCAATCACGATGCACAAGTTGAACGAGCGAAAAATCGTCCGTTTCATTGTAATATATGCGGAAAAGGATTCGCGACAGAATCAAGTCTGAGGACCCATACATCAAAGGTCTGTCATGTAAGCAATTTCAAAGCTACTAATTTTTTTTAATGATATATCTTTATTATAAACACACACATATATTCAAATCTGCAATCATATCATTGATGCCACGATAAAAGATAGTTTTCACCACAATTTCGAATAATTCCCCAAAAAATAATAAGTTCAATGCATAAAATTGAAAACCATTTTCGAATAAAACCAAAAAACAAATATTTTAATAACTTTAAAACAATTAAGATTTAAATTTAATTACATGTAAACGTGAAATCTCTCATTTACTCGTGCACGAAAATCTTAAGATATTTACGAGCTGCTTGCATAAAGCAAGAACGCAAAAAAAAAAAAAAAACAAAAAAAAACCCAAACACAAACGTTTAGTGCAAAAACGAAGTGTGTGGGAATTTCGACGCTTCTCTGCTTAAACATCCAAAATAATTAATTGAAAAGTAAAGTAATTAAAAAGAGGCGAAAACTATTTAACAAAAACACTTGACTACTAGATAGGTGTGGGTATATATCCATAGATAGAGTTGCCCAAGAAAGAAAAACTGTCTCTTAGTTTCCGGATAATTTCTTAAATCTCTTGACTTTTGCTTTTGTTCCATTTCTTCGGCTTCGATGTCGTTGTCGTCGTCGTCTTGCACGTCCAGAGTTTTGCACAAAAAACAAAAAAAAACGAATAAAAGAGGTAAAAGGATTCAAGTGAGAAATGACCACCGACTGTAAACGTAAAGTACTTGTTAAATACATGGTGGCTGTGTTTTTTTTTCAGCAACAGCAGCAGCAACGGCAGATTGCTGTTCATTAACATCTTATCCCGTCTCTTCTCTCTCGTCTCTGGCGTCCTCGAGTTACTTCGCGTAGCCTCAACTGCATGCACTTGATCCTATACAATTAGCCGTTTTGTAGAAAGAGTAGAAAAAAGGTATTCAAACAAGCTTAAATAGATCGTCCGACAAGTAGTCGAGTAAATGTTTTTCGGGGCTCAACACTCAATGGCTATTTGCTACACGATGAAAAAAAACAACACCCCCACACTATTTTACAGTAATCCTCATTTCGTACTGTTGTTGTGTCGTCGTTGCTGCGGTACGCCAAAGAACATGGTCATTAGCAAAGAACAATATCATCAACATATTTTCGATTACGAGTGTCTTGTGGCGTTCCCGTTCACTTTGCCCGCGCATATAAATTGTAAATAATTGTATCGTTCTGGTTGCTTGTTTCGAAATAAAATATTACAGAATAAAATAAACGGTCAAGCGAACTAACCCGAATCGCAAGGCATTTTTGTATATTAGCCTTGGATATACGTGCCCTCATTCGCATAAACGTTCTATCTACATTTTTCTCATTTTTGGGTTAACACCAGACTCGAAAACATCTACATCTTTCTGCATACTCAATTATATCATTCTGCAAAATTTGAAAAACCTATCTTATGTGGAAGTATGTTAAAATCAATATTGAAAAATGCACTCTGCAGATATCTCGAGTACAAAGCCAAACACAAATCATTGAATAACTCGAAAGCGCTAAAATGTAGATAGAACGTTTATGCGAATCAGGACAGATATGTATGTACATACATATTTCAGAACGTCAAAAACGTCGTTAGATCTCAAATATTCAAAGAAACGAGTAGCCCTAAAAAGAAAACTAACGTGCGTAGAAATATGCTCTTCAAACAAGCAAATATTTTCTCAAAATGGATTATAAAAAGTAAACCCTGCGTTAATAACAAACACATTTCTAAGTCTATTTTTTTTTTGGAAAACCTCAATTTTCTATTCGCCTTCATTAAAAATCCATCATTTTTCTAAGCTTCCTAAGATTTTCCTGACCTGCCTCATTTTTGCGAAGTCTCTATGACTTTCTATTCATATCCAGTGATTTTGCCAAGAAACCCATGATTTTTTCAAGACCTGCCAGGATTTTCCAGACCTGCCTGATTTATCCAAAGCTTTTTTGATTTTCTGCTCCCATCCAGTGAATTTTCCCCAGAAGCCCATGGTTTTTTTTCGGAGTAGTATATGTGTATGTACCGGAGTAGGATAAATGTAATTGAAGTCTCGAAACTTACAAAAGTTGCTGGTATTTTTTTAAGTTTCTATCCATATACATATATAATACTTTTCCTTTCTACACATATACTACTCCAGCAAACTATTATACATTTGAAATAATAGGACTAATCCTAGTTTTTTTAGTTTATGAAAATGTTGTACCTTCAATAACTTTCAATTAACTTCAACCTAGGCTATTCATTGGAATGTCGCTTAGGTTCGCTCAGTTTTCACACTCAACCCCATTAACATTTTACAATAATTAAGATTTCAATTGAGCTGTTACCAGTAAAACACATCGTATTGGCCTTAATGGATTTAAAACAATACTGAATGAATGAATAATTTCAATACAATAATATGAAAATTATTCATTTTAAATCGATAAAAACTCTAAATTTCTTCTAAAAATATCTGCTTCTTCGTATCTATCAAAGTAGTCTGGACTGTATTTTAATTCTCCAACTTTATCTACAAGTTAATCTATACTCTCCTACATGTCCTAAAAAGATACATGCAAACGATCATCACTGTAATTACCATAATAAAACTGAGCCGCTGTAACCAATGGTACTACTGGCTGATGTCTTCACTATTAATTCGAGCCGCCACCACAGCCAAAATTAACTTTCGCGCTCAGATAACTTGCCGTCACGTCGCGAGAAACGAATGTCAATTGGTTTACATGAAGAATGCATTGTAAATTAATCTTCCATTGAATTCAACAATCAACCAACACCGATCCCGTTTGCTCCCTTTTAATCCATTCAACTTTACAAGCTGATTGGTTTGGGCTTATGATTGATTTCAATCATTTTCAATAGTAGTTCCGAGTTTCTCCGTCGTACTAGCCCGACGCATGATCGCTTCGAGCCCAGTTGACGTTTCGACAGTTTGTAGTTTGGCGTCGGTAGAAGTTTGTGCGATTCATTTGGCCGGCAGAGTTAAAAATATTTCGCTATTGTTTGATTCGATTTGCAATATTGTAACGAAATCTTTAATTTCGCGTAAGTTTCAAGTGTCGAATGAGCAGTGTAGTGTCGGTAAAAGTGTTTGCCAAATTTGCCAAGCGTCGCGGCTTCTTATCATTTCCGGGAGTTTCTCATAATGATGCGCAAATCTGTTGAAGATATAAGAAAGGAAAATAGCAGATAAAGTTAAATGTAAGTTTATTTATTTATTGCCAAACAAAAAATGAAATGCATGTTCAAGTATTTTTCGTGAAATTCTTAAATTATTCTATCTTCTATTGATCACCATCTGTTATAAATTTCCTTGTATCTAAGGAGTACGCTTTAGATAGATCGTCCGACAGGTAGTCGAGTAAATTTCTTTCGGGGTTCAACACTTAATGGCTATCTGCTTCAATGTTTTGTTGCACGGGAACTACACGAGTAAAAACACAACACCCTCACACTATTTTACAGTAATCCTCATTTCGTACTGTTTTTGTGTCGTCGTTGTTGCGGCACGCCAAAGAACTTGGTCATTAGCAAAGAACATCATCATCAACATATTTTCACATCATTTCACAAAAAAATAAAACGAAATAGCGCTGCAGCCCTTATCCATACCATTTTCAAATCAAATTCACAAATCTGTGATACAAATTCATATATATCGAATCAAATCCATAGTTTTTTCGAATGAATTTCATAAATTCTTAAGATGTTTTTGTCAAATCTATAATTTAAATGATATCTTTAGAAGCAAATATCTTTAGAAGCAAAATAATAACAAATAAGTAGTAAAAAACTTTGTATTTTTGCTCGATTCTCCAGCATTTAAGCTTATTAAATTATTGTCTCATCGAAATATCATATGAAATCAATCTCGTGTCTCCTCAATTTTCAATCCTCCTGCTATATTATTCCAAAAAAAAAATGAGCACCACACCATAATCCCTTCGCCAACAAAAACAAAATAACCAAATCTCACTCCGATCATCTACCTGTCTAGTCATAATTAAAAAAAAGCTATCATACCATCCGTGTAAAAAAAGATTTCTTTTTTTTTATTCTGTGCTATTTCATTTCGAATAAAATTTTCAAATCAAAACAACATCAAATTTATGATGACCTATTATCGCTGCTAGTACCATCTTCACACCAGCATCGCTACAAAACAATTTATGTTTCTACTTTGCTTTTCAATGCCCAACTAAAAGAATCTGTACAACAATCTTCTTTCCTCTTGAATATTATGAATGTTTTCCAAGCAGGCAGACAACAAGGTGAAGAAAAATGATGAAGGAAAAAAAACCCCGCGAAATGATGAAGAGTTTTCGCGAGCGATTAAAAATCAAAATGTGCACGAACGAACGAACGAATGCGAGATCAGAGAGGGTGGTTTGATTGAGGCAAAGCCTCAGACAGATAGATAACTTAAAAAAAAAAATAAAATGGGAGAAAATTAAAACGAAAAAAAAACATTGATGAAAACCGATGAAAATACCAAAAACTTGGCGGGAATTTCCTGAGCTTTGCTCGAGGGATATATAGCTGCATGGAAATTTTCATCGGCATACATAATGTATGTAGATACAACGAACGCGCAACGCAGCAATCGTCGCTTGCCCTACTTTATTGGAAAATTTGTATCTTCTTCTATAGATATGATGTAGAAATCTAGATTTCGCAATGATTAAACGGTATTTGATAGCTATGCGGGGGCTAACTCGTCGTAGTCGCACTGCTCCACAATGATTCCTTTTTTTTGGGATTTCATTTGAGTTGGGTTTGTTTTTTGTGGCGTAATAGTAAAAGTACTGTAATGCCATGCTATTACGCCGTAGCTCCGATCGCGCACTACCTTGTCGTGACGGAGGTCATTGCAAGATGTAACTCTACTATGCTTCAACTTATTTTATGTATTTTAAGTAATGTGTTAAGAGCGACGGGAACATATTTTCGAGCCTAAGTTAAATGAATTCATAACTTACTAATATTTTAAAAAAAAAAACTAGTTCAATTTTCTCACTGTTCAATCCTTTTCATGAGAAAATCTAGAAAATTAATTCTCGAAGAAAATAGCCTATAACTGCGATGTACAAATTGAATCACAAACCTCTAAGTATAGTCCTCGTGGACAATTGTCTTGAGTTTTCCTAGAATCCTATGATTTTTTCTGGACCTGCCTCATTTTTGCGAAGTCTCTATGACTCTCTATTCATATTCAGTGAATTTCGCCAAGAAGCCCATGGTTTTTTCTGGACCTGCCAGGATTTTCCAGACCTGCCTGATTTATCCAAAGCTTTTATGATTTTCTGCTCCCATCCAGTGAATTTTCCCCAGAAGCCCAAAACACATTGTATTGGCTTTAATGCATTATTAGGTCTGTTCCCGTACTACAATTAATTGCGATTAATTGCAATGAAGCCGTTTTTTGTACTCCGTTTTAGTACGCTTGATTGCAATTAATTGCAATTAATCGTAGTACGGGAACAGACCTAATAACAATACTGAATGAATGAATAATTTCAATACAACAGTATGAAAATTATTCATTTTATATCGATAAAAACTCAACATTTCTTCTAAAAATGTCAGCTTCTTCGTATCTATCAGAGTAGTCTGGAGTGTATTTTAAATTTAAATTTATATTTAAATGTCCTAAAAAGATACATGCACTGTAATTACCATAAAAAAAACTGAGCCGCTGTAATCAATTGAACTCATGGCTGTAGTCTTCACTATTAAATCGAGCCGCCACCACAGCCAAAATTAACTTTCGCGCTCGGAGAACTTGCCGTCACGTCACGATACCACCAAAGTAATTGGATTTTTGTTCGAATAGGATTCAATTCATTTTCTACATCTTCCAATAGGATATTATTATCTTCTGCCATAATGCAAAACAACCAAGAGGTCACCGATCTCGATTGTTTTCAATTCGATTCAACTGAAGAGGCTGAATGGTTTTTGAATAGGATAGTTTTCAATATTAGTTCCGAGTTTCTCCGTCGTATTAGCCCGACGCATGATCGCTTCGAACACAGTTGACGTTTAGACAGTTTCGAGTTTGGTGTCGGCGGCGTCGGTAAAAGTTTGTGCGAGGAATTTGGCCGGTAGAAATAATAGTATTTAACTATAGTTTGATTCGATTTGTGATATTGTAACGAAATCTTTAATTTCGCGTATGTTACAAGTGTCGAATGAGCAGTGTAGTGTCGGTAAAAGTGTTTGACAAATTTGCCAAGCGTCGCTGCTTCTTGTCATTTCCGGGAGTTTCTCATTATCAATGATGCGCGAATCTGTTGAAGACATAAGAAAAGAAAATAGCAGATAAAGTTAAATGTAAGTTTATTTATTTATTGCCAAAAAAAAATTAAATGCATGTTCAAGTATGTCAGGTGGAAAATATACCACGAAAGTAATTGGATTTTTGAAGCCTACGATCTAATTGTCAAAATGGCGCGTTTTAGTAATAATACGATGTTGTTTCGTCGCGCAAATCCTTTCAAAAATAGAAGATAAATTTCGGCTATTGCAATATGTAAGTTATAAATTATCCAAGTTACGGTCTTTTATATGCCCTTTCGCATTGTATTCGGTCAACCACAAGTGAATTCGTTCTACTAGAGCGTTGCTTGTCGTGTGTTGCAAATATGTGGCATGAAGATGTATGTACATATACATATGTATGTCATAATTTCAACATAGGAGAAAATCCTTAAATATTTTAGCGCTTAATTACATTCTTTGGCCTACTTGTACTAGGGCGATCATATTTCAGTGTTTGCCATGTTATGCATTTATTAATAAATTATTTAATTTTATTTATTTTTATTTAACATGAAATTCTCAAATTATTCTATCTTCTATTGATCACCATCTGTTACAAATTTCCTTGTATCTTAGGAGTTTAAAAGTTGGTACTTTTCTGTTTTTCCCCCCCCATTTTTTTTCACTTTTTGTTGTTGCAATGTTTCTAAAATTGATTAGAAAGTAGTAATTAACCAAAATTATGATGGAGAAACACGTTTAAAAGAAAAAAAAAAAAATTTTATTTTTTTTTAAATTAATTTTTTAATTTAAAAATTAATTAAATTAATTTAAATTGTAAATTAATGTCACATAACAGTGAGAATAAATTTTGCTCCATTTTTGACGTCTTACCTTTCCGAAGCTTCAACGCAATTTACAATTAAGCTATTACATTAATAATGTTGAATACAATTTGTTTATATGATTAATAACAGTATAATGAGCAGGCCTCCCCAACAGCACATTAACTTTTGAAAAACTCATTCTGCCACATAAAAATGAAAAAAAAATTAAAATCGGAAAAAAATTTTTTTTTTTTTATGAATTTTTCCATCTCAATTTTTGTGGAGTAACTTTTTAACCCATTTCGAGCAGTTTCCATTAAAAAAATTAAAAAACATGGAGGGAGAAAAACAGAAAAGTACCAAAATTTATTCTCACTGTTATGTGACATTAATTCCAAATTTAAATTAATTTAATTAATTTTTAAATTAAAAATTTAATTTAAAAAAAATTAAATTTTTTTCTTCTTTTAAACGTGTTTCTCCATCATAATTTTGGTTAATTACTACTTTCTAATCAATTTTAGAAGCATTGCAACAACAAAAAGTGAAAAAAAATGGGGGGGGAAAAACAGAAAAGTACCTAAAAGTTTTACGTCTATCAAAGAAATTATTAATAAATTATTTAATTTTATTTAATTTTATTTAGCATGAAATTCTCAAATTATTCTATCTTCTATTGATCACCATCTGTTATAAATTTCCTTGTATCTTAGGAGTTTAAAAGTTTTACGTCTATCAAAGAATGTTTGGAGGGTTTGAAGCCCGTTAAAGGATAAATATTCTTTGAAAATTTTCATCATGTTTTCCTAGCTGTCATCTTATATATCTCTGCCGAATTTTAACATGTTGAACAAAGGTGTAATTAGGTCTGTTCCCGTACTACGATTAATTGCAATTAATTGCAATGAAGCGTACTAAAACGGACTAAAAAACTCTGTTTTTGTACGTTTCATTGCAATTAATTGCAATTAATCGTAGTACGGGAACAGACCTATTATAAGTTTTGTCAACATATCTTCTCAGATCATCTGGCTGTCCCTCAAATACGCTGCCGGACCCTTCCTACGACGCACTCTATCGGCAGGGCATGAAAAGGAAGAAATTTCTGGGATAGCTTCAAGTCGACAGGATGTTGGTTGTCCATTGAAGACGTCAGTGATGCAGCTACAATTACTCCATTTTTCGGGAAGCTTTTTGTTCGTGATAGTAAAAGACCACTTCGATTGAAGGACATTTTGCATCAAGTAGTTGAATATTGTTTTAGGATTGGAATTTCGTAGGGCTTAGCTTGAATTGTGTGGATTTGGTTGATTAGGAGTGGTTGGGTTGGCTCCTCTAAAATAGATGTCTCATAGATTAAAATCGTAGCGTAATAGGATTTGGGTGATTAACACCCGGACTTACGTTAGAACTCACGGTAAACAAATGCTTATTTCGGGGGTAAAAAAAAATCTATAGTCCCACCACTAGAATTCCTATGAATAGAATTATTAATGTCTGACACTGCAGAAGAGGGCAGATTACCCACGAAATATCGATATTTGTCACAAAATTCAATGTATCTAGCTTCGAAAGGAAAAATCGGGTTTTTTATTAAAATATTTTTTTACAAGCTAGGAAAAAATTGGTACACATTAAAAACAAAAAGCAATTAAGATTAAGTTGTTTCTATTGTTTAAGATATAGGCCACCGTTGCACGCTGGGCCAAGGAAGTTAAGCTGGGAAGAACATCCACTGAAGATGAATAACGCAAAGGACGTCCATTCACGTCCTTCACTGAAGACATCGTGAACAAAGTCAAAGATATCGTGCTGGCAGATCGAACAGTGGCCATTAGGCATGTCGCTGAGATCACAGGGATCTAGTATAGCAGTTTTCAAAGAATCGTTGCTTTTGTAGGCTAATTCATAGTCGAACTTCTCAAGTTTGAGGCGCCAACGGATCAATTTTGAATTAGGGCCTTTGAGGCTCATGAGCCAAGTGAGCGGCTTGTGATCCGTTACGATTTTGAATTTAAGCCCACATAGGTTTTGACGAAAATACTTAGTAGTCCATCCTATAGCTAGCAGTTCTTTTTTGATTGTTGAATAATTGCACTCTGATCTAGTGAGTGTCCTGCTTGTGTAGCAAATTGGCTTATCGGATCCAATAGGACCTTGGGATAAAATAGCGTTGATTGCTTAATTACTGGCGTCCGTTGTCAAGATAAATGGCCGAGTGATGTCCGATTATTGTATATCGGATCGTTCAGATACTTCAAATGCTTTTAAATATTTATCGTTTAGTTCGACTTTTCTTCCCTTAATTTAAGCATTCGGTCAACGGTGTGGTCAATTTGGAAAAGTCTCTAATAATTTTCCGATAATATCCCAGTAATCCTAGGAACGATTTAATCTTCTTTTGGGGGTTTGAGTATTGGATACTCTTGAATGACCGTTTATTTTGCTAGGCTACGGTTTTACACCTTCCGTAGTATTGATATGCCCCGGGAAATCATATCTTTGCGGAGAAATTCCAACTTGTTTAGTTAGATTTTTAAATTTGCATCTCGTAGCTTATGGAAGACATTTCGCAAGCTCTCACTTTGCTCTTGAAGAGAAGTTTTCTTCACATCTCGGGATTCAATCTCGATCTGATGAAATCCGCTTGCGAGGTCCAATGGGCTAAAATACATGCATTTGCCGAGTTTATCGAGAATGTCATTAATGTTAGGAAGGGGATAACGATCGCTTCTCGTTTTTTCGTCAAGCTTCTTATAGTCAATAACTAGACGACACTTCTGCTTTCCACTGGCTTTTTCGCAGCTCCAGGGTGAGAAGCTGGGTTCTATGATTCTCTGCTACAGCAATTCACTAATTTGTCTTTGCACCTCCTCTTTGTGTATGTATGGGTACCTGTAAGATTTCGTATAAATCGGCACATCGTCAGTTGTCCGAATTCGATGCTTAATTTCATTTGTAAATGAGAATCGCAGCCCATTTTTTAAGAAAATATCGTCGAATTCGCATCAGACTTTGAATATTTCTTTCTTTTCTTCTGCGTTAAGATGAGATATACGCAATGGTCTGATAATATCTATTGACTTGATTGTTCTTGATATTATTGTATTCGATATTGAAATTACTCTTCTATGATTTCTTGGGGGGAACGCCTGGAAACTTTAAGGGGTTGTTCGAAAAATAAGATCAAATCCGGGTCGGATGAGTTCACTACTTTTAAGGCAGTATTCTGGTCTAGAGGCACGATTTCGAGGTGATTTGACGGACGCAATAAAATAAAAACCATAAATATTTTTGGTATTTATTTTTTTACCTGTCTTTTATTAACATTTTAAAAGTACAAAAATGTATTCAAAAAATAAAAAAAAAAAAATTGATATAGATACAGGCCAACGAAGTGAAGGCTCAAAAAAAAAACTTGACTCATGGTTGACATGATTTCAACCTTCCTGGTGGTCTGAAACATAAATTTTTGGTGAATTCTGTGATAAGAAAAATGTGAAATTCGTCTGACGTACGCTATTTGAAAAAACTTTTTTTTTTTACAAAATGGCGTCCATGTAATGAAAAAGTTGGTTTTTTGCCTCATTTTTTCAATTTTGGGTATTTTTAATAAATAGTAGAAAATTTTTTTGAAAAATCCCAACGTCAGACGATAACCAATAGTGTTAAGAGGGTTTGTGCAAAATTTCATGTAAATCAGTTCATTACAACTAGAAATATCATGTCAACCGTATCGAGAAAAGTAGTTTCGAGAAAAACGCGTTTAAAACCTAGAGTCTCGTTTCGGGCAGTTAGTTGGCGTGTTACAAATATAGCTGAACTTCAAAAATAATTCAAATTTCCGAAAATTCTTTTAAAAGCTTATTCTTAAAGGCCTAACTTTGAAAATATGCAAACGAAAAAAAAATCGATTTGATCAAATTTCCAGACCACAATACCCCCTTAAGAGAGTAAGTTTTGGCTTCAATTCTAAGGGTAATTTTTGTAATAAGCGTTCGTTTGCCAAGATCAATTTTAGCATCTAGAGCAGTGAGAGCATCTAATCGTAAAAATCCATCAAAGTATCCATGGAACCTAAACACTCAACAAGAGAGCGAATGAGCGCGGTGATTTTGTAACGTAAAGGTTCTGAAACTTCCTGGCCCGTCTCTTAATGAAGCCTAGTCGTTTACTTGCTTGAGAAATCATTTTTTCATAATGAAAATGAAAGCTGAGCTTTTCATGCAGCACCACACCGAGTTTTAATATATTGTCAGTCCTACTAAATGACCATGGACGAGACCTGGATATGCACCATTTCGATCCAGAAACTAAACAGCAATCGATGACCTGAAAGCGAACCCTCTTCACCAGTGCCGTAGGAATTCAAAGTTTCGAGTTCGGCAGGTAAGGCTATGCGCCAGTTATTTGGGACGCTGAAGGAATTATTATGGTGGAATATTTGTAAAAGAGTATCACTATATCAGACTCTTACTACACAGACCAAATAAGAAAATTGCGAGAGGCGATTGAGGAAAAAAGACGCCGCAAACTGCGAACCGGAGTGCTGTTTCGTCAAAACAACGCACAGCTTCACAAGACTGCTGTTACGATGGCTGCAACTCAAGAAACAGGATTCGCCATATTCGCCAGATCTAGCTCCCAGTGACTTCTACCTCTTTCCTCGGATCAAGGAACACCTTCGGAGCAAGAAACTTGAAAATGATGGTGAAGTGATGGCGGCTGTTGGGGATATTTGGGAGAGTAAAGACAAAATAAATTTTTCCAAGGGTATCCTGTGTTTGGAAAAATGATGGACTAAATGTATTAACTTGTGAAGAGACTATGTTGAAAAATAAATATTTTTTTTTTTTAAATCTATTTTTCGACTTGTTTTTATTACACAAGATCCTTTTCTGCATAATTTTAGAAGCGACCAATTTTTGCCAGCAAAATCATTCAAAAACAGTACCACAGCGTAATATCTCTTCTTCAAAAAATAAAATTGATTCAAGTAATTAAAAAGCATTTCTCCATGAACGAAATTGAAAAAAATAAATAAAATTATAAATTAACCAACGTCATCTTCATCGTCACCATCATCAAGAAGCGTCGTTTGTCTTTTGTACACAGTTATTTTTGTGATTTTCGTACGAGAAATGCACCAATTTAAATTTCATCTACTTTTACATGCATAATTAAATTACAAATTCATTTCTCGTTTATGATAAAATATACAAGTAGTATATCTTAGTTTTGCTTCGTTTTCTTAAGCTACACCCAATCCAGTCCTGTTACCCAATGTCCTTCTTTCCGTTTTCATTTTAAAAGAGAGACTTCTTCTTCTGGATTCCGTCCGTCTCAGGACTAAAAGCTGCTACTACTGCAATTCTACATACGAAAAACAGCTATGACCATCACTTCTTTCATACTACTGACAAGAAGCGCAAACTAAATCCTTTACTGGCCCCCCTCCCCCAACTGGACTAGTCAAGTCCATATACACGCAGATACTTTCATCATCATCATCATTTTTCTTATCTTTTGCCTGGAAAAAGATAAATTCACGAAATGAAAAGGTAATAGAGAACGGTAGAAGTGTTCAGTTTTTTTCTTGAATTACAACTGCATCTTTTTCAAGATGAAAACTGCGGGAGAGAGTGGATTTGGGGGTAGGTGGTGGCAAACAACATAGTAGTTTGTACAAAATCCAACCCTATGTCCGGGTGAATGGCGAAGATAGCAAAACAGTAAATTTTCTATTGCATCCACTTGATTTTTTTAGCTAATCGAATTTTCATTTGTAATCGTGTCTTTTTCTTGTTATCATAACTTCCTTCCTCAAGTAATTTTGCCATTCGTTTTCATAACTTTTTCTTCTTTTACATTTGCACTACGTTTTCGTTCGTTGATTGTGTATTTTCAGTTCTTAGTCCTAGTTATAGTCATCGTCATAGAAAGTTACCTACCGTTTTACTTCTAGTGCGATCACGTCTACATCGTCTAGGAAAAATCTTTCGTTATTAAATTAGTTTGCCCGTTTTGAAAACGAGTAAATTCAATTCGTTGGATTAATTGTTGGTGGGATGCGATGAGTGGTGGAAAAAGTAAATTTGATTTTTTTTTTTTTTTGTATAATCCTCACCGGTTATGACAAACAGAAATTAATATAGGAATGATTGATTTTATTTTTATTTGCTGCTGGTTTTCAAGAGCGAGAGACTAATATGTATAAATTAATTTAAAATTTAAGTGAGTGAAACTGATATTGGAAACTAAAATAAAATATCTTGGAAATTTTGAAGCAATCATTATTGGAAAATTCTCAGCCTTTTTTCACAAATCAAAGAGAAAAAAGATTCGTACTCATCATCCACCCTCTCAACAATATTATTCTTTCGGATCTGAACAAGGCACCATTGATTTCGTGCAGTCAATAAAAACCACCCAAAAATCTGCAATTCGGTCCTTACTGAGTGTTTTGTAAGCCGGGTAGTATTTCCAGCAAATCATTCTGACTATTCAATCATTTCATTAATAAACACTTCAAAATAGGGGGGAGGGAGGATCACGACGTGTTGAGCCCTATTTTCTTTCGCTGGCTTTTTATCCGATTCTTCGATTCGATTGGAAATACTTAACTGAAGTCACACCAGGCATCCGAGAAAACTAATTGTAAGAGGCCTATTGTAAAAAAACGTAATGACATGAACGTGCACGCACTTGATGACTCACAAAATGGATGACAATTTATGAATTGGATTCGCTAAATTCGAATCGGCGGAAGTAAATGAAAAGTAAACAATTTATGAATTCAAGTTCAATGCAATAAAAAATGCACTAAATAAAATAAAAGGCGTGAACTGCTATTTTTAAATAGCAACTGCTATTTCTAAATAGCAGTTTGAAAAAGCAGTTAAAAAATAGCAGCCTGCCATTTGAAGAAAAAAAAAAACATGTCTGTGGCATTGCTACAAGTTTGATTTTTATCAGTCAGAGATAGGCTAAGTTTTTGCTCACTATGGTTCACTATCAGTTGCTGCATGAATGATATGTATGATAAGTGTGTGGTGTTCAGCTTATGTGGAAAAGCCCGGCATACTCATGATAAAACGATCATGATCAATGCTATAAAAAACCACAAATGTGTACTGCTATTGATATTCGTTGCTGTTAATTAATGTCGCACGCTGCTATTACGTTACCCAAACAGCATTCGAAAAAAATAGTTTGGCCTAAGATTTATAAAAAGCAAGCTGCTATTGCTATTTGTAAATAACAATTGAAACCAAAATAGGGAACAATGGAAATGAATACACGTATAAAATTAGGTCTTGCTGGAGCTAGTGCTTTCAGCACTCTGATTCGCCTCCTCTAGGGGAGCAACTTTAAATGTCAGTCCCAAGTATTTTGCTGTATAGGCTATATCATATTTAGGAGAGTGGTGAACCTTGCGGCGAAACTTCTGCTTCTATTGTCCGGATATTGGCAAGATAGTTAATGATTCTAACACAGAAAGTTCTGCCCTGAAGAAATGATGCAATAAGTTGTATGGTGGATGGTTGAGTTTAAAATACATGCAGTTTGAAAATGAATGCCTTGCTCACAATGAACATGGCCATCGAACCCTTGATTGTTCAGTAGTATACTCTTAGAATTTCCTGTGATATTTTCTAAGCTCCCACGATTTTACCTGAAACTCTCAACAGTTTCTCTGAAGTTCTCTGAGCTGTGCTCAGCTCGCATAACTTTCCTTGACTCTCAGAAGTTTTTCTAGAGTCCTCTGTTTTTTTTGTTCTAGTTTTTCATGACTTTGCCCGAGACTCATAGGATTTTTTCTAGAATCCTTTGACATTTATTAAGCTTCCGCTATTTCCCCTGAGACTCTCAAAAGTTTCTGAAGAGTCCTCTGACTTTTTCTAAGCTCCCACGACTTTCCCCTGCGGCTCTCAGAAATTTTTCTAGAGTCTTTTGAATTTTTCTAGGTTTCCATGACCTATCCTCAGATTCTTAGGATCTTATCTAGATTCCTGTGATATTTTCAAAGTTCCCACGATTTTTCCCGGCAGCTCTCAGAAGTTCTCTGAGTTGTGCTAAGCTTGCACAACTTTCCTTGACTCTCAAAAGTTTTTCTAGAATGTTCTGTTTTTTTTAAAGCTTCTATGATTTTTTCTGATGCTCAGAAATTTTTCTAGTTTTCTGTTTTTTTTTCTTCTAATTTCTCATGACTTTTCCCGAGACTAATAGGATTTTTTCTAGAATCCTTTGATTTCTTTAAGGCACCTATGATTTTTTCCATGACTTTTTTTCCAAACTCATAGGATTTTTTTTCGAGAGCCCTGTTATATTTTCTAAGCTCCCGTGATTTTCCCTTTAGACTCTCAGAAGTTTCTCTAGAGCGCTCTAAATTTTTCGAAGTTTCCATTTCTTTTAGATTTTTTCTAGAGACCTTTGATATTTATTAAGCTCGCGCGATTTTCCCTGATTTCCCTGTTTGTGTTACTCTGTTTATGTCGCTGGTGATTTCGAATGTTTCTACGAACTATTCACTCACCATTGAGCTTTCGCCATCTGCGCCAATGTCTTCCTCAAGGTATTGGGGTTCCTTGGACATCCCTCATAGCTGACCGGATTATAAACGCCACAGTTGACACATTTGCCATTCTCTTCGCACAGTTTTGTGGACTTTGCGTGATGGTGCTCGCTCCCCTTCACAATTTACGCTCTGTACCTGGCTATGGCAATTGTTGGCTGCATGATAAACTGTTTACAGTTATGGCACTCTGATTGCCCTCCTCGAAGTCGCTGGGCTTCAATTTCGCAGATCAAATAATAGAACTTTAATCTGGTAGATTTGTTTCTCTTAAAAAATCCCGGATTTATCTAATGCTCTCTTGATTTTTTTTCTTGATCCCTTTGATTTATTATATGCTTCCAGATTTATTTATTTTTAAGGTGGGAGAATTTCTTATCTAAGCTCCCATGATTTTCTTGTCTGAACTGTTGGGATTTTTTTCGCATCTCGGAAGGAGAACTTTAGCCATCTTCCAAGGTCCAGTTCGTTAGTTTGAAGAAGAAGATGACTTTCAGCGGCTGGAAGCCCTGCCCCTGTAGATCTTCCTTTAGGTGTATAGAGACCTCGAATTATCACATTTAAATTCTTTCTCTTCATCCGAGAGAAAGTATATGTGATATTGAATTTTCTCGCCTTTGTCAGTCTTTTGTGATCCAGTTGAGTAGCAGAAATGACCTGTATGCCAAGATAGACACTTTTGATTCGCAGATCTTTACGGGACATCGATATTTGAGAATATTTGCTCCCTGAAAATCAATGGCACCGTCGTTCTCTTTTGTTCAAATTGTTCGGTCCTTTTTTGTCTAATTTTGATTGCGTTCTAGTTTGTAGGACTGGAATAGTAGTGACCTGTTACGTCAGCGGTTTCATCGGGCATGTTGGTTTGAAATTATAGGTTTTGATTTGTCGAGGATACTCTTATTCAACCTGGTATTTTGGCTGGTTGCGGAAAGAGCATTCTTCGTTTTGTATGATATTATTGAAAAATGATTCCTTTTTTACTGTTCTCCACACCGAAAGTTTCTTCAAAAAAGGACCATTTTTTTTGTCTCTCAGGACGAAGTTCGAAGTTTTCTCCTCTTCATATTTTGAGTAGAACTGACTTTTTTTTTTAAATTCGCGCTAATTATTTGAAGCTAGTCTACCATTTTTCCTTACTTAGTCCTCATTGAGGTGTCGTTGCTTCGCAAGTTCTTCTTGAGTTTTGTTTTATTTTGTTCACTGTTTACGTTCACTCTCAAGCAAACCGTACAACGGTCCTTACTGCAATGGAGACCGCTTCTTTGCTTTCGCTGATTATTCTATAAGGTTTGCACCTCAGAAAAAACACTGAAAAAACACATAGCGCCAGACGCCATAGTTTATAGACTTCTGACGCCATGTACATAGTCGATTTGGGGATTGTGATAAAATATAGCGCCACACGCCATAGTACATGGCGAAAAATACATAGGAGCAGGCGCTATGCTTATAGCCCTCCATTTGTGGAGGGCTATAAGCATAGCGTCTGCTCCTCTAAACATTTCGCCATGTACTATTTTTATCGCTATATGTTACCAGAATCCCGAAAGGTGCCAGAAGTCTACAAATTATTATATTTAATTCTGGCGCTATGTGTGTATGTTTTCACTGTAGTGTCGTGCATTCGCAGTTAATGTTTGAACTTTATCTTTTTCAATTCACACTATTATTGATGTTACACAAATGTCACTTGCTGACATTTATACGACCCTTCACACAGTATGGCTGCGAGCTATAATTGAAGACATAACTGAAGCCATATTACATGGCTCATGATGCTATGTAATATAGCGTGTGGGGCCATAATTTCTGCGCCATGTAATTATGGCGCGGGGAGTCATACTACATAGCTCAGCGTACTATGTACATAGCGTGTGAGACCATAAATGCTGCGCCATGTTACATAGGACCACGCGCTATGTAGCTTCTGACATTATGGCGCTGGGAGCCATACTGCATAGCTCAGAGTACAATGTACATAGCGTATGGGGCCATAAATAATGCGCTATGTTACATAGCTCTGGGCGCCATGTGGATTTCAGTGAAACCTGGGGCACTCAATTCCATAAGCCTTTGACCAAACCCTGATTTTTTCATACGTTGGTCTTAAAAACTGAGAAACAAATATAAAATATTAAAGCCACACACAGTAATGCCAGCACAAAAAACTAAATACATACTCTCTACCACACTTTGCTGATTTGAAAAATAAGTCGATATATTTTTTTTTATAATAAATAAAGCAATTAGAAAAAACAAACTAACCAAGAGTTTTCTATTTCTTTTTCTTTTTCATTCAAATATTTCTATGACGTCGGGAAAAAACAATCCAACCATCAAAGGAGTTACAATTGCATCTTGGTGTACTGCAACAACATGCCGCTCTAATTAGTGGCCCAAATGCATCATCCTGTCCGATTTGTCATAAGCTGTTTTTGGGCGGCGAATCGCTCATGGAACATATGAAACATACACATAAAGATCCGAATGCATCGGGTGTTGCCAGTAAGTATTAATTTTATTTTTAATCATAACAAAAATTATTGCATGATGATCACAAAACATTCTCATGATTGATTATGCATTGAAATTTTATTTCCACCATTGTTTGTTTTTCCTTTTCAACTTTTTTTTCAACTTGTTTTTTCCTTGCTTTGTGTTGTAAATTTCAAATTTTGCTCTTTAATTCATTTTGCAATCTAATCCATAATTTCGTGGACAATCATAAATCGAATTTTGATCCCATCCAATGTAATTTACCAGCTGATGAAAATTTAAGAGCGTCAAATTCCATCTATATAGGATAACACCAGCTAGATTGTGAAAATTAATCGACGATATTAATCCATATATACTGTGAGAGTCAAAAATTATGACACACTTAGATATTTCATTTTTGAACTAACATATTTTTCGAATTGTAAGGTATAGAAAACAGACATTCAACTGTTTTCTATACTTTACATTTAGAAAAATATGTTAGTTCAAAAATCAAATTTCTAAGTGTGCCATCACTTTTGACTCTCACGGTATGTATTCTATCTATGTATGGGGTTTCGTACAGTTACATTAGTGAATTTATCAAAATTATATACACCGGTGCAACACATAAAACCACACTGGGCGCATATCAAATACCTACGTTTCGCTGTCAGCTTTGGCCAAAACTTATAAATTTCGGCGCAATATTTTTGTTATCAACAATCTCACATAAAGTGACTTGACTGATTTGATATGAATAGCACATTTGTTAAGTATTAAAAATTGAATTTTGAAAATTTATTGTAGCTATTCGATGAAGCACTTTCGAAGATACTATAAAATCATATTCAAAATTTAACAAAAAAAAAACAACATTGATAAAAACTTAGCGATTGGCTCGTTTGCAAGCTGCTAATGACCGGAATAGTTTTAGTTCTCCGAGATTGTTTTTTCTTGTGTATTTCTGTATTTAAAATTGGATACGAAATACAGAAGAGATATGAATCTTAAAAAAAAAAACGTTTCGATTATTAGCAACTTTTAAAAGAGCCTTTTGTTAAGTTTTTATCAATCTTGTTTTCAAAGCTTGGATTCAGATGCTCAAAAGTTTCTCACCAAAAAATCATACCGAAATTTAACAATTTCAAAATTATTCGCGAAAAAAGACTGAAAATGTTTTTTTTTGGTTTTTTAAACGGCACTTTACAATAAAAATACAGTCTAATTGCTTCAAATCACGTCCATTGACCAATCAACAAAATGGCTACTTCAGAGGCGTGCTCAGACAAAGGGAAAGAGGAGCAATGCTCCTGCTATTACATAACTGCTTTTGAAAACAAAATTTCACTTTTGTACCTTTACAGTACTTGAATCGAAGTTTAGGAAAGTTTTTGCCGAATTCTAGCAAAATTCCCTCTATTTCAAAGTCCCGTGCACGCCTATGGACTGATTTAGCCAGGGAAAAAGTGACTTTTTCACGGCTTGCATTTAGCTCAACGTCCGTAGATTACATGATTGAAAGCATTTTTCGATGCTAGTTTATTTTTTGTTTGTTTTGTAAAAGGTCTTAAGTTGTTCTATTACCGTGGTCCTCTCAATGTCAGGAATATTGTCGAAACATTTTCCATTTAGCACGGTATTTATATTTTGGGAAAAGCCAGAAATCGCATTTTTTTTTTTTGCTAAATTGGAAGAGTTGAGCGGATAAAGACAGTAAGGAGCCTTTATTTTTATTCAAAACTCGCGAATCAGAAACGAACCTGTGGTATTTTTGTGCGATCAAGGAGAAACCCGTTGACCCATCTTTCTGGCCTCTTTCAGCATATATCGTTTTGCGTCCTTTTGCGAAGTTTATAATTAACTCAGAATTTTAGTCACAGCGTCATACCCATATACTTAATTTCCATTGCCGATTCATTTGCTCATGACCGGAGGTTTATATCAACTCGAGGTTGTCCTGTGTCCATATTTCATTTAGGACTACGTTAACTCTAAGAAACTAGCAGAATTTATGGCATCGTGATTAAAAGTCTTGAGAACCATTTGGGTATTAGATAGAAACCTTAATTCTAACCCTTTTAGTATTTCTTATCTTTATTATATGTTAGGCTCTAACTATGGCATTTAGTTCTGCTTGATTGATGGTGACCTCCTTTGGGGAGAGGGAGATGCATTTTTTATACTTGGACCCAACGATCCCTGCTCCTATCCCACAATCCATCTTTTTGCCATCCGTATACCGCATTTGCGCCTTTTTTGTACGAGGGAAGTGAGCCATCCTCCCACTTGTTCGTTTCTTGAACTTCTTCCCAAAGGCTGCTTTAGTGTAGGCTGCTCCTGATTTGTACCTGGTAGGCCTGGTGTAGGCTATTATTCGCTTTTTCGCTGTTTCCTCCTAAATTCTGAAATGTAGCGGTTCTAGGTTTCGAAGAGCCTCCATTCTTGATATTGAGATGGAGATCATTACTCCTGCAATCAGCAACCTTGGTCAGCCTTTTAAATTTTTTGAGCTCAATACCAACAACTTTTTATGTGGTTTTCTTCTACTACACTGCAGCGCCATGTAGGATAATAGTTCTAACCTTTCATTTGTATGCCCATGTTGTGTCTGCCTTGGAGATAGTCCCTAATTACATTTAAGCATTTGTTTTGTCGCCCGAATTGCCTTAGTGACCTTCAGTTTCGATTTGTTCAGATGATTGTCCCAGGTGAATTTTCTATCTAGGTGCATATCTAGATATTGTACCTCTTCCTGCAGACATACGATTGTTCTGCTAATTTTTAGGTATCCCATGTCGATTTTTAATTTTTCGGGTAAATGGTACTCTGCTAGTTTTTGATGGATTTTGATTCTTTGCACCATTGAATTTTTTCATTTATGGTTTTTGTAATTCGGGATCTGAAGATATCCAATCGTGAGGCTTCTATTATTACCTTAATGTCATCCGCGTAGCCGAAAGCAATTGAGCCCTTACTGTTGAGAGTTGCGAGGAGGTCGTTAATTATTAGGGACCATAGCAGGGAGGATAATGCTCCTCCCTCTCCTAGTGTCTGCCCTTAGCTTCATCTCCCCCAGCTCAACAAACACACCTCGATACCTTAGTATTTTACTCGTCCATTTAGCTACTTCTTGAGGGGCATCCCTCCTCTGGAAAGCGTGAAACAGTGAGTCGTGTCTTGCATTGTCAAAGGCTTTTTCTATGTTCATGGAGGCGCATAATGCGATTTACTTGTCATACAATATTTTTTCTATTATCTGTACCACCTTATGTGTAGCTGATCTAGTTGATTTGCCGTTTTGGTTCACAAATTGAAATTTACGAAGTGGCATCTTTACCAGAAGATTTAAAGGGTTTGAAGTAGCTTATTGACCATTCAATCTTTTTATTCGTTATGATTTCTTTAATCAGAGATGAGTAGGGCTGTCCAATCCGAGCCTTCTTCTTCTTCTTCTTCCGCCTGGAAAGTGTTTTCTAAGCAACTTTTGCAGTGTGTCTCAAAATGTGGCCGTCGTCCCTCCATCTGAAGCTCTATGCAGTCCTATATGTCCGTGGTGGCCTTCGGAGAGAGCTTTCTGTATCCTGGTATTCTTTCGAATGCTATTAAGACTTTTGATGTAGTTTGGGCCCAGCTAAACTTCGTTCCTGCGGCTCGTTTTTTTGTTTCGAACTTCCAGTTCCACCATTTAACCCCCCTGCTTTTGGGAGAACTAGAATTGATGCTCTGGAATTATTTTTGCATATTTAAGTATTTGAAGTAGCAGAACTTTTCTAAAAATTTTTGGGCGACGCAGGACAAAAGACTACTAGGTCGGTATGACCTTCACTTGGGAAGAGTCCTTACCAGATTTGGATATCATGCCAGTTCTATCCATCTGGCTTGGAGACTCGTCTATTGGTTTGCAATATTCAGGAACCTGTTAAGCACAATTTTGAGATGGAATCATCTTTACTTTTACGTATTGGAAAACTGGTGGGCATCCTGTGTAGTTTGGAGTATGGTTGCTATTGCAGTTCACGCAACACATAGCATACAACCGGGAGAGTGAACAATAGGTTTTAGTTTGGCCATATTCCTGGAAATTCGTTTATTGCACGGGGTCTTTGCGTTTTGAATGTATCTTCCGAGCAAACTTGAAATTTGGTCTCAGTCACGTGGCCACGCTTTAGCCGTATTGTTTTCGCCGGATTTACCGGATTAAGCCCTTGCTGGTTTTTTTCCTTCTCTTTCTGGTTCCTCGACCGTCCCAGAAGTAAGTTTTTCGCATATTATTTGACGAAGCGCTAGGAAACAGCAGACCTAGTATCATTCACCGTATTATTTGATTAAACCGCGTACATCAGCGATACATATTTCAAAAAAAAAAAATGTGAATAACTATTTAAATGAAGTAGTATTAATAATTATCATTGCTTTCGTTTTTATACACTTAGTTTCGCCTTCATTTTTATAATTTTTGACGATATTTTTTGCCGCACAAACATGTAAATAATATAACCGCCATTCATTTTTCCTGAATCTTTAAAGAAATAAATATTTATAAATGTACAATTTTTTCGCAAAGTGATAAATGACATATGCATTGACCGTATGAATTTTTCTTTTTTTTTCTCTCTCTTTTTCTCTCGCTCGCTCTCTCACAATCCCACCTCTCCCCATCACCACAACTATCATCAAAATCAATAACTCGCTATACTAATCAATTCGCTACGTCCGTTCACTTTTGCATCGCAAAAACACAACTACCAATTAATACTAATCCTTCGCGAAAAAAAATCAAACTATTACATCATACCACCACTAAAACAACCACCAAACCACAATTACATCATAATTTTTGTTTCCGAAAACGTGCTTTTTGTTGGTTTAAAAACAACTGACCCCTACTTAGCGAAACGGCGAACAGCGAATCATCCGTGCCCAGTATGTGGGAAACACTATGTGAATGAAGGATCGCTACGCAAGCATCTGGCATGCCATCCCGAAACATCACAGCTAGCAACCAGCTTAAGAATGTGGCCTTGTTCTGTATGTCAGGCTGTTTTCACTCATGAAGCTGGTGAGTGTTTAGATGGATCTTTATTTTAACTGAATTGAATTTGATTTGATTTTGATTCAATTCGTTTTGTTTGTTGAAACTCAGTTTTCTCAGTTCGAAATTTTTTATCAAACAGTTCAAAATTTCAGTCGGTTGTTTATCGTTTTGATTTCGGTCTTGTTGTTTCGTGTGTTCTTGTTTTGTTTTCTGGTGATTTATGCTGAGAATGAGTTATTGGCTATCAAAATTTAGTGCGGATTAAATAACTTTTTTATCTATGTTTTCATTGCAAAAGGACTATTAACGCATATGGAACATATGCGAATGGATCCAAAACATCAGTTTGCAGCACAATATGTCCTGTCGCGAGCTGCTGCTGAGCGGCGCGAACGCGATACCTTACTGGCTGCAGCAGTAGCTGTGTCAGCGTCCAGTTCGGGTCTTTTGTCCATGGGTGGTAATGGCGGTGGTGAAGGTGGCTCGAACTCAATGTGCGCGTCGCCTTCAGCACATTCGGAAAGTTCGTCGGGTAATGGAAGACTGTCATCGACCGGATCGGATCCTGGCGGAAATATGACCAACAACAATAACAATAATAATAACTGTAACAGCAAATTGAACGATATATTGCGCGCGGGCAGCAATAGCGGGCCACTGCATCCCTCGCAGTATGGAGTTGATGATCTTCAAGCGAATCGAATGTCCTTGATGGCGGCAGCTGCAGCCGGGATTGTGAGCCAGACAGGAGGTAATGTGCCGAACAATCTAGGATCGCCAGGATTAGATTCCAGTCGAGCGGATGCCATGCAAGCAGCAGTTGTAAACCTAGCGGCAGCAATGCGAATGGGACACGTCACATCGCAACAAAATATGGTTAATAACGGATCAGGTGGTAGTGGGGGTGGAAATGCGTCGTCTCCGCTGAGCGGCGACTCAGCATCCGCCGTGGCAGCCCAAGCAGCCATGAATGCAATGCGCGTATCAATGGCTGACTCAATGATGCGATCTTCGATGGTTGTCGACCCGATGTCGCATCATCAGCCACACCATCATCACCAGCAAAATTCACCGGAAGCCACATTGAGGATGCATCAGCAAGCTGAAGCGCTGCTGCGTTCCCAAGCCGAAGTCGCGCTACGTCTAGCTGTATCTGTTGCTGCTTCAAATAACAGTGGCGGCAATAATGACCCGAACCTCAGCAACAACCCGCTCCGCCATCATATACACAACGGATCATTTAGTCACAATCAAAACGTGCAATGTGGCCATGGAAATGGCCCGAGCCAGGGAGGCAATGGCACCGGTGCAACGGGATCAAGTGACGCAGGTTCGTCAAGTGAGAATGCCTCGCAACAGCAGCAACTTAATTCGCCGCACTCGCACCAAAACCCCCAGCAGCAACTCCAATCACAACAGCAAGTCAGTCCGGATTTGACGGAAGCCATCCGTTTGCAGGAACATCGTCTCGGACAAGCCTTACGACTGCACAACGATGCGCGCGGTGCATTAAACTTCCTAACCTCAAATTCGGTAACGGGCAGCGGCATTAGTCAGGGATCATCTTCGTCACTCTCCCAACACCATGGCGGCACTCATAATCCTTGAGAGTTCAATTTTTTCTGAATGCCGAACATGAACACGAACAAGTGTATTACCTTGCCGACGACAATCGTCATCATTGTCGTCGTCGTCGTCGTCAGGCAATTCAGAAAATCGAAAATAAAAACACCACGGTGCAATCATCATCATCGCCCCGTTATTCCGGGACGAAATTCGGTGCATTTAAACTAAAAATAATATCCTAATGTAAAACAGTCATATATATGTGTTTATATGTGAAACAAATTCACTTTTAACAAACAAACAAAAAAACGCCATAGAAAAAAATAAAGAAGTAATAAAAATAAACACGCGTCAATGTAAATCGACTAGGTGCAATTATTCTCGAACTTAAGACAGGCCGAAATATCGAAAAACTGATTTAATCTGGGATCGCCAAATAACCATTCAGAGTTCCACGAAAACCACGAGAGAGAACAACTAACTATATATATATACTGTGTCTTATGTTGTAACGAAAATTGATTCGAATCAAAATATAATCGACAAGTCTGTCCAGTGACGGCGTGCATAGGTAGGGCCAAAGTGGAAGCGATTGTCGCCTCCTCTATTACATAGCCACTCATTGAAAATTTAATTGTTGCACTCTACCTCGTACTACTACACTTTCACAATAATTCACTGAAAATCAAGAAAAAATTGTGCCGAATCAGGAGTGTTGTTGTTTGCCCCCTCTATTTCAAAGTCCTGTGCACGCCTATGATATAATCAGAGCAGAAAAAAAAATTGTTTGTTGTTTAGTAAACAACAAAGTTTTTAGTTTAGTTAATTTAAACAACAACAAAAAATTATATAAAAATATTCAGCTTCTTTTAGATTTTTTGATTGATTTTGATTTGAAACAAATTTGGTTGTGTTCGACTCATATAAGAATGGTTATTATCTGGCAAAATAAAAATAAAACAGCAACTAACATGTCGAAAATGAACAAAAAACATGCATTGCATTTAATTTAGTACAGAAGGAACGACGAGAAGAGAGTAACGACGTAGACCAAACATCTATCGTGTAATTATTTTCTTGAAATTAAAACAAAAAACTTCAAACCGAATTATATTTAAAAACATAAAAAAAATGTAAATTGTATAGAGAGAATAAACTTTATATACAAGTAAGATCTTATTTTGTAAATAAAACATATAAATCAGAAATTCAAAAAAAAAAAATAATGGAGATCATGACGGGTGACGGATTTTTTTCTTGAATTTAATAAATCTTGTATAATTTCCCTGAGAAAATCGAATGATGAAAATAACGATACGAAACAACAAAAAAAAATCATATTATGTAAATAATGATTAATGAATGAAGTATAAATTAATGTAAAATTTTGTCATGAACATCAAATATAAAAATTCAAATCAGACCGTCCTCTTCTATGTATCCTTCTCGTCGCCGCCATCTCTCATTCATTATCCATCTCCTCGAATCGATGCATTCATTTTCTGATCCCACAATTAGTTAACAACAAATGAAAATGAAAATAAAATTGTGTAACTATTGGATAAATTATTACAAATCTAATTGGTAAGATAAATAATTAGAAAAACAAAAAAGACAAATACAAACTAATTCAAGGAAAATTTCTACAGTTTTCACATGAAAAACACAACAACAAATAATGTAAAAATTGTAATGAAATAACAAACAGAACAACAGAGAGAAGAAAAGAAAATAAAAACCTATTAAACAATTAAATAGAATTAGAATAAGGAAATATGATATGTGAAAATGATATGTGAATCAATATAATTTTCATTTAGATACTAGAATGGTATAAAATAAGTAAATAATAAAAATATTAATAATGATAAAAATAATGAGAAAGAGTTATAGTAAATATCATAGTGGCAATGTTTTTAAGCTGATTAAATGATGAATGGATATTATGTGTTTCAAACAAAAACAAACAAACAGAGAAACTCTTCATTCTTTTGATGGTTATTTTTCTATTTCTTTTTTTTTTAAAGAAAATGGTAATGTGTAATATTATGCCCATAATTTTTTTTTTAAAGAATTACATTTTCTCTCAAATTATTTATTATGTAATTAATTTCGGATAGATATGAAAGGATTTTCAAGTTCGTTAATATATAAACCGAAATTTGATCTGAAATTATTCTTCAATTCAGCAATTTAGCGATACAATCTGAATGGGAGAAACACATGGAAAAATAGAATCAAAATTGAATTCGAATTAAAAACAAAAAAAAATAACAAATGCAATGTACGATAATCTAGTCATTGATTAGCTCTTTATTATGTTTCTGCGATCATAAGTAGATTGATTGAGTTTAATTTTTATTGTTTTTTTTTTTAAAAATTGCATGCAACGCCTATTCTAGCTTTAGGGAAAATGAAAATTTATTGGAATCAAAAAACTTATGTTTAGTTGAATTTATTGTGCATTTTTTCTCGCTACATTTCACTAGTGAAATTTTATGAAAATCTTGATTTTGGAAACCATTTTAAATATTACAGGCTACTTGATGACGTAGCACAATTTTATTTTATATTTTAGGAAAAAAAAATAGTAAATAATACATTTCATCGATCCTGAATGAACATTTTTGCATCATCGGTGGTACAACCGAGGCCAAGTCCTAACCCTCTTCAACAAATTTTTTGACCGATACCGTTCGCGAGCCGATTTCATTCAATCAAGCATCCCCGAAACTCCAAGTGTTCTGGTCAACATCATCCTTCTAACACAAAACAAGGGAGATCGATGTCGTCTGCCGTAAAATCTACCGCAATAGAGTATTCCGAGCAAGTTTCTCTTGATTCATATGAGCTAGGTGCCCTGGCCACCGGATTTCACTGAGCCTTATAGGTTTTTCTATCTGCTTCTAAGTAGATATCGTACAACTCATGATTGTGTAGCGTCTCCGGAATAACCATTCTTAACATATGGGGCCAACAATTCTACGCAAGACTTTCCTTTCGAACGCCGGCAAGAGATCAGAGTGCCTTTTGCGCTGAGCACCCAAGTCTCGAACCAATACGTGAATATTGGCAAGACCATGGTCTTACACAGCAGAAGATTTGAGATTCGGATGAGATTTTCGGATTTAAAGAGCCGCGACGGACTGTAGTAGGCTGCCCGCGTATTTCTTCTTCCATATTATTATCGGCTGCTACTATTGACCCAAGATAGCTGAAGGATTACACTACTTCAAGCCCATGCTCCACTAACCTGATAGTTTCACTTACTCTAGGTGTTCTTCTTGCAGATGCTTCGTCTTTCCTGCATTTATGTGCAGTCCCAGTTTTTGTGTCGCCCGCTAGATCTGGATAAAGGATTCTTTTACAGCTAGTTCAGATCCCCTAATGATATCAATACCATCATCACGATAGCCCCTCTTGCTGAATTGCCAGAGTCCCGGATTGCTTTCTCCTACGCTAAGTTGAAGAGGAGGCAGGCCATATAATCCCCTGGCCAGAGCCAACCTACACAATCGCCTGGTCACAGCCAACCTGCAAAAATTCTCTCATCCCTTTATACAGTTCTACCTTTATGATGATGACTTTAGCTTATGGGGCTATCCAATCTTGCAGAATAGAGGAGAGTGCCCCCATAGGAAGTATTTAACAATTTTATACCCTTATTGTTGCTGCACATTGTAACATATCCTTTCTTATGCGTGGACCATACTATACCTATTCGTCAGTCTCCTGGCATCTCATCGTGCTTCCATTTCATGAATGGCTTGGTGTAGCGTGGATCCTCCATATGATCTAGTATTTCATAATGGTCGTCGGCGCCGTCGTAGTACTACAGTCCCTCTCGGGCCTCCAATTGCCTCGGCCAGATGACTGAGTCTTTCCATTGTAAAATCCGTACAATGATGACAGAATTTGGCCAGCTTTTCCTACTGAGCGTCAATCTTCGAATACATTTTTTTTAAAGGGGACAACGCAAATTGATGACACCTATGGCTCGTTGTTTTAACGGAAGATCAAAGTGTAACGTCCAAATGACTTCGACAATGCTCGAAACTTTGTTGTTGTTTTTTTTTCAAGGGGCTGTTGTTTTTTTTTTCAAGGGGTTCTTATGGCCAGAACCAACTACTTCCAGCGTTGGTAGAGAGCTCTTACGTTTTCCTTAGAGATGTTTATTGCGAGCCATGTAGCGGATTGAGGAATGCTTTTGTTTCTACAAAGTGTCCATGTTTTGGTCTGAAATCAGCATCTTAAGGTTGGTTTAGGTCTCTGTAGCTGATACTACTAGGGCGCGCATAGACCAATTGGCCCCTAATCATATCAAGTTTCAATCCAAGTGGCTATCGAAGGTGCCAGCAAATTAAAAGATATCCTTCAATTTTAGCTCCACCAAGTACGTAAGGTCTGGTTTTCCCCAGCGCTGGACAGTGAGTAGTGTCACAGGAGACTCCTCAAGCTCCTAGCACTTCCTATAGATGTCAATGGCTATAAGAGCCGATAATTCAATGGGATGCTCTGCTTGAAGCATTGGCGTGCATGGGAGTTTGAAATCGAGAGAGAGAGAGAAAGCAAACACCAGAATTTGGGACACATTTTCTTTCATTTTCATTACTCAAGTACTGTGAAGGCGCAAAAGTGATTTTGTTTCTTCAAAGGTGGCTATGCAATAGAGAGACCTTTTGCTCCGTCTCTGCACGCCATTTGTTTGAAGTCCTTATTCACAATGAATAGAACTCCAAACTCAAGGTTTCTTTCTGCAGGATTCGCACTTTTGAATACTGTGTACTGCCATAATTCATTTCATGGACTGTGCCAGTGCTATTGAGTTGATCTGATACATAACGGGATTCAAATCCGTTATTTGTTTTTCGTTTCCAGGATTCCATACGAGGCTACACTGTAAACTCCGGTGAAGCTGCTTGAAATTCGGCAGGAGACTTATTTTCGATCTGTCCGAGCGAGCAATTACCTTACCTTGAAGCACTGAATTCCTCTTCCACTGGGAGCAGAGATTTTCCTACATCCCCCTAACACTCCCCTAACACCCCCCTGGAAAGTGCATACAGCCCCCCTAACATGGACAATCTTCCTACACAAAGGAACCTTTGTGCCCTTTGTTCCAAAGGGACACCCCTCCTAAAATTCTGAACAAACCCCCCAAGAAAAATGCCTGAGAAAACCCCTGCACTGGGAGTTTAATTTATTATGTGTTTGATGTACAGAGGGTGTGTATAAAAAGTAAAGAGTCTATAATCGGGGGAAAAATGTATTGAAGCTATTGCTTCGGACTACCTAAAACTCTTCAAAGAGGACCCATAGGACCCTTGAGCGGCGATACAGTTTTTCCCCAGTGAGTTTTCCATGCTCGGATCCGCTTTCCGGAATATCCTTAAAGTAATGCTCCAACATCTGGCATCACTAAAGACAGAAGCTTGTGGGCGACTAACACTTAGTGCATTTTGAAGCTGAATTCAGTGACGTGCACACATGGGGGACAAAAAGAAGCAATTGCCTCCTCTATTACTAATCCATTCTTGAAAATTAATTATTGCATTCACTCTTCATCGTAATTCACTGAAAATCAAGAAAAATGTGTACCGAATTTAAGTGTTTGCACCCCTCTATTTCAAAGTCCTGTGAACGCTTATGCCCTCCACCAAACCCACCTATGCAAGCTCGTAATTATTTCTTGCTTTACTGTTTTTCTTCTGTCGTTCAAATCGGACTTGCAAAAATAAAATCATAAAAATTTTTAATCTAAAACTTCGGATGGATTGAAATGATTTATTTATTAACGTTTTTTTTCTCTCCCTCTCACTAGAAAAGAAAAACAATTTTTTTACTCAAATTCACTCCTCTAAAATGGTTTTTCGGAATTATTCGAATATAGATTTGTTAAGGTGTTTCGTTGAAAAGTGTAATAAATCGGCCAATATCATTTGGTAGTAGCACTCTAGGGCAAATCCAGTAGTTTTAGTATACATAATTTTTTTTTTTTTTTTACATTAAATTCAATTTTATTTAGGTTTCGTAAATTCGATTTTGTTGTAATATAGCTAGATTATTTTTCCGGCTAACAATGGAATAATATATATATACATATATAGTCACGAAAATGTAATTATATATTGAAAAACTGAGCGAAATAAAAACAAATTAAAAAATTCTTTATTTTTGGATCATTCGTTTCATGTAACAATCACATCTGACTCAAATTTCCGTAACAAGAACAAAAATAGAAAATCTGTTCATTACAATGCAGGTTAATTATTGTCGTGTGTCTTTTTCGGTCATGAATAAATATTTTCAATATTCTATTTTATGCACGAAAATGAAAGTTCTTCGTAAATATCACAGGCTTTTGGAAATTTACTGCAGTCTTTACTGCAACAAAAAATGATTATTTCAATGTTTTATAAATTATCTGTATCTTAATTCTTGCGTTTATTTTTTTATTATTAGTATTACGATTACTTTCAAGCATGATGTAGACAAAACACAAAACACATAATGTATGAGAATGTGATAAAACAATAATATCTATTTAAATGACTTGTTACTCTTCATAATGCAAATGATGACGGTGTGAACGAGATGATGAGAAATTAATTAAGAAATAAAAACAGAACTTGGTAACAACAAAACCAATAGTGATGTGTGGATGTGTAAGCATATCTAAAATGAGAGAAACTAATTTCGTTTGCATATAGAGATACTTTGAAAGCGTTGGATTCAAACACCCAAACACTATAAGAAATTAAACAAAGGAAATTTTATTTTATTTAAAAAATAAAGACTACACAGGGTGTTTGCCAACATTCAAAATTAACTTAGACTTCGTTTGAAAATAAACAGTTCGTAAAACTTAAAAATAGGCCTGGGGAAAATAAACCAAGATATGAATGTAACAAACTGATTGAATGTGCTTTTATCAGTATGTGCTGAAAAGGTGTGCGACTATTTTTTTTTCTTTGGTCAACTTAACAGAAAAGTTGAAGCAGCCACGAAAACGTGATATTCCAATAATCTTAGGTACGTAAAACATCTAAATGAATTTTCGTATGAATAGTGAAGTGAATGAATGCATGCTATATGATATGATACACCGTAAACCAATAGAATGGAAAAACAAAAATCTAGGCCAAACCTAATATCACAACAACAACAATAAAAAACAAAAGTAAAATCCATAGAACAGCTGACTCATTATTATCCCATACTAATAATAATAATGATAATAAATCCCTTGATCCCGCACTCCTATGTCTCCACCACCACCACCACCCCCCCTGCCTAACATGATCAAAAATATAGGTATATGAAGAAACCACAAAATTACTCTCTAATTCCCTCACTTTCATAAACAAAGCATACAAAAAATCAAAATACAAGCGAAAAAAAAAACAGCAACTTAATAACAATCTAAAAAAAAAGCAGAGAAAATTGTTTGCATTTATATATATATATATATAGAAATAAATATTTAAAAAAAAAAAAATCTTCAAAATTGAAATTTTCATTTCAAAACTACAATCAGATTTCAATTTTATTTTGAAACAAAACAAAACTTCTTTTCTCCAATTAACATTCAAACAACAAATTCATGAGGATCCGAATGAACAGAAAACAAATCGATAAAAAAAAACAAAAACCAAAAATTTAAGTGACAACAAATTATTTATCCAAAATTATGGTTCTTTATATTATGGGAACCAAGGGAAGCGAATTACAAAACTAAGATAGGATCAAAATAATCGTCAGCTTTTTCGTAATGACTAAGCTACACTATTAATCCGATCCGAAAGAGATTTGCTAATTACTTTCCGAGTTTTAGGATGAAATTTCGGCTAGAAACAAAATATATGATACTGTGATCGTTCGACAGTAAAAACAAAAACTCGTCGAAATTCGACGAACCAAAATCTCAAGCAAGACGATAAGACGAACGTCGAACGATCCAGCAGCTATCTCTGGCACAAAGCGAAAAAAAAAATTGTACACGGACTTGGAAAACAAAATCGAAATCGAAACAATTTAACATCCTCAGTTTAATTTTCTAATGCATGAAAAATGAATTTTCTTTTGAATGAATTATGTTCTCGAAAGGGTCAATTTGTCAATGATTGATAGATAAATCGTCTTAACAAATTGCATCTGAATCACTTTTTGGCATAAAAATAAAATGCAACAATCTTGATGATAATATATAACACAAATAAGCTAAGAACGGCAAATTTTCGAAGAACAACAGTATTAAATTTAATTTTCAATAGAACCCCTAAATTTCCCTGTAACGCCAAACCAATAGTGCTTAGGTGACTTACCGAAAAAAAAACATGTTAATATCATATTGACTCAACAATAATACAATATTGAGTGTGAAGAGTAGGTAAACACGCAAGCATATTGGCTCCCCATCACATATTCTATGTAAAAAAAAAAAATAAATAATAAATTATTCAAAAGAAATAAGCTTACGGTGAATATAAATAATTCTAGAAATAATGATATAACTTGATGAATAAACACGTAATAGATAAAACAAAAAAGAACGGAAATAATATCCTATTCAACAAGTCAGAAACGAAGAACAGTTTTATCATTACGTGTATCGCTGGCTGTTCTCAAATACAATTGTAAATATGCTTGGATGGAGGGAGGAGTGTGTAAATAACTGATAATTTCCACCTAAGATCAGACTAAAATTCGCTTAATTTCCAAGAGATCAGTCGAAACTTAATAATATGAATCGAACGGATTCAACGAACGCTCCAATAGTGATGAACGCCAAAAATTAGCCTCTGTTTACTCAATCCAGCCATTCCACGTAAGTAGATTGATAACAAGGCAAACCTACAGGCCAAAAAACACCATCTATACCATCTCATTTGGAGTTTGAAGATGTAGCTCAGTGGCGTACACAAGCGGAAGGGACAAAAAGGGAGAGCGATTGATCCCCTTTCTTTCATGACTTGTCTCGAAAAGATTTACTGCACTTTATCTCATTCAACAAGTACTGAACTGACAATTGACAAATGTTTGTGACGAATTTTGTGTTTGCCACCCCCTCCTTCTAATTCAAACCGCTGCGCACGTCTATGATATGGCCTCAAATCAGTTGTTCCTCAAATACACGGAGAACAATAGGTCTAAAAAAACACCATCTTGCGAACTTTTTGCAATTTGAACATGTAATTCAGTAACGTACACAAGCGGGAGGGGAAAAACGGGAAAGCGATTGGACTTTTGGAAAAATGTCCTGCACTTTAAGTGACAGACAAGTGTTTGTCAAATTTTGGGTGGTTGCTTTCCTCACTTCCTTCCTTTTAATTTCAAAGCGCTGTGTACGCCTATGATGTAGCCTAAGATGTCTGCAGTGATGTTTGCCCTCCAATTACAATCCATTCCTATTTACATACACGTATCAAAAGAACAAAACAGTAGGGAAAAAAAATCTTAAAATCAATTAACATTATGAAAGATTGACGTGTGTTTTATCTATTTTATGGATAGTATCTGTACATTTAAATTACACATATACTTATTCATAATCACATTTATTCTAGCCTATAAGAAGAAAAAACGGCCCTGCATACACATATATATATATCAAAGCCACAATTAATCTTTTATCATGTGCACTAAGTTACTAAGTGTAACTACAAAGCGCGTGTAATAACTACGAAACAGTGACAAGAAAAAATCGCAGAAACAGAAAAAAAACCAATCAATCTGTCTGACCAACAGATTTACACTGTCAGTCAACAAAAATACATACATAGGTCAAGTAAATATTTATCTCAGTAGAATTATGTTATTTTTCAAACGAAAAAAAAATGTATTTAGTTACAATAGCCCGAATAACAACCAACAACCAATACACACAACATAACATAATTGGAATTAATGTATAACAACCGAATTAAATATTCAAACATATTAAACAATTACTAATAAATAGAAGATTTATAAACAGTTTAATAAATAAAATAGAAAATAAAAAGTATTCGATCTGACAAACATATGTTCCTGTTGTATTGCCTATCAATGCATCTAATAAGGAGCAACGACAGGATAGCGCAACAAAAGATAGCAGAGAAACAACAAACAAAACAGAATCGGAACAAAAACATGCTTACTTGATAGAAGTGTGAAAAATAGATTCAAGAAGAATGAAAAAAACTCGAAAACTTAAATAGCAAGCTAAGATAACCACAGATATATATTTAATAAGAAGGAAACCTCGAGAAGAAAACAATAATATCTATATCAAAAATGAGCCCGAACACAAAACTCTAAGCATTTTCGAAAATATAGATATTCAATCGATTATTTGAAAGTGTCGTCGAATTAACTCATATAAAAAACAAAGTTATACTACAGCCGCAAACTCACACACACACACACATTCAAAACACAGAAAACATTTCAATAATCCAATTCACAAAGCCATCATCAAAACCAACCAACCATCCAACAAACTATGCAATAGCCCGAAATCTGCATTTGAAGCGCAGAATGCATTAATTGAAAAGAATCAATCAGCAAAACCAATACACTAAGTCGCAATTGTCACAGTAAACAATTGAACTTCAAAACAGCCACACACACCCACACAAAAGCCTACATTGACCTTCAACCCATACATAAGTTATATGTCATATTTTTATTGACATTGACATTTGAAATTTTGATGTTTCCTGAAGTTTATGTCATTGAAACAAAGAAGATTTTTTTGTTTTTGCCATTTGCTGAACATCTGGAACATCTAGAGAAAGCAAAAAAAGTGTCACAGATGACAGAATAAACGTTACCGAGGACAAATCTTAATTTCTCTTTGATTTTTGTCGATAAATCATCAACAGCAGCTCATAAGCTGCTCACACAGGTACATACAACCGAAATAGAAGATATCGTGCAATAGCCCAAACGTATAGTCTATTCAAAAAAAAAGGAAAAAAATAAGAAAAAGAAAACCATACCGCACAACGTATTTTTTCCTATGAATCCTATTCAATTAATATCAAACTAAACGTTTTGTTTTTTTTTTCATGAAAATAAAATAAAAATAAAACTAAATGAGTGTAAAGAAGGACTGGAGAAAAAAACAAACACAGAAGTCAATCAAGCCTATTACAAAGCTCTTTGAAATATTTTCCAGAAACTTGTATGAATGCCTCGAAAAATCAGCAAAACAAAAAAGATCAACCAAGATCAAAACAAAAAAGATCTTGATCACAATGTCTTCAGATCGTACAAAATACGAGCATCTCAATTATGCGCACCATCGTAAACTGGGATTTTTTTCAAATGGATCGAATAACTTACCAACAAAAATAGCAGCCTAAAACATGAGCGAGCGCCAAAAATAAAATCAACTCAATAATATATATATATATATATATATATATATATATATATATATATATATATATATATATATATATATATATATATATATAAATATAGTAACTAACATTATTATCTACCTTATAAGGATTATTTTAAACTAAAAATAAAACTTAAAAACTAATAAGAGCACTAAAATATACTCCAAACACTAGTGCTGCGAGTAAACCACAGAAAGAGATAATAGATGCAGCCCAAACGCAGTAACGTTCCAAAAAAAAAATGCTATTTTAAGCAAGCCACAGCATGGAATCCTATACGAGGAGGTAAAGATCGAAACAGTATAAGTGTGCGCAGTTAGATACTTCAAATCAAAAATCTAATCTGGAAGGAACATTTTTCATCACAGGCATATTTAAGTAGAAATCAGTGGGGTGCACAGACAGGGGCAATTGCTTCCCTATATTGTATAGCAACTCTTGCAAATTTTTTGTTGCACTCTACCTCGAACTATACATTTGCTTATGACTTTACCAGTAATTCATTGCAAATCAAGAAAAATGTATACCGATTTCGGGTGTTTGCCCCCTCCATTTCATAGTTCTATGCACGCTTATGGAAGAAATAGAGTATTTTCGAAGGTGGATTCAAACAGGAAAAATAGCAGAAGAACGTCTAACATCGTTCTATCATACGCTATATTCCTCGTTATGGCTTTTTTTGTATATCGAAGCCTAAGGAGCGATCTCGATGACGCAATTTGTGCGCTTACTTTTATTATTAATGGAAAAATAAGTAGATATAAGTCAAAGTAGAAAATTATCTTAAAATCAATTTAAACATTAACTGAACGATCTTTATTGAATGTTTTACAATACTTAAATAATAGAAGAATAAAAGAAGAACAAGAAGCAAATTTAATGTAGTTCTTTCTTTTGTTAACTTAAAATATTGTTCAAATTATTTCATGCCTAAAAACTTTTTCTTCCAACAGTTTTTGGCCCTACTGCATAAACCTCCTAAGATATACGCATTTGTATCGCTAAAGTTCTAGTCCTGATTTATTCTAAGACAACCCGTTCTTAACAACGATATGAATCTAAGAGTCCCTCGAGATGTGTGGACAATATTTGATAGTACAGAATTTCCATAGTAGAATCAATTATCCGAGCTATAATTTACCAAACGATCATTTATCCCTGCTGTAGCTGCAAATAACCCTCTCTGTTAAACCCTTGTTTTTTTTGGTCTTGAGTATTATGGTTTCATCAAGGGCCGCTACACAGCTAACAGATGTTTACTCATTTTTTCGCCTCAGCCTTCCATTCTCAACGCCAAATTGATGTAATTTAGATGGATTTCTTCCAGACTTTTGAATCTCAGAAAAAAGTTGTCTGCTATTCAACAAACTTGAAGGGCTCGTCATAGTTGGCCCTCTTTTTTTCGCTGCAGAGTCACCTTAAACAGTTACCACATCCGAATTTCCTCAAGGATATACCCTGGTGCCCAAACTTTTCATTTTGTTTATCAGCTAGCTATGTGGTTTTCTCTCATTAACTTCTTCTGTCTTATTTATGCGGATGACTTAAAATGATAACAGTAGTAACAATGTATCCAGTCTTGCAAGCTAATTTCTTTCTATCCATAAATTATATTTCTATCTCGTTACATATCTAAGTGCTGCCAGATGGCATTCTGATATCAAAATGCTCCTCGTGTCTTTTTCTGTATATAATATCCCACTTGATGGGAGAAAGAATAGAGCCAAGAAGCTCTAATCTTCGTCTCGCTACTAGTGCTAGATCTTTTTTCTTAGTCCATGTTTTAATATATTTATTCATATTCATCTTTCGTAAAGTCACAGTACGGAATGGGATCAATGAAGCCATTTTTTTTGGCCATGATAATAGCTGTTACGTATTTCCTAACTACACATCATGCCATGTCAGCTCGAGACTGTTTTTGCCCCTAATATTTCATTTAGAGTCTTGAGAACCGTTTCGTTGAGTGGATGGTATTCCTGGTATTCAGGCTGACCCTTTTAGTGTACCTTATATTTATTACATGCATGTCTTCTTAGGTACGCGGTTCACATTTTCGCTCATTTATGCAAAGTGAGTTTGTCATTCTTCCCCTTTTTTCTCACAAAGTTCCTTCTCCTTTTTATTCTTAGGCACCTTACAGTAATTCCATCAGTTTGTTTTTAACAGTGTCCAATAGTATTCTTATAGTCCGTGCGAGCATTTAAATTTTAGGTGTTGCTGAATGTATTTGCCTAAAAATTGCAGCATATTTATGCTATTATTGTTTTATTACAGATTTTTAGTTGTTTGTCCTTCTTCATAAAATACTATTATTTATCACATAAATATAATCAACTCTAGTAACTATAGATCAAACTAATTCAACGAAGTTAATTTCAGTATGCTATTAATATCTAATATATATATATATATATATATATATATATATATATATATATATCTATCTATAATATAAGAACCACACATAGGAACAATAGTAAGAAAACATTAAATAGTGTAACGTGCAATATATACTTTTAGAATCAATATAATATAGTGAACACAACAACAACAAAAACCATTAAATCGCTGAAACAAGCGACGAAACAACCCTTGAAAAAAAAAAATTCAGAATAGAATCGTAAATGTGGCAACTTTGAATAATGTAGGAAAAGTTTTTCTTTTATCCAACTTAAATATCATAAAATAATCGTATCTTATTTAAAATATGTAGAATTAAATATCACATACATGAATACACGTCAATAAATAATGAAATATAAAGACAGGTATCTATCTAAAGCAAAAAAGAATTGAATAATCCTCCACTCAGGAGGCACACGCACACACTGTAAGTAAAAAAATAAAATGAAAACAATGATGTAGCCCCATGAGATGAGAGCACATCAGACCTAAACTGGACACTAAAATATCGGACAAAACAGCAACGAAACAAAATATACAGCAGCATTGCGATCAAAGAAAAACATTGAGATGTTGAAGAGCAAAAATCTACCACTAAACGCTATGCAAAAAAAATGAAAGCAAAAACGACGACCTATGGTAATAAAGTCAAAGTAAACAAAAACTAGTGACTGTCCGAAATGGTTTATAAAAACCAAATTAACGAGAAACGGAAAAAAAAACCACAATACAAATTTATCGATTTGTTCTTACAAAAGATTAACCAACAACCAAATATCAAAAACAAACAAACAGAAAAAAACTTAGTTTTTAACCGAATAATAAAATCCGCATGAAAATTTATAAGTTTTCTGAAGTAAAAAAAATAATAATATAAAATACATATTTACTAAAAAAAATGCCATCGATGTTTGAAAATATGCATATAAATTCAATTATAATAATGTAGTCGAAAACTACACTCCGATTTTGTTTTCAACTAAGCAGAATTTTTCAAAATACCATTAACGGTACATGAAATCATCTTTGAATTGCATCCGGAAAATTTCTGAATTGCATAAAATGCACAAAAAAAAAGTATTTGAATACAATACGCATTATAATTTTACCATTATCTTTTGAGCTCTCCACCATTTAACTGCTTGAGATGGTGATGGAACTCAGAGTTGTCTCCCTTGTCCTAAGAGAAAAATCAATGCTAACAAAACAAATGCAAAGATGCAGGGCTGGTGAAAGATTATAATCTTAGTTTCATGCTAAATACAGCAACAACCAAAAAACAAAAAAAAAAAGCTGCATCTACGTACATGAATCGGTATTTTATTATCTCACGTTGAACGCCATTTGCTGCTTTGGTGAACTTTCGCTGTAGTTTATTTTCATTTCAAGAACTCTTTGAAACAAAATTTTTAGTATATTTTATACTACAAAATCAACTGCATTTTCAAATTCACATTTCGCCTCAATTTTGTGTTAATAATTTTTTATAAAAGAGGTGATATGCCATATTTATTTCCATTTTCTTATAAATAATCGTCAAATTTACTTACATTCAGATAATTTTCTTTAATTGTCGGTAAGTTTTATTGATTCACAGCTTTCAAAAAAAATCGATAGCTTGAAGTTAATACATTATAAATTCTCTTATCCCGATCGCATTTCAAAATGGATAAATTCATTGAAATAATATTTATTATTCATGTGTTGCATCATTTTCTTCACCAGCACCTAGCTAGTAGATTAGCTTCATTAAAGGCAAAAAAAGCACCATATTTTTTTCTCAATAATTATTATTAATACGACGAAAATCAATCTAAATCAAATCAACAACCACTGTTCCCCTCCTGCCCCCCCTTCAAAAACCATTTTCACTGGATTAACCACAATACAATATACCTACTTAAAAATAAACAAAATAAAGAAAAACCACAACATTATAGAAAATACACAACAGTTTGAATAACCAATAGCTGGGAGAAAAAAAGAAAAAAGAAAAGAACACACACACTCGCAAAATACAACCCAATATAAATGTGCGTATAATTCAAAATAACGGTATGAGAATGAACTTTTTGGTATGAATGAATGATTAAGTGTTGGATTTTTTTGTTTTTATCAAGCGGGATTTCAAGCAAACGAAATTTAATTTAAATTAAAACGAAATATTAAATGATTAGTAAAGTAGTATTTCAAAAAACGCTTAGATTATGTGAAAAGTTTTCTTGATTAATTCATTTATAATCTTCAATTGTGCAATAAAGTGTTATATAGTTGAATAATTTTCTTAGTTTAAAAGTTTTGAAAAAAATGTGGAAATTTTCAATAGTATTCGTATTTGTTTGTTTAAAAGACGAGAAAAAAATACGAAACACAGACAGCTTTGTATTTGAAACTTAAACACAATTCTTGTTACTGAATTATAATTGTACATAGTTTCTCTATCATGCTTGAAGTCGAAAAATAATCAACGGAAATGATTGTTGAATGTTCACTAGTAGTTTTCACCATGGCTTCAGAAAAAAAAACGATCTCAACTTCAAATTGCGCTATAGGTTAGGTGGCTGTCAAGCGGAAAGTATTTTGTCGAAAGACACACACATTAGAGGCTCGTTGTGTTAGCACGAATATACTCTTCCTAAGCCACTGTACTCTGGGAACCATTACCACCCCTTAATTCAATAAGGGGAAAGATCTATTACATATCTCTTAATTTAATAAGGGGAAATATCTATTACATACCCCTTATTTCAATAAGGGGAAATATCTATTACATACCCCTTATTTCAATAAGGGGAAAGATCTATTACATACCTCTTATTTCAAAAAAGGAAAGGAATTGCTCTGCAAGAGAGGCTATTCTCTTCGTCGCGAGAGCCGCCGGACACAAGAAGTTGAACTGGAGAAGCCGCAGCTCCTTCTACGTCCAATCGCTGTACGCGCCGCCCTATGAGACAGTGGCCCCTGAGAACCGGCCATAATACAGCGGAGAGAACTACGAGCTAAACTCAACAGAGCGACCAGGTGCGATTTGCATCGATGGAAATCATCCAGGATTGTTTTATGATCGCACAGGATGATTCTTCAGCCCAGAATTTCTTAGAATCGTCGTGTTTGACCGATGACATCAATGTATTTACAGTGTAAGGGCATGATACCTCCGCTAGCAAGGTGCCAAACCTTGCCAGTTCATCGGTAACACGGTTCTTTCGAAAACCCCTAACGCAAGCTAGAGCCAAATTTTGCTTCTTTCACTCCCCCCTCGCTCTACGACAACAGCATCTTATTAACTTTCATAGAATCGATTTATCTAAATTCTCAATCATATTAAACATACTCGATTCAAGCATGATATATATTTTTTTTTTTTTTTGTCAAACAACGAAAATCAAACTTTCTTCCTAGCGAGAATGATTGATGTTTCATTAATACAGCAGTATGAAATAAGAAAACCCGTCAAAGTAATTAATTGTATGATTGAAGAGAGTATTTCTAAAAAAAACCAATTGTGGCTGAATTTACTATATATGAATCAAATCTGCTGGATGTATGTGTTTGTGTGAAAGATGTGTGCGAAATAAAAGTAAAAAAAAAAATTAAACTTCAGGAGAGAAAAAAAAAACAATGAAAAAGATTTACAAGGAAAAAAATTAAAAGATAATTTAGAAAGAATTTTTTCAGATACAACAAAAAACAAATCAAATCTACTCGAATAGTGGCGTGTCTGAATTTGTATTGCATGAAGTGTATTCATCAATTGATTGAATGAGAAAACCTATAAGCAAACGAAAAGCAAAAATTCAAATAATGGTATATTTGAAAATTTGTTGAAAATCAAATAAAAATTTTCGGATTATAATGGATAGAAAAACAAAAATTCAAGAATCGAAAAACAAAAACAAAAAAACAAAACTACCCAATCTAGATAACATGAAAGAAAATTAAATTGATCATTAATAAAAACCATTAAATTATATATATAGTGTGTATGAATTTTAAATAATAATATTATTATTTTCCCTATATTTTTTGTTTGTTTTCTATTTTAAATTCATACCTACGTGCATTTATGTACGAGTAACGAAAGTTTCAACGTGTAGGATGAAATGTAATAAATAAAGCAGCATGCAAACGAACGACCGAAAGAACGAAAACGATCAAGTAAAGATATGATAAACTCAAAGCCAAAACAAGTGTTATTAAAATAAACACACTGAAATAATGTATTATTGTATTGTCTGTCATTTTCATAACAACAAAAAATATGTAAAAGAAATTCACATATGATACTCATGCGATCGAATAAATTGTATTGTATGAATATTTATTGTAAAAAAAATGATATGATGGAGAAAAAACTAAGTAATGAGACAATTGAAAAACAAAAAAAAAATATAAAAATGATCAACACGAGAAATCGATAGAGTATATAAATAAAAGGTATATATAAATATATGCATCTATATTTAATCAGTGCTTATTAATACAGTCTATTATGCCCTATTCAAAAAAGAAAAGACACTGGCCGGAAGTTCCACCTAAAGATAATTATCAGGCCAACGAGCGAGGCCACGCGAAACCTGAAATGAAAATCCTTACGAGCGATTATCGCCCAATTAAGAATGACAAGGTCAAAAAGAAAATCCAAACTCAAGTAACCGGGATCGTTCACAGTTTCGGTACATGATTGTACCATAGGCGTGCACAGGACTTTGAAATGGAAGGGACGAACACCAAAAATCGGCATACTTCTTAATTTTCGTTGAAATATTGTAAAGGCACAAAAGTGCAAATTGTTCTTTCAAAAGCAGCTCTGCAATAGAGGGAAACAATTGCCTCTGTGTGTGCACGCCACTGAATCCTATGCCTATTCACAGCTATCTTTATTTGAAATAATGAAAAAAAATGGTTGTTGAAATAATGAAAAAAGACTGAACTTTCACAAATTCGCAACCTATGTCTAGTAACATCTGATTGTTATCCTTACTGTCTAATGAGACGGAAATCCTGTGCAGCTCAAAAAGTTTTTCCTGGCTTTTTTGCGAATAGCATGTCTTAGACTTTTTCCATTCAAATCATAGAAGCCATGAAAGAAAAATGAAAAAAGAAAAATGTGAAAAAACACCATCGAACTCCTCAGCAATGTTGTTTGTTACATGTGTTTTACAATTTTTGAGGGTTTGGATCATCCTAGGTTACGTTCCACGGCTGCCTCTTTCAGACAGACTCCGGTACCCAAGGGCCCATTGTGATATCGCATTGCGCTCTGCACAAGCCTTATTAAAAGGAGAGCTACCCTGCCTCCTTGATAAGCTGGGTGATCCCCGTCAAGTCCACCAAAGTGTTTTTGGCTAAGCAAGTAAGACAGCAGGAGACTTCATTATTCTTCCAGCGAGAATTGGACATTCACAAAGCAGGCGAAAACCCGTTTTCTCTTCCTCGCCTCGCATATGCAGCTCCGACAGAAGTACGTTGTAAGGAACATCCAGTTGCGATGCATGCCTATCATATAGACAGTGTCCTGTCCAGCTGAGACAGTCTATGTATACTTTGTCGCATTCTGGGCAAGTAATTCTGTATATTCCACATTTTTCTTTTTAATCGTTTTTGTTCTTTACGCGACTAAATTTAGCACCTAACTTTTTAGCCCTACTGGTCAAATCTGCCTTTAAATCAAAGCGATCAAGAATCTCCCGTACTATTTTGAAAATTGACGAAAAAATTATTAGAACTCTTATGACTGTTTTTTTATTTTCCTGTATTAAGAGCGTCGTTAAAAGATCACGGTGTATTTTGTCCTTCAACTTTTTGATAGATAGGTAGGTTGAAATGACTGCCGATCGACAGAGCCTTCCGACAGACGGCACCTAGACACAAAAGAGGCCCGTTGTGATGCGACAGTAATTTTACAAACTGTCTTCTATTCTCTAAAGTCAAGAAACCATCTGCTTCCTTTGATGAATCGCACTAGCCCCTTTAAATTGACCAGAAAAAGTTCGGTTAGATTTAAGAGAGAGAGAGAGAGAGAGAGAGAGTGCACTAAGTACTACCATCCTGCTCCTCGTCAAAGCCGAGCACGGGCTCATAAAATGGAGGACGTATACTTCCTCATCCTCAGAGCCACAACTCAGACAGAAGTCCTTGAATTCTGCGCTCAATCGTTACGCATGCCGTCCTATGTAGCAGTGGTCCGTAAAAACGCCCACAGCACAACGCACAGCGCTTTGAGTTAAGCCTAAAAGCTGCCTGATGCGATGCGCATCCATCGATACACAGGACTGCCATGTTATCGCACCGGATGATTCATCTACCCCGGACTTCTTAGCGTCCTCAAGATAGTTTTGCCGCATGGCCAATTTGACCGATATCACCTGTATTCCGATTGAGAAAGAGCATGAGACCTCCAGTAGAGGATGAGCCCTAAATACTTGACTCTCTGGCTCAGGTCAATAGATAGGTTAGGTTAGTAAAGAGGGCTGCCGGGAACGCGGCCGGCATTAGGCCACCAGTTTGGGCCCATTTGCCACCCTCCGCTGGCTTTTTAGAGCTGCCAAGTGACCGCTTCGCCAAACCAGATCAGCTGACTCAGCGTGACGGTACTGGCCACTTCTGCTAACCCTTGAAAGTGGTAAGAACCAAAACCTTTCCTCGCCAATTCATTGGTTTTTTCTTTGCCTATGACCCCACTATGCCCTGGCACCCACATAATCCGGATAGGAATATGCCTTGCCTTTTCATTGAGAGCCACTCTGCAAGCGTTAACAGTTTTTGAAGAACATCTGTAAGACGCAAGAGCGAGAATGGCTGCTCTACTGTCGACGCAAATCGTCATTGATCTGGTTGATATTCCGCTAATAGAATCAACTGCCATGCGTATAGCATGTAATTCAGACTGAAAGACGGAAGCATGGTCCGACAGTCTACACCACAGGTTAAGGCTCAAATCCGTAGAAAACACGCTCGAGCCAACTCCTGTGTCCGTCTTTGACCCGTCCGTGTAAATCCAGACGCCCCCATCGGTGGTAGCTTCTTTTTTCTTCCAGTCTGTTCTTGTGGGTATCTTGACCTACAAATTCCTGCCAAGATGTATTATTTTGCTCATGTGGTCCGTGTCTTCTGCAACGAGCCCAAATCTTTTGCGGCATTCTGTAAAACGCCCCACAGACACAGAGATCTGGTCGTCGACTTGGTTGCAGATATGCAATATCTGCGACCAAATTCACTGTCTGTGGGCTAGTCTCAGATCTAGTTTGTTCGCAAATATCGCAAGTCTCCAACCAAGTCGGCAACCAGATCTCCGTGTCTGTGGGCCGTTTAAGAATACCGCTGTGGCCCCACTGATCTGAATCGTTCCACATGCCGGAACTTTTAGCGCGTATCGCCGCTAAGCTTGCGCTTCTAAACATGAATCGATCTAGGGGCATGAGTTCCAAAATCATTTCCAACCCAGCCGTTGGGGTGGTTCTTAAAGCACCCGTAATACATATGCAAACTAATCTTTGCAGTCTTGTTAGCTCCTTGATATTAGTTTTACTCTCCGCTGCCTTCCACCACACGATCGTTCCATACACCAAAATCGGCCTCACTACACATGTGAATATGTAATAGGCCGCCCTAGGTTTAAGACCCCAGGTATTGGAGTTGGCAGACCGGCAGGCAAAAAGTGCTGCGCTAGCCTTACCAATTCTGTGCTTCACGTTAGCCCCCCAGTTCAGTTTCCTGTCTAGTAAAAGGCCCAAATATTTAACACTATCAGCAAGTTTCAATGTTATTCCGTTGAGGTTAGGCGTGGCAATAGCCGGTACCCTGTGTCTCCTTGTAAAGAGTAAAAGTTGGGTTTTTGTCGGGTTTGCCCTAAGACTGACTTTTCTGGCCCAGATTTGGATATGGTTCAGCGCCGATTGCATAAGCTCCGACAAAGTTTGTGGGAACGCACCCCTCACAAGTACCACAATGTCATCTGCATATGCCACCACCTCAAAGCCACTGGCCCTTAAATTCTCCAGTATTTCGTTGACTGTCAGGATCCAGAAAAGGGGAGATATAATCCCTCCTTGTGGTGGTCCGGTTCCGACTATTCTTTCCGCTTTGGCCTCAATCCGCCTGCTCTTGAGCAAGTTCGATGCCCAGGTCGCCAAAGTTTTATCCACTCCATATCGAACCAAGCCATCGATGATACTCGCAACAGTGACATTATTGAAGGCGCCCTCAATGTCTAAGAAGGCTGCCAACGTGAATTCCTTATGCCGTAAGGATTTTTCTATTGTGCCGACATCTTTGTGTAATGCCGTATCTACTGATCTGTCCGCTAGATACGCGTGTTGATCGACACAGAGTCTCGCGACATCAATCGAGCTTTTGATATGCAGATCAACAAGCCTCTCTAGTGCTTTGAGCAGAAACGATGTTAAGCTGATTGGTCTAAAGTCCTTCACGTAATGATGATTCAACGTACCAGGTTTCGGAATGAAGACCACCCTAGTTTTTGTCCATTGCTCGGATACTATCCCGAGGCGGAGGCATGCGGTAAAAATACGGTGCAGAATGGGAATGATGGTTTTATCTGCTTTTTGAAGCATGATGGGTGATATCTCATCAATCCCTGTAGCTTTGTTAGGTCGGAATGTGCCAATAGCCCATTCAATCTAAACCTCGTCTACTACTTCCTTTATCAGCCGCTCAGACGCCCGGTGGGTTCCTCGAAGTACGTCACTACGCGGTGCCGCGCAAGCTGATTCTGGAAAGTGAGTTTCCAGTAGCATGTCCAGGCATTCTTTCGGGTCCTTCACCCAATCCCCGTTTTCCCTTCGCAAAAGCGTAGGTACGCCGGTGGTTACACTGAGGACCTTCCTGATTTTGGCAGCCTCTGTACATCCTTCATGCCCATGATTTTCTCTAATCTTTCCAGGATTTTCTAAGCCTGACCGATTTGTCCCAAGCCTCCATGATTATTTATTCCCATCTAGTGGTATTTTCTTTGAAGTCCATGATTTTTTCTTAGCTTACCAGGATCTTCTAGGCCTGTCTGATTTTTCCGAAGCCTCCATGACTTGTTCCTACTATCTAGTGATTTTATCCTTAAAGCCCATGATTTACGCTGGACTTGCCAGGGTTTTCTAGACCTGTCCGATTTTTCCCAAGCCTCCATGATTATTTATTTCCATCTAGTGATGTTTTCCTTGAGGCCCATGATTTTTCCTGGATTTTCTAGGCCTGCCCGATTTTTCTGAAGCCTCCATGATTTTTTTATTACTTTTTAGTGATTGTTCCCTAGAAGCCCATGATTTTTTCTAAACTTGCCAGGACTCTCTAGCCCTGCCCAAATTTCCCAAGCTTCCATAATTTTAATAATTAAATCAAAAAGTTAATAATTAAATCAAGTCAGAGAATGCCCAAATTAAATAAGCTAGAAATTTTGTTGTGAATCCGAGAGATCTACATATTTGATATTTAAAAAAAAAATTTTTTTGAAATCCAAATGCAACTTGACTTTCATGCAATTTTTCGAATATGTCTAACAATTTTTCCTATATCTCCGCATATTGATTCTTTGCAATGTTCTCCCCTCAAAATTTCATATTCCATTTCTAATTGCGAGCAATCGACAATGAGAGTAGAAAAGTTTCGTTCTCTACTGTCATGATCGACATAATTGTGCATTCGAACTGAAGGACTAGAAAATGTCTAATATAAGTACTAGTCGTGTCGCGGCTCTGCTCCTCATCCGGCGGATATGAATTTGAGATTCGGCACTATGGATTGTAATAGAAGCGAAATGCCCAAGCAATCTGCCCGTACGTGCAACATCCATTCGAAAGGAGAACGGACGATGATCGTCGTCGTGTGCGCCCTTTGTTCTCATTGGGGAGAGGAGAAGACAACGTCAAATGTATTAGATCGGTTCATACTGTAATCGAATTCCGGAAAGTGCGGACGCTGTTGGTCGAATCGGGCGGTCGTGAAACAAAAGTAATGTTTTAGAAATGTAGTGTGATTGCGTAATGTTATGTGCAGATTCGAAAATAGTGATTTATTATTATGAAACGACACAGGAGATATTCGTGCAGACACAGTGAGTAAATATTTTTCGTTATTTTGATGATATTTGATAGAAATCGTAATGGCGTCTGTCTGGTCGTGTGCATGTGCATGTCCATACGTGGCTGCAGAGGCCGTAGCCATATATCACATGCAGACATCACGCCAATAAAATTTTGTGAAAAATATAGCCTGCCTTTGAAATGTTTTAATGAATTTATGAAATTACTTAGCGTTTTCGTGAGTTTTGTCTAGTTCAAGGAAATATTGTATTTGAAGCTGTCCTAGCAATAACTCTGCCGCGTCCGTTCCGACGCATCCGTTTCGACGCATCCATCAAAGTTGAAAGTTTGAAAGTGCGTTATCCGTTGCATTGGGCAAAAACGGAACAAGTTCAATGTGAGGACAGAAACATAGTTGGGGAAGTTTTTAGAGGGAGTTAAGGAAGAAAACATTCCTTGCACCATGTTCGTCAGTATGCTTTTTTCATCATGAATTGACATTGCTTCTATCTGTTGGAGAAATTATGGTTCAAATATGCTGCATTCGGGATCTGATTAGAATTCTATTATGGTGGGGCTGGTTTTTTGGCTTCAAGATTCTTTTGTTGACTTAGTCGCAGGGATTGTAGCAGTGTGTGCTTTTGTTTTTTTCAAAACTTTCAGAGACTTTTTCTAGACGATCCTGATTATTGAGGCGAATCGATTGAACGGGGCAATATTTTGAAATTCTATGATGCACAAAATATAATACTCACCGAACTGATGTAATTATATAATGACAATCCGTCGCTCCAGGGTTGTTCGATTTCACATGATAGATTCTTCGGTGTCAACGATTGACTTCGATTCCGTGCCGTCAAACCAGCTGCAAATATTTGAACTGAATCGAACATCAATGCTGGCTCAGCCTTGTGTATTCAGAAAATAGAAAAGCAAAATTAATGATCATTGAGACAATTTAATTGAAACAATATAAACATTTTCAACATACTTGAATCGTTCCGCCGCTCGCATTCAATATACTACGACCACTGTGTTCAAATTTTCGCATGTCCTGTAGAATTTCGTTGTATCGTCTGGATTCAACATCAACTAAACGAAATGCTGTTATATTAACGCTATTGTATTTGAAATCTTTCAAGTCAAACGTCTCGATATCCTGATCGCGAAAAGATAAAAGAAAGTTTGTCAGAAATTTTGCGTTTTCTCGGATTGATTTGATGTACATATAGTGGTATACTTACAAATGTCGTAAACATAATCGTTCATCTGTAGCTGAAGAATCTGAAAATCAGAAGCAATTTCAATTTTTTCATGAGAGAGTATTGAAACATAATTAATTACCGCTCGAAAAAACTGATGAATATGCTTTGGATTCGTATCGATAATTAGCTTATAGATTTCTTTTTGTCGAATCTCACATAATACTTCTCGATATGTGTCGGGCGTAGCTTGTCTAATGTACATTTCGACTTTCGATGCTGGTGTTGTTCGCATTAGTTCCTGTTGCTTGAAAAGTCCTTCAAAAATACAGACCGATAGATAGATATTTTCAGAGTGTTTCTGACATTTCGAATTTGGGGGCATAATTTGTTTAATGTGTTTATGTGTGTAATTACCATAATCCTCTTCATAAAAAAAACCAAATCTCACTCCGATCATCTACCTGTCTAGTCATAATTAAAAAAAAAGGTGTCATACCATCCATGTAAAAAAGGAGTTCTATTTTTTTATTATTTAAATTTCAAATAAAATAGATTTTTGTTTTGTAAAATACAATTTTTTGAAAAAGTTGTTTTTTTTTTCTTCAAGACCTATGTAGCCCCTTAATTCACTTTAATCTAATTTTACTTTTCTGTCTCGCTCTTTTCATGGTATTTGCCTTCGTTGGGTCTCTGTGGCATTTTCTTAAGTGCTACGCGAGAAGAATAAGGTCCGAAATGTATTTATTCGTAGTTCATCTGATGAAGCTTTTCAGCGTTACGGGTCTTTGCGAATAGCGGCTAAAGAAACTGTTGAGGTAGCAAAACGAAGATACCTCGCCCATATTGAAGAGTGTCCTTTTTTTCTAATAATTCTTTCTTTTCTAATAATTCTTTCTTTTCTAATAATTCTTTCTTTTCTAATAATTCTTTCTTTTCTAATAATTCTTAATTCTTTCCTTCTAGCTAGAATGTTACCAATGTTTTTCCGATTTCAAAGTCCGGAGGCATTGGTAACATTGCCAACTATGTTCCTATATCCCTCCTCTTTTGTTTCCCTAAGTTGCTTGAGCGAATCGTACATGATAGAATTCACAGTGCCTTTAGATATTTGTTTTCTCAAAAGCAACATGGATTCAGTCAAGGACGTCCTCACGTTCTTACTAATTTCGTCGCAACGAAGATAACGGCTTACAAGCTGATGTGGTCCGCACGGACTTCGCGAAAGCATTTGACAGGGTAAACCACTTAGTATTGTTGGAAAAGGTATGTAATTTCGGTGTTTCGACTACCTTTACCTCCTAGGTTTCATCATACATCCATGGTTACCCTTGTCATGTTGTTTTTAAAGCCGGTTCTTCCTCCTCTTTCTAATAATTTATGTACCTATTTATACCTATTTAATTAAATTTTTTATTTATATACCTATTTTAATATTATATACCTATATAGATATTATATACCTATATAGATATTATATACCTATATAGATATTATATATCTATATAGATATTATATACCTATATAGATATTATATACCTATGTAGATATTACATACCTATATAGATATTATATACCTATATAGATATTATATACCTATATAGATATTATATACCTATATAGATATTATATGCCTATATAGATATTATAGACCTATATAGATATGATATACCCATATAGATATTATATACCCATGTAGATATTATATACCTATATAGATATTATATACCTATATAGATATTATATAGCTATGTAGATATTATATACCTATATAGATATCATATACCTATATAGATATTGCATACCTATATAGATATAATATACCTATAAAGATAATATATACCTATATTGATATTATATACCTATGTAGATATTATATTGCAATATAGATATTATATACCTATATAGAAATTATATACCTATATAGATATTATATACCTCTATAGATATTATATACCTATATAGATATTATATACCTATATAGATATTATATACCTATATAGATATTATATACCTATGTAGGTATTATATACCTATATAGATATTTTATACCTATATAGATATTATATACCTATACAGATATTATATACCTATATAGATATTATATACCTAATAGATATTACATACCTATATAGATATTATATACCTATATAGATATTATATACCTATATTGATATTATATACCTATATAGATATTATATACCTATATAGATATTATATACCTATATAGATATTATATACCTATATAGATATTATATACCTAATAGATATTACATACCTATATAGATATTATATACCTATATAGATATTATATACCTATATTGATATTATATACCTATATAGATATTATATACCTATAAAGATATTATATACCTATATAGATATTATATACCTATATAGATATTATATACCTATATAGATATTATATACCTATATAGATATTATATACCTATATAGATATTATATACCTATATAGATATTATATACCTATATGGATATTATATACCTATACAGATATTATATACCTATATGGATATTATATACCTAATAGATATTACATACCTATATAGATATTATATACCTATATAGATATTATATACCTATATAGATATTATATACCTATATAGATATTATATACCTATATAGATATTATATACCTATATAGATATTATATACCTATATGGATATTATATACCTATACAGATATTATATACCTATATGGATATTATATACCTAATAGATATTACATACCTATATAGATATTATATACCTATATAGATATTATATACCTATATAGATATTATATACCTATATAGATATTATATACCTATATAGATATTATATACCTATATAGATATTATATACCTATATAGATATTATATACCTATATAGATATTATATACCTATATAGATATTATATACCTATATAGATATTATATACCTATACAGATATTATATACCTATATGGATATTATATACCTAATAGATATTACATACCTATATAGATATTATATACCTATATAGATATTATATACCTATATAGATATTATATACCTATATAGATATTATATACCTATATAGATATTATATACCTATATAGATATTATATACCTATATAGATATTATATACCTATATAGATATTATATACCTATATAGATATTATATACCTATATAGATATTATATACCTATACAGATATTATATACCTATATGGATATTATATACCTAATAGATATTACATACCTATATAGATATTATATACCTATATAGATATTATATACCTATATGGATATTATATACCCATACAGATATTATATACCTATATAGATATTATATACCTATATTACCATGCATCAAAGAACTAATTGTTTTTATTGTTGTTTATTTTAGGGTTCTATTCGGAAATAATATACTAGATGGTAATCAGAGCAGTGAAAATCTGATAAGCTACAAAAGATGAAATCATATAAAGTAATACGGAACAGGATGCCAAGCTATGCAATCAGATGGCATGTAGGAACCTACTTTAAAATATTAGGTCTGTTCTCATACTATCAGTCATTTAATTTCATTTATTTAGTTATTATACAACTATATAGATATTATATACCTATATAGATATTATGTACCTATGTAGATATTATATACCTATATAGATATTATATACCTATAAAGATATTATATACCTATGTAGATATTATATGCCTATTAGATATTATATACCTATATAGATATTATATACCTATACAGATATTATATACCTCTATAGATATTATATACCTATATAGATATTATATACCTATATAGATATTATATACCTATATAGATATTATATACCTATATAGATATTATATACCTATATAGATATTATATACCTATATAGATATTATATACCTAATAGATATTACATACCTATATAGATATTATATACCTATATAGATATTATATACCTATATTGATATTATATACCTATATAGATATTATATACCTATAAAGATATTATATACCTATATAGATATTATATACCTATATAGATATTATATACCTATATAGATATTATATACCTATATAGATATTATATACCTATATAGATATTATATACCTATATGGATATTATATACCTATACAGATATTATATACCTATATGGATATTATATACCTAATAGATATTACATACCTATATAGATATTATATACCTATATAGATATTATATACCTATATGGATATTATATACCTATATAGATATTATATACCTATATAGATATTATATACCTATATAGATATTATATACCTATATAGATATTATATACTTATATAGATATTATATACCTATATAGATGTTAAAAACCTATATAGATATTATATACCTATATGGATATTATATACCTATACAGATATTATATACCTATATAGATATTATATACCTAATAGATATTACATACCTATATAGATATTATATACCTATATAGATATTATATACCTATATAGATATTATATACCTATATTGATATTATATACCTATATAGATATTATATACCTATATAGATATTATATACCTATATAGATATTATATACCTATATAGATATTATATACCTATATAGATATTATATACCTATATAGATATTATATACCTATATAGATATTATATACCTATATAGATATTATATACCTATATGGATATTATATACCTATACAGATATTATATACCTATATGGATATTATATACCTAATAGATATTACATACCTATATAGATATTATATACCTATATAGATATTATATACCTATATGGATATTATATACCTATACAGATATTATATACCTATATAGATATTATATACCTATATAGATATTATATACCTAATACATATTACATACCTATATAGATATTATATACCTATATCGATATTATATACCTATATAGATATTATATACCTATATAGATATTATATACCTATATAGATATTATATACCTATGTAGGTATTATATACCTATATAGATATTTTATACCTATATAGATATTATATACCTATATAGATATTATATAACTATATAGATATTATATACCTATATAGATATTATATACCTATGTAGATATTATATACCTATATAGATATTATATACCTATATAGATATTATATACTTATATAGATATTATATACCTATATAGATATTATATACCTATATAGATATTATATACCTATGTAGATATTATATGCCTATATAGATATTATTTATTTATTTATTTAATTCAAATATTCATCACAACAGATATACCTACCTATATAGATATTATATACCTATATAGATATTATATACCTATATAGATATTATATACCTATGTAGGTATTATATACCTATATAGATATTTTATACCTATATAGATATTATATACCTATATAGATATTATATACCTAATAGATATTACATACCTATATAGATATTATATACCTATATAGATATTATATACCTATATGGATATTATATACCTATACAGATATTATTTACCTATATAGATATTATATACCTATATTACCATGCATCAAAGAACTAATTGTTTTTATTGTTGTTTATTTTAGGGTTCTATTCGGAAATAATATACTAGATGATAATCAGAGCAGTGAAAATCTGATAAGCTACAAAAGATGAAATCATATAAAGTAATACGGAACAGGATGCCAAGCTATGCAATCAGATGGCATGTAGGAACCTACTTTAAAATATTAGGTCTGTTCTCATACTATCAGTCATTTAATTTTATTTATTTAGTTATTATACACCTATATAGATATTATATACCTATATAGATATTATGTACCTATGTAGATATTATATACCTATATAGATATTATATACCTATATAGATATTATATACCTATGTAGATATTATATGCCTATTAGATATTATATACCTATATAGATATTATATACCTATACAGATATTATATACCTATATAGATATTATATACCTATATAGATATTATATACCTATATAGATATTATATACCTATATAGATATTATATACCTATATAGATATTATATACCTATATAGATATTATATACCTATATAGATATTATATACCTATGTAGATATTATATGCCTATTAGATATTATATACCTATATAGATATTATATACCTATATAGATATTATATACCTATATAGATATTATATACCTATATCGATATTATATACCTATATAGATATTATATACCTATATAGATATTATATACCTAATAGATATTACATACCTATATAGATATTATATACCTATATAGATATTATATACCTATATTGATATTATATACCTATTTAGATATTATATACCTATATAGATATTATATACCTATATAGATATTATATACCTATATAGATATTATATACCTAATAGATATTACATACCTATATAGATATTATATACCTATATAGATATTATATACCTATATGGATATTATATACCCATACAGATATTATATACCTATATAGATATTATATACCTATATAGATATTATATACCTACATAGATATTATATACCTATATAGATATTATATACCTATATAGATATTATATAACTATATGGATATTATATACCTATATAGATATTATATACCTATATGGATATTATATACCTATACAGATATTATATACCTATATAGATATTATATACCTATATTACCATGCATCAAAGAACTAATTGTTTTTATTGTTGTTTATTTTAGGGTTCTATTCGGAAATAATATACTAGATGATAATCAGAGCAGTGAAAATCTGATAAGCTACAAAAGATGAAATCATATAAAGTAATACGGAACAGGATGCCAAGCTATGCAATCAGATGGCATGTAGGAACCTACTTTAAAATATTAGGTCTGTTCTCATACTATCAGTCATTTAATTTTATTTATTTAGTTATTATACAACTATATAGATATTATATACCTATATAGATATTATGTACCTTTGTAGATATTATATGCCTATTAGATATTATATACCTATATAGATATTATATACCTATACAGATATTATATACCTCTATAGATATTATATACCTATATAGATATTATATACCTATATAGATATTATATACCTATATAGATATTATATACCTATATAGATATTATATACCTATATAGATATTATATACCTAATAGATATTACATACCTATATAGATATTATATACCTATATAGATATTATATTCCTATATTGATATTATATACCTATATAGATATTATATACCTATATAGATATTATATGCCTATATAGATATTATATACCTATATAGATATTATATACCTATATAGATATTATATACCTATATAGATATTATATACCTATATAGATATTATATACCTATATAGATATTATATACCTATATGGATATTATATACTTATACAGATATTATATACCTATATGGATATTATATACCTAATAGATATTACATACCTATATAGATATTATATACCTATATAGATATTATATACCTATATGGATATTATATACCTATACAGATATTATATACCTATATAGATATTATATACCTATATAGATATTATATACCTAATACATATTACATACCTATATAGATATTATATACCTATATCGATATTATATACCTATATAGATATTATATACCTATATAGATATTATATACCTATAAAGATATTATATACCTATGTAGGTATTATATACCTATATAGATATTTTATACCTATATAGATATTATATACCTATATAGATATTATATACCTATATAGATATTATATACCTATATAGATATTATATACCTATATAGATATTATATACCTATGTAGATATTATATGCCTATTAGATATTATATACCTATATAGATATTATATACCTATATAGATATTATATACCTATATAGATATTATATACCTATATCGATATTATATACCTATATAGATATTATATACCTATATAGATATTATATACCTATATAGATATTATATACCTATGTAGGTATTATATACCTATATAGATATTTTATACCTATATAGATATTATATACCTATATAGATATTATATACCTATATAGATATTATATACCTATGTAGATATTATATGCCTATTAGATATTATATGCCTATTAGATATTATATACCTATATAGATATTATATACCTATACAGATATTATATACCTATATAGATATTATATACCTATATAGATATTATATACCTATATAGATATTATATACCTATATAGATATTATATACCTATATAGATATTATATACCTATATAGATATTATATACCTATACAGATATTATATACCTATGTAGATATTATATACCTATATAGATATTATATACCTATATAGATATTATATACCTATATAGATATTATATACCTATCTAGGTATTATATACCTATATAGATATTTTATACCTATATAGATATTATATACCTATATAGATATTATATACCTATATAGATATTATATACCTATGTAGATATTATATGCCTATTAGATATTATATGCCTATTAGATATTATATACCTATATAGATATTATATACCTATACAGATATTATATACCTATATAGATATAATATACCTATATAGATATTATATGCCTATTAGATATTATATGCCTATTAGATATTATATACCTATATAGATATTATATACCCATATAGATATTATATACCTATATAGATATTATATACCTATATAGATATTATATACCTATATAGATATTATATACCTATATAGATATTATATACCTATATAGATATTATATACCTATATAGATATTATATACCTATATAGATATTATATACCTATAAAGGTATTATATACCTATATAGATATTATATACCTATATAGATATTATATACCTATATAGATATTTTATACCTTTATGGATATTATATACCTATATAGATATTATATACCTATATAGATATTATATACCTATGTAGATATTATATGCCTATTAGATATTATATACCTATATAGATATTATATACCTATACAGATATTATATACCTATATAGATATTATATACCTATATAGATATTATATACCTATATAGATATTATATACCTATATAGATATTAAATACCTATATAGATATTATATACCTATGTAGGTATTGTATACCTATATAGATATTTTATACCTATATAGATATTATATACCTATATAGATATTATATACCTATATCGATATTATATACCTATATAGATATTATATACCTATGTAGATATTATATGCCTATTAGATATTATATACCTATTTAGATATTATATACCCATATAGATATTATATACCTATATAGATATTATATACCTATATAGATATTATATACCTATATAGATATTATATACCTATATAGATATTATATACCTATATAGACATTATATACCTATATAGATATTATATATCTATATAGATATTATATACCTATAAAGGTATTATATACCTATATAGATATTATATACCTATATAGATATTATATACCTATATAGATATTTTATACCTATATGGATATTATATACCTATATAGATATTATATACCTATATAGATATTATATACCTATGTAGATATTATATGCCTATTAGATATTATATACCTATATAGATATTATATACCTATACAGATATTATATACCTATATAGATATTATATACCTATATAGATATTATATACCTATATAGATATTATATACCTATATGGATATTATATACCTATACAGATATTGTATACCTATATAGATATTATATACCTAATAGATATTACATACCTATATAGATATTATATACCTATATAGATATTATATACCTATATAGATATTATATACTTATATAGATATTATATACCTATATAGATATTATATACCTATATAGATATTATATACCTATATGGATATTATATACCTATACAGATATTATATACCTATATAGATATTATATACCTAATAGATATTACATACCTATATAGATATTATATACCTATATAGATATTATATACCTATATTGATATTATATACCTATATAGATATTATATACATATGTAGATATTATATGCCTATTAGATATTATATACCTATATAGATATTATATACCCATATAGATATTATATACCTATATAGATATTATATACCTATATAGATATTATATACCTATATAGATATTATATACCTATATGGATATTATATACCTATACAGATATTATATACCTATATAGATATTATATACCTAATAGATATTACATACCTATATAGATATTATATACCTATATAGATATTATATACCTATATAGATATTATATACCTATATGGATATTATATACCTATACAGATATTATATACCTATATAGATATTATATACCTAATAAATATTACATACCTATATAGATATTATATACCTATATAGATATTATATACCTATATAGATATTATATACATATGTAGATATTATATGCCTATTAGATATTATATACCTATATAGATATTATATACCCATATAGATATTATATACCTATATAGATATTATATACCTATATAGATATTATATACCTATATAGATATTATATACCTATATAGATATTATATACTTATATAGATATGATATACCTATATAGATATTATATATCTATATAGATATTATATACCTATATGGATATTATATACCTATACAGATATTATATACCTATATAGATATTATATACCTAATAGATATTACATACCTATATAGATATTATATACCTATATAGATATTATATACCTATATTGATATTATATACCTATACAGATATTATATACCTATATAGATATTATATACCTAATAGATATTACATACCTATATAGATATTATTTACCAATATCGATATTATATACCTATATAGATATTATATACCTATATAGATATTATATACCTAATAGATATTACATACCTATATAGATATTATATACCTATATAGATATTATATACCTATATAGATATTATATACCTATATAGATATTATATACCTATATAGATATTATATACCTATATGGATATTATATACCTATACAGATATTGTATACCTATATAGATATTATATACCTAATAGATATTACATACCTATATAGATATTATATACCTATATAGATATTATATACCTATATAGATATTATATACTTATATAGATATTATATACCTATATAGATATTATATACCTATATAGATATTATATACCTAATAGATATTACATACCTATATAGATATTATATACCTATATAGATATTATATACCTATATAGATATTATATACCTATATAGATATTATATACCTATATAGATATTATATACCTATATAGATATTATATACCTATATAGATATTATATACCTATATAGATATTATATACCTATATAGATATTATATACCTATATTGATATTATATACCTATACAGATATTATATACCTATATAGATATTATATACCTAATAGATATTACATACCTATATAGATATTATTTACCAATATCGATATTATATACCTATATAGATATTATATACCTATATAGATATTATATACCTAATAGATATTACATACCTATATAGATATTATATACCTATATAGATATTATATACCTAATAGATATTATATACCTATATAGATATTATATACCTATATAGATATTATATACCTATATGGATATTATATACCTATACAGATATTGTATACCTATATAGATATTATATACCTAATAGATATTACATACCTATATAGATATTATATACCTATATAGATATTATATACCTATATAGATATTATATACTTATATAGATATTATATACCTATATAGATATTATATACCTATATAGATATTATATACCTATATGGATATTATATACCTATACAGATATTATATACCTATATAGATATTATATACCTAATAGATATTACATACCTATATAGATATTATATACCTATATAGATATTATATACCTATATTGATATTATATACCTATATAGATATTATATACATATGTAGATATTATATGCCTATTAGATATTATATACCTATATAGATATTATATACCTATGTAGATATTATATGCCTATTAGATATTATATACCTATTTAGATATTATATACCTATACAGATATTATATACCTATATAGATATTATATACCTATGTAGGTATTATATACCTATATAGATATTTTATACCTATATAGATATTATATACCTATATAGATATTATATACCTATGTAGGTATTATATACCTATATAGATATTTTATACCTATATAGATATTATATGCCTATTAGATATTATATACCTATATAGATATTATATACCTATATAGATATTATATACCTATATAGATATTATATACCTATATAGATATTATATACCTATATGGATATTATATAGCTATGTAGATATTACCTACCTATATAGATATTACCTACCTATATAGATATTATATACCTATGTAGATATTATAAACCTATATAGATATTATATACCTATATAGATATTATATACCTATATAGATATTATATACCTATGTAGATATTATATACCTATATTGATATAATATACCTATGTAGGTATTATATACCTATATAGATATTTTATACCTATATAGATATTATATACCTATATAGATATTATATACCTATATAGATATTATATACCTATATAGATATTATATACCTATGTAGATATTATATGCCTATTAGATATTATATACCTATATTGATATTATATACCTATACAGATATTATATACCTATATAGATATTATATACCTATATAGATATTATATACCTATATAGATATTATATACCTATATAGATATTATATACCTATATAGATATTATATACCTATATAGATATTATATACCTATGTAGGTATTATATACCTATATAGATATTTTATACCTATATAGATATTATATACCTATATAGATATTATATACCTATATAGATATTATATACCTATATAGATATTATATACCTATGTAGATATTATATGCTTATTAGATATTATATACCTATATTGATATTATATACCTATACAGATATTATATACCTATATAGATATTATATACCTATATAGATATTATATACCTATATAGATATTATATACCTATATAGATATTATATACCTATGTAGATATTATATGCCTATTAGATATTATATACCTATATTGATATTATATACCTATACAGATATTATATACCTATATAGATATTATATACCTATATAGATATTATATACCTATATAGATATTATATACCTATATAGATATTATATACCTATGTAGATATTATATGCCTATTAGATATTATATACCTATATAGATATTATATACCTATATAGATATTATATACCTATATAGATATTATATACCTATATAGATATTATATACCTATATGGATATTATATAGCTATGTAGATATTACCTACCTATATAGATATTACCTACCTATATAGATATTATATACCTATGTAGATATTATAAACCTATATAGATATTATATACCTATATAGATATTATATACCTATATAGATATTATATACCTATGTAGATATTATATACCTATATTGATATAATATACCTATATGGGTATTATATACCTATATAGATATTATATACCTATATAGATATTATATACCTATAAAGGTATTATATACCTATATAGATATTATATACCTATATAGATATTATATACCTATATAGATATTATATACCTATATGGATATTATATACCTATACAGATATTATATACCTATATAGATATTATATACCTAATAGATATTACATACCTATATAGATATTATATACTTATATAGATATTATATACCTATATTGATATTATATACCTATACAGATATTATATACCTATATAGATATTATATACCTAATAGATATTACATACCTATATAGATATTATTTACCAATATCGATATTATATACCTATATAGATATTATATACCTATATAGATATTATATACCTAATAGATATTACATACCTATATAGATATTATATACCTATATAGATATTATATACCTATATGGATATTATATACCTATACAGATATTATATACCTATATAGATATTATATACCTATATTACCATGCATCAAAGAACTAATTGTTTTTATTGTTGTTTATTTTAGGGTTCTATTCGGAAATAATATACTAGCTGATAATCAGAGCAGTGAAAATCTGATTAGCTACAAAAGATGAAATCATATAAAGTAATACGGAACAGGATGCCAAGCTATGCAATCAGATGGCATGTAGGAACCTACTTTAAAATATTAGGTCTGTTCTCATACTATCAGTCATTTAATTTTATTTATTTAGTTATTATACACCTATATAGATATTATATACCTATATAGATATTATGTACCTATGTAGATATTATATACCTATATAGATATTATATACCTATATAGATATTATATACCTATGTAGATATTATATGCCTATTAGATATTATATACCTATATAGATATTATATACCTATACAGATATTATATACCTATATAGATATTATATACCTATGTAGGTATTATATACCTATATAGATATTTTATACCTATATAGATATTATATACCTATATAGATATTATATACCTATGTAGGTATTATATACCTATATAGATATTTTATACCTATATAGATATTATATATCTATATAGATATTATATACCTATATAGATATTATATACCTATATTGATATTATATACCTATATAGATATTATATACCTATATAGATATTATATACCTATAAAGGTATTATATACCTATATAGATATTATATACCTATATAGATATTATATACCTATATAGATATTATATACCTATATAGATATTTTATACCTATATGGATATTATATACCTATATAGATATTATATACCTATATAGATATTATATTCCTATGTAGATATTATATGCCTATTAGATATTATATACCTATATAGATATTATATACCTATACAGATATTATATACCTATATAGATATTATATACCTATATAGATATTATATACCTATAAAGATATTTTATACCTATATGGATATTATATACCTATATAGATATTATATACCTATATAGATATTGTATTCCTATGTAGATATATATATGCCTATTAGATATTATATACCTATATAGATATTATATACCTATACAGATATTATATACCTATATAGATATTATATACCTATATAGATATTATATACCTATATAGGTATTATATACCTATATAGATATTATATACCTATATAGATATTATATACCTATACAGATATTATATACCTATATAGATATTATATACCTATATAGATATTATATAACTATATGGATATTATATACCTATATAGATATTATATACCTATATAGATATTATATACCTATATAGATATTATATACCTATATAGGTATTATATACCTATATAGATATTATATACCTATATAGATATTATATACCTATACAGATATTATATACCTATATAGATATTATATACCTATATAGATATTATATACCTACATAGATATTATATACCTATATAGATATTATATACCTATATAGATATTATATAACTATATGGACATTATATACCTATATAGATATTATATACCTATATGGATATTATATACCTATACAGATATTATATACCTATATAGATATTATATACCTATATTACCATGCATCAAAGAACTAATTGTTTTTATTGTTGTTTATTTTAAGGGTTCTATTCGGAAATAATATACTAGATGATAATCAGAGCAGTGAAAATCTGATAAGCTACAAAAGATGAAATCATATAAAGTAATACGGAACAGGATGCCAAGCTATGCAATCAGATGGCATTTAGGAACCTACTTTAAAATATTAGGTCTGTTCTCATACTATCAGTCATTTAATTTTATTTATTTAGTTATTATACACCTATATAGATATTATATACCTATATAGATATTATGTACCTATGTAGATATTATATACCTATTAAGATATTATATACCTATATAGATGTTATATACCTATGTAGATATTATATGCCTATTAGATATTATATACCTATATAGATATTATATACCTATACAGATATTATATACCTATATAGATATTATATACCTATATAGATATTATATACCTATATAGATATTATATACCTATATAGATATTATATACCTATATAGATATTATATACCTATGTAGGTATTATATACCTATATAGATATTTTATACCTATATAGATATTATATACCTATATAGATATTATGTACCTAAATAGATATTATATACCTATATAGATATTATATACCTATATAGATATTATATACCTATATTGATGTTATATACCTATATAGATATTATATACCTATATAGATGTTATATACCTATGTAGATATTATATGCCTATTAGATATTATATACCTATATAGATATTATATACCTATATAGATATTATATACCTATATAGATATTATATACCTATATAGATATTATATACCTATATAGATATTATATACCTATGTAGGTATTATATACCTATATAGATATTTTATACCTATATAGATATTATATACCTATATAGATATTATATACCTATATAGATATTATATACCTATATAGATATTATATACCTATGTAGATATTATATGCCTATTAGATATTATATACCTATATTGATATTATATACCTATACAGATATTATATACCTATATAGATATTATATACCTATATAGATATTATATACCTATATAGATATTATATACCTATATAGATATTATATACCTATGTAGATATTATATGCCTATTAGATATTATATACCTATATAGATATTATATACCTATATAGATATTATATACCTATATAGATATTATATACCTATATAGATATTATATACCTATATGGATATTATATAGCTATGTAGATATTACCTACCTATATAGATATTATATGCCTATTAGATATTATATACCTATATAGATATTATATACCTATATAGATATTATATACCTATATAGATATTATATACCTATATAGATATTATATACCTATATAGATATTATATACCTATATAGATGTTATATACCTATATAGATATTATATACCTATATAGATATTATATACCTATGTAGATATTATATGCCTATTAGATATTATATACCTATATTGATATTATATACCTATACAGATATTATATACCTATATAGATATTATATACCTATATAGATATTATATACCTATATAGATATTATATACCTATATAGATATTATATACCTATGTAGATATTATATGCCTATTAGATATTATATACCTATATAGATATTATATACCTATATAGATATTATATACCTATATAGATATTATATACCTATATAGATATTATATACCTATATGGATATTATATAGCTATGTAGATATTACCTACCTATATAGATATTACCTACCTATATAGATATTATATACCTATGTAGATATTATAAACCTATATAGATATTATATACCTATATAGATATTATATACCTATATAGATATTATATACCTATGTAGATATTATATACCTATATTGATATAATATACCTATATGGGTATTATATACCTATATAGATATTATATACCTATATAGATATTATATGCCTATTAGATATTATATACCTATATAGATATTATATACCCATATAGATATTATATACCTATATAGATATTATATACCTATATAGATATTATATAGCTATATAGATATTATATACCTATATAGATATTATATACCTATATAGATATTATATACCTATATAGATATTATATACCTATATAGATATTATATACCTATAAAGGTATTATATACCTATATAGATATTATATACCTATATAGATATTATATACCTATATAGATATTATATACTTATATGGATATTATATACCTATATAGATATTATGTACCTATGTAGATATTATATACCTATATAGATATTATATACCTATATAGATATTATATACCTATGTAGATATTATATGCCTATTAGATATTATATACCTATTTAGATATTATATACCTATACAGATATTATATACCTATATAGATATTATATACCTATGTAGGTATTATATACCTATATAGATATTTTATACCTATATAGATATTATATACCTATATAGATATTATATACCTATGTAGGTATTATATACCTATATAGATATTTTATACCTATATAGATATTATATACCTATATAGATATTATATACCTATATAGATATTATATACCTATATAGATATTATATACCTATGTAGATATTATATGCCTATTAGATATTATATACCTATATTGATATTATATACCTATACAGATATTATATACCTATATAGATATTATATACCTATATAGATATTATATACCTATATAGATATTATATACCTATATAGATATTATATACCTATATAGATATTATATACCTATATAGATATTATATACCTATGTAGGTATTATATACCTATATAGATATTTTATACCTATATAGATATTATATACCTATATAGATATTATGTACCTAAATAGATATTATATACCTATATAGATATTATATACCTATATAGATATTATATACCTATATTGATGTTATATACCTATATAGATATTATATACCTATATAGATGTTATATACCTATGTAGATATTATATGCCTATTAGATATTATATACCTATATAGATATTATATACCTATATAGATATTATATACCTATATAGATATTATATACCTATATAGATATTATATACCTATATAGATATTATATACCTATGTAGGTATTATATACCTATATAGATATTTTATACCTATATAGATATTATATACCTATATAGATATTATATACCTATATAGATATTATATACCTATATAGATATTATATACCTATGTAGATATTATATGCCTATTAGATATTATATACCTATATTGATATTATATACCTATACAGATATTATATACCTATATAGATATTATATACCTATATAGATATTATATACCTATATAGATATTATATACCTATATAGATATTATATACCTATGTAGATATTATATGCCTATTAGATATTATATACCTATATAGATATTATATACCTATATAGATATTATATACCTATATAGATATTATATACCTATATAGATATTATATACCTATATGGATATTATATAGCTATGTAGATATTACCTACCTATATAGATATTATATGCCTATTAGATATTATATACCTATATAGATATTATATACCTATATAGATATTATATACCTATATAGATATTATATACCTATATAGATATTATATACCTATATAGATATTATATACCTATATAGATGTTATATACCTATATAGATATTATATACCTATATAGATATTATATACCTATGTAGATATTATATGCCTATTAGATATTATATACCTATATTGATATTATATACCTATACAGATATTATATACCTATATAGATATTATATACCTATATAGATATTATATACCTATATAGATATTATATACCTATATAGATATTATATACCTATGTAGATATTATATGCCTATTAGATATTATATACCTATATAGATATTATATACCTATATAGATATTATATACCTATATAGATATTATATACCTATATAGATATTATATACCTATATGGATATTATATAGCTATGTAGATATTACCTACCTATATAGATATTACCTACCTATATAGATATTATATACCTATGTAGATATTATAAACCTATATAGATATTATATACCTATATAGATATTATATACCTATATAGATATTATATACCTATGTAGATATTATATACCTATATTGATATAATATACCTATATGGGTATTATATACCTATATAGATATTATATACCTATATAGATATTATATGCCTATTAGATATTATATACCTATATAGATATTATATACCCATATAGATATTATATACCTATATAGATATTATATACCTATATAGATATTATATAGCTATATAGATATTATATACCTATATAGATATTATATACC